>CM055093.1:16384747-16985540 GCA_029204225.1 Diphasiastrum complanatum | reverse complement strand
AATAGCATACTTCTCTTGTGAAATAAAAGTGATTTGAGAAGTTCTAATTACTTCTATTCCTAAGATATAGCTCAAAAGACCAAGATCATGCACTTCAAATTCCTTTTTTAGTGCTTTCTTGATATCTTCTATATCTTCCTTGTTCCCTCCACTTAAAATAATGTCATCCACATAAATTAGAAGGATTGTAACATCATTAGCACTAATTCTAAAGTAAAGTGAATGATCATACTCACTCATAGTGAAGTTTTGAGAAAGTAGAAAAGAGTTAAGCCTAGCATACCAACTCCTTGGTGCTTGCTTAAGACCATACAAACTTTTTTGTAGAAAACACACATGATTAGGCTTGCTATGAGAAACATAGCTCTCGGGTTGCTCCATGTAGACTTCCTCTTCAAGATCACCATTCAAGAAAGCATTAGAAATGTCTAATTGCCAAAGATCCCATCCATAAAGAGTTGCAAGGGAAATGATTACTCTTATGCTCACCATCTTTGCCACGGGTGCAAAGGTTTCCTCATAGTCAATGCCATGCTCTTGAGCATAACCTTTAGCCACCAACCTTGCCTTGAACTTGTTGATAGATCCATCTTGATTTGTCTTTACCTTGAAGATCCATTTGCATCCAATTGCACTTTTGCCCTTTGGAAGCTCCACCAATCTCCATGTGTTGTTCTTCATAAGTGCTTCAAACTCAAGATCCATTGCTTGGATCCATTCCTCTTTTTGCCTTGCTTCATCTACACATGAAGGTACATCAAAAGAAGTTAGGAAAGCATAGTTGGATCCATCCACCACTTGCTTACCTTTGCCATCATAAGTGAGCCTTGAGGGTTTCACTTTATGCCTTGGAGTTCTCCTTGGAATTTGACTTGAAGAGGCTTCTTCAACATCCACATCCAATGTGTCATCAACTCCATTGTCATCAAGCACATTAGTTGCAACAACACCATCATCACTTGAAACAACTTTTGGAATGTTACTTTCATCAAAAATGACATCCCTACTTGTGAACACTTTCTTGATTGAAGGAACATAAATCCTATATGCTTTGCTTACTTCACTATAACCAACAAAAATGCCCTTTCTTGAAGATGGATCCTCCTTAGTTCTATCATCAAGAGTAATGTTGAAGTAGCAAATGCATCCAAAAGTTCTTAGAAACTTGACATTAGGCTTCGTACCAAACAAAGCTTCAAAAGGGGTTTTTCCTTCCAATACAACACTTGGCCATCTATTGCATAGGAAATTTGCACACAACAAAGCATCACTCCAAAAAGGTTTAGGAAGACTAGCATTCAATCTCATTGCCTTTGCACTCTCACACAAGGTTCTATTCTTCCTCTCGGCCACTCCATTTTGTTGTGGTGTTCTTGGACATGTGTACTCCCTCTTGATCCCATGCTCATCGCAAAAGGCTTTGAATTTGTTAGAAATGTATTCACCACCATTGTCGCTCCTCAAGCATTTGATTTTGGTTGTAAATTGAGTCTCAATAGCAACTTTGAACTTGACAAACACATCAAACACCTCATCCTTGCTCTTTAGTAGATAAACCCAACAAAATCTACTAAAATCATCAATGAAAGTTACATACATCTTAGCACCTCCATTGCTAATTGTAGTAACACCATGAATATCCGAATGCAAGAGAGAAAAAGGCATCTTAGATCTAGATATAGATCTAGTATATGGCAATCTATGTGATTTAGACAAAGCACATTCTTCACAAACATGATTCAAGCAAGTAAGAGACTTGGGAAGTCCCCTTACTACCTCCTTTTTGGCTATTACCTCCAAGGCCTTGTAGTTGAGATGTCCCATCCTTTTATGCCATACCTCTTGAATTGACATTTGTTCATTTGCCATGCATCCAACTTGGTTAGCAACAACACATGCATCAAGCTTGAACAATTTCCCTTGCCTTTTCCCTTTTGCAATGATACTACACCCCTTTTTGATCAAGCAAGCATCACCATCAAACTCAACTTTGAATCCTTTGTCAAGCATTTGGCTTACACTAAGTAAGTTCTTGGTAATGGATGGAATGAGCAAAACATCTTTCAATTCTATATTCCTATTTGTAGAAAGTGAAATAGGAATTGTGCCAATCCCCTTGATTGCACACTCACCATCATTTGCGGTATAGATTACCTTCCTATCACCATCAAATGCCATTAAAGATGAAAAATACTCTTTATGATATGTCATATGAGAAGTGGCTCCACTATCAATCCACCAAGGATCAATGTCTCCATGATTAGCCAACAAGCAAGATGACATAACAAAAGCATCATTTGAAAGAAGCTCATCCCCACCCTCATCAATAGTTAGATTGGTTTGCTTTTCCCCTTGATCCCTCTTTTTCTTAAAACAATCACTAGCAAAATGCCCTTTGACTCCACAATAGAAACATTTTAGCTTAGATTTATCCTTCTTTTTGCCAAAAGTAGAGTGCTCACCTTGGTCTTGCCCTTTAGACCAATTGCTTTTACCTTTGCCCTTGAACTTGCCTTTAGAGAACATTGCCTCCTCTTCTCCTCCTTGAGATGTAGAAGATGCTCCCACTCTTGCTTGCAACCTGAATTCTTCAGCCAACAAGACCTCTTGCAAGTCTCCAACACTTGGTAAACATTTTTGGATAGCATAACTTTGAACAAGATTAGCATGATCATCCAACAAGCCATTGAGAATCACTTGAACAAGCTCCTCATTATTTATGCCATCATTAATGCATGCTAACTCATCATTCAATGCTTTAACTCTCAAAACAAAAGCATGTCCATTCTCACTCTTCTTTTGCATACAAGAAAAGATTTGCCTTCTTAAAGTCAACACTCTAGAAGTAGACTTGGATTCATAAACCTTCTTCAAGGCTTCCCAAGCTTCACTAGATGATGTGCACTTACCAACCTCTTTGATAAGCTCATTTGTCACATTCATCTTGATCATGTGAAGGGCTTTCTTTGCCCTCTTGTCATACCTCAATTGTTCTTGAGGTGCCAAAGGTCTCTCCTCCACACCTACAACAATATCCATCAACTCATTCATCTCAAGCAAAGACTCCATCCTTACTTTCCAAGTAGAATAGTTGAGGGAGGTAAGCCTATCATTGCTTTCCAACATGTAGCCTCCATTTGTAGCCATGTTGCAATGATTGATCTCTGATCTTTGACCTGTTCCAATGCACTAAGCACTCTCTTGAATCAACAAATGAAACACAAGAAGAAATCACAAAGATTTGGAACCTAAAACCTTACTTTTTCTCTCTTTTCCTCACTTTTTCCTTAATTTTAGCCACTAGTTTTATGATTTCTTGATCAAACCAAGACCAAACCTCAATATACTTGCTTTTCCCTCACTCCTAAGATTGAAATACACTCTTGAATCATTCAGCAAACTGAAAATCAGAGGGTTACATCAATTTTGAAGTTTTTGACATGAAGAAGCAAGAAATTGAATCAAAAAACTATATGCTAGAATGGAAAACTAATAGGATCTTGTTGGATCTTGCATCTCCCTCTTTCCAAAACAATTTTTGTCTCCTTATTCTGATAAGTACAGAGGGAATTCGCCCTACTTCAATTGAAATGCATACAAATGATGTTTTGATCACAAAGATCCAATTTCTACACATAAATCAACAAGATTTTTAGCTAGAAACTTGATTGGAATGCTACAAAAGCAAACTCGCCCACAAATCTCTTCTAAATCTGGCAAAACCTGCACATTTGGCCGCCTAATGCTCTGATACCATGTGAAAAACTCAGATCCAAAAGATGCTAAAGTTTCATAAAGATCTTGGCCATGGAAGTTATGCACATCTAGATTGAAAAAATGATAGAAATTGTGATGTTAAGCATACTAAACATCAACTAAACATCAAAATCTGATCATAAGCTTCCACAAACAGAAACTTGCTGTCCCTGTCCGTACTTCAGAGCCTACAACCTGCATTTCACACGTGTGAAGCCATAGCAACAAAGAAATCACAATTCTAGTGGCTAGAATGCAAGATATGAACAAAAAAGTGAGAGAGAAGAAGATGGATCTTCAAAGAGCATAACATTCATTCAATAGAATGAAAATGAGATGTGTACATACTCGTGGAGATGGCTATTTATAGCAGCCATAGTGCCTCTTGGCCACTTGTCTTATGATAGGCTAAAATTGGGGTCCAATAGGATTCACCCATATACCTAGAAATTTGGTCAAATAGGAATGCACCAAATTATGAGCCAATAGAAGAGCTCCACACTCGACCTCCTCTAATTAATGTGACCTCAAAAGTAGTGTACACATACTTTGGGCCTCTACATACATGTATGAACCTATCTCTAACTTTTATTTGGCCATAGGCCTACAAAATCTCAAGTTAGGAAAATACTACTAGTTGACAATTTTTCACAGACAATAGTGCTAGGCATCTCAGCAAATACATTACTAATGCAATACAACTGATTTGATAGATCAATACATCTAAGCTAATTCTCACTATATTTGTGCATTTAAATATGTATATACACATGACATAGTTACTCTTTACTCTATTACAAGTCAGCCTTTAGGCTAGTCATATAGCATGGCAGATGTGAAGTCTCTTTTGATAGTAGTAATGATAGTCCTTGAGATGTGAAGGTTAGCCGATAGATTTGAACATCTTCTAAAGAGTGTCGAGTTGATAGTGTACTCAGCCTTTTTACTATCAAAGGATTGTCGAGTCTAGGGATCGTCAACTATTGATTGTATCTGTCCATACAAATCTCACTATATCACCACCAAAATTGCAAGAGATTGATGTAGAAAAAATTTATTTTAAACTTGCCATACTTCAAAAGCAGCATCCCAATGTATCCTCACTCGTTGTCTCTCCAATAACTCAAGTAATGCTTTCATATTGTGGTTGTACATGTACATGTATGCCACCTTAGTGGGAGACTCTGTGGGAGACTCTCGATGAGTCTGTCTTGTTGAAAGGAAGACAACTGATCCATGTAATTGAGTAATTCATGGAAGAAAAATGGCATGACCCCTGACTATGGCACAATCTCTTATTAGGGGATGTGTAACGAGACATAATGGATAGAAGGAGTTATAAAAATTTAAAAAAATCTGAAACGAAAACAAGTATATCATTTCTAAGCCATTGATAAAAAATTCAACATGTGGTGAGCGTGCAAAAATGTACTCTCTCTCTCTCTGTCTCTCTCTCTCTCTCTCTCTCTCTCTCTCTCTCTCTCTCTCTCTCTCTCTCTCTCTCTCTCTCTCTCTCTCTCTCTCTCTCTCTCTCTCTCTCTCTCTCTCTCTCTCTCTCTCTCATGATCAACAAAACAAGTGTATCTTAAAATGTGGAGATGAACATATTAATTCAGGGGAATTTTTCAAAGAACAGTGCCAAAGCATTATATGTTTTAAATATTAAGGATCTTAAGCTTCCAGAAAACCTATCTTCAAAAAACATTTTATATGTGTTTTGCTTTTTCCTAGTGAGACTATAAGAATGTCATGAGCACATCTTGTAGCATCAAGGTTATGCCATCAGATACAAATAACAAATGGTCAATCATTCCTCATGTAGGCAAATGTGATTCTCTTCATCCTTATAACTCTCATATAGAAAAGAGTTATCAGGGGAATTTTAGGATGGAAAGAATCATTGTGGCCTACAAGAGTACAGACCATCTGCTACTTTTATTTGGCCGTATAATCTTGATGATACAAGATGCGCTCCTAACATTGTTATAACTCTAATCAGTTAGTGAAAAGATTGCTCTTAGGTCACTCCAAAGTTGCTCCAAAGGTCAACAGGGTATGAATCCCCAAGGCCCCCAGAGACCTAAGAACTCAAAGCTATGGACTTTAAATGCAATAGATGTACAAAAGTGAATTAGTTTATCAACATGAAACTTTAAATCTTCCAGATTAATTTTAGTGTAAATTGTCTTGAAGTCATAGGTTCGGGGAAGCATAGGTTGGTTTTTTTTTTCTAAAGTAAAAGATGAACTTAAAAACTTTACTACTTCTATAATACCTACCAGATCGTTTAAAATGCAACTACAACTAAGAAGAACATTTGCATCCTTAAGTAAAAGGGAAGCAACACTTTGAAACAATTACTTAGCCACTTAGAAAGGTCAGTCGGTGTGGTTCTATAGGCTGTTGCAATAAACATAGGCCTTTTAGGAACTTTATAAATTTTTTATGTAGCACAAGTTGGAAATGGAAGGTTCGGGTAATAGATAAAGTCATAAGACTAACAAAAATGTTGATGATATTCTATTACATTCATGGTTGAAAGAAAACAAGCGTTATATGTTCCCACTAGAGAATAGACTTCATTCAATAACAATCCCAAATTGATTTTCTTGCAAACAAATACAAAATTGTTTGAGTATTTATCCACATACGAAATGACAAAACATCTATTAAACTTATGAAGAAGAACTTCCTCATTAGAAAATCAAACACTACTTATACACACCCTAAACCTTAAATAACTTAATGTCATGAATGATAGGCATATACTATGCATATTATACGTAGCATATACATAAACCATACACCCTAAACATTACAGCTTTTAAAGTTTTGCATCGACTATCTTTTAGTTTATTGCTAAAAGCATCTCGAATTAGCTTATTCACACGAAACTTTAAATATTCCAAGTTGATTTTAGCATAACGTGTTGTGAAGTCATAGATTTAGGGAAGCATAGTTTCAGTTTTTCCTTTTAAAGTACTAGATGAGCGGAAAGACTTTACTACTTCTATAGTACCTATATTAACATTTAAAATCCAACTACAACTAACATGAACATCTGCATTCTTAAGTAAGTTTATCCGAATCTCCTTAATAGAAGGCAACAACGCTCTCGGTCCCTATATGAGTATCAAGCTTGTTTTTGGGCCCTAAATGAGCTTGTTTGATAGCTAGAAGAGTCCAGATTGTGTAACAATTGGTTTCAAATCAGTTGGATCTTCCAATCAAAAGTTATAGCCAATTGAATCAAGGTGGGTAGGGCACCCAACCTGGTTGGGCACATCTATCTTTGTCTCTATCTTATTTATTTGATTCAAAAATTCAAGAAAAGGCTTGCCACTCCCATCTATTTGAGATGTAGTCATCTTTTTGAGGTCATAGCCACAATGTTTCCTGCAATTGCATTGTATTTGAGTGATTTGTGGATTATTTGAGTGTTTCACACGTGCCAAAGGTAGTTTGACCAAGAATTTGCCTATACTCCATCAATAGATGAGAGGTTGATCTAGTTTGAGAGAGATTGGTAGAGTTAGTGGGATCCATCTCACATTTTGTTGCAAGATCTTGCATAGGAGTTGGTAGTACACCTTTATTTGATCCTATAGTGAGAGAGAAGCAACATTTTATTGTCTCATTACAAGGAGTCTTCACTATTTCATGGCTTCTATGGGTTCCTTCCTATTGGAATCTAGTGAAAGACTATCTACCTCCAAGTATTCTATTTGGAAGGTTAGAATGGAGTCAATCTTCATACTCCAAGATGTGATGGACATTGTTCTTGGACTTGAGGAGGAGCCTCAAGTGCTCCAAGAAGTTCAAAGATATAGAGAGCTAGAATGGCTCTACATTATATCAAGATGAATGTCTCTAATGAGATTTTGAGAGAGATTGGTGATTGCAACTCGGTCAAGGAAGCTTGGGATTCACTCAAAGCCATCTATGAGGGAAAGAATACCTCTAGGCTACTCACTCTAAGAGGAGGAGGCCACCTCCCATGCTTCTACTTCAAGGATGAAGAAAAAGAATATTAAGTGCTTCTTTTGTGGCAAGAAAGGCCATTATCCCACAAATTTTCAAGAAGAAGGACCAATTCAACAAAGCCAACATCTCTAATGAGAAAGAACATTATACTGCAAGTTATGGAAAAGGCTCTCTTATGGCATCAAGTTTCTCCTCTTCCCCCTTCAAGAAGGATGACTCATGGTATATTGATAGTGGAGCCTCATCTCATATGTGTAGCTCCAAGCACTCTTTCTCATATATTATGCCTTATGAAGGAGTCAAGAAGTCCATATACATTGCAAGTTATCGTGAGTGCAAGATTGAAGGAGTAGGGACTATTCCCTTGAAGCTTGCATCTTCTAAAGTTCTCTCTCTCAACAAGGTTATTTTTGTTCCAAAGCTTACAAAGGACCTTGTAAGTGTTGGCCAAACTTCTTGATAGTGGCCTTGATGTGGAATTCCATATTGATACTTGTGTGATCAAGAATGCATAATCTTGATAATCATCTCATTTGCTCATCTTATGATCTTGATCTTTATCATCTTTGTGATCTTTATGAGGCATGGAAGCCTCGGAATTCTCTATGTATGATGCAGCCATCTTCATGCAAGTGGATCTTTCAATCAAAGATCATCATCAACCATGGAGGAAGCACATGGATATAGTGGCAAATTGGTGGAATGCTCTTCAAAGGTGTTGGCAAATGATTTATATCAAAGAAATCTTATCATGGATATGGTGAGGTTTCTGCTATGATCGATCCCTTGACTGATCTTCACTTCATATGCATACCAAAGGTCCCACTCAACAAGTTTCACAAACTCCTTGATTGATCTAGTACCTTATCAAGCTAGTTTTTGGGGAGTGTGAAAAATATTGCAAAATCTAACTTTATTATTTTGCAATCCTAGTTTGTGAGTAAATCTCACACGTTGTGAAAAATAGTCAAACACTACAAGAGGACAGGCGATTACCAAGGCTTTTTTTTTAGCGTTTCTCTGAAAGATAGTTTTTAAAATGAGTCGCGGGGGGGAGCAAAATCTCGAGTTTTCATCTAAGTTTATTTTGTTTGACTTGTAGATGTTTCTCATCAAAACATTGAGAAAAATGCCTCAATTAGAAAACCATTAGTTCAACATTGACTAGTAAATCCATTAAATACATTTTGATGAACAATAGGAGTTTTCATATAAAGTACAAAATTGCAGGTCCCTGATGTTGGACATTCAATTTTTTATCTCGTCCATTCCATCGTAAACTGAGTTCTGGCATAAGAGGCTTGGTCACTTGAACTTAGGAAGCCTCAGTTTGATGAGAAAATTGGAGATGGTAAAAGGATTGCCTACTATAGAAGACCACTTGAAATCGATGTGTGAATCATGTGTATATGGGAAGCAGCATCGAGAGAGAAGTTTAATAAAGGTGGTGTTGCAAGGGCAAAGAACATCCTGGATTTGATCCACACAGATTTATGTGGGCCTATGAGGACTATGTCCTTGGGTAAAGCCTTCTATTTCATGACCTTTATTGATGATATGTCACGTAAGACGTGGATCTACTTATTGAAGAAGAAGTAAGATGCATTTGACAATTTCAAGAGCTTCAATGCAATGGTCGAAAATCAAACAGGTAGGAAGATCAAAGTCCTAAGATCAGATTGTGGAGGTGAGTACAAGTCTAATGACTTCAATGATCTTTGTGATCAAAAGACAATTTACACATTCCTAAGGAAGAGGGACGTAAACTTGATGTGAAAGCTATCAAGTGTATATTCCTCATATATGATGATCGTGTGAAGGGGTATAGATATTTTGATCCAGTGGAAAACAAAATCCATGTAAGCTGTGATGTCATCTTTGATGAATCCAAGATGTATGAAGATGAGGATGCTGAGAAGATAGACACATCGAGTGGGAAACATGGTATAGTGAGGATACCTCATTATAGTAAATTTGGCCTTGGAAAGGGCCCGATAAGAATTGTCGCATAGGATGACAATTTTTTGGCAATGTAAAATACTAAAATAAAGTCTGTTTCTGCCCACACAATCTTCAATGGTTAGCTACTATGTGCATAGTATAGTCTGTGGCCGAAAAAAAAAAAAGCATAACTTTTGAATGAGAACTTGGATTAAGACGATTATAGTGCCATTAGAGAGCCCTTGACAAGAGCTTTTCAATGACACCCCAAGATCACCCATTTTTGAGCTACGGTGAAGAAGTTATGGCCAGTCAAAGTTTTGGTCGGTCAACACTTGGTCAACCCAAAATCAATTTCAAACGTAGTTGACCTTCGCCGTGGCTCAGAACTGGGTCATCTTGGGTGTCATTGAAAATCTCTCTTTGAGGGCTTTCTAATGGCACCGTAATCGTCTCAATCCAGGTTGTCACTCAAAAGTTACACTATTTTTTTGCTGAGTTGCATACTACAGTGTAGATAAAATGGCTTATTTACAGGCTACCCCCGATGCAAAATTACAGTTCTTTTAAAAAGAAATCAATTTGAAGGAGCTACGTTACGTAGATTTCAAATTTGAGTGTTTTGATTGGACCATGTGGAAGAAACTTTTGAGAAAAAAATAAAAGGTATCTTTTTGAAAGGCCTCTTTTGTGTTCAAATTTTCTCTAATGCCTGATGATGATCCATTTACTGACTTTCCAAGTGATGAACATGAGGATACATCTCAAGATACTACTACTCAACCTCGAGAGACAGGTTGGAGAGGTAGAGAAAAACCTTTTGGTGTGAGAAGGATTGAAGTTGCAGGTGACAAACACAAGGAGAAGGATGTACCGTGGGATATATTTTTACCAGGTTGCCGATCACCTGACATGAAGCTCCCTAAGTGGTTTGAGAGATTGTTGGAGAGTTGCGACATGGATGACTTTCCAAGATCATCTAGCCAGGGAGAGCTATGAAGATCAACAAGAGAGAAGACACAACCTGAAAGGTATGAAGCAAATTATGCTCTCTTATCTACCATTATTCAAAGCAAAGAACCTTTGACTTATGGTGAAGCGAAGGATGATGACATTTGGGTCAAGGCCATGGGAGAGGAGATGGAGTCAATTGCTAAGCATAGCACATGAAACTTAGTAGAACCACCAGTTAGCAAGAAACCCATTGGTTGCAAATGGGTATACATGACTAAGTACCATGCAGATGGAAGTATAGCAAAGCACAAGGCAAGATTGGTGATAAGGGTATGAGCGAAGTAAAGGCATCGACTATGAGGAGACCTTTGCACCGGTATGTAAGTGGAATACTCTACGTCTACTTGTTGCTTTAGCTTCACATTTTGGTTGGCCTTTTCATCATATGGATGTGAAATCTGCTTTTCTAAATGGTGAGTTAGAAGAAGAGGTGTTCATGGATAAACCTGAAGGCTTTGTAGTGAAAGAAAGCGCTTTACGTGTGTAGTATTTATGGATTGATGTCTACTTTCGTTCAAAGGAGATAGTGAGAACACATTTTGATCCAAATTTGTATGTCTTATGCTTTGATGGTACGGTTGCTTTGATTGCTCTTTATGTTGATGACTTGATTATTATAGGAAATAATCAAGAGATGATAAATATGATCAAGAAAGACCTCATAGAACAATTTGAGATGTCAGATCTCAGCCTGATGCATTAGTGCCTTAGAGTAGAGGTGTGGCAAAAAGGACACGAAGTGGGTTTAACACAGGTGAAGTATGTCAAAGAGTTGCTGCATAGGTCTAGGTTGCAGGATTGCAAACCAGTGAATACTCCTATTGAACCAGGTAAAAAGCTTTCTAAGCTTGATGAGTCACAGTCATTTGATGCTACGCTGCTGTATAGACAGTTAGTAGGGAGCTTGATTTACCTTACCATGACTAGACCAGATATATGCTATGCTATTGGTATTGTAAGGCAGTTTATGGCAACACCTACGGAAACACATTGGAAGATAGCTAAATGCATTTTGCGTTATGTAAAAGGCATTTCAAATTATGGCTTGATTTATAGGAAACATGAGGGTTTACCTGAGTTGTGTGGCTGCAAATTGGGGAGGTGACTATAATGATCGTAGATCCACCACAGGGTATGTATTCCAGCTTTGTGACAGTTGTTTTTCTTGGTCTAGTACGAAGCAAATTACAATTGCTCTATCCACCATAGAAGCAGAGTATAAGGTGATGTGTAGTGCAACGCATGAAGCTATATGGTTGAGACAAATCTTGGAAGAAGTTGGCATGAAGGAAAAAAATCCCACGACTTTACATAGCGACAGTCAGGGTGGCATCCAGCTAGCAAAGAATCCAGTGTTCCATGTGAGAACCAAACACATTGAGATTTAGTATCACTTTTTACGTGAGAGGCTCCTAAGTCGCGAAATTCATATTGTTCATTGTAGTACGGAAGAACAACTAGCTGATATTTTCACTAAGCCACTTGTTGGGGAAAATTTTGATAAGTTTAGATCAAAGCTTTCTGTACTTAAAGTTTGTTGACTTTAAAGGTGACTATATAAAAAGTAGACTCTACTTTAAGGGAGAGAGTTGGAATTAAAGTAGAATCATTGTGCTACTGTATTGTGGGTCCTATTAGTCGGTAAGGATCAAATGGCCTCGCCACGAGGCAAGTCGACGGGACACCCATCCCGCCAACGGCAACCTGGGTCATGCATGGGTTGCCTCAGTGAACAACTATATGTACAATTTAATTTCATTTTGAGAAATATAATTGCTATGTGAGCTTGCTTTGGAGAGCGTTTTTTGTCTGTGTTACTGTGTAGCATGATCTACGTTCCTATTCGAAGCAAATTCTAAGTCGTATCACATGAAACGAGGGAGATTCAACAAGTTAGACATAACAATGCATAAGATTATTGAGAATCCATTTACATTGAGGAGACATATCAAACTGAATAAAAGTCAATATCTTATAATTCATCAAGCAGTTTATTTGTTGATATGAATCAATTATTGAGATGCATGATTACATTCTAAAGGTGAGTCATCAAATATTGATAGTACTTACGTTAGATGAGTCAAAAAATTTTAAAAGGTAGAAGATGGAGAGGGTATAGCCCTCATGAATTCTGCACTTTCACAAATAAGAGTCAAAGAGATTTTAATTTCAATGTCCAATTCGAAAATGACATATGGTGGTTGTCAGTTTTTCAGATACTCTTCATTATCAGATTAAATTAAATAACTAATACTATTTTTTACCAATCAAATAGTATTAGAGCTCAGTCTAGCTTATTTTTTCAATAGGTTTTGAAGGAGGATCATGATATACTATCATGGATATTCTGTAGAACATCTTACCCTAGTAGCATCAAGGACCATATGGATGGTAGATTTATCAATGTTCTTGAAAGCAAAGACGTCAATGTAAAATGACATTTAGCTGGTGATTTGAAAACATTTAAATGCATGTATCTCATCGAGCTACATCAAATATCCTTGTTTATACTATATAGAAATAGAAAAAGATGTTACTAGAAGTACAATCATTATGCCTTTTGTCAAATCATGTCTGTGAGGACGCTTTGTAGCCAAGGAGGGGGATATATGGACCCTCATCACATGACAATGTATATGATCAGGACCCTCGCATTTTTTGAATGTGCACGAAATGGGCATAAAATGAACCATTAGTATTGCGAAAAGTTATAAAGCCACAATATGCATACTTGTCCATTGTTTTATCATTCGCGAAGTTTAGTTAGGAATGCCTCTCTATGTTACAACTCAAAAAGAGAGCAGTTTTGGTACTTATGCACTTATGAATGAATAAAGACCATCTTGTTTTTGTGAAATCATGTCCTGACATGCATTACAGTTTTCTTATCTTTTGCGCTAGCACATTTTATAAGATGTCACTATTTTGTCCATGTAATTGGGGTTGAGCATTGAATTCCAGATTCTGTGAGTGTGATAAGAAGTGTACTGCTAGTCATTGAATATCTTGCTATGTGGTGGGTAGAAGAAGTTCTATCAAAACCAAGTTCAAGGATAACAAGGAGGACATTCCATGGTATCTGCTTGGAAGTATGTATCAGTCTTATAGATCTGATCTAATGCTTCAAAATGAATTGCTTCAATGAATAAAAACACTAATTGGGCCAAAGGTTGATCATCTTCCAATGATATTGAGGAGGATGGTGATGGTGATGTTGTAAGGAAGGAGCCAAGTAAATGACTAGATCCTATTGCATGCAACCAAAAAAGAAGACCTATGGAGCAAAACCACTCAACCAACAGGAAATGGTTAGTCAATAGCCATGGTAAATGAATTCAAGAGAGGAGGGGATCCTGGCTTCATGAATAAGAAAATCCAATATGGAGATGGGCAAGTTTTCACTAGTATATATAATCTCCTCTGGAGAGAGTGAAAGATAGGATTGTTTGCCAACTTTTGGGTTGATAGGTTGTCACAAAAGATAATTGGACTCTCTAAAAAATTCAGCAAGTAAAAATCACTTATCATCCTCTTGATCCATAGCATCTCTTTCGTTCAATGAGTAAGTGCTTTATCTTGGCCTCAGTAGATGACAATGAGATAGTGGCTTGTTTCTTTGGCACCCATAATATAGTTCCATCACCTATGAAAGTACAATGTGAACTTATGGATTTTCCTATCCATTTGATCTCCAAGAAAGTCCGAATCTGAAAATCCAAACAAGTTAGGTGATGAGCCCTATAAGGATTGCCACGTAAGATAAATTTTTTTTGGCAATGTTAAATACTAAAATAAAGTCTTTTTCTGGCCGCAGTCCTACCCACACAGTCTTTGATGATTAGCTATTATGTGGGTAGTATAGTTTGTGACTGAAAAAAAAAATCATAACTTTTGAACGGAAACTCGGATTGAGACGATTAGACCAACTTTGAAATTTTATTTAAAAGCTCACAAGGAAGTGTGTTCGCCAATGGCGGGCGGCCAATGGTGTGTGTGTGTGTCTGTGTGCCTCACGATGCACAGTTAGAGAGAGAGAGAGAGAGAGAGAGAGAGAGAGAGAGAGAGAGAGAGAGAGAGAGAGAGAGAGAGAGAGAGAGAGAGAGAGAGAGAGAGAGAGAGAGAGAGAGAGAGAGAGAGAGAGAGAGAGAGAGAGATCCCCTCCCTGTTTTGGAGTAACATTGGGCCAATGGTGTGTGTGTGTGTGTGTGCCACACGATGCACAGAGAGAGAGAGAGAGAGAGAGAGAGAGAGAGAGAGAGAGAGAGAGAGAGAGAGAGAGAGAGAGAGAGAGAGAGATATCCCCTCCCTGTTTTGGAGTTTGAAAGGGGTAGCACGCCGGCGTGCTACCAATTTAAGCTTTTAGTCTTTAACTAAAATTGATAGCACGCCGGTGTGCTACCCCTTTTAGGTTCCAAGGGAATAATGTTTTCTAGTCTAAAAAACGTTGAGCTGTCATAACTTTCTTATTATTAGTCGGATTGAGATGGTTCAAAAAGCAAAAGTGCTCCATTTTTTATGTAGAATCTATTGGTATAATCAAAGTTAGTTTTTTATCTAATATAAACTGAGTATATATAGATCCTATATATCTGATAGCATACCATGTGCCATGAAATTTTAGAAATCATTTGTAAATAAAACTCTCAAAACTCACAAAGAATTTACTTGCAGATTGTCAAAACCCCTTTACATGTGACTGCACACTGAATTTCATACAGTACCAGAAATGATTCAATCATTATGATACTGAACCCTCTTGATCTAAATCTCCTTGAGATAGCATGGTTGATGCAATCAACACTCTCTAGAACTAGATTTTCTTGAAATTTTTGAAATTATAGATGCATCAAAAGCTTAGGCAGGCTCTAATAAAAAGTGAAAATTCACACGTGTGGGAATGCCCTAAAGTGTAAAATTGATCTCCTAAGCAAAGCTTTTGCACTATAGATCTTCTATTGATTGAAATCCAAGATCAATTGATGAAATCTAAGGCAAAGAGACAAAGTTACATGCATACATCCATAACCAAAGTAGTTTCACACGTGTGGAAACATGTACTACTGAAAACTAAGTCCCAACAAGCCCCTCTCCTTGGTTAGATAGAGAAACCACCACTTTTGGTGAAGGGAAGAGAGAGAGATACACTCAAAATTGATGAATCTCCAAAAAACTCACATTTAATTAATGAAGGGAATGAAACTACATATAGAAACTTGTGGAGATCCATGCTTGATTCTTATTGGACCCCTTAAACATAGCCTCTCTAATTCTATTGGATGTGTGATGCAACATCCCTCACTTTTGATTGGACCCTTACAACACATCTCTCTCTTATGATTGGACCCTTTGACTTTTGCTACTACATAGGGTGCATCACTCATCAAACCTAAACTTGACATGTGTAAGCAACCTAATTAGCTCGATTTACATCACAATTGAATTTTGGCCTAATCATGACAAAACATGTGTACTTGACCATTTAACCTCTAAAGCCAAAGTTGGCCCTATCACCTAGTGACACCAAGATGCTTGACTAGCAATCTTTATGATACCCCTAAAAGTTGAAATTTTGATAGAATCTAGTGCAGTATGCAGATTACATTACACAATCACCATAGCCACTCCTCACAAGCTCTCAAAGATGGCACAACAAAAGAATAGATTACAAAGAAACACTGTACATATAGAGTATTCACAAACTGCATGAAAAGGTAGGTGTCCTAAAATTGGCCTACCACCTGTCAAACTAAGGTGAGGCCCAATATGGCCAAATTCGATCGACAAACTTGGGACATGCCCCCAAGTATACCAAGTACTGTAAATAACTCTCTAAAGGCTAATTCTTCCTATGTGTGGCTACCCGACTAACCCAAGTAGCCATCTACGGGATCAATGCCCAATCAATATATCCTAACGGGTCACGTCCCGATCACAACCATATACAGTAAACCAAATAAATTGTACAATAATTACATCATCACATTTAGAGCTTACATAAAATGTATATCAGATTAACTCTGATTTCTAACTCTCTCTCTTAAGCTCAAATGTGATAAGAGTGAAAAACAATAATTTTTAGCAATGTCTAGAGTGTCGAAAAGATGTTATGCATGTCCTACTACTCTATACTTGACTCACACTCAAGCACACCAACAAACCATGAGATTTGACTCACAAAGTATCATGCAACCACAATGCTCATACAGAGAGTCTACCACACTCTCAACCAACTGACTCGTCCCCAATCCGACTTGAACACAAGTGGACCACATGAGCGACGTGGCTCAAACTGAGAAAATCCCACTGCCACCATGAGACTTACATCCTCCATCTAGCTAGGCTGACATCCTATCAGGCACTTACAAGCACAAACCTGTAAAACTGACATAAATGAGTGACTGAGGCTCAGCCTGAGAAAATCTTACTGCCACCATAAGATTATACCCTCACTAGATAGACAGCTAGTAGACAATGGCAAGTCAATGAGCATAAAATGACTACTTTGTTTCATTGTAGCAAATGCACAACCACATAAAACTCCGACTCAGATCTAGACTCCCGTGACAAGGCAACATGCAAGCCCACACACACTCATGCAAATCAACACAAATGATAAAGCGTCAAATACATGACCAAGGCCTGACCATAAGTGGTATCCTGTCGTACCAACACATGTGCCATCTATAGATCTGCTGCTACACCACTGGTCACCAAATCAGAATCTCAACCATGGCCTGCACCTGTAACGAAGATGCCCTCACTTCCAAGCATATCCAATTGTCCAATAAGTCCTGAAAGCTGATCCCCATCCATTCCCCATGCTCCAAGCACAAGAGTCTACCATGGACTCAACGAATGAATGTACACAAATCTCACCATAGGCTATACCTGAGTAGCTCGCCCACCTCCTAGAGATACTGATGATGATCTGTCTGTCCTACATCCCATATAGGTTCAACTTTCCATGCTTGACGTTGCCAACTCTGATTTGACCAGTACATAGGCCTCCCACCAAGGAGCCTATCTCACCAACACTGTATCCATCATAGTGTCCAAGCCAGAGAAAATGCAAACTAGATCCACTATCATGATGAATAACTCACCCACGATCCATAGCATATCAGTTAGGATAGCTTCACCATGTACCCTCCTGTACCATCTGATCACCAAGTATCCATTACCCGTTGATAGCTCCCCAAGAATCTCTCCACATGTAGTGCAACTAGACTCCAACTAGATCTAACCAAAAGCTGCATCATGCTTACCAAATAATGATGGATAGACACAACATGTGATGCCAACCTAGAGACTACTGTGCATATGACCATGCAACTCACCTAATCACTCGCCAAAGTATCTGTTGTCACTCCCTGAGCAACCATCTCCATCCCTGCTGGCTCACAACCACGGGCACGCTGGATCTACATCACCTCGTAATGCACTCCATGCCGTCAGAATATGTACCACCACTAGGTACACTCCATGCCACCTACCTTCAATTAGGCATGACCCATCCATAGGTCATCACATAATGCACTAGCTGAAGAACATCGTCCATACAATGACATATCATACCTGAGCAACTGTAGCATCTCCTTGAGTGCCACCCCAATGGACTCGTCATCCACATACTGTGCTCACCTGATGTCTCCGATCCTGGTCACCATCCTGCTAGACAAGCCGAACTCAAAAGCATCACCTACTCCACCTGGCTCCTAGCGTCTGGTCGCTCTCCTTGGCTATGTGCCACCTGACACCATGCCAATGCAAGCATGTCCCTGAGTCGCTGCTCACGGGATCCTGAGACCGGTGTCTCCCTGACTGTACTAAGGTATATGGCTCTGAGTGACTTCCTCTAGGCTTTCCCATAATCTCACCACCTGAGAATATGCACCATGGAAATTCCAATACATGTGCCAAGCCTAGACTCCTACAAATACAGCCAAATGCATGAAAGCTATAGGTATCTTATCCAGGCCCGTGATGGTAGATGTCTCCCCATCGATGCCGTCCAAAACTGGCCCCCTGCTGTATGGCATCTTGTACTCCCAAACGAGCACACCATGAAGTCCTCACCATCAGTATCCCCTGTAGTAGATCGCTAGCAAAACACCCATCATGGTGCTTGCCCTCCGATCACACCCCGTGCAATCTCCATCAGCTCTCCAACCTAGAGCTGGCTCTCAAAGCTTCACGCTTTGTCCATTTGCGTTTGCAACTTCCCGATTCTATCATGAATCCCCATGTAAGTCCTGTCCAATCCAAAGACTCAAGTCCAATATGAAATAGTTCCCCCTGATGATCATCCCATGTCATCCTACAGTGCTATCCCTACCAGGTATCCCAATGCCATCCCTGATCAAAAAGATCTGAGCATCTACCCTGTAGTGCCCACCTGTATTCTCCCAAGCTAACTCCTAGCTGCTCCTGTGAATGGTTCCAAACCACTCCCTGAGACTACACTGAGATGTGAACTCCAAAGCCACCATCAAGTCCCTCACATGATTGTGCATGCCAATATTCCTCCAAGTGAACCTGTGAGATCTTCCATGGCCCAAACCAAACGATTGTTCCCATACTGCATTTACTACTTTCAAACACCCTGTTACCATGTCAGGAGTAAGTAATAATGACTCAAAAGTGATAATGCCTCATTGTACCACCCTGTAGTAGGTTTCATCAGCCAAAAATTTCCCCAAATTTGGCCCTACAGTTTCCAAATAGCAAATGTAGCCCATCACTAGGTCACCCGCACTCCGCTTGATAGAATGGTGACAAAAACACCCAAAAACATCTTTTTCCCTGCTCTGTGATGTCGCTCTATTTGCTGGCTCTGAGCAGCCATTTTCAAGGGTCATTTTGGCCCAAGGATGGCCAAAAAAGGTGTCTTCTAGCCAAAGATAGGCCGAAAACCAATATGCCTTGCAAAATTGAACTGATTCTTCATTATGAAGATTTTTAATGAAGTGAAGTCCATTCTGGACTTTGGGTGCTTTCAACAAATTTCACATTAAAAAATTTTTTTTTATGAAGAGAAGGGTGCCTTTGCCGTTCAGGCCCCTTCACCTTCCATCCAATAGCCACTTTCCATCTGGTGGTCCAGATCATTTCCCAAACAATTCACCTTGACTGTCGATCTTTGTAGGACCCCATCCTACGGTTTTGCTTGCACCTGCGTGATGAACAATGCTCCTGCAGCTGCTGGAACCTCCAAAGCGCTACGCGCCTGGCCCGTCTCACCGCGCGCGAATTCCCTCCTCCACTTCTCATCTCTTTCTTCATAGCTCCAATCTATGGCTAATACCAGGGTTTTCTGATGCCCCCATAGATCTGATCCAGCTCCTTAGATACATCGTGGCTGTCCACGGCTGTTTACAGCCTGTAGTGCCCATCAATTGCACCCTTCCTTGGCCTCTCACATCATGACAAACAGTTTTGTACAAAGAGAAATCCAAGAATTTTCACCTGTAAACCCTAGCCAGAGAAGAATGGAGAATACTTGTGCTTTGCTCAGCCTTTTACTAAGCTTTCTCTTGCAGTTGCCTAGCCCACTGAGGTCGCCCTACCTCTGGCTCTTTGATGCAATTTATAATATGTAAATTGGTGAGGTATTGCTCCCGAACAGGCTGATTTCCCAGAAATCCATCAACACCCCACAAAACTGGAAATTTCCCAAATTTTCTCAGTTTTTCACCCAATCTGATCCTGTAAATTGCTATGGCTCTCTGTCACTACTCTTTGCGTTGCGCTAAACGGCTGTCCCACAGTGAATAACGTAGCCAACATCGATGATTTCCTAGAAACCACTGAAAATGCAAGATTTTTCGTGAATTCTCTCCGGAATCCACTTACGATGATCGTTCCGATCTTCCCCGAAGCTCCGAACAAATGAGCTTTGTTCTCTCTAGCCATCCGAACTGTCGATGCCCTGTATGGAGTCCTCTCTCCTGAGATGCTTTGAGTGCTATTTCTCCTGGTGAAAGACGCTATCCCATAGCTCCACCGGATCGTGCATACCTGCAACACCCTAACGCTCTGATACCAAGTTGAAATTCCGATAGAATCTAGTGCAGTATGCAGATCACATCACACAATCACCATAGCCACTCCTCACAAGCTCTCAAAGATGGCACATCAAAAGTTAATAGATTACAAAGAAACATTGTACATATAGAGTATTCACAAACTGCATGAAAAGGCAGGTGTCTTAAAATTGGCCTACCACCTGTCAAACTAAGGTCGGGCCCAATATGGCCAAATTCGACCGAAAAACTTGGGACATGCCCCCAAGTATAGCAAGTACTGTAAATAACTCTGTATAGGCTAATTCTTCCTATGTGTGGCTATTCTGGCTAACCCAAGTAGTCGTCTACGGGATCAGTGCCCGATCAATATATCCTAACGGGTCACGTCCCGGTCACACCCATATACAGTAAACCAAATAAACTGTACAATAATTACATCATCACATTTAGAGCTTACATAAAATGTATATCAGATTAACTCTGATTTCTAACTCTAAAGTCAACATTATAAACTATTTCTAACTATGTTACACACGTGGGAACATGCTCCACACCTGTGAAATGTACTCACAAACATAAAACATAAAGTTGCCAAGCTAGATTTTTGTCAAATTTTCACACTCCATATGTCTCAATTAGAGTGTCTGGGTCCTCTCAAGGTCATTAGTCACCAACAGGCCTTGATGTGGAATTAGATCTAGGCATGACCAATAATCTTGCACACTAGAGGGTTGGCCTACCATATTGGACTATTCCATGTCCATAACTGAATATGGCCATAACATTCTTCCTCCCTTAAACATGTTTTGTCCTGAGACGACAGAAAAAAGAAAATATGAAATTATCCCTTAAGCTTTCAAGTCTTACCCATGAATCATTATTCTTAGTCTGATCTTTCCATCTGAGTAAGTAGTTAGAGATGCAACAATTTATAAATTGCTTGCCTCTACTCATGAATTACTAACTCAAATCCCCAAAGATACACTAAGCTATAAATCTTCCAAATGGGTTGATCTACTCCAAAGCAAAAGTTCACCACATTCATGTAATCCTAATTACATGAACCACTGGGGGAATCAACTTCTATATTTCAGATTTCAAATCCAAAAGCTAAAGAAATTCCATTTTAGTCATAGTCTAAAATTTGTCCATAATTTCTTGCAGATAATAATGCTTCTTGGTACAAATATTCTTAAAATATCCAAATATTCTAAAATACCCCAATTCAGTCATTTAAATTCTCTAGGAGATCCATCAAGTCTTAGACAATTATAACTCACTCCATAGTACTACAGTTACTCTAATGAGTAAATAGCCCCATTTCTAGCACCATTGCCAAAAATCAGCAACTATCTATATCTTGATAGAGTTATCTGTCTCCTATAATCTGGAGATATAGACTGAACTTTGTACACAAGTACTTATAGACTACAATCTGTAGTAGAATACCATCTACTAAATTAAGCAAATTCCTCATAAGTAAACAATTATCTAATGAAATTGCCTGTGAGATCCATGCAATCTCAAGTAGGCACTGGAGTAAAGAAATTTAGAGTTCAACTAACAGATCTAATTCCTTGACTCACCCAATTGATCAAGAATTTCTCAACATCTTAAGAACCATCATGTTCCCATATAATCTTCTAATGATCTCTAAGTATCAATTTATGATCCGTCAATCATAAACCTTTAGAATCTTATGATTCATCAATCATAATTTATAGGATTCCAAAAGCATCCTTAATCATTAAAAGATGTTGGAGTAGTATATGTACAACATACCACTCAGGAAATATAGGAAACATTTTGAAATCTTTTTTGCAAGGAAAATTACTGGATTCCAAAAATATTCTTCCAACCAGATTCTTAACCAGATTATGAGCTCCAAATTCTACACCCAACCAAGTAACTAAAAATCATTTTAAAATCCGTCTTAATGACATAACTTTATATCATCACCTAGAACAATATCTAGAGTTTACAAAGTTCTGTTGAATTCCAACTAAATTCAGTTTACCATTTTTGGAAGCATTAAGATCCGATATCCAATTGAGCTCTCAGGGATACTATCACTAGTGAATCAAGTCTATTTCTCAACTGAGAAATACTCACCCAAGAATTCCGTATATCCTATGCACACAGTTTTCTGGCGAATCCAAATGACTCAAAAATTATGTGTCTCTTCACATTGTCCATTTTACCAATTAATTTCCACATGAGTAAGTCAATTACTCAAGTTAATTGCCCATGATTTAGAAATCTTAAATATCTAGGTGAAGAATTCAATTATACTAGTATAACACCACATTTAGATCCACATCCAAATCACTTTTAAGTTAACCAATATCAGAATAGATATGTTAACTCTACAAGTATCTATTTCAACAATACTTGATCGTATGTCTATGTTCAACTACTAGGTTAAGTGCACCAGATAACCTTAGTAACTAGGAATACATAGTGGATCCAAACAAGATTAATCGTGCACATACGAGAATAATCTCACTATGACCCAATACATAAACACATATGTCCTTATCTGGAAGATTCCTCCAAAATCCGCATATGTTACTCACATGTCACACTGATAATCTTGTGACTCAGCTACAGAAGATTCTATTTTTCTTGAGTAAATAACATATTCGGGAAATCTCTGAAGTGAATAATTCCACATCACAAGTTTTCCAACCATCATTTTTTACAAACATAATTTCTTCATCCAATCAACCTACTACAGATCTTGGTGTACAAACCAAGATTAGGCTGACTTATAGAGACATCTTTGAGCATAAGGATAATATTAAAATTTTATTCCATCTGATCCAATCAGCGGAATCTTAAATTAACTGTATGTTGTTATTGTGATCCTATCACCTAGTTACATTTGATAAGGTTGATGGAACTTTGAATCTAGAACTAAGAAGACCAAGATCCAAAATTGAAATTGTGATTTTTCACAATGAGGAAAATGAAGCTGGCATTTGGATACTTTATTTTTAAATATTTATATCCATCAAGCATAAGTGCACGAGAGCCAGTACAACCGCTTGCATTCATTCAGATATTGGAAAATTGCAATATAGAGGAAGAACTTCAAAAGAGCTTGTAGATCATCGCATTTGAATCCTAGCAAAACAAAACAAAAAAGATTGTATTTCTAGGGATTAATAATTGGAGAAAGAAACCAACTCATTTTAATGCTCAAACTCACCCCAGAAGTAGTGATATGTCATTTTTTAATAAATCATCACAATAGCTTACTGTATCACAACAAATTGAAAAAAAAAAAAATTAGATTGACTTGAGCCTAAACTAAAGCCTAGAGTTTCACAAAGTTACATAAAAGGGCAAATGTTATGCTAAGAAGCTTCTCAAAAAATTAATTGTTATAATGCTTAAAACAAGTGTCATTAAGACAAAAGTGGTGAAGTGGTGAAGTGCATTGATTTCAGTCACCAAGTAAAAGAGAGAGACAAAAAAAAACCACACGAATTTTACAAAGGGTAAGGCCAAGAGTCTCTCAGACTTTTTGCCCCCTTTAGAGTACTTGTCGAGGGGAAGACCAAAAAGCCTTCAATGCTAGGTTTTACCGTGTACATATATTTCAATCTAGTGGAGAAAACTTAAGGGATTGTGTTAACATTTCACTTCATATGTTTGAAGTGAATTTAATCAAGCAAAGGATTTCATTGCTTTGGAAATTATGGTTTTCGCTTTGTGCATGGATTATTTTATGGAAATCTATTGTAGAATAAAATGTGAAGTTGATTATCATTTGTGAAAGTGACATGAGACACATTATGACAAACTCAGTTTATAGCTCATAAAATGTTCATAAAGAATTTCGGCCGACAAGACATCACACATTGTCTGTGATATAAAAATTAATGCCAAGACACTCCTTTAGTGACCACCCCGGTTCAACAATGGGTCAGTTATGGCTTGGCCTAATGGTATCACCATAATTCAGCCATTTTTTGGAGTGCAAAGGTCATTAAAAAACACCATTCCCCCATACATAAATATCACAATTGAGCATCATCAATACAATACAATATACTTACAAACCAACTAAATTATTCTGGGAAGGGATATTGAGCATATCTGCCTGTCACAAGGTTTCTGACTAGAAAAGTTCAAGCAGACTCAAAGATAGTGAGAATTGTAGTGATATATAATTGAACTCTTTTTTAAAAATTTTCAAAACTATAAAGGTAATTTCTAAGTAGAACAAGTTCAAGCAGACTCAAGGATGGTGAGAATTGAAGCAGTCAACCATTCTACTTTAATTTTGCTAGAATTTCAAATTTTTGTCAAGGTTTCTTGATCATGAGTAACTAATGTTCAGGCAGACTCAAAGGACAGTAAGAATTGCAGTGATGTATTATACTTTTGCCAAAATTTTCAAATTTGTGAAGGTTTCCGAGTAGAAAAAGCTGAAGCACACTGAAAGATAGTGATAATTGGGTAAGCGTTTTTCTCATCACTACAAAGCCAGGGTCCTCTTCAAATTAGAGTCATCAGATCACAAAAATGGTAATTACACTGATGTAATTTTACATCATCAGAGTAGTCGACATAGCAGCAGACGGAAATTAAGATGATCAAAGCAACCTGGAATACATGACACAAGCTTCTATCATGAGGTTGCCGAATTAGGGTCTAGAGTATTTTCTCCGACCAAAGGCCGGTAGACAACAGAAAAGTTTGTCAGCAAAGTGTTGCCTAGTTGCCACGGTTTCCTAAGCCTCATTTTCGGCGTCATCCATGCAAGTATTTAGACAAAAACCAGGATAATTTCTCTTCAAAGGTTGTGAGAATTCATTCTCCGGGCACGGGGGCTCTTCAATAGAGCATAATTTGGGCTTACCCGGCATGTCCTCGACCCGCTTGAATAAGACTTGTATATCTGAGGAATTCGATATAGAGATAGAAATCCCAGACGCCGATTTCGTTCTTCGTAGCTCGAAATGATCACTAAATGGCCGTGGCTTGAGGTGCAAGTACTTGTAGCCTGTAGCTGATCCAGAACTGGGCATCTGTATGTTGGGCTGAAAGAAAACTTTGCAACTGTTGTCATTTGCCACTGCATGTACGTAGGGCTGCTCCGATTCATCGGACTTCAGAACGAGATTACACGAGTTGCAGATATCCGGAGGCGCATGATCCAGCATAGAAAAATTATCGTTTCCATCTTCCTGTCTCATGACCTGCAATGTCGTTTGAGGTTGACTGTCTTCATGAGGGGGATCAGCGTGCATATGCTTAGGAGCTATAATTTGAGCTGAAGTAACTAGAGGTCTGCTGCTGAAGCATGATCTGTAGGTAGGCAGGTACGACGAATATATTGCTGCATCACGGCGTTGATGTTCATCTGCTGCAATTCGGGAAGCAGCAGCACAATGGCGCTCCATCGATGATCGTGGACACCAGCAAAAAAGATGATGAAAAGCAAGAAAGAGGGAATTAAGCAGAATTTTTATACCCTTCACAGCGTAGCCTTTGGGAGTAATAAAATCATGCATGAAAAAAGCAAAAGCAAAAGCAAAGCAAAAGAGGATGCATGTGTGTCATGGTCTCTCTACAGCAAACACAAGCCCATGTGTTTGGCCTTGCCTCAGTTAGCCTGTAATGTTAGGTCCTCTTTAGGGGTGAAAGGTTATGTCCCCAAGGCCTTCCAACCTATGAGGTGGACGTATGAGTTCCGCGGTATGGCCTTACGGTGCCATAATGGAAAGTGCAATTTTAGTTTTAATTTTGTTAATTAGTTTCCTTTTGTAGAGAATTTTGTTGCTGTCGATAGAATATGAGTGTGAGTAGCTAGTGATGGCTTGTCACATGGCACGTGGGTATTGGACATGAGGCTAAAAGCCTCATGTAATATAAAAATATACCGACTGCAACTACTTGAAGAAATTCTCTCGCTTGGCAACAAAGGAGCAACGGTAGTGCTTTCAAAACAATTCATATTGCTAGCCTTTCTGAATTTTGGTGGGCATTTTTGCCTTCGGAATCTATTGCCATAGGTTTACATTGGCCAGCGGCTCCATCGAGGTGAATGGCATTCCGTGTGACGAAAAATAAAAAAAATACAAAAAAGATCTCGGTTCAGTTGGTGAGGTGGTCCGTCACAGGGATCCCTTTGTACAGTTGTTCTCATGGCTTCGGACATCTCTCAACTTCGTCCTCTCAGTCACAAACGAAGCCTATTTCCACGTGTGAAAATAGTGTACTTGTCATGTACCATAATCATATAGGTTGTATATATGGTTTAATTCAAGTTCTAGTGGCTAAAAAGGCCAAAAACTAGTTTTCTAGACATATGACACATGGCATCAATCTATTGATTGCATGAGCCACATCCTTTGGTTAGGTGTCATATCACATGTGTAGAGGACAGCTCACATGTGTGGAATAAGCTGAAGTAGGCGAATTTTGACTTCTAGAAGATTTCCAAGTAGATCTCCATATAGAAGGAAAATGGACCAAAAGTGCTCAAAATAGAAGGTTTTGTCCAAGTGTCAGTTTTGCATGATGAATCATCATATGACAAAGCACCTTCACACATGTGGGATTAGAGGGATGATCAGTACCACGAGCTCCCACTTATTGTATATATAGAGCCACATTTGGCCATAATCATAGTGAGACACCAATCTTGGTTTTGGAAGCAATTTTGAGTGACTCTCTCCATTTGTCTACATTTGTTTTGATTGTTTTGAGGTTCTATCAATGTGTACTTGATTTTCAGGTTGGATTCTGTACTCAGACAGTGTTTCACACGTGTGAGACCAGAAAGTACACCTACCTTCAATTAATGATTGTTCTTGTTAGGATTTTGTGTCTAGAATTGATCTAGATTGATCTTAATCTCAACTAGATTGATAGATCAAGTAATCTGACAACCAATCCCTCTTGAGGATCAGATTAGGATCCACTCTTGGTCCTTTTTGTACTTTTTGCACATGGTATCAGAGCCTAGTACAAGAGGTTTTGTTAAAATTGATAGGGTTAATCCAAATCAAAGCCAAAATTAGCAATTTTTTAGAAACTAGTCAAATTTTTTGTAGCGAGTTGGATTTGATAGCTATCCTCAAAATTTTTGGTCCAGATCTTGTTGTGGGCTGTAGGAATCCTTTTCACATATGTGAGGCTGTACAGCTCCAGTTTTGACTGAGAAATTTCAAAATTTTGAAGAATGTGACTCACATACCCAATTTGAGTGATTTTTGGTGCAAAATCAAGCATTTTCTATAGTAAATCTAATCTTTTGATTAGTTCTTGGATTAGATCAGCCAAGAAATTTAATTTGAAGCTTGAATTAGGTGCATTAATTGATTATCTCTGATTTTTTGAGTGCATGTTGAAGTTGAGAGAGATTTAGCTAAAAATTATAGATTAAGGAGTGATATGCAAGGTGAGAGGTTGAAATCCATTGTACCATCACTCTAGATTTGTTCAAGAGTGATACGGTCAAGTTTAGAAGCATCAATTTTCTAGAAAACATCCTTGGATCTGTCCTCCAAGTGAAACCTTTGTGAGTTTCTAGTGCATATAGAGCATCTATGCAGATCTTTTGAAAAATTTGACATAGATTGGCTTCAATTGAAAGTTCTAGAAAAGAGATTGAGATCCAAGTCATATTATCCAATCCTACTCAATTTGTTTGAGTGTTTGTGAGGTCTGAAAAGAGTCATTAAGGTGTTTATGGCAAATGTGTAGAGAGAGATCCAATTTTTAAAGAGTTCCTTTGTAGAGGGCAAGATCTAGAAGCTCATTGTGTGTTGTTATAGGTGAAGTATTTGTCTTCTCCTAGGTGATCAAATCTTTCTAAGTGATATTAGCTCTTTGAAGCACAATATCTTAGTGAGAAAAATCACAACTTTTGATTTTGAATTTCATTCCAAGTCTTAAAAAGTAGAGTAATTGGTGGAATCCAATAGGAGTGATTGAATTCAATTTGTTGAGCAAAAATTGACATCGAATGTATGAAACTCAAATTAGTTCTATTCAACTTTCTTTGTGAGAGTGTGAGGGTCAATTTGTGATCCCATTGGATGCCTAGAATGAGGAGGAGTCCATATTTGAGTATTCATGCATAGTTGAGATCTTTGTGAATCTCTAGTTGTCTAATTTTTAAGCGTTGTGAAAAATTGGTGGTATAGTTTGTTTTCAAATCACATCAAACTCATTTTAAATCTCAAGAGTGAGATTATTTGGGTCAAGAGTGAGTCCAAAAGAAGTGATTAAGTTTGATTTTCATGTGTTTAAAAAAAAAAAAACCCATCTTTTGTTCAAGAATCTCAAGTGTTGAGAGAACTAGTCAAGTGAAAAGGAAAATCTAGGTGTCAAATCTTTTCATATCTATTTCAACTTTCAAAAGAAAGAGTCATTGGTATTTGATGAGTCCAATAGGAGAGTGGATCTGATTTCTTTTGTGATTTGATTCAAAGATTGTATGCTTTTGTTTTAGTGATCAAAGCAAAGTTTCCAAGCAACTAGTCATTAGTGTGAAGATTGATTCTTAGGTTTGTGAGTTAGATCTTTTATAGATCCTTCTAGATTGTTGAAGATGTTCAAATCTAGTCTCTTGAGAGTCACAAATCACATTTGTAAATTCATATTCATAGGTTTTTATTCACATTAGCCGACTCACTACCTCTTCACTTTTTTGATCTGCTGCAATCAGTTGGTAGACTCCCACTAACATCATCATATGTTTTGCACTTTTATTTTTAATGCTAGGATCTGGATTAATCTTTACTTTACTGCAAGCTTCGCTCTGGTTTGAGCTTACTTTTGCTTAAAATTCCTCTTCGGGGTGTATATATCTTTTTCATCGATGTCCCTACTAGTTTTTTGAATGAATTAATGCACCAGGGTATGTTTTGTTCAAGCATCGATCTACTCATATGTCAAATTTCTTACAAATGTTGACAATTTATATTAGTCACGAACTCTTATTGTCATTGATTTACTTATTACAATTTCTTTAGTATCACTTGAACATGTTTAATATACAGATTTTGATTATGAGATGGAGGATCCCTCTCCCCCCCTCACCCTTGGCTGTTCTGTTGTCCTCTTTTCACTGTACCATATCGCGTGAACAAACCTCGATCTTTCGTGTCTCTTAATTTGCCATGTCCAAACCCTTCTTTCCCTTTGTATCCCCCTACCCCCATATCAAGGATATTCCATCTCTCTCTCTCTCTCTCTCTCTCTCTCTCTCTCTCTCTCTCTCTCTCTCTCTCTCTCTCTCTCTCTCTCTCTCTCTCTCTCTCTCTCTCTCTCTCTCTCTCTCTCTCTCTCTCTCTCTCTCTCTCTCTCTCTCTCTCTCTCTGCCCACGTCTGCATCCCCGTCCTCTTGAAAAAGCCACAAAACAAATTTATTTTAAGATTTCAAAATATTCTCTTTATAATTCAGTTTTTTTCATGTGCACATGAATGATTTGCCAAAGTAATTGACAAGAAAAGTATCCCATCAAATTTTTTTGACAACCCCTTTCATTTTTAGATTTATGTAATTAGCTTTGAAATGTTCACATCTTTCTTATTTTACTTCGGAATTCATTGTGGTTTAAATAAAAAATGATTAATTTGATGAGTTAGACATTAAGCAATCATTTGTAGACTAGTAATCAATATCCAATATAAAAAACAAAAAATTCAACTCTTTCAAAGTTGCTATATTTATATTTTCTAGCCTATTTATTAAAATTTTCATATTTTTTTCATTTGATTTGGATCTCAATGCAATACAAAGCAAAATTCATCAACTCAATAAGCTTGATGTTGCAGAGGTCTCACCTATACCCAAATTTGATCTCTTTAGAAGTTCTTTATATTTTTGCTCATATTGAAAACCCACTCACATTGTCATATTTGATTTTCATATGATTACAAATTTCATCTTAGGCCTTATTTATTAAGCCTAATTTATTTCTTAGATAGTTCATCGGCAGTGAGTTGTTATGCCACATAACCAATTTCTCATCCTTTCTTGGATCGACTAGATCTAAGAGTTGCAGGATCTTCATACGAACAAGGTTTATCGTGAAGATCGTTCAAATCAGGTTCCTGCTGCGCTTGGGGTAAAGCTATGATCACATCGTCTAAAGTGTAATCACAAAAGTATGTTGGCATATGATGCTTGATCTTTCCTATGCTCCTTGGGTGGTTCTATAGTTGTTTTCTTTTGGGACGGTGGGTTGAATTGCATCGAGGCTACCTTTGGTACTATAGACAAAGACGATGGTTGGATCTCTGTGTTCATAATTTGCAGATGATCACATCTCATCTTAGCCTTTCCTTTCAGATTGTCTAGTACCTTATTTGCTTGCTTCTTTGCTACTGTCATATCGACAGAGCATGAGCAAGCCAGTGGTGTTGTAAGTATTTTTGGTGTAGAAATTGTTGTCGTTCAGTGGGATCGACCCACATAGTGATATCTACATAGGTCATAGCTTCATCTGGGGGATTGTCCCAATGGTTTGTTTTGATCTTCAATTGATAGTATTTGTGGGACATGCTCTTAAGTTTGAAGAACTTGGCCAATGGTGGAGTTTTGGGGAAATCCCTCAATGTTACCCTCTCTCCATACCGATATAGATCGAAATACCATAATGCCTATTTGTCAATGTATTCCACATCATCTACTAGAGTGACTACAGAGCACCATGGGAGGAGCTCTTTTTCACAAGGTTTTGGTGCTAGTTCTAAAGGTAGCCAGGAGAGCTTGATCATATTAATCCCAATTTCAAACTTTTCATCAAGAGTTATAGGTTTTCATCTTGCAGGATTCGTTTCCATTTTTCGAAGTAATGAAATGTATCCGTTTACAGAACTCATGCAATCACTTGTAGCTGAAACTTCAATCCAATTGATGATAATCATGTCGGAGTCTCTCTGCCAAAATTTGGATAGAACTGAACAAGGGAAAGTGGAGGTCACCTAAAACACACTCTAATTTCCGTTATATAAGGGCTAAATTCGAGTCATTTGTCACCTTTGCTGGTGAAGCTCTGCTTAAATTTCCATTGAAATTTTCAAGTTCTCTGAATGCGACCGAACTTCACACAAGCCATCAACTGCATATTCTGAACCCAGATATGAGAACTGTAGTTTCTCTATTGTCACTCCTCTTCATTCTGTTCCATCCACGACTACTTCTGTTTCCACTCTCGTCTCCTCTGTCGATATCACTTTTACTTTTGTTCCATTATCTACTACCCCTTTCACTACTATCGCATCCTCCATTGCTCCTGTCTCCACTGGTGCTCCTCCAGTTTAACCCCTCTGAATCATAGTTATCTCTGGACACTGTGGCATGGATGCAAGTCATCAACTTCTCACCCCCACGTCAGACCATTTTCGCTCCATCTTTGCCTTCCATGCTCCACACCACACTTCAGTTCCCCTCTGTTCCACCCATTCTCTCGTTTGGACAAATAGTCCCCACCCCCATTTCCACTTATGTTTCCCTCACACCACCTGTTTCACCATCAAAGGTTGCCGAGGGCAACCAACCATTATCTGATGACGCATTTGTTCAGACAATTTTCATACCATCACCAGATCGGATAGATCCCACCACCCCAGATGACAATAGAAGTCCCCTGAGAACCTGATTGAAGACAATGACGACGGTGTTCTACCAGTCGTCAGGGCCACTACCACACAAGCCCCTCTCAGTGCCAGCGTACCGACTGTTCCAACAGATTTAACGATGGCGTACCAAATTGCCTTGGGGACATATATCCAGGAGGCGGTAGTAGCCAGGGCCACTTTGGATAGCCGGGTACTCCACTTGATGACAAGCAACACCCAGCTGTGAGCGAAACTCACGAAGCTGTAGCAAGAGCTTTTTATAGCTCAACATTATGAACAAGACGGGCACCAAGAGATCGCCATATTGCCGTAGAAGGAGGATGGCCTGAACTAATATATTCAAAGCCTCTCCAAGGCACTTACAAATGCCTCCACGAAAGTGCTAGAGCTTCAGTTCGAAGCGTTTCAATGGCTTGCTCCCCTCCAGGCGCAACTACTAATTTATGAGCAGATAATATGCGCTTCTGGCGGTCTTTTGAAAGGCACCATCAGCTTTTTAAGGACAATATCTTCTTTTAAAGGGCACCGTCAACTTTTTAAGGATAGTGTTGCCTTTTTAAGAAAACTGTCGACTTTTTTGCAAAATATTGAAGAGAAAAAAAAAAATCCGACAGTCGTCTATTTTCAACGAGGAACGTTCCCAGTGACTTTCCAAAAATATGAAGTGAGAGAAAGCCACTTCACGTAAAAAAGTGAGATCTCTATTTGCAACGTCCTCATCCGCGTCAACATTCCCTGATTCGTTGACTGTATATACTATGTATAGTTATCACAAAAAGCCAAATATTTCCAAGTACAACGGCTTACCTAATTAGGTGACAAGCATTTACTGTAACTAATACATGGATGAATTTATAAATGGATCATCCAGGCACACTCTACGTGATGCTCCGTCCATGAGACGTATGATTTGAGCCTCCCAGTTATGCTACCATTTTGGTTGTAATTGTTATTTTATTGTGCTTCATTATAACTTGTTTACTCACTCTTATCAGAACACGGACATCTACGACTCCTTTGCTTCTGATCAGACGATGGTTGTGTTTGATGCCTGAGGAACTCATGACATCATACTTCTCTTTCCATCTATTTCAATACTAAACTTCATATTGAATCTGATTTCCAGTGATACCACACACGCAGACCATTTCTAATCTCTTCGATGGACTGTACTCTTGATTTATTGGAGTACCGTCGTGTATCCAAAACTAGGAGAATATTGAATCCTATGTACTGGTCATGGACATGATAGCCCTGACTCCCAATCATGTGGTTCCTAGCTTAGAAGATAGCTTAAACGCAGGGAGTTGTAGTATGCTACGTTGCAAGAAGCCATGGAAGATGTCATCAAGGAAGAAGATGAAGGATCAGATGATGATTCAAGCCATAACTATCCAACAGTCCATCATCTGACTCCCTCGGTAGCAACGCCTACAGTATTGCAAACGATCTATTGATGGAGCAGATTAAAAAACTCCATAAACAATAGATGAAAAAATTGACAACCCAGTTTGATAAAAAACTGAAGGCTTCCCCAAGTATTGTAGCATCATCTTCCAATGCGCCTAATCAAAATCAGCTATAGTATCCACGACGAGAAAATGTATGGTGTCGAATGTGTGCACAATACCATACAACCCACAAGTGTCCAGTTTTGAAGCAGAATCTCAAAATGACACATCGGTATTACCATCTATGCAATGTGTCATCGCATGAAACAATGTTTTGCCCATTCAACCCCCAGACTATTCAGCAAAAGAAGAATCAATATCAGACCTCGTATCCATATCATCAAGGGGTACCAAATGCGGCAACGCGGTTTGGAGCTCCAATGGACCAGTGGTGCATGGCATTACCTACACCACCGGGACTAGCTAACAATCCAGTGTCCAAGTGAACTTAATAGCAATGGGACACGATGCTCCACTCCAACCTGAGAAACAACGGTGGTATGGGCCTGATGAGCCATATGTTGATCCGGCCATCAATGACTACTTTGCAACATATGTCGCTCAACCTCAATGCCAAGGTGGAAGAATTTATGGCTACTACGGGTGCAAAGAAGGGCATAGAATCGTTAAATGTCCTCACAAGGGCATATACACACCCTTCTACCGAGAATGCAGATACGGGCACTGCTACAAGAATTGCCCATTAATACTTGGAGTGAGTGCACCATTGAATCTGATCATGATGCAAACACAACATTTCTAAGGTGAGTGCCACAGAAGTCTTCAATTCCCCATGTTCTGGTGCTAGCTATTACGCGAGCCCAGAAATAAAAGGAAGCAGTTGTTACGTCTATGTCCAGTGTGTGGGATTTGTGAAGAATTGCCAAAAATTGGCAAATCTAGCTTGATAAAAAACCATGAAGAATAGTGTAAATTTTGTACATAATTGGGTTCCACATATGTATGGCCAAAATGCCACATGGCAACCCACTCCTAATGTAGGTTAGGTCAAGTCAAGAGAGTTGGTCATGTCTATTTGGTGGTCATCCCTACTTTATAGGAACATACCTAAGCTTAAGGTGAAATTTGACCAACTAGCTACCTACCAAGCATAACTCTAGGATCTAGGCTAGGGTTTCATTTTAGGGCAAGAAGAGTGAGTTAACTTCCTTATTACATGTTGGAAATCCACCTAACTTCAAAAAGATAGTCAAATTTTCTATGTATTCCAAGCTCCCATAGTGAAAAGATAGAATATTTATGGAGCTCATTGGCAATCTCAAGCTAGTTCACTATGTACATTGAGTTTTTGTGATCAAAATGCAACCAAATCAATTTCTACTTGTTTCTTAGCTTGAAGGCTACTACAGCCTGTAGTACACACATGTGGGCTCAAATTTCAATGTTGATCAATCCTTTTGATTGTTAATGCTTGTTGTTGAACTTTGTCAAATTGCCAATCTAGATCAACTTTTTGATCATTAGTTTTTTGATAGATTGTTAAGCAAGCATCCAATCACTCTTGTGAATATTTTGTGGATCCATTTATGGTCCTAAAGTATAGTACTTTCACATGGTATCAGATCTAAGTACAATAGAATAAGCCATTGATCCAATGCAAATCCATTTTTAGCAAGTTTTGGTGCTAAAAACTAGTATTGAGAGGGCAAGCTAGAATCTTGATTTTGGTAAGGATATTTGATCCCAAACTTGGTAGGGGTCCAAAAATGCACTGTCCACATGTGTGGGCCCCTCTGAACCTGCATTTCATGCATGGTATTGATTTGATCCAAAGAAATTCAATTTGTGAGCTTTTGATGTAATTTTTGGTGGAAACCTCAGGATGCGGCTACCAAGATTGAGTGCCATTGATTAGATTTGACATAGGGTCATGAAAGCTAATTAATCTAGGCTGAAATCAGGTCCTCTAAACTTGTTTTACAGGTCTTGAAAGTACATCAAAAAGTGTGAGAGAGATTTATAACTTTGTGAGGGAGTGCTAGAACTGAGATTATAAGTACATTTGTCGGATTAGAAATCTAATTTGAGTGAAACACTACAAGAACTATCAAATCCATTTCTTGGCAAGATTTGTTTGAAAGTAGTTTTCACTTAATCTTATCTTCAGTCCAGCTTTGTGAGGGAGTGATAGAACTATGATTATAAGTCCATTTGTTTTGAGTGAAACACTGCAAGTGTGAGACCTTTGTGAGTTTCAAGTCAATCAAAACTATTTCTTGCGTGTAGAAATCACTAGTAAGATGGGATCTACTGGAGCATACCTTCTAGAAGCTAGTGAGAGATTGAATTCTACAAATTATGCTATTTGGAAGGTTAGGATGGAGTCACTCTTGGTGCTCTAAGACCTTTATGAGTTCTTGATTGAAAATGAAGATGAACCTCTAGGTGCACATGAGTTAGCTAGATACAAGAAGAGATCTAGGCTTGCACTTCATTGTGTGAAGATGAATGTGAGCAATGATTTGTTGAGAGAAGTATCAGCATGTACTAGTGCTAAAGAGGCTTGGGAGTCTTTAAAATCAATCTATGAATCTAGTAACACTTCAAGAGTACTCATGCTTAGAAATCAGATTTTGCAAAGCACGAGGAGAAGTGAGAGAGTGCACAGGATTATGTACTCAGAATCAAGTCTCTCAATAGGGAGTTGCTTCCATTGGAGATAAGATTCATGATGGAGAGCTTGTACGAATTGTCCTTAATGGTCTAGAAGATGAATTTGCAACTTTGGTCCAAAGTTTTGCCATCCAAGACACTTTGCCAACTATAGAAAAACTTCACAATGTATTAGTGGCTAAAGAGTGTAGGATGCTCCACACCAAGGCAAGAATGAACTCATTGTCTTTGCAGGATGGAGATGAGAAAGACAATTTCTCATTCAAGGGAAAAAAGAATACCAATGGAAAGAAGAAGCATCCCAAGGAGGCCAAAAAAGAGGATGATGCATCAAGCTCAAAGGACAAGTCAAAGCAAAAATGCTTCTTTTGTGGAAAGAAGGGGCATTATGCATCCGAATGCTACAAGAGGCTAAGAGCAAAAGAGGAGGAGGACAAACATGGGAACCTTGCATATGAAGAGGATGGAGATGAGGAGATCTCATCTTCGATGACATCTACATCCACTCCAACAAGCAAAGGCAACTCAAAGGACACTTGGTGGATTGATAGTGGGGCTAGCTCCCACATGGCTTTCCAAAAGGACACATTATCAACCTTACACTCATTCAATGATGCTAAAAAGTTTTTTTTTACTGCAAGTGATGGAGAGTGTACGATAGATGGTGTTGGTACCATCTCTTTATATCTAAAATCTCAATAAGTATGGATCTAGAAAATGTCCTTTATGTACCATCAATCATCAAGAATATGCTTAGTGTTGGTCAACTCTTAGAAAATGGTTTGGATGTCCAGTTTAAGCTTGGTGTTTGTTTCATCTTGAATAATGATATTTGCATTGCAAAGGGATTTAAACATGGAAGATTGTTTAAGTTGAAAGCTAGTGTTGCTTTTGAAAGAATGAGCTTGGCAAAGGAGGAGGTCACTCAAGAGGAGATCTTGGCAAAGTGTGATCTTGCTTGCATTGAGGAGGGGCATCAAAAGAAGGAAGATCTTGAGGATCAGCCTCAAAGCATGAGAGTTCCAAGGGAGTCCTCAATGACAATGGCCGAGTCATCAAATTGCATACAAATTGTCCATTCAAGTGTGCATCTTGCAAGGATGGTGAGTATTGGAGAGTCCACTATATTTGAATACTTTTGGATAGTATTAGTGAACATGGAGTGACTTGTTGCTTATCTTTAAGATCTATGATGTTTAGTACTTTGTATGACAAGACAATGAAAATTGATGCTTTCAAATCTCCATTTGTTGTTGATAAAGAAATTTCATTTGATAGCTATTTTTGTAATAGTTTGAATAGTGTCATAAAAGATGAAACATCATTTGTATTGGAAATCTTTGGCTGCATATGCTTTGAGCATGATCATTATAATGTAAGGACCAAAGATTATCCTATTTCAATGATAAGAAATAATGGTAGTGTTTTGGTCTTCGAGTAGAGATTGTAGAATCAACTTGTTGTCCACCAAAGAATTTGTCAATGGTGGAAATGTGATATTTCAAGAGTGGAAGATTTGCAAACTTGAAAAAGCACGTTTGGATCAACACCTTATTCAGTTCATTGATGGTTTGGAGTCAAGTCAAGTGGAGGAGCAAGCTCAAGACTCGAGGACTCCAAGAAGAACCATGAGTGTCAAGATGGAGCCATCAAGGCTCAATCATGTGGATCAAGCAAGGCAAGTTGTCTTTGGCAACATTGTGTATGCTCTAAATTTTTTAATTGATGTATCTTCAAGTGCACAAAATGCCTTGGAATCCATGGCTTGGCATGATGTTTAGTTTTGAAGTGTGCTACATGTGTATAGACACATTTATGGAACATCTTGTAAGGGATCCTTTAAGAGGTGCTGAAAGATCCTTCATGGCATCAGTGCATACCACAATTAGCATAAGAACAACTTCAGATTACTTTAAGAATAGGTGTATCCATCTACTACTTCATGTCAGAGCAGAACAATGATTGAATGATATTTAGTTCTCTTAGATCTAGAAACTCATACGACAGTAAGAACCAAGTATAGAACAATACAATAACATTCATGTCATATGTACAGTACAAGGCAACCATTTGAGAATCAAATAGACTGGCACCATCAACGACAATGAAAGGAACATACTGCACAATGTTCTTGACAGAATCATTCATAAGAAAACGTAGTTAAGAGTACATGTATCTTGGATTTGCCACAAAGTTCAAATAAACTAGTCCTCTACTTCCTACAAACAGAGCAAAAGTCAGCATAGTTAATGAATGAATAGAATTTGAAGTACTCAGGTAAAAGATCTTTGTATATTAGGACAAGCTCTGTTCTACCATAATTTAGGCTCCAATGTTCTTCCACTTTAATCATAGTTAGAACCTCTTTATTGTTTATAATGTGCACCTCTTTTCTATTTGTGTGACTGTCCAATTCAAGATCTTGATCTATTGGTGTCCAAGTCCCACTTATTTTTTTCCATCTATGGCAACCAAACATAAGACTACGCATTTGTCTCTCAATATGATAATGAAAAGTCATAGACGATTTTCTAATTCTATAGTCAATGATTGTCTTGTTGTCCCAATCTTTATCCATTATACCTGAAAGAATATCACTTGATAATTCTTTACAAACAGATAAAGTAGGTGTCTTATGAACACTTGCACTTGAAAAAAATCAACATATTCAATAAAAGGAACCAACTTAATCAAATGACTTTTGCCCAATACTTACTTTCATTCAATTTCTCACATCTAACATTAATTTGCATCTAAAGGATTTTGACACAATACTATCATGAGAAAGCCATTCATCACCACCAAAAGTTCACAAAGGAATGGCGAAGGGTTATAGAGATAGTAACTGTGGCCTTTATAAATTGGATGCTGCAAAACCAGGAGAATATGGTTTGGCTATCTCAACAGCATCTCAATCTGAGTTGTGGCACAGAAGACTTGGTCATTTGAACTATATGGGAGCTTGAGATTGATGGCGAAGCTAAAGATGGTAATAGGGTTACCAGCATTGCAGGATGATCATCATGCAATATGTGAAGGATGTGCCATGGGAAAGCATCACAGGGAGACATTCAAGAAAGGTTTGATAAGTTTAGATCAAAGTTTTCTGTACTTAAAGTTTGTTGACTTTAAAGCTATGTATATGACTGTGTATAAAGTAGACTCTACTTTAAAGGAGAGAGTTAGAATCAAAGTAGAATTATTGTGCTACTGTACTTTGGGTTCTATCAGTGGATAAGGATCAGTTGGCCTCGCCACGAGGCAAGTCGACGGGACACGCATCCCGCCAACGGCAACCTGGGTCATGCATGGGTTGCTTGAGTGAACAACTATATGTATAGTGTAATTTCATTTTGAGAAATACAGTTGCTATGTGAGCTTGCTATGGAGAGTGTTTTCTGTCTATGTTACTGTGTAGCATGATCTATGTTCATGTGCAAAGCAAATTCTAAGTAAGGCATGTGTAGAGTTATCAATAACAGTTTTATAAATAGAGGATCCATGCATGGAGACTCTATAGTATGCAAAAGAGAAGTAGCGTTAGACAAAATAAATGCATCATCTAAGTAAAGAGCTATGTGAACTAAATTGGTGCCTATATGCTTTGAATAAACATTATAGTCAGCTGAATTGTTTGCAAATTCCACTTTGAATGAGATAAGAGTTGATTCTATCGAACCATGCTCTTGTGGCCTGTTTTAGATCATAGATTGTTTTATGCAGCTTGCACACTTTGTGCTCTTGGTCTTTGATTTCAAATCCTTTTGGTTGGAAGGTGTACACTCCTCTTTGACATTGTCATTGAGAACTACTGTCTTGACATCCATTTGGTGTATTTCGAGGTCTTCTGTTGTTGCTAACGCAATCAAAGTCCTGATTGACTACATTTTGATGATAAGGAGATAGAAGAACGTGAACGAAGAAGAGAGCAAGAATATTGTGGAATAGCTCTCCCATTACAATCAGCTGCTAGATGAGTAAACAGTCTAATAGAAAGCTTATGCTAAGTATAATCATAGCTTTGAGTGTTTCAGTTGTCCACCAGGATCTTAAAAATTAGTTCATACTCACAAAAACGAGAGTACAGTCCACCGAAGAGATTAGAAATGGTTTGCGTGTGTGGTATCACTAGAAATTAGATTCAATATGAAGTTTAGTTCTGAAATAGATGGAAAGAGAAGTATGATATCGCGAGTTCCTCAAGCGTCAAAGACAGCCATCATCAGAAGTGAAGGAGTCGTAGATGTCCGTGTTTTGATCAGAGTGAGTAAACAAGCACGATCAAACAGTGATAAAGTGCATTCAATCACAACAAGCATTCATCTACGTTATACACAAATAGGAAAGCGTGTTGCTGCTATATTACAGTGAAGCACAATAAAATAGCAACTACAACCAAAATGGCGGCATAACTGGGAGGCTCAAATTATACGTCTCATGCACGTAGAGTGTGCCTGGATGATCCATTTATACAATTCATCCATGTATTAATTGTGAAAAATTGTCAACTAGTAGTATTTTCCTAACTTGAGATTTTGTAGGCCTATGGCCAAATAAAAGTTAGAGATAGGTTCATACATGTATGTAGAGGCCCAAAGTATGTGTACACTACTTTTGAGGTCACATTAATTAGAGGAGGTCGAGTGTGGAGCTCTTCTATTGGCTCATAATTTGGTGCATTCCTATTTGACCAAATTTCTAGGTATATGGGTGAATCCTATTGGACCCCAATTTTAGCCTATCATAAGACAAGTGGCCAAGAGGCACTATGGCTGCTATAAATAGCCATCTCCACGAGTATGTACACATCTCATTTTCATTCTATTGAATGAATGTTATGCTCTTTGAAGATCCATCTTCTTCTCTCTCACTTTTTTGTTCATATCTTGCATTCTAGCCACTAGAATTGTGATTTCTTTGTTGCTATGGCTTCACACGTGTGAAATGCAGGTTGTAGGCTCTGAAGTACGGACAGGGACAGCAAGTTTCTGTTTGTGGAAGCTTATGATCAGATTTTGATGTTTAGTTGATGTTTAGTATGCTTAACATCACAATTTCTATCATTTTTTCAATCTAGATGTGCATAACTTCCATGGCCAAGATCTTTATGAAACTTTAGCATCTTTTGGATCTGAGTTTTTCACATGGTATCAGAGCATTAGACGGCCAAATGTGCAGGTTTTGCCAGATTTAGAAGAGATTTGTGGGCGAGTTTGCTTTTGTAGCATTCCAATCAAGTTTCTAGCTAAAAATCTTGTTGATTTATGTGTAGAAATTGGATCTTTGTGATCAAAACATCATTTGTATGCATTTCAATTGAAGTAGGGCGAATTCCCTCTGTACTTATCAGAATAAGGAGACAAAAATTGTTTTGGAAAGAGGGAGATGCAAGATCCAACAAGATCCTATTAGTTTTCCATTCTAGCATATAGTTTTTTGATTCAATTTCTTGCTTCTTCATGTCAAAAACTTCAAAATTGATGTAACCCTCTGATTTTCAGTTTGCTGAATGATTCAAGAGTGTATTTCAATCTTAGGAGTGAGGGAAAAGCAAGTATATTGAGGTTTGGTCTTGGTTTGATCAAGAAATCATAAAACTAGTGGCTAAAATTAAGGAAAAAGTGAGGAAAAGAGAGAAAAAGTAAGGTTTTAGGTTCCAAATCTTTGTGATTTCTTCTTGTGTTTCATTTGTTGATTCAAGAGAGTGCTTAGTGCATTGGAACAGGTCAAAGATCAGAGATCAATCATTGCAACATGGCTACAAATGGAGGCTACATGTTGGAAAGCAATGATAGGCTTACCTCCCTCAACTATTCTACTTGGAAAGTAAGGATGGAGTCTTTGCTTGAGATGAATGAGTTGATGGATATTGTTGTAGGTGTGGAGGAGAGACCTTTGGCACCTCAAGAACAATTGAGGTATGACAAGAGGGCAAAGAAAGCCCTTCACATGATCAAGATGAATGTGACAAATGAGCTTATCAAAGAGGTTGGTAAGTGCACATCATCTAGTGAAGCTTGGGAAGCCTTGAAGAAGGTTTATGAATCCAAGTCTACTTCTAGAGTGTTGACTTTAAGAAGGCAAATCTTTTCTTGTATGCAAAAGAAGAGTGAGAATGGACATGCTTTTGTTTTGAGAGTTAAAGCATTGAATGATGAGTTAGCATGCATTAATGATGGCATAAATAATGAGGAGCTTGTTCAAGTGATTCTCAATGGCTTGTTGGATGATCATGCTAATCTTGTTCAAAGTTATGCTATCCAAAAATGTTTACCAAGTGTTGGAGACTTGCAAGAGGTCTTGTTGGCTGAAGAATTCAGGTTGCAAGCAAGAGTGGGAGCATCTTCTACATCTCAAGGAGGAGAAGAGGAGGCAATGTTCTCTAAAGGCAAGTTCAAGGGCAAAGGTAAAAGCAATTGGTCTAAAGGGCAAGACCAAGGTGAGCACTCTACTTTTGGCAAAAAGAAGGATAGATCTAAGCTAAAATGTTTCTATTGTGGAGTCAAAGGGCATTTTGCTAGTGATTGTTTTAAGAAAAAGAGGGATCAAGGGGAAAAGCAAACCAATCTAACTATTGATGAGGGTGGGGATGAGCTTCTTTCAAATGATGCTTTTGTTATGTCATCTTGCTTGTTGGCTAATCATGGAGACATTGATCCTTGGTGGATTGATAGTGGAGCCACTTCTCATATGACATATCATAAAGAGTATTTTTCATCTTTAATGGCATTTGATGGTGATAGGAAGGTAATCTATACCGCAAATGATGGTGAGTGTGCAATCAAGGGGATTGGCACAATTCCTATTTCACTTTCTACAAATAGGAATATAGAATTGAAAGATGTTTTGCTCATTCCATCCATTACCAAGAACTTACTTAGTGTAAGCCAAATGCTTGACAAAGGATTCAAAGTTGAGTTTGATGGTGATGCTTGCTTGATCAAAAAGGGGTGTAGTATCATTGCAAAAGGGAAAAGGCAAGGGAAATTGTTCAAGCTTGATGCATGTGTTGTTGCTAACCAAGTTGGATGCATGGCAAATGAACAAATGTCAATTCAAGAGGTATGGCATAAAAGGATGGGACATCTCAACTACAAGGCCTTGGAGGTAATAGCCAAAAAGGAGGTAGTAAGGGGACTTCCCAAGTCTCTTACTTGCTTGAATCATGTTTGTGAAGAATGTGCTTTGTCTAAATCACATAGATTGCCATATACTAGATCTATATCTAGATCTAAGATGCCTTTTTCTCTCTTGCATTCGGATATTCATGGTGTTACTACAATTAGCAATGGAGGTGCTAAGATGTATGTAACTTTCATTGATGATTTTAGTAGATTTTGTTGGGTTTATCTACTAAAGAGCAAGGATGAGGTGTTTGATGTGTTTGTCAAGTTCAAAGTTGCTATTGAGACTCAATTTACAACCAAAATCAAATGCTTGAGGAGCGACAATGGTGGTGAATACATTTCTAACAAATTCAAAGCCTTTTGCGATGAGCATGGGATCAAGAGGGAGTACACATGTCCAAGAACACCACAACAAAATGGAGTGGCCGAGAGGAAGAATAGAACCTTGTGTGAGAGTGCAAAGGCAATGAGATTGAATGCTAATCTTCCTAAACCTTTTTGGAGTGATGCTTTGTTGTGTGCAAATTTCCTATGCAATAGATGGCCAAGTGTTGTATTGGAAGGAAAAACCCCTTTTGAAGCTTTGTTTGGTACGAAGCCTAATGTCAAGTTTCTAAGAACTTTTGGATGCATTTGCTACTTCAACATTACTCTTGATGATAGAACTAAGGAGGATCCATCTTCAAGAAAGGGCATTTTTGTTGGTTATAGTGAAGTAAGCAAAGCATATAGGATTTATGTTCCTTCAATCAAGAAAGTGTTCACAAGTAGGGATGTCATTTTTGATGAAAGTAACATTCCAAAAGTTGTTTCAAGTGATGATGGTGTTGTTGCAACTAATGTGCTTGATGACAATGGAGTTGATGACACATTGGATGTGGATGTTGAAGAAGCCTCTTCAAGTCAAATTCCAAGGAGAACTCCAAGGCATAAAGTGAAACCCTCAAGGCTCACATATGATGGCAAAGGTAAGCAAGTGGTGGATGGATCCAACTATGCTTTCCTAACTTCTTTTGATGTACCTTCATGTGTAGATGAAGCAAGGCAAGAAGAGGAATGGATCCAAGCAATGGATCTTGAGTTTGAAGCACTTATGAAGAACAACACATGGAGATTGGTGGAGCTTCCAAAGGGCAAAAGTGCAATTGGATGCAAATGGATCTTCAAGGTAAAGACAAATCAAGATGGATCTATCAACAAGTTGAAGGCAAGGTTGGTGGCTAAAGGTTATGCTCAAGAGCATGGCATTGACTATGAGGAAACCTTTGCACCCGTGGCAAAGATGGTGAGCATAAGAGTAATCATTTCCCTTGCAACTCTTTATGGATGGGATCTTTGGCAATTAGACATTTCTAATGCTTTCTTGAATGGTGATCTTGAAGAGGAAGTCTACATGGAGCAACCCGAGAGCTATGTTTCTCATAGCAAGCCTAATCATGTGTGTTTTCTACAAAAAAGTTTGTATGGTCTTAAGCAAGCACCAAGGAGTTGGTATGCTAGGCTTAACTCTTTTCTACTTTCTCAAAACTTCACTATGAGTGAGTATGATCATTCACTTTACTTTAGAATTAGTGCTAATGATGTTACAATCCTTCTAATTTATGTGGATGACATTATTTTAAGTGGAGGGAACAAGGAAGATATAGAAGATATCAAGAAAGCACTAAAAAAGGAATTTGAAGTGCATGATCTTGGTCTTTTGAGCTATATCTTAGGAATAGAAGTAATTAGAACTTCTCAAATCACTTTTATTTCACAAGAGAAGTATGCTATTTCTATTCTCAATAGATTTCATATGGTAGATGCAAATCCTATTGATACACCTATGGAATCACATGTAAAGCTAACTATAAGAGGTAATGAAAGATCCTTCGAGGACATTACTCTCTATAGGAAGCTAATAGGTTCTCTTATATATCTAACCATCACAAGACCTGATTTATCTTATTGTGTTGGTAGATTAAGCCAATTCATGCAAGATCCTAGCATAGAACATTGGAAACTAGGAAAGAGGATCTTGAGATACATCTCGGGAACAAAAGATTTTGGCATTGTTTATAGAGGCTCATCACCTAACTTATTTGGTTTTTCAGATTCAGATTTTGCAGGAGACCTTATGGATAGAAAATCCATAAATGCACATGCTATTTTCATAGGTGATGGAGCTATCTCATGGATGTCGAAGAAACAAGCAACTATATCACTTTCTTCTAGTGAGGCCGAGTACAAAGCTTTGACATCATGCACAAAGGAGATGGTGTGGATCAAGAGGATGATTATGGAGCTTCATTTGCTGGATTTTTCAGAGAGTCCAATCATCTTTTGTGACAACCTTTCAGCCCAAAGTCTAGCAAGCAATCCGGTTTTCCATGCAAGGAGCAAACATATCGAGGTGGCTTACCATTTTGTGAGAGAACAAGTGTTGGCAAAAGAGATCAAGCTTGAACATGTCCCATCAAAGGAATGTGTGGCTGATATCTTTACCAAAGCATTGGGAAAGGACTTATTTTTCAAGCATAGAACAAGTCTTGGTGTACTTTCTAAATCTATGCTAAAACTAGTTGAAGAGGGAGTGTGAAAAATTGTCAACTAGTAGTATTTTCCTAACTTGAGATTTTGTAGGCCTATGGCCAAATAAAAGTTAGAGATAGGTTCATACATGTATGTAGAGGCCCAAAGTATGTGTACACTACTTTTGAGGTCACATTAATTAGAGGAGGTCGAGTGTGGAGCTCTTCTATTGGCTCATAATTTGGTGCATTCCTATTTGACCAAATTTCTAGGTATATGGGTGAATCCTATTGGACCCCAATTTTAGCCTATCATAAGACAAGTGGCCAAGAGGCACTATGGCTGCTATAAATAGCCATCTCCACGAGTATGTACACATCTCATTTTCATTCTATTGAATGAATGTTATGCTCTTTGAAGATCCATCTTCTTCTCTCTCACTTTTTTGTTCATATCTTGCATTCTAGCCACTAGAATTGTGATTTCTTTGTTGCTATGGCTTCACACGTGTGAAATGCAGGTTGTAGGCTCTGAAGTACGGACAGGGACAGCAAGTTTCTGTTTGTGGAAGCTTATGATCAGATTTTGATGTTTAGTTGATGTTTAGTATGCTTAACATCACAATTTCTATCATTTTTTCAATCTAGATGTGCATAACTTCCATGGCCAAGATCTTTATGAAACTTTAGCATCTTTTGGATCTGAGTTTTTCACATTAATTACAGTAAATGTTTGTCAACTAATTAGGTAAGTCGTTGTACTTGAAAATATTTGCCTTTTTGTGACAACTATACATAGTATGTACGGTCAACGAATCAGGGAATGTTGACACAGATGAGGACGTTGCAAATAGAGCTCTCACTTTTTTACGTGAAGTGGCTTTTTCTCACTTTGTATTTTTGGAAAGTCGTTGGGAACATTCCTCGTTGAAAATAGACGATTGTCGGATTTTTTTTTCTCTCTTCAATATTTTGCAAAAAAGTCGACAGTGCCCTTAAAAAGGCAACACTATCCTTAAAAAGTTGACGGTGCTCTTAAAAAGATGACATTGTCCTTAAAAAGCTGATGGTGCTCTTAAAAAGATGACATTGTCCTTAAAAAGTCGACGGTGCCCTTAAAAAAGATGACAGTGTCTTTAAAATAGTTTAACTCCTTCAAAATAGCTGAAAGGAAAAAGTTTAAGGCAAGTGTCGCTTTTTGGGAAAAAGTCGATGGTGCCCTTAAAAAAGACGACAGTGTCTTTAAAATAGTTTAAACCCTTCAAAATGGCTGAAAGGAAGAAGTTTAAGGCAAGTGTCACTTTTTGGGAAAAAGTGACAATGTCGCAAAAAGTCGACATTGTCGCATTTTGAGGAAATGCAAAAAAATCGACACTGTCACAAAAACTTAAATTTGTGAACTATACTGAAGTGTCGCTTTTCGGGAAAAGCCGACACTGTCACTTTTCGGAGAAAGCCGACATTGTAAAAGAGATAGGTCATTTCTGCAGACTGTAGCGACACTTAGAGTATTTCTGTAGACTGTTGAAAAAGTAATGTAAATCTGCAGACTTGTTGTAAATGCTAGTTCTTGGAAGTCCTTGAAGATGGCCAAGTCTTCAATGACTTCAAGTAATTGAACTTAACACCTGAATTTGAAATTATGACAGGATTGGTTACCCTTTGCTAGAGATCAGCCATAAGCCCGTTGTAGACGTTCTTCAAATAATTTGGCTATCTAAGTTGTGATTCCTGCAGATATCAGATGAGCAGATGTAGAACCAAAGTTGGTTTCACCTGACCCTCGATTAACAATCAATAAACATGCAGAAAGAATCATGAAATAGAAATAGCTATTCACCAAGGAGACAACTGTGGGCTTAATTTCCAACATAGGGGAGTTAGGACCTTGCATGTCTATGTGCACAGGAGGTTCCAAGCTCTATATAAGGAGGCCAACTTCGCCCTACTAAACACATTTGTGGTTGATTCATTGCCAGGGTTTCAATCTATTTTCATGCTTCCTATTTCTTGGCTTGGGGGTGAAGCTTCTAGAGTTGATTGCTTCTACTTGGTGGGGTGGTTTCTCCATTGTGTGTTTTCCATATTGTTTGTCTTGTAAACATGATCTTGAGGAGCTTTTCCTTATAAGGGCCATGTTACACTCGGATCGTAGATGTTTGACCCGTTCAATGTAGTCCCTCAACCTTGCTCATTTTCCAATTTTGATTTTGCTCAATAGGAAAAACGGGTCTTTTAGAAAAATTTTTGGTTTAAATCAGGTGATGAGAGTCGCTTTAACCCCTTCCCACATGGACTTCTCTTCGCAATTGGTTGAAGAGCCAATCTTGGGATGTAGCTACTAATGACATGGGGAACAACTTCAATTTTTTCTCAAGAGTCTATTCACCTAAGATTTCACATGCTTGTTCACAAATCTGGAGGAATCTGATAGGATCTGTTGATCCATCATATTTTGGCATTTCGAGTTGAGGTGCCCTCCGGATTGCTTGCAAGGATACAACAGATACAGGTTGATCCCAAAGAAACAAAATATTTCTATTGCCAAAGCTTTGCTAGCTTTCAATCCTGAATTTTTGACAAAAGATGACACGACTTGACACGACACGACATGAAATCAGTTGTGCTCCTCAACTGACCAAGAAGATCAGCCAAGTACCATGGGGTACAAATATTTGATCAGATATCATGACATTAGCAGAAGTAATCTAGATCATGGCTAACCTGTCACTCTTGTAATTTGAGACTAGTTGAAGATGTTTACTCTTTTTGGTCTAGAAGTTACAAGACGCGACACGAAAAAGTTTGCGAACTATATATTTTGAGATTAGTTGAAGATGTTTAATCTTTCTGATTTGGAAGTTACAAGATGCGACACGAAAAATTTCGTGAACTATATACTTTTTGCTTGATGCATAATACTGCAAGAAGAAAGAAAGTCAGAAAAATACAAAAAATACTAAATACATGTCCGCTTGTGAGCGAGACAATTTTGTAAAAGATCTGTAGATCTAGAAGTTCGCTAGTAAGCGAGACATTATTTGTGAGAGAACTATATTTCTCTCATGCCAATGCACTGTGTGGTTTGTCGCACAGTGCTCAAAAAATCAGAAGATCAATAGATAATATTGTAGCTATTTTTGCACATATTATTCTGTATGATTGTATGATCTCGAATGTATTTTTTGTCTGCTACTATTCATGTATTTGATTTACTTGTTTATTCAATTCTGCACATTGGTTTGATTTTGTAGAATGCTATATTAATCTGTTAACGTAGATTAGCAGTGTTTGTCTATACTGTGAAGGATTGTAAGAACGATATAGCCGGTAGTGACCAACAATCATATCTAAATTCCTGACGAACTGATTTCATTGGCGAATATTTTTGCTTCACTTTGTGTTTCGTGTTTCGTTTCGTTTCGCAATCTCTATGCTTCCAGCATGAATCAATTTTAGAACTCGTTCAAGTTTTGCTTCGTTTCGTTTTATTTTTGTCTAGATTTTGTCTCATTTCATTTTGTTGCATTACGAAGCCTGATTGAGCCAACATGAACTATTCTCAAACAGAAATAATTCGAGTTTTGTGAATAGTTCGAGAGACTTTTTATCAGTTTGCCACCAAAGTTCTAGCTGGAATTTGAATTTTTTGAGTGCATTTTTCCCATCAGATCCAGCGGGTCCATGCGGGCTGGTCCTGCTTATGGTTCAATTTGTGCGGCTGTAACTTGGGAAAGGTCTGGTGCTTGATTTTCAACTCTTCTGGGTAATGATCGTCTTGATCTCAGATTCATTCGTTGAAGGAGTCTAGGAGTACTAGATTTTGATGGGTGTGAAGAATGCAACCTAGATATGTGAGGATCTGATCAGTTTGATTGGCTATTAGTAGGATTTTAGCCGTTTTTTATGGATAACTCTTTGATTCTTACTCTGATTAAGATTTTTAAGGTAGTATACAAATCTGAGACAAATCTTGTTATTGATCCTATCTGCGAAGGTTCATCATGCAAGGGTTGGTTGTGGGAGAGTTCTTTGTATTGTTTTGCAATCAAAAATTTTGATATCTTGAGATCTACTGGGAAGTAACTTTCGTCCCCTTATCTGAAGCTGAATCTAGTATGAATATGGCTCTGTATAAAGTGAAGAAGATCACCTCTCACAGATCTAAAAGTTATTGATGTATGATGGTAGTTTCGGTCACTTTTTGGCTTACAGATTCATCAATACTTTATATTAACTCTCACAGACATGATCACTAATGAAAAATGACTTGCTGGACTCAATGGACCATTCTACGAGAGTTAGTTATGCAAGGGTTCTCTGATTATGAGAATTCTACATTTTTTACAACACTTGGAACCTTCTTACAGCTCATTGGAACAAGACAAGATAAATTCATACATACTCATCTGCGAGCTTGTCCCAATGAAATCTAGCTACAAGAAGTCTGGTGAGAGTTAGTTGCCACAAAAACTGCCAAAAAATGGTGTTTGCGAGAGTTTTGGCTTCAATTTGGCTCTTCTAGGACTTGGGAACTCTCGCAAGGGGTCTTCCACTTCAAAGTAACTCTCGTAGACTTGCCTGTGAGCTTGTCTCAATGAGATCTAGCTACAGAAGGTCATACAAAGGTTATTTACAAGGGTTTTTTGAGTTTTTACGGTATTTTTGACTTTTTTGAAAATCTGTTGAGAAGTAACTCTCACAGGCTTCTATGCAGGGCTGGGACAGTGTCCTCAGGCTGTTGCCAGTTGTGCTCCACTTTTTATCCACTAGATAAGGAAGAATAAAAAGTTGATGGTTTTTGGCTTAGTTTTTCTCTCCAAAATTGCAAATTTCTTGGTTTTTGAGATTTTTTGGTGAATGTGATGATATGTCAAGCCCTTAGAGGTTGTCTTAGGTCTCCACTACCTCCACTCCACTCGCTAGCTTCCAACAGATCAATCACACAAAAGCAAGCAAAAACCATTGTAAATCACCCTCCAAACCACCTAACACTCAAAAAATAGACAAAAAACAACTAAAATGACAACTAAACTAGTTATTAGTAGTCTATCACCGGCAACATCGCCACTTGTAGGGTCATAGTTTAGTGCAAGCCACCCTCCACCTGTCAAAAGGATTAGTTCCATGATGATAGAGCTCTAACTATATTATTAAGTTGGCTACTTTAGTTTTTTTTCTAACCACATTCACATTAACACTAACCCCAAACTATTCTATCATCAATCTAACACTAACCACATCCATAGTAGAGGTGAAGGGGGATAAGAGAGATAGGTTAGAGGGAGATTGCTCACAGGCACTTGCTTTTAATCTAATGGAGAAACTTTAATAAATATAAACAATGGAATGACAAAGCATAAGCACAATAGAAGTTTCAAGCAAAAAGCAATTGACACAAAGCAAGCTCATGAGGATGCTAGATTCACCAAAATTGTAGAGTTTGTGAAGTTTTTAGCACGTGTGAACTTCACCACACACCCTACAAGATCTTACTGAGGTGTTGTGATTGCACAAGATTGATCAAAGAATAGTATGCTTGAAAAATCTAAGACAAGAGTACAATGGCATACAACTAATGAAAAAATCTAACTTCTCAATATGAGAAACGAATGTCAGAAAAATATCTACATCTAGATCTACAAAGCCTTTTCAAGTTGTACATTCGGATATTCATGAAATATTGGAACTAAGATGTATGTAACTTTCATTGATAATTTTAGTAGATTTTGTTGGATCTATCTACTAAAGAGCAAAGCTGAAGTGTATGATGTCCTTTTCGAGTTCAAGAATGCAAGGGAGAACCAATTCTCCACAAAGATCAAGTGCTTGAGGAGTGACAATGGCGGAGAGTACATATCTACCAAGTTCAAGGCCTTTTGTGATGAGCATGGGACCAAAGGGAGTACACAACTCAAGGACACCACAACAAAATGGAGTGGTCGAGAGGAAGAATAGGACTTTATGTGAAAGTGCCAAAGCCATGAGGTTAGGTGCTAGTATTCCAAAACCATTTTGGGATCAAGCTCTATTGTGCGCCAACTTTCTATGCAATAGGTGGCCGAGTGCTGTATTGGATGGAAGAACACCTTTTGAGATGCTATTCAAGAGGAGTGTCAGCTTTCTTAGAACTTTTGGATGCACTTGCTATGTCAATATGACTCTTGATGATAGGACCCAGGAGGATCCATCTTTAAGAAAAGGTATATTTGTTGGATATAGTGAGGTGAGTAAAGCCTACAAGGTTTACATTCCTACTACTAATAAGGTGAATATCGGTATAGAAGTCATTTTTTATGAAGGAAACATTCCAAAGTTGTCTTCATGTAATGATGGTGTGGATGGATCTAACAATCTTGATGGTGATGTGATGGATTCTACTTTAGATGATGTTGATGAAGGACCTTCATCAAGTCAAAGGTCAAGTAGAACCACAAGTTGGGAAAGACAAACACCTTCAAGGCTCACATATGATGAGAAAGGTAATCAAGTGGTTGGTGGAACTAACTTTGCTTTTGTAACCTCTTTTGATGAACCTACATGTGTAGATGAAGCAAGGAACAAAGAGGAGTGGATCCAACGAATGAATTTTGAGTATCAAGCTCTTATGAAGCATGGAACATGGAGGTTGGTGGAGTTACCTAAGGACAAGAAAGCTATTGGATTCAAATGGATCTTCAAGGTGAAGACAAACCAAGATGGATTTATCAATAAGAATAAGACAAGGTTGGATGCAAAAGGCCCTATGCTCAAGAACATGGTATTGACTATGGTCAAACCTTTGCACCCATTGGCAAAGATGGTGAGTATTCGGGTCATTATATCTCTTGCTACTCTTTTTGGATGGGATCTCTGGCAATTGGACATTACAAATGCATTTTTTATGGTGATCTTGAGGAGGAAGTGTACATGGAACAACCCGAGAGCTACATTTTATCTACAAAGCCAAATCATGTGTGTCTTCTGTGAAAAATACAGATCCTAAGTGGATCTAAACTCCAAGATCATTGGCTTGAATGCTTGCACTCCAAACTACATAAGCTAGGAATTGGCAACACATTCTATGCTACCTAGAATGCAAAGAACTTGATCAAAAAGCATTTATCACAAATGGAAACTTCCATAAACATCAAGTGCGGCCCAAAATAGCATTATACAGTCCATAATACATCAGCCTACCACTTTTGGAAAGCACCTAAGATCATACACACAAAGCTTGAACTCAATCACTACACAATGCCAACAATGGAAGGAGAACCCAATAGAAAAATCTCTCATTAAGCAAATGAATACAATGGATCTGCTCCAACCTGTTTCTCCACGGCCTACCTGCTATATATAGCTGAGAGAGATGACTCTCTCTCCTCTCTCTAGACCCTCCTTACCTAAAATATGCCCTATATAGGTAAAATTGGCATATATGTCCAAAATACATGAAAATGGACTCATTTCGAAGGTCTTGAAGTTTGACACTTCTTCATACTGAAAAAATACACTTACTAAAAATATCTAGACCTGTTTCACACGTGTGAAAAGTCAGATCCTAAACTATGTGCCATTTTTAGCAATTTTGGCCTAAAACTAGACAAGGAAATGTTGACAATTTTCACACTCCCTCTTCAACTTAACTTGCTAGTTTTACAACACTACTTTGTTCCAACTTAAGAATGATCTCCATCATCAGAATAGATCTCTTCTCAAGGATCCTAATATGTACAAAATAGGACACAACATAATTGATATAGATAATAGTGTCCATATAGGATGCTTCACTATTTCTTACATCAATTTTACATAGAATCATAAAAATGGTACATGTAAAAGAACATAGAATCTCAATTAATGAATTCCTCCATGTATCCATCTCTGGTTTCTCTGTAAAATAGCAGCAAACAAGTTGTAAATGAAAGTGATCAACAAGTGTTTGCATGCCTCCTCCACATTTCACTATACATATAGTGAATGCAACATGTATCTCCATGAATGAACTTCCATCACCACCTTGCCTTTGTAGATCTTCAATCCATGAAAGCCTTTGAGTGAATGAATGCCAAAAAGATGTGTTCCCTACTCCATTTGAATGACCAAAACCTGAACTTGAAATACTTGAAGTACCTCCACAAGATTTGCACACAACGCTTGATCCTACAATGTCAACAAGTTGCCAATTTGCCAACACTAGAATACTAGATCTTGAACTTTGTTCAAAAGAAAACATATTGACCACTTCAATACCTTTCAAGATCTGAATGAATTCATGTACTTGATCATACAAACCAGCAATGATAACTATTCCATCTCCAAGATCCAAAGGATGCAAAACTATGGAACTAGTTTTATTGAAATTTGACAATTTCAACACATTGACATAACAATGTTCATACATGAGATTAGGCAAGTGAGGTAGAGTAAGAAGACACTTCCTTGCAGCTCCAAAGACCTTACTTGAACCTTCAAGAACCTGTAAAAACAGATCCAAAATGCCTTGACCATTTGTCTCTTCTTTGATGCTTTTCACTAGCTTCGAATTGCCACTTGTCTCTTGGTGTTGATGAAGCAATCCAAGATCAACCTCTTGATCTTCCAATAAGACATCAAAGATCTTGCATATGTGAACATCTTCAGATCTGAAACTCTGAAGATACTCCCTCTCAAACACATGATTAAGATCCCACAAGATCTCATCAATGCTCAAATTTGACCCTTCACTATAGTTAGTGAAAACAATGCCACCATCATAAACCAAAAGATAGATTCCAACATTTCCATTTAACATGAAGTAGAGTAGGTGAAGATGAGTATCAAACCTAATCAAAACAGCCCTCTTGAGTTCATAACAAACCTCAATAAGCTCACCAATGATATCTCCCTTGCCTTGAAGAAGTTGCCACTTGAGTTGCTCCATGTAGTCTTCTTCAACCAACCTTTTGCCATCTTGACCATGAATGAACAATCCACCACAATCATAGAATGCTTTGAGTTGATGAAGAGATGTTAGATCCATGCTTTGGATCTTCCCAAGAACCACTCTTCCATTGCCCTTTCCTTCACAAGACTCCCTCTTAATGCTAGCACCACAAAAGTTAGAAACCTCTCTCTTGATAGTTGCACCATAAGAAGTAGAAGACTCTTGAATATTAGAAGCCAAGAAAAGAATCCTTAGTACCTTCAACATAAGAGTGATTGAAGTACTCTCTCTTTTCAAACATGAACTTCTACTCAATGATTTAGGTAATGAGTCATATGATAATGATTCTTCCTCACTATCGTTCATAAAAACATCATTCAAAGTACATCCTACTTTGAACACTTCACATACTTCTCTTCCTTTTGACTTGTGATCTCCCTCACCAAGTCTCATGATAGAAACCTTTGATCTACTCTTTTTATGAAGAAATGTGACACCACTTGTTGCACAAATGACTTTATCACAAAAAGATGTAAAAGAACCATTTCCTTCAAGCATGCTCAAAGCACCATCATCTTTTCCCACATGATTACATACATCAATATGAAAAGAATTAGAAGAACAACCATCTTCTTGCAAAGAATGACACTTAGCATCTCCATCTTTTTCCATATGAACAAACAAGTCATTAGCAACAATCACTTCCAAAGAAGAATCTTCATCAACTCCATTGATGAAGTTAGCTCCTTCCTTACCTTTTCCATTTTTGCACTTGCCATCTAGCACCATTGAAGAACCACCAAGCCTTGGAAGTCCATGAGTAGAAGAGTACAAACATGATGCTAATTTAGCTCCACATGACTCCATATGACTAGTAGGTAACACTAGTGCATCTTCAAGATCCAATGGATCCAAAAAATTGACCATAGATTCACCAAAGCTTGCCAAGTTAGCACAACAATTATCATCTCCAAGAAGTACATTAGATCTCAACCTAGATCTAGCATTTTGTTTCTTATGGCATTCATTTGCAAAATGTCCTTTTATCCCACAATAAAAGCACTTGAACTTTGACTTATTGTTCTTAGTAGAAGAGGAAGAGGAAGAGTGATCATCATGATCAAAGTTACCACCTTTGGACCATTTCCCTTTGCCTTTACCTTTGCCCTTGAATTTGCCTTTTGTGAAGAAAGCCTCTTCACCTCCACCTTGCAAGGATGCACCATCAAGCTTTGATTGCAACCTATGTTCTTCAGCCAATAAGATTTCTTGCAAGTCAACCACACTTGGCAAGACTCTTTGAATGGCAAAACTTTGCACAAGGTTAGCATGTTCATTTAGCAAACCATTCAACATAACTTGGACTATTTCACCATCTTTTATGTTCTCATCAATGCATGCTAAATCATCACTTAGGGACTTAACTCTCAAGATAAATGCATGAGCACTTTCACCCTCTCTTTGCCTACTAGAAAATATTTGTCTCCTTAGGGTCAATACCCTAGATGTGGACTTTGATTCAAAGAGCTTCTTTAAGGCATTCCATGCCTCACTTGCACTTTGACACTTTCCAACTTCCTTGAGAAGTTCATTTGTAACATTCATTTTAATGATATGAAGAGCCCTTTTGGCCTTCTTATCAAACCTTTGTTGCTCTTGAAGTGTGAGAGGTCTCTCTTCAATTTCTGCAACTATGTCCATGAGTTCATTCAACTCAAGTAAGGACTCCATCCTCACTTTCCAAGTAGAGTAGTTTGATGAACTCAACCTTTCACTAGACTCTAGCATGATCCCACCATTGGAAGCCATGATTCTAATGTTTCTTCAACTTTTAGGTTTTGTCCTAAAGCACTTAGCACTCACTTTTCTCTCAACAAATGATAGATAAAGAGATCTATGAAGATTTAGGACCCTAAAACACTTCTATCTTGAACCTAGATGGTTTCCAAGCATAGAAAGGAAGATTGAAACACATGCAACACTTTGCACACACTAAGAATGGATTACAAAATCAAACCAACCTGAACACACTCTTGCTTAAGCTCTCAAACTTTCCAGCAAGTGACCAAATCAAGTTATGGTGTGAAGAGTTACTTGCATTCTTAGAAAATACCCAAAACTAGGATGCCAAGATTACCTAGTAATGAACAAACTTGATCAACATATGATCAACACACTAAGATATTGATTCAACCTGTAAAACCACATGTAAACCACACTTCTAAAAGTTTATAAACTCCAGCAAGTGATAAATACAAGATTTAGAGGTGAATGAATGAGCACACTTAGTGAATCACAAGACTAGCTTCACTATCTTGTCAAATCTTGGTGTTTAGATGTAGATCTAAGATCACTTCACATGAGAATGTTCCTCAACCTGTTAAGAACCTGAAAACACACTTGCATAATGGTTAACACCTTCCAGCAAATGCTCCAATCAAATTACATAAGGAGAGTTACTTACATGCTCAACAAAGTACACCAAAAATTATGCCAAAATTGATGACAATCTTTACAATATGCTCTTCACAATGGAGCTTACAATATGTTCACCCAAAAAAGGGGATCTTTCATCCAAATGGGAGCTTTGCTCAGCCTTTAGGAGAATTACAACTCACTCAAAAGAGCATTTGTCATCCACTTAAGGAGAAGTTTCATCCACTTAAGGAGAGTGTTCATCCAAGAATGGAGATTGTCAACAATAGGATTGAAAAGAACATTGTTAGTATTGAATATGCACAAGCCTCACAATCACAAATGATTAGGTGTTATGATCTGATCCAAAATAGTTTCTTTTCAGCCTCTGATCTTCAATAGACCTGAAATATGCTTTTGATCCACAAGTTCAACTCACAAAACAAAGGTTAGTAAGATTTGATCAACAAAGCAATGCAAAATCATGCTAGAACTTGATCAAACATCCAAATATCACCAAAAATGGAATACTTATTGTAAATAGAAGACAACCAGCTCTGATACCATGTGAAAAATACAGATCCTAAGTGGATCTAAACTCCAAGATCATTGGCTTGAATGCTTGCACTCCAAACTACATAAGCTAGGAATTGGCAACACATTCTATGCTACCTAGAATGCAAAGAACTTGATCAAAAAGCATTTATCACAAATGGAAACTTCCATAAACATCAAGTGCGGCCCAAAATAGCATTATACAGTCCATAATACATCAGCCTACCACTTTTGGAAAGCACCTAAGATCATACACACAAAGCTTGAACTCAATCACTACACAATGCCAACAATGGAAGGAGAACCCAATAGAAAAATCTCTCATTAAGCAAATGAATACAATGGATCTGCTCCAACCTGTTTCTCCACGGCCTACCTGCTATATATAGCTAAGAGAGATGACTCTCTCTCCTCTCTCTAGACCCTCCTTACCTAAAATATGCCCTATATAGGTAAAATTGGCATATATGTCCAAAATACATGAAAATGGACTCATTTCGAAGGTCTTGAAGTTTGACACTTCTTCATACTGAAAAAATACACTTACTAAAAATATCTAGACCTGTTTCACACGTGTGAAAAGTCAGATCCTAAACTATGTGCCATTTTTAGCAATTTTGGCCTAAAACTAGACAAGGAAATGTTGACAATTTTCACATCTTCTACAAAAGAGTTTGTATGGCCTTAAGCAAGCACCAAGGAGTTGGTATGCTAAGCTTAACACATTTTTACTCTATCAAAGGTTTTCTATGAGTGAGTATGATAATTCACTTTATTATAGGTTTGATGGAAATGATGTTACCATCTTGCTAATCTATGTGGATGATATTATCTTAAGTGGTGGAAACAATCAAGATGTTGATGAGATCAAGATTGCTCTTAAGATGGAGTTTGAGGTGCATGATCTTGGTCATTTGCATTACATTTTAGGAATAAAAGTAATTAGATCTTCTCAATCTACTTTCATTTGTCAAGAGAAGGATGCTAATTCTATTCTAAAAAGATCTCATATGGTAGATACAAAGTCTTGTGATACACCTATGGATTCAGATGCAAAGCTAACTATAAGAGGTAATGAAAGATCCTTTGAGGACATTACTCTCTATAGAAAGCTAGTTGGTTCACTCATCTATCTAACCATCACAAGATCAGATCTAAGCTATTGTGTTGGTAGATTAAGCCAATTTATGCAAGATCCTAGTGAATAGCATTGGAAGCTAGGGCAAAGAGTTTTGAGATACATCATAGGAGCACGAGACATTAGAGAAAATTTGAGCACAAAAGGGGCCTTTCAAAAAGATATCTTTTATTTTTTTTTCTCAAAAGTTTCTTCCACATGCTCCAATCAAAACACTCAAATTTGAAATCTACGTAACGTAGCTAATTCAAATTGATTTTCTTTTCTTTTCTTTTTAAAAGAACTGTAATTTTGCATCAGGAGCAGCCCGTAAATAAGCCATTTTATTTGTAGTATAGTATGCAAGTCAGCAAAAAAATAGTGTAACTGTTGAACGGAAACTCGGATTGAGACGATTATAGTGCCATTAGAAAGCCATCGACGAGAGCTTTTCAATCACACCCAACATGACCCAGTTCCGAACTATGGTGAAGAAGTTATGGCCAGTCAAAGTTTTGGTCGATCAACACTTGGTCAACCCAACATCTCTTTCAAGCGCAGCCCGATCAAATCGGTCAACTGTGCTTGAAAGAGATATCGGGTTGACCAAGTGTTGACCAACCAAAACTTTGACTGGCCATAACTTCTTCACCATAGCTCAAAACTGGGTCATGTTGGATGTCATTGAAAAGCTCTCGTCGAGGGCTTTCTAATGGCACCATAAGCGTCTCAATCCGAGTTTTTGTTCAAAAGTTATGATTTTTTTCAGTCACAGACTATACTACCCACATAATAGCTAATCATCGAAGACTATGTGGGTAGGACTGCAAGTAGAAAAAGACTTTATTTTAGTATTTTACCTTGCCAAAAAATTTTCATCCTACGTGGCAATCCTTATAGGGCTCTTTCCAAGGCCAAATTTTCTCTAATATTTTGGCATATTGTATGAGAGGTCATCACCTAACTTGTTTGGATTTTCAGATTCGAACTTTGTTGGAGATCAAATGGATAGGAAAATCCATAAGTTCACATTGTACTTTCATAGGTGATGGAACTAAATTATGGATGCCAAAGAAACAAGCCACTATCTCATTATCATCTACTAAGGCCAAGATAAAGCACTTACTCATTGAACAAAAGAGATGCTATGGATCAAGAGGATGGTAAGTGATTTTCACTTGCTAAACTTTTAGAGAGTCCAATTATCTTTTGTGACAACCTATCAGCCCAGAAGTTGGCAAACAATCCTATCTTTCATGTAAGGGGCACACATATTGAGGTGGCATATCATTTTGTGAGGGAGCGAGTCATGGCAAAGGAGGTGGAGATTCAACATGTGTCCTCAAGGAAATGCATGGCTGATAGATTTACCAAAGCATTATAAAAAGACTTGTTTAAAGTTGTGTGCATAGAATATAGGAAATTCTTGATATAGAATATTTCTTGAATGAGGAATATATCCCAGGTTATTGACTGTATCCCAGTGAGCTCATATTGGATGACAGAGTTTCACTAATTTCAAGGATAGCCACTGGATTTATTTGGAATTTAGCAGAACTTTGTAATCTCTAGAAGTTGTTCTAGGTGATTGTATAAAATTTTATTTTGTTAAAGACGGGTGTTAAAATGGTTTTGGTATGTCTTTTGTATTTAATTACTTGGTTGATTGTAGAATTTGGATAACTCATAATCTAGTTAAGAATCTGGTTGGAAGAATATTCTTGGAATCCAGTAATTTTTCCTGGGAACAAAATTTCAAAATGATTATTATATTTCTTGAGTGATATGTTGCACATATACTCCAGTATCTCTTAATAATTAAATATGGTTTTGGAATTTTGTAAATTATGATTGATGGAGATCTATAATTGGACATAGGAGCACTTGCATGGTGTTTGACTGCTATAATGCAAGAATAGGAGGTCAATTGCTTATATTTGAGTTGCATGGGATTCTGAGAGGAATATTCTCTCTCCAAAGGAGATTATATATACTAGTGAAAACTTGCCCATCTTCATATTGGATTTTCTTATTCATGAAGCCAGGATCCCCTCCTCTCTTGCATTCATTTACCATGGCTATTGACTAACCATTTCCTATTGGTTGAGTGGTTTTCCTCCGTAGGTCTTCTTTTTTGGTTGCGTGCAACAGGATCTAGTCATTTACTTGGCGATCCTTACAACATCACCATCACCATCCTCCTCAATATCATTGGAAGATGATCAACCTTTGGCCCAAATAGTGTTTTTATTCATTGAAGCAATTCATTTTGAAGCATTAGATCAGATCTATAAGGCTGATACATACTTCCAAGCAGATACCGTGGAATGTCCTCCTTGTTATCCTTGAACTTGGTTTTGATAGAACTTCTTCTATCCACCACATAGCAAGATATTCAGTGAATAGCAGTACACTTCTTATCACACTCACGAAATCTGGAATTCAATGCTCAATCACAATTACATGGACAGAATAGTGACATCTTATAAAATGTGCTAGCGCAAAAGATAAGAAAACTGCAATGCATGCCAAGACATGATTTCAAGAAAACCAAGATGGTCTTTATTCATTCATAAGTGCATAAGTACCAAAAGTGCTCTCTCTTTGAGTTGTAGCGTAGAGACGCATTCCAAACTAAACTTCGCGAATGATAAAAAAAATGGACAAGTATGCATATTGTGGCTTTATAACTTTTCGCAATACTAGTGGTTCATTTTATGCCCATTTCACAATGTGCACATTCAAAAAATGCGAGGGTCCTGATTATATACATTGTCATGAGGGTCCATATATCCCCCTCCTTGGCTACAAAGCGTCCTCGCAGACATGATTTGACAAAAGGCATAATGATTGTACTTCTAGTAACATCTTTTTCTATCTTTATATAGTATAGACAAGGATATTTAATATAGCTCGATGAGATACATGCATTTAAATGTTTTCAAATCACCAGCTAAATGTCATTTTACATTGACATCTTTGATTTCAAGAACATTGATAACTCTACCATCCATATGGTCCTTGATGCTACTAGGGTAAGATGTTCTATAGAATATCCATGATAATATATTATGATCCTCCTTCAAAACCTATTGAAAAGATAAGCTAGACTGAGCTCTAATACTATTTGATCAATAGAAATAATATTAGTTATTTAATTTAATCTAATAATGAAAAGTATCTGAAAAACCGACACCCACCATATGTCATTTTTGAATTGGACATTGAAATTGAAATCTCTTTGACTCTTATTTGTGAAAGTGCAGAATTCATGAGGGCTAAACCCTCTCCATCTCCTACCTTTTAACAATTTTTGACTCATCTAACCTAAGTACTATGAATATTTGATGACTCACCTTTAGAATGTAATCATGCATCTCAATAATTGATTCATATCAACAAATAAATTGTTTGATGAATTATAAGATATTGACTTTTATTCAGTTTGATATGTCTCCTCAATGTAAAATGGACTCTCAATAATCTTATGCATTGTTATATCTAACTTGTTGAATCTCCCTCGCTTCATGTGATACGACTTAGAATTTGCTTTGAACAGGAACGCAGATCATGCTACACAATAACACAGACTAAAAATGCTCTCCACAACAAGCTCACATAGCAATTGTATTTCTCAAAATGTACACTGTACATATAGTTGTTCACTCAGGCAACCCATGCATGACCCATGTTGCCGTTGGCGGGACGGGTGTCCCGTTGACTTGCCTTGTGGCGAGGCCATTTGATCCTTATCGACTGATAGGACCCACAATACAATAGCACAGTGATTCTACTTTAATTCTAACTCTCTCCCTTGAAGTACAGTCTACTTTTTATACAGTCAGCTTTAAAGTCAACAAACTTTAAGTACATAAAGCTTTGATCTAAACTTATCAGAATTGTATCCAACAAGTGGCTTAGTGAAAATATAAGCTAGTTGTTCTTCCGTACTACAATGAACAACATGGATTTCGCGACTCAGCAGCCTCTCACGTATAAAGTGATATTGAATCTCAATGTGTTTGGTTCTCACATGGAACACTGGATTTTTTGCTAGCTGGATGCCACTCTGACTGTCGCTATGTAAAGTCGTGGGATTTTTTTCCTTCATGCAAACTTCTTCCAAGATTTGTCTCAACCATATAGCTTCCTGCGCTGCACTACACATTACCTTATACTCTGTTTCTGTGGTGGATAGAACAATTGTACTTTGCTTCTTACTAGACCAAGAAAAACAAATGTCACAAAGCTGGAATACATACCCCGTGGTGGATCTACGATCATTATAGTCACCTCCCCAATCCGCATCCACATAGCCACACAACTCAGGTAAACCCTCATGCTTCCTATAAATCAAGCCATAATCTGAAGTGTCTTTTACATAACGCAAAATGCGTTTAGCTGCCTTCCAATGTGTTTCTGTAGGTGCTGCCATAAACTGACTTACAATACCAATAACATAACATATATCTGGTCTAGTCATGGTAAGGTAAATCAAGCTCCCTACTAACTGTCTATACAGCAACGTAGCATCAAATGACTGTGACTCATCAAGCTTAGAAAGCTTTTTACCTGGTTTAATAGGAGTATTCACTGGTTTGCAATCCTTCAACCTAAACCTGTGCAGCAACTCTTTGACATACTTCACTTGTGTTCAACCCACTTTGTGTCCTGTTTGCCACACCTCTACTCCAAGGCAATAATGCATCAGGCTGAGATCTGACATCTCGAATTGTTCCATGAGGTCTTTCTTGATCATATCAATCATCTCTTGATTATTTTCTGTAATAATCAAGTCATCAACATAAAGAGCAATCAAAGCAACCGTACCATCAAAGCATAAGACATACAAATTTGGATCAGAATGTGTTGTCACCATCTCCTTTGAACGAAAGTAGGCATCAATCCATAAATATCACGCACGTGGTGCCTATTTAAGACCATAAAGCACTTTCTTTCACTACAAAGCCTTCAGGTTTATCCATGAACACCTCTTCTTTTAACTCACCATTTAGAAAAGCAGACAACCAAAATGTGAAGCTAAAGCAACAAGTAGACGTAGAGTATTCCACTTACATACCGACGCAAAGGTCTCCTCATAGTCGATGTCTTTACTTTGCGCATACCCTTTGATCACCAATCTTGCCTTGTGCTTTGCTATACTTCCATCTGCATGGTACTTAGTCATGTATACCCATTTGCAACCAATGGGTTTCTTGCCAACTCGTGGTTCTACTAAGTTCCATGTGCTATGTTTAGCAATTGACTCCATCTCCTCTCCCATGGCCTTGACCCAAATGTCATCATCCTTCGCTTCACCATAAGTCGAAGGTTCTTTGCTTTGAATAATGCTAGATAAGAGAGCATAATTTGCTTCATACCTTTCAGGGTGTGACTTCTCTCTTGTTGATCTTCGTAGCTCTCCCTGGCTAGATGATCTTGGAAAGTCATCCATGTCGCAGCTCTCCAACAATCTCTCAAACCACTTGGGAGCTTCTTGTCAGGTGATCGACAACCTGGTGAAAATGTATCCCACGGTACATCCTTCTCCTTGCATTTGTCACCTGCAACTTCAATCCTTCTCACACCAAAAGGTTTGTCTCTACCTCTCCAACCTGTCTCTCGAGGTTGAGTAGTAGTATCTTGAGATGTATCCTCATGTTCATCACTTGGAAAGTCAGTAATGGATCATCATCAGTCATTAGAGAAAATTTGAACATAGAAGAGGCCTTTCAAAAAGATACTTTTTATTTTTTTCTCAAAAGTTTCTTCCACATGGTCCAAACAAACACTCAAATTTGAAATTGATTTTTTTTTTTTAAAAGAACTGTAATTTTGCGTTGGGGGCAGTCCATAAATAAGCCATTTTATCTATAATATAGTATGCGACTCAGCAAAAAGACAGTGTAACTTTTGAACAACAACCTTGGATTGAGACGATTATGGTGCCATTAGAAAGCCCTCAAAGAGTGCTTTTCAATGACACCCAAGATGATCCAGTTCCGAGCTACGGTGAAGGTCAACTGCGCTTGAAAGAGATATCGGGTTGACCAAGTGTTGACCAACCAAAACTTTGACTGGCCATAACTTCTTCACCGTAGCTTGACACTAGGTGATCTTGGATGTCATTGAAAAGCTTTTGTCGAGGGCTTTCTAATGGCACTGTAATCGTCTCAATCCAAGTTGTCATGCAAAAGTTATGCTTTTTTTTCAGCCACAGACTATATTATGCACATAGTAGCTAACCATTGAAGATTGTGTGGGCAGAATTGCGGGCAGAAAAAGACTTTATTTTAGTATTTTACATTGGTAGACTCAGTATGAGCATTTTCAGCGACTGATAGGACGTCGGTAGAGATTTCATGAAGTACATCAGCTGCTATGGTGCTGGGACTTGGTGCTCCTGTCCTGATGCAACGAGTTGAGCAAAGATTGTTCTGATCTTCTCAACATGCTAATCCAACTGGTTGCCATCCCATCGTATGGATTACAGCTGATTGTGAAGGTGCATGACTGAAGTTGTAGTCCTCACTTCATACTTCTGTTTTAATCTTTCCCACACTGCATGATTGCTTTCGTAGTCTTCAATCTGCATGAGTAGATCTTTATTTATGGACGAAACGATGATCGCCATTGCGCGCTCATCTTTTTTGATCCATTCAGCTCTCCTCAAGTCTCCCTCTGGAGGCTGCACCTTCTGAGAGCTCGGTCATCGACCAGATGCCTTCGCCTTTTAGAAGTGTTTTGATTTTGAATTTCTAGATTCTGTAATTTGTGCCATCAAGACTGATTGCTACTCTAGTCTGGATTGTCGTAGCCATATTGTGTTGTCTAGTAGAATCACTGCTGGAATATCAATAGTGATAACCTGTGAGCTTTGATACCATGTCGTGGAAGCGAGACTGTTTTGTTTTCGTCTTCTTCTTCTTACTCGCAAACGATTTTATGTCTTTAAATTTTGTTTTGTGCGAAAGCTTTTACAGGGTCCTAGACACGCGACTGCACATCACAAAACTTATTCTATTCTAGCAATCAAGACACATAGCACAAGACAAGGAGATGCACAAAAATAGAGCGACTGTAGTTTTTTGTTTTGCGTCCCTTTGTGTCCCTTTGTTTTGTAGCTGGCAGTGCGACAGATTCCTCTTTGTTTGCTTCGTAATCTCCCGTTTGCTTTCGTTCCTTTCGTTTCTTTCGTAGTTTTTGTTTTGCGTCCCTTTGTGGTTTGTAGTCCTGTAGGTGTGTTTACGATTCACGAATGATTTGCAAATCGTTCGTGCTTTGAGTCAAGGGACATTGACTATCACGAATTGTTCTCGTTCAACCTTTGTTTCGTTTTTGTGTTATGACAAAGTTGCAGGAGTTCACCATTTCTGACAATCAACATATTGATTAACTGATTTTCAAGTGAAAATGATTGGGTGTTAGGTAAATGTTTATTATAAAGATTACATGCTGGTACATAAATAATCACTTTGAAAAAGTCCCTCTTTAAATATTATTGTGTTCAATTTCAAGTACGACAACATTGTGTGGAGTGAAGCTTAGGAGACACTACATTGTCCTTGAGCTTGATGATATACAAGCTCGGTATACTGAAATGTGTGTAGTTGTCATAAATGAGCTCCCCCGGATGAGGATCGCCTGGGAGGTGGGGGCAATTTTTGTTGTTGACAACGATAAGTGCCAAATGGCTTCTATGGAGCCAATGCCTCCAATCCACTCAGAAGAAGCTGAGCTTGGTGGGCTAGCAGACGAGGCAATGATCGGCGGGAAGGAGGTTTTGACAATGATAAACCTAAAGAGGAGAGAGATGAGGAGAAAGAGGAAGAAGACAGCTTTGAAAAAAATGATCAATTGTTAGATATCTATAATCATATCATGGATGATATGATTTGACAAAACATTCATTATTTTAAATTGAATGAATTGATATAACACCATGGTTTTTGAATTTTAAATGTTCAAAATTGTTTGTTTTTGTTAATTAAGTAGAGCATAAGAATAGCGTGATGTTTGTTTGATTGGTAGAATTTGATTGTTACATGTTTCTATAAATGTATTGTTGATGGATGCTTACAAAGATATGTTTATTTTGTGATATATGAATTTGCAAAAACGTAATTCTTAGTTCTCTTTAGCCTTATTACAACACTAAATTGCATATAACAAAGAATTATGACATTTTTGTATAGTCATTGAAATGTCCAAATAATATATCTCGATTTTAATATAAATTAAAATGATTATCATACTAAAGAATGTTGCAAAAATCCAAAGTATGTCTTATAAGATGGTTTTAATAGATAAGAATTAAATTTTGGTTTACAATTTATAAAGCTACTTAAAATTTTATAATCATGAACTTCATAAAATTATTTATTAATCCATAGAATTACACAACTTAAGAAATAAGTGTATTGATTTATAAAAAACTTAAAAAATAGGTCGTTTTTCAAAATGACATGCACAAAAAAAAAGGGTTTTTCAAAAGTGGGTGCATTTTTAGGAGTTTTCACAAAAAATCTTAGATACCTTAGGAGAACCTCGCAAACTTTCTCACTCAACTTGCAACAGTGTTTTGTGGAGAAACTAATATCTAGCACACATCAAGGACCATTTGTCCAAAACAATCAAAGAATGTGCAGCTGATATTGATTCAAAATAGGAATTAGCTACAACTTTGAGACTCTAAGAGTCTTGGTAACCATTATTATAATTATAGGACTTGTAATCATGTACTTGTTGATACATGCTTTTGTAATATTTTCTAGATATTACAATCAACATCATGATCAATCATAATGCTTTTGATCCCAAAAGCAATCTTTATCAATGTACAAATGCACGTTCAATTTAATAAAGTATGTTCTACAATAATGTTCCAGTCTCATTCAAAGTTTGGTTGTGATCTGAATAAGTACTATAGCTGTTGAGGCATATCTTAGCGCAATGTGAAATTTATGTATTTTCACAATTTCAATTGGATTTATTATATTGATTGTATGTTATCTCAACAAATCACTATCCAAGACCCTAAACCATTTTCAAAATGCTTCTCTGCCATTAGAAGGCCCTCAACGAGAGCTTTTCAATGACACCCAACATGACCCAGTTCCGAGCTACGATGAAGAAGTTATGGCCAGTCAAAGTTTTGGTTGGTCAACACTTGGTCAACCCGATATTTCTTTCAAGCGCAAATGACCGGTTTGATCGGGCTACGCTTGAAAGAGATATCGGGTTGACCAAGTGTTGACCCATCAAATCTTTGATTGGCCATAACTTCTTCATCGTAGTTCGGAACTGGGTCATGTTGGATGTCATTGAAAAGCTCTCGTCAAAGGCTTTCTAATGGCACCGTAATCGTCTCAATTCGAGTTGTTGCTCAAAAGTTACACTGTTTTTCTGTTGAGTTGCATACTATACTACAAATAAAATGGCTTATTTACGAGTTGCCCCCGACGCAAAATTACAGTTCTTTTAAAAAGAAAAGAAAATCAATTTGAATGAGCTATGCTACGTAGATTTCAAATTTGAGTGTTTTGATTGGACCATGTGGAAGAAACTTTTGAGAAAAAAAATAAAAGGTATATTTTTGAAAGGCCTCTTTTGTGCTCAAATTTTCTCTAATGTCTTATGCTCCTATGATGTACCTCAAAACTCTTTTCCCTAGCTTCCAATGTTATTCACTAGGATCTTGCATAAATTGGCTTAATCTACCAACACAATAGCTTAGATCTGATCTTGTGATGGTTAGATAGATGAGTGAGCCAACTAGCTTTCTATAGAGAGTAATGTCCTCAAAGGATCTTTCATTACCTCTTATAGCTAGCTTTACATCTGAATCCATAGGTGTATCACAAGACTTTGCATCTACCATATGAAATCTTTTTAGAATAGAATTAGCATACTTCTCTTGACAAATGAAAGTAGATTGAGAATATCTAATTACTTCTATTCCTAAAATGTAATGCAAATGACCAAGATCATGCACCTCAAACTCCATCTTAAGAGCAATCTTGATCTCATCAACATCTTGATTGTTTCCACCACTTAAGATAATATCATCCACGTAGATTAGCAAGATGGTAACATCATTTCCAATAGACCTATAATAAAGTGAATTATCATACTCACTCATAGCAAACCTTTGATAGAGTAAAAATGTGTTAAGCTTAGCATACCAACTCCTTGGTGCTTGCTTAAGGCCATACAAACTCTTTTGTAGAAGACACACATGATTTGGCTTTGTAGATTAGATGTAGCTCTTGGGTTGTCCTCAAGATCACCATAAAAAATGCATTTGTAATGTCCAATTGCCAGAGATCCCATCCAAAAAGAGTAGCAAGAGATATAATGACCCGAATACTCACCATCTTTGCCAATGGGTGCAAAGGTTTCATCATAGTCAATACCATGTTCTTGAGCATAGGGCCTTTTGCCACCAACCTTGTCTTAGTCTTATTGATAAATCCACCTTGGTTTGTCTTCACCTTGAAGATCCATTTGAATCTAATAGCTTTCTTGTCCTTAGGTAACTCCACCAATCTCCATGTTCCATGCTTCATAAGAGCTTGATACTCAAAATCCATTCCTTGGATCCGCTCCTATTTGTTCCTTGCTTCATCTACATGTAGGTTCATCAAAAGAGGTTACAAAAGCAAAGTTAGTTCCACTAACCACTTGCTTACCTTTCTCATCATATGTGAGCCTTGAAGGTGTTTGTCTTTCCCAACTTGAGGTTCTCCTTGGCCTTTGACTTGATGAAGGTCCTTCATCAACACCATCTAAGTAGAATCCATCACATCACCATCAAGTTTGTTAGATCCATCCACACTATCATTACTTAAAGACACCTTTGGAATGTTTCCTTCATAAAAAATGACTTCTATATCGATATTCACCTTATTAGTAGTAGGAACGTAAACCTTGTAGGCTTTACTCACCTCACTATATCCAACGAATATACCTTTTCTTAAAGATGGATCCTCCTTGGTCCTATCATCGAGAGTTATATTGACATAGCAAGTGCATCCAAAAGTTCTAAGGAAATTGACACTCCTCTTGAATAGCATCTCAAAAGGTGTTCTTCCATCCAATATAGCACTCGGCCACCTATTGCATAGAAAGTTGGCACACAACAGAGCTTGATCCCAAAATGGTTTCGGAATACTAGCACCGAACCTCATGGCTTTGGCACTTTCACATAAAGTCCTATTCTTCCTCTCGACCACTCCATTTTGTTGTGGTGTCCTTGGAGTTCTGTACTCCCTCTTGATCCCATGCTCATCACAAAAGGCCTTGAACTTGGTCGATATGTACTCTCTGCCATTGTCACTCCTCAAGCACTTGATCTTTGTGGAAAATTGGTTCTCCCTTGCATTCTTGAACTTGAAAAAGACTACTAAAATCATCAATGAAAGTTACATACATCTTAGCTCCAATATTTCATGAATATCCGAATGTACAACTTGAAAAGGCTTTGTAGATCTAGATGTCGATTTTTTTCTGACATTCATTTCTCATAGTGAGAAGTTAGATTTTTTCATCAGTTGTATGCCATTGTGCTCTTGCCTTAGATTTTTCAAGCATACTATTCTTTGATCAATCTTGTGCAATCACAACACCTCAGTAAGATCCTGTAGGGTGTGTGGTGAAGTTCACACATGCTAAAAACTTCACAAACTCTACAATTTTGGTGAATCTAGCATCGTCATGAGTTTGCTTTGTGTCAATTGCTTTTTGCTTGAAAATTTTATTGTGCTTATGCTTTGTCATTTCATTGTTTATATTTATCAAAGTTTCTCCATTAGATTAAAAGCAAGTGCTTGTGAGCAACCTCCCTCTGACCTATCTCTCTTATCCCCCTTCAGCTCTACTATGGATATTGTGGTTAGTGTTAGATTGATGATAGAATAGTTTGGGGTTAGTGTTAATGTGAATGTGGTTAGAAAAAAAACTAAAGTAGCCAACTTAATAATATAGTTAGAGCTCTATCATCATGGAACTAACCCTTTTAACAGGCGGAGGGTGGCTTGCACTAAACTATGACCCTACAAGTGGCGATGTTGCCGGTGTCATTTTAGTTGTTTTCTGTCTATTTTTTGAGTGTTAGGTGGTTTGGAGGGTAGTTTACAATGGTTTTTGCTTGCTTTTGTGTGATTGATCTATTGGAAGCTAGCGAAGGAGGTGTTTGGAGTGGAGGTAGGGGAGACCTAAGACAACCTCTAAGGGCTTGACATATCATCACATTCACCAAAAAATCTCAAAAACCAAGAAATTTGCAATTTTGGAGAGAAAAACTAAGCCAAAAACCATCAACTTTTTATTTTTCCTTATCCAGTGGATAAAAAGTGGAGCATGATTGGCAGCAGCCTGAGGACACTATCCCAGCCCTGCATAGAAGCCTGTGAGAGTTACTTCTCAACAAATTTTCAAAAAAGTCAAAAATATCATAAAAATTTAAAAAACCATTGTAAAATCAAAAACGAAATTCAGAATTGTTCAATAATCTTTGTATGACCTCTTGTAGCTAGATCTCATTGAGACAAGCTCACAGACAAGTCTATGAGAGTTGCTTTGCAGTGGAATACCCCCTGCGAGAGTTCCCAAGTCCTAGAAGAGCCAAATTGAAGCCAGAACTCTCGCAAACACCATTTTTTGGCAGTTTTTGTAGCAATTATCTCTCACCAGACTTCCTGTAGCTAGATTTCATTGAGACAAGCTCGTAGACGAGTATGTATGAATTTATTTTGTCTTGTTCCAATGAGCTGTAAGAAGGTTCCAAGTGTTGTAAAAATGTAGAATTCTCATAATCAGAGAACCCTTGCATAACTAACTCTCGTAGAATGGTCCATTGAGTCCAGCAAGTCATTTTTCATTAGTGATCATGTCTGCGAGAGTTAATATAAAGTATTAATGAATCTGTAAGCCAAAAAGTGACCGAAACCGCCATCATACATCAATAACTTTTAGATCTGTGAGAGGTGATCTTCTTCACTTTATACAGAGCCATATTCATACTAGATCCAGCTTCAGATAAGGGGATGAGAGTTACTTCTCAGTAGATCTCAAGATATCAAAATTTTTTATTGCAAAACAATACAAATAACTCTTGCACAACCAACCCTTGCATGATGAACCTTCGCAGATAGGATCAGTAGCAAGATTTGCCTCAGATTTGTATACTATTGTAAAAATTTTAATCAGAGTAAGAATCAAAGAGTTATCAAGGAAAACCCATCGAAAACGGCTAAAATCTCACTAATAGCCAATCAAAATGATCAGATCCTCATTCTTCACACCCATCAAAATCTAGTACTCCTAGACTCTTTCAACGAATGAATCTGAGATCAAGATGATCATTACCCAGAAGAGTTGGAAATCAAGCACCAGACCTTTTTCAAGCTACAGCCGCACAGATTGAAGCATAAGCAGGACCAGCCGCCATGGACCGGATGGAATTGATGGGAAAACTATTTTTGTCTAGTTTCTGATGCAATCAGTTTCATTCCATTTGGTTGAGCCAATCAGAAGTTATAAGATTTTGAAGAGGGTTAGGTAGGGCACCTAGACCTGGTGGGACACATTTGGTTTGGTCAAAAGATTGCTTGTTTGATCCAAAATCACAGTTGAATGCTTACCAATCTCATCTATATGTGATCTAGGCACTGTTTTGAGATCTTAGCCATTTTGTTTCATGCAATATCATTGTATTTGAGTCAAATTTGGTTTCTTAGTGTATTTCACACGTGCTAAGAGTGTTTGATCCTAACTTTGCCCATACTCCATCATTTGATGTGAAGTAGATCTAGTTTTGGAGAGATTGAGATAGCTAGTGAGAATCATCTCACAGTTTGTTGCAAGATCTTGCATAGGAGATGGTAGCACACCATTATTGGATCCTATAGTGAGAGAGAAGCAGCATTTTTTGTTCATCACTTTTATTTATCTCCACTTTACATGAAGTCAATGAGTTCATACTTGCCGCAACCAAGTGAGAGATTGTCTACTTCCAATTATTCAATATGGAAGTTGAGGATGGAGTCCATCTTGATACTCCAAGATGTGATGGACATTGTACTTGGGATTGAGGAGGAGCCTCAAGTCCTTCAAGAAGTACAAAAATACAAGAAGAGAGCTAGGATGGCTCTCCACTACATTAAGATGACTGTCTCTAATCAGATATTGAGGGAGATTGGTGATTGTTCTACATCCAAGGAAGCTTGGGATTGTCTCAAGTCCATCTATGAGGCTAAGAACACATCTAGGCTCCTCACTCTTAGAAATAAAATCTTCCAAAGTAGTCAAAAGAGTGATGAGAGTGCATCTAATCATGTTTTGAGAATCAAGGATATTCATAGGGAGCTTGCATGTATTGGTGACTCAATCAATCAAAGTGAGCTAGTCCAAGTCATTCTCAATGGCTTGAGAGATGAATATGACAACCTTGTCCAATCCTATGCCATTAAGGAGGAGCTACCAAGTTTGGAGGCCCTTCAAAGTGTGCTTATTTCTGAAGAATCAAGACAAGAGTACAAACTCAAGCTATCACTCAATCATGATGATGGCAAAGTTCCCTTGTCTAATGACAAAGCTAAAGACCAAGATGGAGAGGAGGAGGAGGATACCTCTCATGCTTCTACTTCAAATCTCAAGAAGAAGAAGATCAAGTGCTTTTATTGTGGCAAGCCTAGGCCATTATGCCACCAATTGCTTCAAGAAGAAGAATCAACTCAATCAAGCCAACATCACCAATGAGAAAGAAGACTATATTGCAAGTGATGGAGAAGGCTCTCTTGTGGCATCAAGATTCTCCTCTTCCACCTTCAACAAGGATGACTCATGGTATACTGATAGTGGAGCATCTTCACATATATGTGGCTCCAAGCACTCATTTTCATCCATTATGCCTTATGATGGAGTCAAGAAGACCATATACATTGCAAGTAAGCATGAATGCAGTATTGAAGGAGTAGGGATTATTCTCTTGAAGCTTGTATCTTCCAAAAATCTCTTTCTCAACAATGTTCTTTTTGTCCCAAAGCTTACAAAGAACATCTTAAGTGTTGGCCAACTTCTTGATAGTGGCTTTGATGTCAATTTCAATATTGACAATTGTGTGATCAGGAAGGATGGTGAGATCCTTGCATATGGATCAAGATTTGAAGGCATCTACAAATTGGATCCAAGTGAGAGTGCAAACTCTCTTGATGTTTCTTATATGTCCAATATTTCAGAGGATGATCATACAAGATGCACATATCTTCTCTCTTCAAGTATTATGGTGTATGTAAAGTAAATAAAAAATGTTTGATATAGGGGTCTCATAGAATTTCATAGTCAAGCATTTAGGTGTAGGATGTTGATAGGGTCAAATTTGGCATAGATGGCAAATTATCCATTTCCACTTGTAATGCCACTATTGAGACAAAATAGAGCAGGAGGCCAAACTCGTGCCAATTAGAGTGTAGACAAGTGTAATGCTTTTGTTTGATGAAGTTTAAGAGGTCCAATAGGATTTAGAGGTGGAACCATGAGTGGTCCAATAGAATTTGAGGTTTGCTTGAAAATGGTCCAATAGAATTTAGAGGTGCATGGATCAATGGTTCAATAGGATTAAGAGGTGGCAAAGTGTGGTCCAATCATAGTCAAGCATAGTGGTAGCTTGTGGATCTACTAGTATCATTGTACTCCTCATTTGGATCTAACTGATTTTGGAGATTGAGTGGATTTTGAGTGTTATTGGATTTCTAGCTTTCTCTCTCTACCCGAGCACTCATGATGATTTTCTCTCTCTACCTGAGGAGAGCAGCTTGTTTTTATTTAGAATAATTTTTTAATACTTCCCACACGTGTGAGTGAGAGTTGGAAGTGATTGAATGCATGTAGTAGTGTGGTTTTGCCATAGAATCAAAGATAGATCTTGAATCTCAATCTAGTCTTGATCTTCGTGCATCTACACACCTTAGGAGATCACAAGTACATGTTGTGGACAGTCCACACGTGTGAAATCAACAAAAGGAACCAACTGAATCAAATGACTTTTGCCCAGTACTTACTTTCATTCAATTTTTCACATCTAATATTAATTTGCATCTAAAGGATTTTGACACAATACTATTAGGAGCAAGCCATTCATCACCACCAAAAGTTCACAATGGAATCTCTTCAAGCTTTCCTAAACTACCATGCATATCCAGAATGTATTTGAATTAATAGAAAAATATATATTGTAAAACATTAATAATGTCTTTTGCATTCATGGTGGGTGCCTTCACTTAAATAAGCTTTATGAGATTTAGAAGATGATTATGAGAGCATTTCCATTATGTAACATAGCTCATTTAAAATAAAAAATAGAAATAGATTTTCAAATTGCCAGTTTACAACATGAAAGCATTACATCAGTTGGATTTGCCTATGTTGAACATGCCAATCTGTAGATGGTAGTATCTCAAGTTAAAATAATCAACCATACTAGTTAAAATAATGCAAAACTAATAACTATACTGGTTCAGGTCACAGTTTGACAATAAGAAAAGTAACTGTATGTTGTTATTGTGATCCTATCACCTAGTTACATTTGATAAGACTGATGGAACTTTGAATCTAGAACTACACAAATTTGAGAATTTGGTGCTCAACTTGTGGCAATCACTATGGCAGGAAGACCAAAGTCCAAAATTGAATTTGTGATTTTTCAAAATGAGGAAAATGAAGCTGGCATTTGGATATTTTATTCTTAGATATTTATATCCATCATGCATAAGTGAATGGGAGGCAATACAACCGCTTACATTCATTCAGATATTGGAAAATTGTAGTATAGAGGAAGAACTTCAAAAGATCTTGTAGATCATCACATTTGAATCCTAGCAAAAAAAAAAAACAAAGACTGTATTTCTAACGATTAATAATTGGAGAAATAAACCAACTCATTCTAATGCTCAAACTCACCCCAAAATTAGGAGTTTGAGGTGCATGATTTTGGTAACTTGCATTACAGTTTGTGAATAGAAGTCATTAGATATTCTCAATCTACTTTCATTTGTCAAGAGAAGTATGCTAATTCTATTCTAGAAAGATTTCATATGGTAGATGCAAAAGCTTGTGATACACATGTAAAGCTAACTAAAAGAGGTAATGAAAGATCCTTCAAGGACATTACTCTCTATAGGAAGCTATTTGGGTCACTCTCTATCTAACCATTACTAGGCCAGATCTAAGCTATTGTGTTGGAAGATTGAGTCAATTCATGCAAGATCCTAGTGAGGAGCATTGGAAGCTAGGAAAACGAGTTTTGAGGTACATCATTGGAACTCAAGATTTTGGCATATTGTATGAGGGATCTTCATCTAATCTTTTTGGATTTTCAGATTCGGACTATGCTGGAGATATAATGGATAGGAAATCCATTAGTTCTCATTGTATTTTCATAGGTGATGGAGCTATATCATGGATGTCAAAGAAACAAGCCACTATCTCATTGTCGTCTAGTGAGGCCGAGTACAAAGATCTTACACATTGCACAAAGGAGATGGTATGGATCAAGAGGATGATCAAGGATCTTCACTTGATGGATTTTTCAGAGATCCCAATCATCTTTTGTGACAACCAATTAGCCCAAATATTGGCAACCAATCCTATCTTTAATGCTAGGAGCAAGCATATTGAGGTGCAATATCATTTTGTGAGGGAGCAAGTCATTGCAAAGGAGATGGAGCTTCAACATGTGTCCTCAAGGGAATGTGTAGCTGATATCTTCATTAAAGCATTGGGAAAGGACTTGTTCATAAAGCATACGACTCCACTTGGTGTTATCAAAGTCCATGCTAAAACGCGTTGAAGAGGGAGTGTGAAAGATTCAACTAGTTTGATCATATTTGCTATATTTCCATATTTGGCATATTGAGGCCAATTTTATTTTTGGACTTACAGATTGACTTTTCAAAGTTCACTAGTCTAGATTTCATTTGAATAAACACTTTTTCAATGTGTGGGAAAGTTAGAATGCGAGTTTCAGTAGATTCAAATTTGAATGTTGGGTACTTTGAATCTATACCCAAATATAGTAGAGTTAGCATTTTGGAGGGGAAGCCAAGTGGCCAAATAGATTTTAAACCTACTGTAAAAGGAGGAAACTCATGGAGAGACACATCTTTCCTCTTCTCTCTCTCATTTCATGCTTATACATGGTTCTCTTGGGGTCTACTATCCATTGGTGCACTATACTTGTCAATTCTTGCAATTCTACACATAGAATGGTCTATAATTGTTATTTTTGGATCCACACATGTGAAATACAATAGCTTGCTAGTTTTGTATGGACAACAATAGTACATTATCATTTGATTCATGTTTGATCAAGTTCTATTAGAGTTTGCATCTCATTTTATGTGTAGATGCTGATTTTTCTACATTGGTGACATTGGTAGGATATCTTCTTTTGTAACCCAAGATCTTTTTGTGGATTGGATCATAAATGATCTGAAATCCTTCACATCACCTGCCCATAGAAGATGAAGGGTCAACAAGAAACTGTCATAATCACTTAGATATCATATGCTATTGTACTTGTCCATACAACAACCATACAATAATATTCATACAATATTTGCACACGTGTGGATTCGTATACATAAGAAATTTAACATTTTATACACAAAATCTCACTATATCACCACCAAAATTGCAAGAGATTGATGTAAAAAAAAAATTATTTTGAAGCCATACTTCATAAGCAGCGTCCCAATTTATCCTCACCCATTGCCTCTCCAATAACTCAAGTGATTCTATAAGCATTATATCTTCCAAATTAAATTTAATGTAAAGTGTCATGAAGTCATAGGTTTAGTTGAAGTATAGGTTGGGTTTTTTCAAATCACTTGCCAATTGCCACTCCACATTCAAAAAGTTTCCGCTGCTAGTGTCTCGGTCCAGATTTTGATTCTGGACCTCTATCCTTGGAACCGATTGTTCGATTCCCATTGAAATACCATGTTCTACCCTTGTGTCAAAACTCGTTTCTGCTACACCATCGATTTTCGACAACATGTACTTCTTGTAACATCTTTCGCCAGTTTCATGTAGTACATACATGGATTCTTAGATGTCGCTCCATGAGAAATACTATACATGCATTTCAAAGTTTTCAAATCACTTGCCAATTGCCACTCCACTCAATAATGTACGCCGCCTCGGTGGGAGACTCTCCATGAGTCTGTCTTGATGCGAGGAAGACAATTGATCCATGTAATTGAGTAACTCATCGTCACTCATGGAAGAAAAATGGGATGACCCATGACTATGGCATGATCTTTTAGGGGATGTGTTATGAGACATAATGGACAAAAGGAGTAAAAATTACTACAAGCAACCAAAAAAATGTTTTAGAAATTAAAAAAATATGAAATGTAACATCATTTTTAAGCCATTGACTCAAAAATCCAACATGTGGTGAGCGTGCAAAAATGTACTCTCTCTCTCTTTCTTTTTCATGATTAGCAAAACAAGTGTATCTTAAAATGTGGAGATGAACGTATTAATTCAGACAAATATTCAAAAAACGGTGCCAAAGCGTTATATGTTTTGAACAGCAAGGATCTTAAGCTTCCAGAAAAACTATCTTCAAGAGACTTTATATGTGTTTTTCTTTTTACTAATTGATGAGAATTATAAGAATGTCAAGAGCACATCTTGTAGCATCCAGATTATATCATCAGATACAAATAGCAAATGGTCAATTTGTTCTCATGTAGACAAATGTGATTCTCTTCATCCTTATAACTCTCATATAGATGAGAGTAACTATTATAAGGGAAATTTTAGGATGGAGAGAATCATTGTGGTCTATAAGAATACAGATTGACCATCTGCTAGTTGTGTTTGGTCGTATAATCTTGATGATATAAGATGCGCTCCTAACATTCTTATAACTCTAATCGATTAGTAAAAAGATTGCTCTTAGGTCACTCCAAAGTTGCTCCAAAGGTCAGTCGGGTCCGAATTCCCAATGCCTTCAGAGACCTAAGAACTCAAAGCTATGGATTTCAAATGCAATATATGTACAAAAGTGAATCACAAAACATCAAATCTTCCAAATTAAATCTAGTGTAAAGTGTCATGAAGTCAGAGGTTTAGTTGAAGTATAGGTTGGGTTTTTTCTTCTAAAGTACAAGATGAGATGAAAAACTTCACTACTTCTATAATACCTACAGAATCATTTAAAATGCAACTACAACTAACAAGAATAAATGCATGGAAGCAACGCTTTGAAACATTGATTACTTAGCCACTTAGAAAGGTCAGATAGTGGGTTATATAGGCTGCCGCAATAAACCTAGGCCTTTTAGGAACTTTATAAAATTTTTATGTAGCACAAATTAGAAATGAAAGGTTTGGGTAATAGTTAAAGTTATAAGAATGACAAAAATCTTGATGATATTTTATTACATTCATTGTTGAAAGAGAACAAGCATATATGAGTATCAGGCTAGTTTTTGGGCCCTAAATGAGTATCAGGCTCAATTTAGGGCCATGATGTATTATCTTATTGTTTATTAATGGGATTCTCTAGTGTATTCATAGTTCAATTTGGTGAGGATCCAAAACAAAGACATTCTAGAATGCATTCTATTTTGGAATGAGCAACTATGCTTCATACCATTGATAAAATATAGACACCATACTATTATGGTAGTATCAACATATTTCATATGTTGCACCTCTTTTTTAATTTTGTTGAGCATAAATTATTGCTCAACAAAATTGCTTTTTGAATTATTCAAAATTATGATATTTGTACATTCAAATGCTTTTGCATAATTTTTTTTTTGTTACTTAAGAACTATTACTCTTCTAAACCAATCATGGAAAAGACTTTGTACTTTTTTTAAATATCAGTGGTTCTATTGTTGGTATTTAAGCTTTTGGTCTATTCAAGATTATTTGATTTATCATAAGATTATCAAAAGAAGCGAGTTTCTATCTCTATATAAACACAATAGATTTTGCTAGAGAAACCTATAACTCATCCACTAAACAATTTACTAAAATAAGTTTCTAAATTTGGCTATCCTACTGAGTAGCTATAGTTGTCAAAATGCATCCAATTTAATAGTTTTGTGTCCAATCATCAAGAGAGACAAAGAGAGCTCTTATTCATGGATCTTGACACATCTTGGGTCTCACACAAACTAATGAGCATTTTCCAACCTTGCTTAGAAGTTTTGTTGTTGTTGATATGTGATATTTGTGAATTCTAGAGATTCATGGATATTCATGCAAGCTTTGGATATAAATAATCTTTGGATTTCCAATTTGTTATAAGATCATCTTTTTGTGGTAGGATTGAAGATCCACAACCACGTCCCATAAATCCTTCTCCAACAATATCATCATGTGATACTTCCACATGTGAAAGTTCTTGCCATTGAATCCCTCTACTAGTTAAATTCTAGAAGACAGTTCCTCCATGTGTCAAGGAAAAAAAGAAGCTAGAAATGTTATGACAAATCAACACAAGCTTTGAGACCACTGGTGGGCAAGGTGTGAAAGATCACGATAGTTCAGAGTATCGAACGACTCTATCAGACTATCGTCTTAGATTGTCGATGCAGAAGGTTAATGAAAGGAGAGTATTATGTTTAGAATCATCCATCACAATAGAACCAATTGATTAATCAATGAGTCAATAGGTGTCTTAGAAAACCATAGTTACAAAATTCAAAGGCGTCAAGGATAGCCATGATTCTGCACTTTGACTCAGTTGATTAGACACACAAGGAGAATGAAATGTATTCCATTCACAATCAGAAAGTAGAAATAATAACAATCATTCACATAATTATGAAATAATTTAAAAAACATAGAGTATATTAGATTGTGCAAATGTACATGTGATTGTTGTAAGGAGATCTACTTATCAGTATATAAACAAGTACAATTTGGAATTGGACAATAGTGCTAGGCATCTCAGCAAATACATTACTAATGCAATACAATTGATTTGATAGATCAATACATCTAAGCTAATTCTCACTATATTTGTGCATTTAAATATGTATATACACATGACATAGTTACTCTTTACTCTATTACAAGTCAGCCTTTAGGCTAGTCATATAGCATGGCAGATGTGAAGTCTCTTTTGATAGTAGTAATGATAGTCCTTGAGATGTGAAGGTTAGCCGATAGATTTGAACATCTTCTAAAGAGTGTCGAGTTGATAGTGTACTCAGCCTTTTTACTATCAAAGGATTGTCGAGTCTAGGGATCGTCAACTATTGACTGTATCTGTCCATACAAATCTCACTATATCACCACCAAAATTGCAAGAGATTGATGTAGAAAAAATTTATTTTAAACTTGCCATACTTCAAAAGCAGCATCCCAATGTATCCTCACTCGTTGTCGCTCCAATAACTCAAGTAATGCTTTCATATTGTGGTTGTACATGTACATGTATGCCACCTTAGTGGGAGACTTGGTGGGAGACTCTCGATGAGTCTGTCTTGTTGCAAGGAAGACAACTGATCCATGTAATTGAGTAATTCATGGAAGAAAAATGGCATGACCCCTGACTATGGCACAATCTCTTACTAGGGGATGTGTTACGAGACATAATGGATAGAAGGAGTCAGCAACCAAGGAAAGTTATAAAAATTTAAAAAAAGATGAAACGAAAACAAGTATATCATTTCTAAGCCATTGATCAAAAATTCAACATGTGGTGAGCGTGCAAAAATGTACTCTCTCTCTCTCTCTCTCTCTCTCTCTCTCTCTCTCTCTCTCTCTCTCTCTCTCTCTCTCTCTCTCTCTCTCTCTCTCTCTCTCTCTCTCTCTCTCTCTCTCTCTCTCTCTCTCTCTCTCTCTCTCTCTCTCTCTCTCTCTCTCTCTCTCTCTCTCTCTCTCTCTCTCTCTCTCTCTCTCTCTCTCTCTCTCTCTCTCTCTCTCTCTCTCTCTCTCTCTCTCTCTCTCTCTCTCTCTCTCATGATCAACAAAACAAGTGTATCTTAAAATGTGGAGATGAACATATTAATTCAGGGGAATTTTTCAAAGAACAGTGCCAAAGCATTATATGTTTTAAATATTAAGGATCTTAAGCTTCCAGAAAACCTATCTTCAAAAAACATTTTATATGTGTTTTGCTTTTTCCTAGTGAGACTATAAGAATGTCATGAGCACATCTTGTAGCATCAAGGTTATACCATCATATACAAATAGCAAATGGTCAATCATTCCTCATGTAGGCAAATGTGATTCTCTTCATCCTTATAACTTTCATATAGAAAAGAGTTATCAGGGGAATTTTAGGATGGAAAGAATCATTGTGGCCTACAAGAGTATAGACCATCTGCTACTTTTATTTGGCCGTATAATCTTGATGATACAAGATGCGCTCCTAACATTGTTATAACTCTAATCAGTTAGTGAAAAGATTGCTCTTAGGTCACTCCAAAGTTGCTCCAAAGGTCAACAGGGTATGAATTAGTTTATCAACATGAAACTTTAAATCTTCCAGATTAATTTTAGTGTAAATTGTCTTGAAGTCATAGGTTCGGGGAAGCATAGGTTGGTTTTTTTTTTCTAAAGTAAAAGATGAACTTATAAACTTTACTACTTCTATAATACCTACCAGATCGTTTAAAATGCAACTACAACTAAGAAGAACATTTGCATCCTTAAGTAAAAGGGAAGCAACACTTTGAAACAATTACTTAGCCACTTAGAAAGGTCAGTCGGTGTGGTTCTATAGGCTGTTGCAATAAACATAGGCCTTTTAGAAACTTTATAAATTTTTTATGTAGCACAAGTTAGAAATGGAAGGTTCGGGTAATAGATAAAGTCATAAGACTAACAAAAATGTTGATGATATTCTATTACATTCATGGTTGAAAGAAAACAAGCGTTATATGTTCCCACTAGAGAATGGACTTCATTCAATAACAATCCCAAATTGATTTTCTTGCAAACAAATACAAAATTGTTTGAGTATTTATCCACATACGAAATGACAAAACATCTAGTAAACTTATGAAGAAGAACTTCCTCATTAGAAATTTACAACTAACATGAACATCTGCATTCTTAAGTAAGTTTATCTGAATCTCCTTAATAGAATGCAACAACGCTCTCGGGCCCTATATGAGTATCAAGCTTGTTTTTGGGCCGTAAATGAGCTTGTTTGATAGCTAGAAGAGTCCAGATTGTGTAACAATTGGTTTCAAATCAGTTGGATCTTCCAATCAAAAGTTATAGCCAATTGAATCAAGGTGGGTAGGGCACCCAACCTGGTTGGGCACATCTATCTTTGTCTCTATCTTATTTATTTGATTCAAAAATTCAAGAAAAGGCTTGCCAATCCCATCTATTTGAGATGTAGTCATCTTTTTGAGGTCATAGCCACGATGTTTCCTACAATTGCATTGTATTTGAGTGATTTGTGGATTATTTGAGTGTTTCACACGTGCCAAAGGTAGTTTGACCCAAAATTTGCCTATACTCCATCAATATATGAGAGGTTGATCTAGTTTGAGAGAGATTGGTAGAGTTACTGGGATCCATCTCACATTTTGTTGCAAGATCTTGCATAGGAGTTGGTAGTACACCTTTATTTGATCCTATAGTGAGAGAGAAGCAACATTTTATTGTCTCATTACAAGGAGTCTTCACTATTTCATGGCTTCTATGGGTTCCTTCCTATTGGAATCTAGTGAAAGACTATCTACCTCCAACTATTCTATTTGGAAGGTTAGAATGGAGTCAATCTTGATACTCCAAGATGTGATGGACATTGTTCTTGGACTTGAGGAGGAGCCTCAAGTGCTCCAAGAAGTTCAAAGATATAAGAAGAGAGCTAGAATGGCTCTACATTATATCAAGATGAATGTCTCTAACGAGATTTTGAGAGAGATTGGTGATTGCACTCGGCCAAGGAAGCTTGGGATTCACTCAAAGCTATCTACAAGGCCAAGAATATCTCTAGGCTCCTCACTCTATGAGGAGGAGGCCACCTCACATGCTTCTACTTCAAGGTTGAAGAAAAAGAATGCTAAGTGCTTTTTTTGTGGCAAGAAAGGCCATTATTCCACAAATTTTCAAGAAGAAGAGCCAATTCAAGCAAGCCAACATCTCTAATGAGAAAGAACATTATACTGCAAGTTATGGAAAAGGCTCTCTTATGGCATCAAGTTTCTCCTCTTCCCCCTTCAAGAATGATGACTCATGGTATATTGATAGTGGAGCCTCATCTCATATGTGTAGCTCCAAGCACTCTTTCTCATCTATTATGCCTTATGAAGGAGTCAAGAAGTCCATATACATTGCAAGTTATCGTGAATGCAAGATTGAAGGAGTAGGGACTATTTCCTTGAAGCTTGCATCTTCTAAATTTCTCTCTCTCAACAAGGTTATTTTTGTTCCAAAGCTTACAAAGGACCTTATAAGTGTTGGCCAACTTCTTGATAGTGGCCTTGATGTGGAATTCCATATTGATACTTGTGTGATCAAGAATGCATAATCTTGATAATCATCTCATTTGCTCATCTTATGATCTTGATCTTTATCATCTTTGTGATCTTTATGAGGCATGGAAGCCTCGGAATTCTCTATGTATAATGCAGCCATCTTCATGAAAGTGGATCTTTCAAATCAAAAATCATCATCAAGCATGGGGGAAGCACATGGATATAGTGGCAAATTGGTGGAATGCTCTTCAAAGGTATATCAAATAAATCTTATCATGGATATGGTGAGGTTTATGCTATGATCGATCTCTGGACTGATCTTCACTTCATATGCATACCAAAGGACCCACTCAACAAGTTTCACAAACTCCTTGATTGATCTAGTACCTTATCAAGCTAGTTTTTGGGGAGTGTGAAAAATATTGCAAAATCTAACTTTATTATTTTGCAATCCTAGTTTGTGAGTAAATCTCACACGTTGTGAAAAATAGTCAAACACTACAAGAGGTCGAGCGAGTACCAAGACTTTTTTTTAGAGTTTCTCTGCAAGATAGTTTATAAAATGAGTCGCGAGGGGAGCGGAATCTCGAGCTCCGGGTCCGGTGTTTGGCCTCGGAATAAGCCTACCAAATTTGGACTTGGTTTTGAAACATTTATAAAGAGAGATATAGAGAGGGTTATAAATTCACTAGAGGGCCTTGGAACATACATCAAAATATTGAAGCTAATTTGAGGAGTATACCGAGGCTGACGTTGGTATAAGCCTACCAAATTTGAACTTGTTTTTGAGACATTTATAGAGAGGGTTATAAAGAGGGTCCATGTGGCAAGAGGCATTCAGGACACTCTGCTAACTGAGGGTAATACCGAGACTAATGAAAAAAAAAGGCCCCTCGGTATAAACCACGGTATAAAACAAAATGTAAATGGATCTCACTTTTGGAATTTGTTACCTATCAATACATTGAATTCCATTTTTTATCAACATTGGTTGCCATATGCACAAGTGAATAAAGAAATTTATGTATCACAAAAAAATGATGATCACAAGTTGTGTACTCACATGCATTGACTTCTTGTTCGATGTCAAGTGGTCAATTAATAAAGTGTAATTGCATTTGTGAGCAATATGATTAATATTACAATGAGTTTAAATACATCATTTGGTCTCACTTATTCATTTGGTGCTTCATTGTTATCATTTACCGCATCATCATGTCACAAATCTGCCAAACCAAATGAGTCTATCTCTAATTCTACCCAAATATCTCCTATAGCTTCATCATTAATAAGCTGATCTTCAAAAGCTAATGGTGACGGTGACAATGAGTGAGATCGAGAAGGTGTGTTGTGTGTCGTCGAACCATCTGATGATGATGCATCATGCTCAACGTCATCATTAGAGATTAGAGCAATTTGTCTATAACACACATGAAGCTAGCAAGCTTACCCAAACAAATTCGTGACGCTCGCATCTGACCACCCGTACTTAGTTTGCAAGTTGAAAAGTAGCAAACAAGGTCTCAACTTTGACATTTGTCCACCCTCATACAAAGGAGTGGATGCCAAGCCACACATCATCTCTTCTTCCCTTGTTAATGTGGCCTCGGGTGCGTTTGTGAAGAATGCATCCATCATGTCATCCATGTCCCCCTCGTGATCATGTGATGTGAATGGCACATCCTCGTGTACTAAGTCTCCTCGGGACATATCTTCGTGCAAGTCCATGGGTGGTGTGTGTGAGCAAAGTGGTGGCTCTCGTGCGCTTGCACGTCTAAATCTTGCGGATTGCATGGCAACATCTGGTTGAATTCTTTGATAGTCATGTGAGTGTGAGTCATCATCCCTACACAATACAAGTGCAACAACAGTCAAGAATAACATAATATTCCTCCGATTAGAAAGGGTGCCAAACAACATACATGGAAAAGGAACGTGCAATCAATTAGCAATACAAAGTGCCTTGCAAAGTAGAAGTCACCGAAGAACCGACTTTCGTCCGCATAAATAATGACTCTCTCTCAATCTGGCCATACATGCGAACATGTGATATAGTGGTACGTCACTCTCGTCGCAGTTCATACTTACATCGTGTACATGGGCATGGTATTCTCTGGTGTAACTAGGCCTTTGATACAATATGTGATGGCCCTACCTCATCGTCTAAAGACGACGAACATATGCTCGCCATTTGCATCAGTGCAACTCTGCAGCTGACAATGGATGGAACACAAAATTAGAAATGATCAACAATACATAAAACAAACTAGTTGCTATTTGAGTCTAGTGCAACTAGTCTCTAAATTTGAGTCTAGTGCAACTAGTCTCTCAAAATTAGCAATACAAGATAAACCAAATTTTAAGATCATTTTAATAAAATTCTTGCTCATTTATATTTGTGACAAGGCCAACTGCAATTTTGTGATCCATGCTCATTGGTTTGTGACAAAGCCAACTACAATCTTAAGAAGAGCGATGCTAGCCACGTACTGATGCAGATAAGCATGGATCAAATGATCATGCAGATAGGCATGGATCAAATGACGCCTAGATATGCGATCCATGCCTACGTGCATCATTACATGGCTAGCCTCGCTCTTCATTTATCCCAAACCAATGAAAACTAAGATTTGCATATTGTTCTACTTTTGTGTCCAATTGAGGAGTTGCATGCGGGGCATTACGGCCTCTTTTGGACTCAAAAAAGGCCTCTTTACTAATTATAATTAGTGTTAATGACGACATGTGTACCAATAAGAAAGTGACAACTGAGATGGAATGGTCCATATGACATGGCATATCCAATGGTGTAAATAAGATCTTCAAATTCTAACCCACCCACTAACCCTCCTCTAACTCTAATTCCTCAACCCATAATAATGATGCTATGACAAGTAATAAATCTTAATAGCATATTCATATATCCAAACAAGTTATTTGACTGATTGTAAGACATGGATTTTTTGTCCTTTGATTGATATATTTCCTCAATATGAAATGGAACACCAATAATCTTTTGAATTTCTCTATTCAATGTATCACGCTCCTGTTTTATTTGAAATGGTCGTGGAATAAGAAATTTTTCAATGCCAACCAGCATCAAAGCCTCTTTGATAATCTTAAATATGATGCCATAAGCATCTCTGCTTATTCCAGCAAAAGCACATGCTCCTAGAATTATAGTATTGTCAAGTATCTTTTGTACTTCAATCATTAATGCATCAACAATTTTTATCGTAACATGACTGTTTCGATTTTTGGTCATCAATGATTTGGTTGATTTTGTTGTCAGCGCAGAGCCCAAAGACTTGCCTATAGTAGCATTGTCTTTCACATTTTGATTCCCAACCAATGTTGATCTGTAAAACAAAAATTAGATAATAGATGATTAATGTTACAATTTACAGTCATGCAAAAACAACATAAGATCCGAACTCTTGAAGTAAAAAAAGAGACTCCAAAGGCCAAAAGTCAAAAACTTACTTGAATGCATAAATCCTCCTTTTTCGATAGCCTCCTGTTGATGACAAATTATCAATATTTGTGTTGATCACTTGCTTTCGTATTTTTTGTTTTTACCTTTTTACCTATCAAGTCAACATCTTTCAATAGTTGTGAGTATGCAGAACGGTCATTATTCAATGCGATTTTCATTTGATCAATGTCTTTTGTTGTACTCACTATGATTTCTTGTAACAATTCACTATTATTTCAAAGATTTTCATTTTCATTTTGGAGAACCTCATTCTCTAGCAATTTTATTCGCAAAATATTGTCTTTTTGAGCACAATCTGAAGATATACATCTAATTACATCCTCTAAACAATGGATTCTTTCTATTGAAAATGCATTACCATATTCTTCTAATCTTTTACAATAACCTAGCAAACCATTATTTCCATGATAGACAAAATATATCAATTGAGTAACTGAAGAGAATTTGGGATCGTGCATGGTATATGGACCTTTAGGATGTAATCTCCAGTCTGCCTAGAGGTCCAGATTTGTTTTCCCATCAGCCTTATAGCGCAAACAATCATCAACTGATAAGCAAGATGTTTTGACACCTCTTTTAATCGAAGGAGCATAACTTTGGGAAGATCTATATGGAGATGAACTTTTTTCATTGTAAGAGAAAAAAAAATAGAACAAAAATTAATTAAATGAAACATACTCAGCGCCTTTATACATTTCACATACCAATTTATCATTTCACGTAGCACTTGAAGAATGAGATTGATCTTTATTCAAATTTTGCCATGCCGCTCATTTTTTTATTTTTGAGTTTGTTTAGTCTGTGTATTTTGATTGCCACTCTTCTTTTTTCAGATCTTGCCATCTCTCTTTTCTCTCAATAGATGTAGGCATTTTATGTAGCATTCAAAGATGGTGATTGCTAATTGATGCAAATGTTATAATGATGTCATAGTGTAATGTAGTTGGCACTCTTCTTTTGAATTTTTGCCCTCACTCTCTCTTCTCCTTCATTCTCCCGAGGGATGATTTTTCCCAAGAGAAACCTTAGTTAACCATGATTGTGACCATGACTGTAACCAGAGCGACTTTGTATTTGAACTATTGTGGGCATGCACTTGTATTATAATTTTTAATTTTGACTAATTCCTCCATCCTATGTGGCATTTTTTATAGGGCCCTTTTGAACGTAGGAACTCCTATAATAATAGTTGGTTGCATGTCCTTGACGACATCTCTATACTCAAATATTCTTTTACTTGAGGAGCAACTTAAATCACATACCACCTTTTGGGATTTGGTCGGTCAGGTTTAAAGACCACCTGTAATTTTAAGCATAAACATTATTGATTGTTCAAATTGTTTGAGCTCTATACAAGATCAGTTAATTGACACAAAATGGCACATAGATCATGACTACCGTGGCAAGTAGGCAACACTTTGCTGACAAACTTTTCTGTTGTCTACCGGCCTTTGGTCGGAGAAAATACTCTAGACCCTAATTCGGCAACCTCATGATAGAATCTTGTGTCATGTATTCTAGGTTGCTTTGATCATCTTAATTTCCATTTACTGCCTATATCGACTACTCTGATGATGTAAAATTACATCAGTGTAATTACCATTTTTGTGATCTGATGACTCTAATTTGAAGAGGACCCTAGCTTTGTAGTGATGAGAAAAACGCTTACCCAATTATCACTATCTTTCAGTGTGCTTCAGCTTTTCTACTCGGAAACCTTAACAAATTTGAAAATTTTGGCAAAAGTATAATACATCATTGCAATTCTTACTGTCCTTTGAGTCTGCCCGAACGTTAGTTACTCATGATCAGATAACCTTGACAAAAATTTGAAAATTCTAGCAAAGTTAAAGTAGAATGGTTGACTGCTTCAATTCTCACCATCCTTGAGTCTGCTTGAACTTGTTCTACTTAGAAATTACCTTTATAGATTTGAAGATTTCAAAAAAGAGTTTCTCACTTTCCTTGAGTCTGCTTGAACTTGTTCTACTTAGAAATTACCTTTATAGATTTGAAGATTTTAAAAAAGGGTTTAATATATTACTACAATTCTCACTATCCTTGAGTCTGCTTGAACTTCTCTAGTCAGAAACCTTGTGACAGGCAGATATGCTCAATATCCCTTCCCATAATACTTTAGTTGGTTTGTAAGTATATTTTACTGTATTGATGATGCTCATGGTATTTATTTTCATAAAATAATCCTTGCACAAAGCGGAAACCATGATTTCCGAAGGAATGAAGTCCTTTGCTTGATTAAAATCACTTCAAACATATGAAGTGAAATGCCAACACAATCCCTTAGGTTTTTTTCACTGGATTGAAATATATGTACATTGTAAAGCCTAGCATTGAAGGTTTTTTGGTCTTCCCCTCGACAAGTACTCTAAAGGAAATTCTACTTTAATTCTAACTCTCTCCCTTAAAGTAGAGGCTACTTTTTATACAATCAGCTTTAAAGTCAACAAACTTTTAGAACATAAACCTTTGATCTAAACTTATCAAACTTTTCTCCAACAAGTGGCTTAGTGAAAATATCAGTTAGGTGTTCTTCCGTACTACAATAAACAACATGAATTTCACGACTCAGCAGCCTCTCACGTATAAAGTGATACTGAATCTCAATGTGTTTGGTTCTCACATGGAACACTAGATTCTTTGCTAGCTGGAGGCCACTTTGATTGTCGCTATGTAAAGTCGTGGGATTTTTTTTCCATCATGCCAACTTCTTCCAAGATTTGTCTCAACCATATAGCTTCTTGCGCTGCGCTGCACTACACATTACCTTATACTCTGCTTCTGTGGTGGATAGAGCAATTGTACTTTGCTTCTTACTAGACCAAGAAAAACAACTGCCACAAAGCTGGAATACATATTCTGTGGTGCATCTATGATCATCATAGTCACCTCCCCAATCCGCATCCACAAAGCCACACAACTCAAGTAAACCCTCATGCTTCCTATAAATCAAGCCATAATCTGAAGTGCCTTTTACATAACGCAAAATGCATTTAGCTTCCTTCCAATGTGTTTCCGTAGGTGCTGCCATAAACTGACTTACAATACCAATAGCATAGCATCTATCTGGTCTAGTCTCCCTACTAACTGTCTGTATAGCGTAGCATAAAATGACTATGACTCATCAAGCTTAGAAAGCTTTTTACCTGATTCAATAGGAGTATTCACTAGTTTGCAATCTTGCAACCTAAACCTGTGCAACAACTCTTTGACATACTTCACCTTTGTTAAACCCACTTCGTGTCCTTTTTGCCACACCTCTACTCCAAGGCAATAATGCATCAGGCTGAGATCTGTCATCTCGAATTGTTCCATGAGGTCTTTCTTGATCATGTCTATCATCTCTTGATTATTTCCCGTAATAATCAAGTCAACAACATAAAGAGCAATCAAAGCAACTGTACCATCAAAGCATAAATCATACAAATTTGGATCAGAATGTGTTCTCACCATCTCCTTTGAACGAAAGTAGGCATCAATCCTGCTATACCATGCACGTGGTGCCTGTTTAAGTCCATAAAGCATTTTCTTCAAGTGACATACTTTATTCTCCTATTCTTTCGCTACAAAGCCTTCAGGTTTATCCATGAACACCTCTTCTTCTAACTCACCATTTAAAAAAGCAGATTTCACATCCATCTGATGCAAAGGCCAACCAAAATGTGAAGCTAAAGCAACAAGTAGACATAGAGTATTCCACTTACATACCAGTGCAAAGGTCTCCTCATAGTCGATGCCTTTACTTTGCGCATACCCTTTGATCACCAATCTTGTCTTGTGTTTTGCTATACTTCCATCTGCATGGTACTTAGTCATGTATACCCATTTTCAACCAATGGGTTTCTTGCCAACTGGTGGTTCTACTAAGTTCCATGTGCTATGCTTAGCAATTGACTACATCTCCTCTCCCATGGCCTTGACCCAAATGTCATCATCTTTCGCTTCACCATAAGTCGAAGGTTCTTTGTTTTGAATAATGCTAGATAAGAGAGCATAATTTGCTTCATACCTTTCAAGTTGTGTCTTCTCTCTTGTTGATCTTCGTAGCTCTCCCTAGCTAGATGATCCTGGAAAGTCATCCATGTCGCGGCTCTCCAACAATCTCTCAAACCACTCAGGGAGCTTCATGTCAGGTTATCGGCTTCCTAGTGAAAATGTATCCCACGATACATCCTTCTCCTTGCGTTTGTCACCTGCAACTTCAATCCTTCTTGCACCAAAAGGTTTGTCTCTACCTCTCCAACCTGTCTCTTGAGGTTGAGTTGTAATATCTTGAGATGTATCCTCATGTTCATCACTTGGAAAGTCAGTAAATGGATCATCATCAGGCATTAGAGAAAGTTTGAACTCAAAAGAGGCCTTTCAAAAAGATACTTTTATTTTTTTCTCAAAAGTTTCTTCCACATGGTCCAATCAAAACACTCAAATTTGAAATCTACGTAACGTAGCTCCTTCAAATTGATTTTCTTTTCTTTTTAAAAGAACTACAATTTTGCATCGGGGCAGCCCGTAAATAAGCCATTTTATCTGTGGTATAGTATGCAACTCAACAAAAAAAAAAAATAGTGTAACTTTTTAACAACAACTCGGATTGAGACGATTATGGTGCCATTAGAAAGCCCTCGACGAGAGCTTTTCAACGGTACCGAACATGACCCAGTTCTGAGCTACGATGAAGAAGTTATGGCCAGTCAAGTTTTGGTCGCTCAACATTTGGTCAACCCGATATCTATTTCAAAGGTAGTTGACCTTTTTGATCCGGATCAAACAGGTCAACTGAGCTTGAAATAGATATCGGGTTGACCAAGTGTTAACCGACCAAAACTTTGACTGGCCATAACTTCTTCACCATAGTTTGGAACTGGGTCATATTGGATGTCATTGGAAAGCTCTCATCAAGGGCTTTCTAATGGCACCGTAATCGTCTCAATCCGTGTTGTCATTCAAAAGTTATGCTTCTTCTTTTTTTTAGCCACAGACTATACTATGCACATAGTAGCTAACAATTGAAGATTGTGTGGGCAAAACTGCGGGCAGAAAAAGACTTTATTTTAGTATTTTGCATTGCCAAAAAATTGTCATCCTACGTGGCAATCCTTATAGGGCCCTTTCCAAGGCCAAACTTTCTATAATGAGGTATCCTCACTATACCATCTTTCCCACTGGATGTGTCTATCTTCTCAACATCCTCGTCTTCATACATCTTGCATTCATCAAAGATGACATCACGACTTACATGGATTTTGTTTTTTACTGGATCAGAACATCTATAGCCTTTCACACGATTGTCATATCCTAGGAATATACACTTACTAGCTTTCACATCAAGTTTACATCTCTCTTCCTTAGGAATGTGTACAAAGGCCTTACATCCAAAGATTCGCAAGTGGTTCACCTTTGGCTTCTTCTTTGTGAATGCCTCCTCAAGTGTTATCTTTGGTATGGCAATGGTAGGACTTCTATTTTGAAGATAAATTGTCGTACTACATGCTTTGGTAGTTTCATCTCAACTAGCATAGATCTGGCACTTTCCACAATCGTACGATTCTTGCGCTCAGCTACACCATTGAGAGCAGGAGTATGAGCTTGTGTAAATTGTCTTTTGATCCCACATTGATCACAAAGATCATTGAAGTCATTAGACTTGTACTCGTCTCCACTATTTGATCTTAGAACTTTGATCTTCCTATTTGTTTGATTTTCGACCAATGCTTTGAAGCTCTTGAAATTGTCAAGTGCATCCAACTTCTTCTTCAAGAAGTAGATCCACGTCTTACGTGACATATCATCAATAAATGTCATGAAATAAAAGGCTTTACCTAAGGACATAGTCCTCATAGGCCCGCATAAATCTGTGTGGATCAAATCCAAAATGTTCTTTGCCCTTGCAACACCACCTTTATTGAACTTCTCTCGATGCTGCTTCCCATATACACATGATTCACACATCGATTTTAAGTGGTCTTCTATAGTAGGCAATCCTTTTACCATCTCCAATTTTCTCATCAAACTAAGGCTTCCTAAGTTCAAGTGACCAAGCCTCTTATACCACAACTCAATATACAATGGAATGGACGAGACAAGTCCATGTTGCCCCTTGATTGTAGCATCCAACCTGTACAATTTAGTATTGGGCTCCCTTACTCCATCCGCAATAACTTTAAACTTTTGGTTCACATCCTTCACAAAGCAACGATCATGGGCAAATTCTACTTCCAACTTTTGATCAGTAATGACTCCAACAGAAAGTAGATTTCTCTTCAAACCTGGTACGTAAAGTACCTCCCTGATCATCCTACTTTTGCCATCAGGTAGTTGGGTTGAAACGGTGCCTATCCCCTTGATCTTGCACACATCACCATTTGCTTGTGAAACGGGCGTTCCATTATCCAACACTTTCAAGCTACTGAACCAATCCTTGTTACCAATCATGTGTCTTGTGGATCCCGAGTCAATATACCACGCTGATCATCTTGATTAGATGACAATGCAGATATGAAGATGTTAGATTCTTCAATCTCACCCTCATCGACAAGGTTACCTGCTTGCTTAGGTTTCTCCTTGCCTTGTTCCGCCAGGAATTTCTGACATTCACTCTTCCAATGGCCCTTTTTACCACAATGAAAGCACTTGCCTTTCTTCGTGGTCTTACTAAAAGATCCCTCATCCTCCTGAGTCTTGGCAAATTGTTGTATAGACTTCTTCTTGCCCTTGCCCTTGCCTTGTTTTTGGCATGTCGCAAGTGCCTGATCGTCAGTATTTTGACGACTAGCTTTCACCATTTCTCATTGTTGCTCTTCCTGCATCAAGATTCCTATGAGCTCGTCAAAGGTTGGCAACCTTTCTCTTGCTGCTATTCCGCTCACAAACATCTGATAGGGTTCTACAATGCCGCACAATGCATTGTGCACCAGCTCCACATCACGTATGCGCTCACCAATAGAATGCAGTTCATCCCTCATTGTCTTGATTCTGGTCATATAAGTTTGAATGTGCTCTCCTTGTTCCATGGGGGCACTATTCAGTTTTGACTTCAAAAACATGATTCTTGATGGATTTCACGTCTCGAACTGCTCTTTTAGCACATCCCATGCCTGTTTAGGTGTAACAGCATCACAAATGTGGGTAATGATATGATCCTTTACTGGCAAGTTAATGAAGGTCAAAGCTTTCCTCATCTTCTTGTCAAACACTTTTATATCCGCTTCATTTAGCGGCCTTCTCTCATCACCTGTGACGACTTCCCACACGTCTTTCTCCATCAATATGTTTCTCATTTTGAATTTTCACACTGCATAGTTGGAAATCCCGTCCAATTTGCTACTTTCAGTCAAAATGGACTGTCCCATGTTTGTCATCGCAAAACTTCTTGAAACTTTTGCCGTAGGCTAAAAGCAGTATGTCAAGGCCAACTATGATGTCAGAAGTCAAAAATAATGACCTGCACTTTTCCCTTACCAGGCCACTCGTCGCTTTTCCACCAAATTGATAGCCAAATCGGCGTCGCCTTCCGAAATGCACTCAATCGTCAACGTCCAACTATGTGCCCAATGGAATGGTGAAATCACTTTTGATACACTCTAAACACTTTCTTTATTGCAATCACTCTGTTTTGTTGTACCGTACTTGCATGTACAGTCCGGGTGCCTTTCGTTTGGAGTCCGTAGCTCTTCGTTTGGGTCAAAACGGATACAAGAGGTGAATTTAAGAGTTTTTTTTCACTTTTTGAACTATTTCTTTAGTTTGAAGAGACTTCAACCTTCAGTGAATTTGGACTTAACTCAACTTTCATTATGAAAATTTTTAATGAAGTTGAAACTTAGTTTGACTTTAAACACCCTTCAGGCCCCTTCTCTCATCATCCAATGGCTCTATTGGATCCCACGACCCATGCTTCTCCAGATTCCTACAATCTTCACCGTTCATCAACCAATATCTTGATCCGATGGTTTTGATTTGATCTGCACATTTGATCCTCCTCCACCAATCGCCAGCACCCTAGAGACACGATGTCTTCCCATGCACTGGTTGCGTGCGAGCTCCATGAGCTCTCTTCTTCCTTGTCTTCCCGGTTTTGGATATGGTTGCCCTCTAAATTTGCTTATGGCTCCTCAGACTCAGCGCGACTGTCCACGGCCACTTCAAATTTGATTAAACTGAGCAAGGCGCCATCCTTCCAACTTTTACACCGACAGAAAATGTTGAGTATAGAGAGAAATCCACGTTTTTGAGCTTTCAAACCCTAGGCTAGGGTTTTTCTCAGAAAACTAATCTGGCTTCCTATTCACAGTTCTCTAACAGGCCAATCCTCTTTCTCTGAGACGCCCTACTGCTAGAAGTGTGTTGCTTCAATCCGTTTGTCAAACGGTGTCCAATTGAATGCACACTGATTGCAAACACCAAGTAGCCTTCCTTCGGAATTTCACAATTCCATTTGTTGAGATTTTGATTTAGCCGACAACTCTAGTCTCTGAATCCTCACACAGCCTCAAGATCACCAAGCTTCTGTGTGCTAAACTCTTTGCACCAGTGCTTCTCTTTTCGTCTTCAACCCGCCGTAAATCTTGAACTCTCAAAAGACAGTTCTCCCGAAGCTCTCTTCAATGGCGATGTTGTACTATGTACACTCCTTGTACGGCTCTGATACCAACTTAGAATTTGCTTCGAACAGGAATGCAGATCATGCTACACAGTAACACAGACAAAAAACGCTCTCCACAACAAGCTCACATAGCAACTATATTTCTCAAAATGAAATTACACTGTACATATAGTTGTTCACTCAGGAAACCCATGCATGACCCAGAGCAGGACGCATGTCCCATCGACTTGCCTCGTGGTGAGGCCAACTGATCCTTATCGACTGATAGGACCCACAGTACAGTAGCACAGTGATTCTACTTTAATTCTAACTATATGATCATGGGATAGGGACTTTTTTTAATTTAAACTTGCTTAGCAACTGTTCTAATAAGTTGAAATATTGTAGCATATATGTTGCTAATACTAGCAAAATCACAAACACCCTGGACTGTAGTTTTATCTAAAAAAATTGAATGTCCAACATCAGGGACCTGCAATTTTGTACTTTATATGAAAACTCCTATTGTTCATCAAAATGTATTGAATGGATTTACTAGTCAATATTGAACCTAATGGTTTTCTAATTGAGGCATTTTTCTCAATGTTTTGATGAGAAACATCTACAAGTAAAACAAAATAGCTAGATGAAAAACATAACAGTGAAAAAATATCATTATCTAATTGATCAAGTAACAAAAATCAGAATATGCTTACTTGAATGCATGAATCCTCCTATTTTGATAACCCCCTTTGAATGAATATCTTCCAACCCTGTCACTTTCACTTGTTGCTCTTAGCCTTCTTCTTTGACAATTCCACATCTCTCAACAATTTTAAGATTTCAAAACAAATAGAATGTAAGATAGCTTGCATTTGCTTTGATTAATTCTATTTTTTATATTGGAAATTATCTTTTCTAATTATTCATGATTTCTTCTAAGTTTTGAATTTTTTCTCTATGGTCTTTTGGATAACAAAATCTCTCTCACGATAATAAGAAATTATGCGTCTAAACTCACATTCTAAAAATTGAATCCTTTACATAGAAATTTTTTTTCCATAATTGTGCAATCTCTCACAATATCCTAGTAGTCCATTATGCCCATTACATATCCATGTAACTAACTGAATTATTGGAGAAAATGTGGGATGTGTTAGAGTGCTAGGATCATGAGAATACAAAGTCCATAGATCTAGGTTTCTCTTTCTTTCAGCCCTATAACAAAAACGATCCTTACAAGATATTAAAATTCATTCAACCTCTCTTTGTTGTAAAGGATCCTTATCAGTAGAGATATCCAAATGGAGGAAATACAATGTTGTCATCAAGAAAAGTAGAAAAGCAATCACAAGCATCAAGGTACTCAAAACAAATGTCTTAAACAAATAAAAATATACACAAGTATGTATTTATCTGGTATAATATCACCAATTCTATAACATCAATTCAATAATTTTGCTTTCTTTCTTATTCAAATTTGGAGATGGTGCTCATATTTTCATTCCAAGTAGAAATTTGCTCATCTTAACCATTGGAGGGAATACATATTTAAATTTACGTAAGCTAAACTGTGAACACTTGAAATTTCTTAAGCATGACATTAGATACTATGATTAGAGCATTGGGTACTGGGGAAGCTTTGAGAGTGGTGTGGGCAAGCAAATAAACAATTTTGGTTTTTTTTTATTTTGGCTTTTCTTTACTATCCTAGATGGCATTCCTTATAGGATCATTTTAACATTCAAAATGCTATTCTGTGTCTTTAGAATAATAAGAATGATCCACATCTTGTTGGGTAGGTTTTTCAAGAAAATGGAGTAATTTGGAGGATGAGTTAGACCTCCAAGAAAAAGATGAATATGTTTTGCATTCTTAATAGTCAAGAAATGAAAAAATGGACCTCATAATACAAAGAAGCTAAAGCTCATAGAACAGCTATTTGAGCCACTTCTAGAAGAGGGCATAGAAGACAACCATACCCGTTGACCTTGCTATTTTTCTCAAGGACATGACACTTGATTGGTTATTGGATACCCTTAGACAAGACACAACAAATAATGAGGAAAGTAATATATGTATAGAAAAAAAAAAAGCTTAGAGAGAGAGAGAGAGAGAGAGAGATAAAAAAATTTGAAAGGGAATGCGATTTCTAGATAAGCTATGTATCTAATAGACATCTCACATGTTTAACTAGTAATTTTTGCAACACAGTTGTTAACGTGCACATGCCATCAACCACAGTTTATTTGACTTCACTAACACATGTTATTCTTTTTTGTTTAGCACAAAAAATAAAATACATCGTGTGGACAGATGGACAACATTTTTGTGTAATAAGAATATAAACACATATGACTATGGATAAGAATAGAAACACATATGACTATGCAGTCATAGCAAATGCTACAAAAAGGGAGTCTCACAACCACAGTTGATAGCAGTCTAATCTCTACTCAACTTGATTATTGTGGGACAATCCATAATATCTTGGAAGTTCGATTTAGGCAATTCAATTTTTTTGAGTTTGATGTAAAATGGTTCAAGGTTATTTGTAATGATCCTAATGTGACTTTGCTAGTGACTCCACCAAATTTTGGAGAGATCAAAGTAATACATTTAATGTCTCTCAACAAGGTGAGCAAGTTCATAAATGTGTTCAATGCAAGTAGTCAGAATCAATGTGCCATTTTGTGTCAATTAATGATCTTGTACAGAGCTCAAGCAATTTGAACAATCAATAATGTTTATGCTTAAAATTACAGGTGGTCTTTCAACCTGACCGATCAAATCCCAAAAGGTGGTATGTGATTTAAGTTGCTCCTCAAGTAAAAGAATATTTGAGTATAGAGTGTGAAATTTCAGAGAAATAAAGACTAAGAATGGATCTAGATCAGATCCTCAAGAGGTGTTGGAAGCTAGATTACTTAATCTACTAATCAACCAATGATTTAGATCAATTTCCCATCAAAAATCTAGCAAGAACAACAAGCAAATGATTAAACTTGAGACCTACTGCCTTCACACGTGTGAAGAACAGTACCTGTACGGATTTACAGCAGAGAGTGAAGTACACAAGTGTTAGAAAGCAATAGAACCATAAAATCACAACACAAATATGAGAATACTCAAGATATGCCTCCAAAACCAAGATCTTGCCCCAGCAATTATCTCAAAGTGGATCCATCATGGATTATATACAAAAATCATCGTACTCTTTCTCTAAGCCACTTCCAACACGTGTGAGACAGGTCATAGTGCTTATCCATATCCACTTTGGCTAAGATTCCATTAATTTGCCACATCTCATTGGTGACTAGTGTTGACCTTCTAGATTCCTACAAATTAGGAGATAGGTCCTACAATCTAGGAGATTTGACTTTTGACTTGTATGAAAACTATATACGATGGATCTGAACTTTCTATATGATATTTCACATGTGGGAGACCACTCCTACCCATGTGATATAGCATTTTCTACCACTAGAATGGTGCCAAGTGGCATAATACTACTAAACTTGTTTTTGGCCAGTTTAGCCACTAGTTTCCAAATTAAATGATATGTACAACCTATATTATCTATCTAAATGACTTAGGCATAGATTTCACATGTGGTAATAGGCTCCACACATGTCTAACGATGATAGGTACAAGTCATTATGGTATTTACAAGATTTAACCAAGTTAGCTTTTGCCAATTTTAACACTTTTCAAAACTAACTTGATACATCTATGGTACATCTATTTACAACACTTAAGGCTGATCATTGCAGGTTCATAGGTGTGAAGATCAGCCAATGAGCTTGATGATGATCCAAGATCACCATATCCATGATAGTGCCTCCTTGATGTTGACTTCTTTGATGAACTTGAGAGCTTTGCACCACTTGATCACTTTTTCCATTGATTTGTTCTATCCTTGAAACATATGGTTGATCCAAAAGCTCCTCCTCCTTAAAAATAGCTGAAATTTTATGAGAAAATAAAGATTCTTTCTTGACTCATAAGGATCACAAATATCCAACATCATGTTACCAAGATCTCGAGAATTAGGCTTATCAACATTGGCAAGACTATGCATGCTATAATAACAAAGAGTTTGCATCATATATTTCACTTACTCTCATAAAGAGTTTACAATTTGCCTCAATACATGAAAAAAGACAAATTTTCACACTATGATTGAACAAATCACTCTTGCTCTTGCAAGACTCAAGAGCATACATTTGATGAAATAACCATTTGCTTTATAATTGATCTAAAATCAATTTCAAATCATTAAGAACATCAACTATGTTCTCAAGAGAGACATCATACTCAACTAGTATTGCTTTACTCCAACTTTGAGTTGCAAAAGTCTCACTAAAGCAAATTGATTCACCAAATGACATAAGAGAAGCAAGCATGAGATGCCACTTGAAATGTGCTCCTCTTTCCCTTGAAATGTGAGCCATATGAGCTCAACCATGTCTCTTGATATTCTTCTTGGAATCATTACTTGAGAAGGACTCTCCTCCTCAATCCTTGGCACACTTGAACCTTGAGATGACTCCTCAAGATCACCTTCTTGGTGCTCCTCCTTGATGGAAATCCAAAACCTCCATGTCTCAAAATGATCACAACAAACATGATCATATAATGTGCACTTCATATGATCATCAACATTACTTATGCTAGAACCATAAGTCCAAAAATCACCATATCTTGGCATGATTTTTCTAATATTGAAATCAAAAAGTATTTCCATCTCAATAAGGCTAACTACTTGCTTATGGATATAAGTGTCCACTTTGGATGCTTCACTTATTCTCATAAGAAGTTTACATCTTGCCTTTAAAATTAAAAATTTACAATTTTCAACATTATGAATGAACACATCATTCATGATCTTATTGACACCAAAAGAAAATACATCATAAAGGCACTTCCATTTTCTTGACTTTATACTCAATGTAAGTTTACAAGGAAAACATGCTTTGTTATCTATTAAGGCATCACACTCAACTAGTATTGCCTTAATCCACATTTGAGATACAAAAATCTCTTCAAAGCAAAATAGTTCTTATTTTCATTTTGTGATTGCTCCTCCTTAATCTTGCTTGGTTTCTCTTGGATCATAACAATAACTTTGAACTTATCCAAAGTTTTAAACAAAATGCATTCCAAGGTCATGAAATAAATCCAAGTGACATTAATGAAAGTGACATCTATCTTTGCATCTTGAACCAAACAATGCATTTTAAATGAAAAACTTCAAAAGGTTTGAAATGTGTGGTGATGGACTTTTGAAGACAAATCTTGTAAGTCCTTGTGAGACTCCAAGCCTCATGTATCTTTCCACAAAGGAAACACCTTTCCTTGGATTTGTCCTTCTTGCCTTTGAACTTTGCACTTGAAGCTCCATTCTTCACCTCGGCCCCCTTGCTTTGGTTCTCCTTGGATGGATTGGTCTTTATTTTGTAGCATCTTGAGACAAAATGATATCTCTTGACAAAGGTTGCATTTAGGATCCTTACTTGCCTCTAATAGGTTGCCACCTATGGATGCCATGATGAGGAGCTAAAACCTTGTGATATGACTTTTCAAAATGTAATTTGTGACTCTCAAGAAACTAGAATTGAACACATTCAACAATCTAGAATCATCTACACAAGATCTAGACCACAAATTTTGAATCATATCTCTTTTCAACCTAGTCAATTGGAAACTAAGCTTTGCTTTGATCACTAAGACAAAAGCAGTCTATCAAATCACAAAAATCAGATCCAAACACCCCTATTGGACTCAACAAACACCAATGACTCTTTTGAGAGTTGGAATGGATTTGAAAAGATTTGACACCTAGATTTTCCTTTTCCTTGACTAGTTCACTCAACTTTTGATATTCTTGAACAAAGGATGGGTTTTGATTCAAATACTTGAAAATCAAACTTAATCACTTCTTTTGGACTCGCTCTTGACCCAAATAATATCACTCTTGAGATTTGGATTGAATTTGATTTGATTTGACAACAAATTAAACCACTAATTTTCACAAAAAAAAATATTCTACAGTAGATCACATAAACTTGACATGTATACTTGATTCAAACACACAAAGATCAGATCCAATAACCCCTTTTGGAATCCCTCTTGACCCAAAGAATCTCACTCTTGAGATTTGGAATGGACATGAAATGGTTTGATAACAATCTATGTCAAGAATCTTTCACCAAGCTTAAAATTAGACATCTAGAGATTCACAAAGATCTCAACCATGTATGAACACTCAAATATGGATACATACAATGTCAAATTGTGCTCAAAAATTAAATCCATTCACCCCTATTGGACTCCACCAAGTACCAATGACTCTACCTCTTTAGAGTTGGAATGAAATTCAAATTTTCAGAAATGTGATACTTCTCTGTCATGTGCTTACAAATAGCTAATGCCACTTAGCAAGATTTGATCACAATGAAGAAGACAATTTTTCTACCAAAGTCAAGACATGAGTTACTAGATCTTGCCCTCTACAAAGGAAGGAACTCTTAGGATTTTTGGATCAAACACTACACATGTGACTCACACGCCTCTATGAATCTCTTTCAAGCCAGACAAAACTCAAATCTTTGAGTAGGAGTGGAACAATGTGAATTAGATCTCAAAAATCACTTCTAGAACTCTCCAACAATGCTTATCACTTGTATTGGTAGATTTTGCCGTTATGAGTGTTTGTGCTCTAGAAATTCACTTAAAATTTTACTTGGAGGACTTATCTAAGGGTGAATTCTAGCACTTAGATGCTTCTAGTCTCAACCCTTTCACTCTTGAACACATCTAGAATGAAGGTACAATGGATTTCAATCTCTCCCCTTGCAAATCACTCCTTAATCTATGGTTTTTGGCAATCTTTCACTCTCAACTTTAATGCACACCCAAAACATCTGAGAATCAGCTTCAATGTACTGTAATAAAGCTTCAAATCATCTATATGATTGATCTATACCAAGAACAAATCAAAGGAATAGAAACAATGCATTAGAAAGCTTGAAAAATGCACTAGATTGACTAATTTTGGGTGTATGAGGCATTAAATGCACCAAAACTGGATTTTATTGCTCAGAAAAGGTTATGTATGGACTCACATGTGTGGGAAGTACACCCGAAGCCCACAACAATATTTGGTACAAATATAATGATTCTATCTATCTATTCAAACTCACTACCTCAAGATTAGCTAGTTTTCAAAAACTTGCTAGTTCGGGTGTATGAGTAAGATATAGCATCAAACTCAAAAATATAGCTCCAAAACTGGTACTGTACACCCTCACGGGTGTTAACAGTACCCCTACAGCCCACAACTAAGTTTGATACACAAATATCAAGGCTAACTAACTCTTCAAACTTGCCCACTCAAGGTTAGTGAGTTTTCTCAAAAAACTTGCCAATCTGGTTGTTGTTTAGATCAATGCTTTAATCTCTTGTACTTGGCTCTGATACTATGTGAAATTTCAGAGAAATAAAGACCAAGAATGGATCTAGATCAGATCCTCAAGAGGGGTTGGAAGCTAGATTACTTGATCTACTAATCAACCAATGATTAGATCTAGAATTAGATCAACTTCCCATCAAAAATCTAGCAAGAACAGCAAGCAAATTATTAAACTTGAGACCTACTGCCTTCACACGTGTGAAGAACAGCACTGGTTTTCATACATGTACAAAAAAGACATGATCTAATAACAAACTGCAAGGATCTTCTTGCAACAATCAACATAGTAGAAGAATAATTAAATTGCTTGCAATTAATTGTACAAACTCATATATTTAATTAATAAAAGATCACCTAAAGTTGGGGTTCAAGTAAGGTTCTTGGAGCAGCAAGGAAGTGTCCTTTTACTCTACCTTACTTGTTTAATCTATGTATGAACATTGTCATGTCAATGTGTTGGAATTGTCAAAATTCAATGGAACTAGTTCCATAGTTTTGCATCCTTTGGATCTTGGAGATGGAATAGTTATCATTGCTAGTTTTTATGATCAAGTACATGCATTCATTCAAATCTTGAAAGATATTGAAGTGGTCAAATCTAGCATCCTAGTGTTGGCAAATTGGCAAATTGTTGACAATTTAGGATCAAGGGTTGTATGCAAATCTTGTGGAGATACTTCAAGTATTTCAAGTTCGGGTTTTGCTCATTCAAATGGAGCAGAGAACACATCATTTTGGCATTCATTCACTCAAGGTCTTTCATGTATTGGAGATCTACAAAGGCAAGGTGGTGATGGAGGTTCATTCATGGAGATACGTGGTGCATTCCCTATGGGCATAGTGGAATATGGAGGAGGCATGCAAACACTTGTTGGTTACTTTCACTTACAACTTGTTTGCTGCTATTTTACAGAGAATTCAAAGGTGGATACATGGAAAAATCCTTTCATTATGATTCTATGTTCTTTTACATGTATCTTGTTCACCATTCTATGTCAAATTGATGTAAGAAATAGTGAAGCATTCTATATGGACACTATTATCTATATCAATTATGTTGTACTTCATATTGTACATATTAGAACACTTGAGAAGAGATCTATTATCATGATGGAGATCATTCTTAAGTTGGAGCAAAGTAGTGTTGTAAAACTAGCAAGTTAAGTTGAAGAGGGAGTGTGAAAATTGTCAACATTTCCTAGCTAGTTTGAGGTCTAAAATGGCAATTTTTGTACATAGTTTTGGATCTAACCTTTCACACGTGTGAAAGAGGCCTAGATACTTTTATTTTAGTATATACTTCATATTGAAGAAGTCTCAAACTTCAAGACCTTCGAAATGACACCAAAATCATGTTATTTGGACATATAGGCCAAAATTGGCTATTTTAGGCTACTGGTGCCCTAAAATTGGGTCCTAAGTTCTAGAGAGAGGAGAGAGAGTCATCTCTCTCACCTATATTAGGCTGAAATTTGTGGAGAACAGGTTGGAGAAACTTATTGTATTGTTGAGAGAGATCAATAGATCATTGTCAAAGTTTCTTCCTCCATTGAGAGCATTGCTTTGTGTATTGTCTTCAAGCTTTTTTGTATGATTTTAAGAGGTTTCCAAAAGTGGTAGGCTGTTGTTGTAGGGCTGGCATGCTGTTGTTTTTGGCTGCCACTAGTACCTTTTATTAGTTTCTTTTGTCTATTGAATGATTTGTCAAGTTCATGTGTATCAAAGGTAGCATTAGGATGCTTTGCCATTTCTAGCTTTTGTAGCTTGTTGTGCAAAGATCTTAGCCAAGTATTTTGGGAGTTTGGATCCATTCAAGATCCACTTTTTTCACATTGGTTATGTGGCAAAACAAATCACTGCCGATGAACTATCTAAGAAATAAATTAGGCATAAGATGAATTTTGTAATCATATGAAAATCAAATATGACAATGTGCGTGGCATGGGTTTTCAATAAGAGCAAATATAAAGAACTTCAAGGAGATCAAATTTGGGTATAAATGAGACCTCTACAACATCAAGCTTATTGAGTTGATGAATTTTGCTTTGTACTGCATTGAGATCCAAACCCAAATGAAGAAGATATGAAAATTTTAAAAAATAGAATAGAAAATATAAATATAGGAATTTTGACAGAGTTGAATTTTTTTTTTTTAGATTGGATAATAATCACTAGTCTACAAATAATTGGTTAATGTCAAACTCATCAAATTAATCATTTTTGCTTTAAACCACACTGAATTCTGAGGTAAAATAAGAAAAATGTAAATGTTTCAAAGCTAATTACAGAAATTTGAAAATGAAAGGGGTTGTCAGAAAATTTATTCAATTTGGATTCCATGAAATATTGGTTCATGAAAGAAAAAATGTCATAACAATTGAAATTTGATGGGATACTTTTTTTGTCAATTACTTTGGCAAATCATTCATGTGCGCATGAAAAAAACTCAAATTGTAAAAAGAACATTTTGAAATCTTAAAATAAATTTGTTTTGTGGCTTTTTCAAGAGGATGGGGATGCACACGTGGGCAGAGAGAGAGAGAGAGAGAGAGAGAGAGAGAGAGAGAGAGAGAGAGAGAGAGAGAGAGAGAGAGAGAGAGAGAGAGAGAGAGAGAGAGAGAGAGAGAGAGAGAGAGAGAGAGAGAGAGAGAGAGAGAGAGAGAGAGAGAGAGAGAGATGGAATATTCTCGATATGGGGGTGGGGGGATCCAAAGGGAAAGAAGGGTTCGGACATGGCAAATTAAGAGACACGAAAGGTCGAGGTTTGTTCACGCGATAGGGTACAGTGGAAAGGGGACGACAAAACAGCCAAGGGTGAGGGGGGAAGAGGGATCCTCCATCTCATAATCAAAATCTGTATATTAAACATGTTCAAGTAATACTAAAGAAATTGTAAAAAGTAAATCAATGACAATAAGAGTTCGCGACTAATATTAATTGTCAACATTTGTAAGAAATTTAAACATTAAATCTAAATCTGACATATGCATAGATCGATGCTTGAACAAACCCATTTATATTACATGAGGCTTTTAGCCTCATGTCCAATACCCACGTGCCATTTGACAAGCCATCACTAGCTACTCACACTCATATTCTATCGACAACAACAAAATTCTCTACAAGAAGGAAACTAATTAACAAATTAAAGCTAAAATTGCACTTTCCATTATGGCACCGTAAGGCCATACCCCTTGGTATGTCCGCCTAACTCATACGTCCACCTCATAGGGTGAAAGGCCTTGGGGACATGACCTTCCACCCCTTAAGAGGACCTAAAGATTTTCAGTACAATACAGGCTAACTGAGGCAAGGCCAAACACATGGGCTTGTGTTTGGTGTAGAGAGACCATGACACACATGCAGATCCTCTTTTGCTTTTGCTTTTGCTTTTTTCATGCATGATTTTATTACTCCCAAAGGCTACGCTGTGAAGGGTATAAAAATTCTGCTTAATTCCCTCTTTCTTGCTTTTCATCATCGTTTTTGCTGGTGTCCACGATCATCGATGGAGCGCCATTGTGCTGCTGCTTAGTGTTGGTCAACTCTTAGAAAATGGTTTGGATGTCCAGTTTAAGCTTGGTGTTTGTTTCATCTTGAATAATGATGTTTGCATTGCAAAGGGATTTAAACATGGAAGATTGTTTAAGTTGGAAGCTAGTGTTGCTTTTGAAAGAATGAGCTTGGCAAAGGAGGAGGTCACTCAAGAGGAGATCTTGGCAGAGTGTGATCTTGCTTGCATTGGAGAGGAGCATCAAAAGAAGGAAGATCTTGAGGATCAGCCTCAAAGCATGAGAGTTCCAAGGGAGTCCTCAATGACAATGGCCGAGTCATCAAATTGCATGCAAATTGTCCATTCAAGTGTGCATCTTGCAAGGATGGTGAGCATTGGAGAGTCTACTATATTTGAATACTTTTTGGATAGTATCAGTAAACATGGAGTGACTTGTTGCTTATCTTTAAGATCTATGATGTTTAGTACTTTGTATGACAAGACAATGAAAATTGATGTTTTCAAATCTCCATTTGTTGTTGATAAAGCAATTTCATTTGATAGCTATTTTTGTAATTAGTATGAATAGTGTCATAAAAGATGAAACATCATTTGTATTGGAAATATTTGGGTCCACATGCTTTGAGCATGATCATTCCAACGTAAGGACCAAAGATTATCCTGTTTCAATGATAGAAATAATGGTAGTGTTTTGCTCTTCAAGTAGAGATTGTAGAATCGACTTGTTGTCCACCAAAGAATTTGTCAATGGTGGCAATGTGATATTTCAAGAGTGGAAGATTTGTAAACTTGAAGAAGCACGTTTGGATCAACACCTTATTCAGTTCATTGATGGTTTGGAGTCAAGTCAAGTGGAGGAGCAAGCTCAATACTCGAGGACTCCAAGAAGAACCATGAGTATCAAGATGGAGCCATCAAGGCTCAATCATGTGGATCAAGCAAGGCAAGTTGTCTTTGGCAACATTGTGTATGCACTTAATTTTTTAATTGATGTATCTTCAAGTGCACAAAATGCCTTGGAATCCATGGCTTGGCATGATGTTTAGTTTTGAAGTGTGCTACACGTGTATAGACACATTTATGGAACATCTTGTAAGGGATCCTTTAAGAGGTGCTGAAAGATCCTTCATGACATCAGTGCATACCACAATTAGCATAAGAACAACTTCAGATTACTTTAAGAATAGGTGTATCCATCTACTACTTCATGTCAGAGCAGAACAATGATTGAATGATATTTAGTTCTCTTAGATCTAGAAACTCATACGGCAGTAAGAACCAAGTATAGAACAATACAATAACATTCATGTCATATGTACAGTACAAGGCAACCATTTGAGAATCAAATAGACCGGCACCATCAACGACAATGAAAGGAACATACTGCACAATGTTCTTGACAGAATCATTCATAAGGAAACATAGTTAAGAGTACATGTATCTTGGATTTGCCACAAAGTTCAAATAAACTAGTCCTCTACTTCCTACAAACAGAGCAAAAGTCAGCATACTTAATGAATGAATAGAATTTGAAGTACTCAGGTAAAAGATCTTTGTATATTAGGACAAGCTCTGTTCTAGCATAATTTATTTAGGCTCCAATGTTCTTCCACTTTAATCATAGTTAGAACCTCTTTATTGTTTATAATGTGCACCTCTTTTCTATTTGTGTGACTGTCCAATTCAAGATCTTGATCTATTGGTGTCCAAACTCTTTGTTAAAATATTCAAATCTATAAAGGTAATTTCTAAGTAGAACAAGTTCAAGCAGACTCAAGGATGGTGAGAATTGAAGCAGTCAACCATTCTACTTTAATTTTGCTAGAATTTTCAAATTTTTGTCAAGGTTTTCTGATTATGAGTAACTAACGTTCGGGCAGACTCAAAGGACAGTAAGAATTGCAGTGATGTAATATACTTTTGCCAAAATTTTCAAATTTGTGAAGGTTTCCGCGTAGAAAAAGCTGAAGCACACTGAAAGATAGTGATAATTGGGTAAGCGTTTTTCTCATCACTACAAAGCCAGGGTCCTAGAGTCATCAGATCACAAAAATGGTAATTACACTGATGTAATTTTACATCATCAGAGTAGTCGACATAGGCAGCAAACGGAAATTAAGATGATCAAAGCAACCTGGAATACATGACACGAGCTTCTATCATGAGGTTGCCGAATTAGGGTCTAGAGTATTTTCTCCGACCAAAGGCCGGTAGACAACAGAAAAGTTTGTCAGCAAAGTGTTGCCTAGTTGCCACGGTTTCCTCAGCCTCATTTTCGGCGTCATCCATGCAAGTATTTAGACAAAAACCAGGATAATTTCTCTTCAAAGGTTGTGAGAATTCATTCTCCGGGCACGGGTGCTCTTCAATAGAGCATAATTTGGGCTTACCCGGCATGTCCTCGACCCGCTTGAATAAGACTTGTATATCTGAGGAATTCGATATAGAGATAGAAATCCCAGACGCCGATTTCGTTCTTCGTAGCTCGAAATGATCACTAAATGGCCGTGGCTTGAGGTGCAAGTACTTGTAGCCTGTAGCTGATCCAGAACTGGGCATCTGTATGTTGGGCTGAAAGAAAACTTTGCAACTGTTGTCATTTGTCACTGCATGTACGTAGGGCTGCTCCGATTCATCGGACTTCAGAACGAGATTACACGAGTTGCAGATATCCGGAGGCGCATGATCCAGCATAGAAAAATTATCGTTTCCGTCTTCCTGTCTCATGACCTGCAATGTCGTTTGAGGTTGACTGTCTTCATGAGGGGGATCAGCGTGCATATGCTTAGGAGCTATAATTTGAGCTGAAGTAACTAGAGGTCTGCTGCTGAAGCATGATCTGTAGGTAGGCAGGTACGACGAATATATTGCTGCATCACGGCGTTGATGTTCATCTGCTGCAATTCGGGAAGCAGCAGCACAATGGCGCTCCATCGATGATCGTGGACACCAGCAAAAACGATGATGAAAAGCAAGAAAGAGGGAATTAAGCAGAATTTTTATACCCTTCACAGCGTAGCCTTTGGGAGTAATAAAATCATGCATGAAAAAAGCAAAAGCAAAAGCAAAAGAGGATCTGCATGTGTGTCATGGTCTCTCTACACCAAACACAAGCCCATGTGTTTGGCCTTGCCTCAGTAAGCCTGTATTGTACTGAAAATCTTTAGGTCCTCTTTAGGGGTGGAAGGTCATGTCCCCAAAGCCTTTCACCCTATGAGGTGGACGTATGAGTTAGGCGGACATACCAAGGGCTATGGCCTTACGGTGCCATAATGGAAAGTGCAATTTTAGCTTCAATTTGTTAATTAATTTCCTTCTTGTAGAGAATTTTGTTGTTGTCGATAGAATATGAGTGTGAGTAGCTAGTGATGGCTTGTCAAATGGCACGTGGGTATTGGACATGAGGCTAAAAGCCTCATGTAATATAAATGGGTTTGTTCAAGCATCGATCTACGCATATGTCAGATTTAGATTTAATGTTTAAATTTCTTACAAATGTTGACAATTAATATTAGTCGCGAACTCTTATTGTCATTGATTTACTTTTTACAATTTCTTTAGTATCACTTGAACATGTTTAATATACAGATTTTGATTATGAGATGGAGGATCCCTCTTCCCCACTCACCATTGGCTGTTTTGTCGTCCCCTTTTCACTGTACCCTATCGCGTGAACAAACCTCGACCTTCCATGTCTCTTAATTTGCCATGTCCGAACCTTTCTTTCCCTTTGGATCTTCCCACCCCCATATCGAGGATATTCCATCTATCTCTCTCTCTCTCTCTCTCTCTCTCTCTCTCTCTCTCTCTCTCTCTCCCCACGTGTGCATCCCCGTCCTCTTGAAAAAGCCACAAAACATATTTTGAATAAATTGAATAAATTTTCTGACAACCCCTTTCATTTTCAGATTTCTGTAATTAGCTTCTCTTTGTTGTAAACGATCCAAATCAGTAGAGATATCCAAATGGAGGAAATACAATGTTGTCATCAAGAAAAGTAGAAAAGCAATCACAAGCATCAAGGTACTCAAAACAAATGTCTAAAACAAATAAAAATATACACAAGTATGTATTTATCTGGTAAAATATCACCAAGTCAATAATTTTGCTTTCTTTCTTATTCAAATATGGAGATGGTGCTCATATTTTCATTCCAAGTAGAAATTTGCTCATCTTAACCATTGGAGGGAATGCATATTTAAATTTACGTAAGCTAAACTGTGAACACTTGAAATTTCTTAAGCATGACAATAGATACTATGGTTAGAGCATTGGGAGTTGGGGAAGCTTTGAGAGTGGTGTGGGCAAGCAAATAAACAATTTTGGTTTTTTTTATTTTGGCTTTTCTTTACTATCCTAGATGGCATTCCTTATAGGATCATTTTAACATTCAAAATGCTATTCCGTGTCTTTAGAATAATAAGAATGATCCACGTCTTGTTGGGCAGGTTTTTCAAGAAAATGGAGTAATAAGGAGGATGATTAAGACCTTCAAGAAAAAGGTGAATATGTTTTGTATTCTTAATAGTCAAGAAATGAAAAAACGGACTTCAAAATACAAAGAAGCTAAAGCTCATAGAACAGCTATTTGAGCCACTTCTAGAAGAGGGCATAGAAGACAACCATACTCGTTGACCTTGCTATTTTTCTCAAGGACATGACACTTGATTGGTTATTGGATACCCTTAGACAAGACACAAAAAATAATGAGGAAAGTAATATATGTATAGAAAAAAAAAACTTAGAAACTTAGAGAGAGAGAGAGAGAGAGAGAGAGATAATCTGAAAGGGAATGTGATTTCTAGATAAGCTATGTATCTAATAGACATCTCACATGTTTAACTAGTAATTTTAGCAACACAGTTGTTAAATTGCACATGCCATCAACCACAGTGTATTTGATTTCACTAACACATTTTGCTCTTTTTTGTTTAGCACAAAAAATAAAATACATCGTGGACACATGGACAACATTTTTGTGTAATAAGAATATAAACACATATGACTATGCAGTCATAGCAAATGCTACAAAAAGAGAGTCTCACAACCACAGTTGATAGCAGTCTAATCTCTACTCAACTTGATTATTGTGGGACAATCCATAATATCTTGGAAGTTCGATTTAGGCAATTTAGCTTTTTTGAGTTTGATGTGAAACGGTTCAAGGTTATTTGTAGTGATCCTAATGTGACTTTGCTAGTGACTCCACCAAATGTTGGAGAGATCAAAGTAATACATTTATTGTCTCTCAACAAGGTGAGCAAGTTCATTAATGTGTTCAATACAAGTAGTCATGATCAATGTGCCATTTTGTGTCAATTAATTGATCTTGTATAGAGCTCAAGCAATTTGAACAATCAATAATGTTTATGCTCAAAATTACAAGTGGTCTTTCAACCCGACCCATCAAATCCCAAAAGGTGGTATGTGATTTAAGTTGCTCCTCAAGTAAAAGAATATTTGAGTATAGAGATGTCGTCAAGGACATGCAACCAACTATCATTATAGGAGTTCCTACGTTCAAAAGGGCCCTATAAAAAATGCCACATAGGATGGAGGAATTAGTCAAAATTAAAAATTATAATACAAGTGCATGCCCGCAATAGTTCAAATACAAAGTTGCTTACAGTCATGGTCACAATCATGGTTAACTAAGGTTTCTCTTGGGAAAAATCATCCCTCGGGAGAATGAACTCTTGGGAGAAGAGAGAGTGAGGGCAAAAATTGAAAAGAAGAGTGCCAACCACATTACACTATAGATTGAACAAACTAGAGGAAAAATAGATGGACGTCATTATAACATTTGCATCAATTAGCAATCACCATCTTTGAATGCTACATAAAATGCCTACATCTCTTGAGAGAAAAGAGAGATGGCAAGATCTGAAAAAAAAAGAGTGGCAACCAAAATACACAGACTAAACAAACTCAAAAATAAAAAAAATGAGCGGCATGGCAAAATTTGAATAAAGATCAATCATTAGAGGAGTTCTAAATCCATTTGTAAAGATTATTTTTATATTTTTTCTCAATTTTTTCTTACACATAGACCAATCCAAACACTAAAATTTGAAATCTACGTAACGTAACATTTTGAGTCCATATTTTGATTCCAAACTAAAAATGGCATAACTTTTTAGTGTTAAGTCCAAATTTAGCGGAGTTTGGTGCATTGGAAAGCGCTCAAGAAGGGCTTTCCAATGATATTTACATGACATACTTCTGAGCTATGATTAAAATGTTATGGCAAATCAAAAGTATTAGTGTTATAATATTTTAATAATATAAACTACATCTTGCACGAATTCTTAAAGGGTCTTTCTGGAGCTCAAAACTCCTCTAATGCTCATTCTTCAAGTGCTATGTGAAATGATAAACTGGTATGTGAAATGTATAAAGACGCTGAGTATGTTTCATTTATTTATTTTTTGTTGAACTGATATTGACTGTAATCTACTTTTTTTTTCTTACAATGAAAAAAGTTCATCTCCATATAGATCTTCCTAAAGAATATGCTCCTTCGATTAAAAGAGGTGTCAAAGCATCTTGCTTATCAGTTGATGGTTGTTTGCGCTATAAGGCTGACGGGAAAACAAATTTGGACCTCTAGACAGACTGGACATTACATCCTAAAGATCCATATACCATGCAAGATCCCAACTTCTCTTCAGTTACTCAATTGATATATTTTGTCTATTATAGAAATAATGGTTTGCTAGGTTATTGTAAAACATTAGAAGAATATGGTAATGCATTTTCAATGGAAAGAATTCATTGTTTAGAGGATGTAATTAGACGTATATCTTCAGATTGTGCTCAAAAAGACAATATTTTGCAAATAAAATTGCTAGAGAATGAGGTTCTCCAAAATGAAAATGAAAATCTTTGAAATAATAGTGAATTGTTACAAGAAATCATAGTGAGTACAACAAAAGACATTGATCAAATGAAAATCGAATTGAATAATGGTCGTTCTGCATACTCACAACTATTGAAAGATGTTGACTTGATAGGTAAAAAAGGTAAAAACAAAAAAAACGAAAGCAAGTGATCAACACAAATATTCATAATTTGTCATCAACAGGAGGCTATCAAAAAAGGAGGATTTATGCATTCAAGTAAGTTTTTGACTTTTGGCCTTTGTAGTCTCTTTTTTTACTTCAAGAGTTCAGATCTTATGTTGTTTTTGCATGACTATAAATTGTAACATTAATCATCTATTATCTAATTTTTGTTTTACAGATCTGCATTGGTTGGGAATCAAAATGTGAAAGACAATGCTACTATAGGCAAGTCTTTGGGCTCTATGTTGACAACAAAATCAACCAAATCATTGATGACCAAAAATCGAAACAGTCGTGTTACGATAAAAATCGTTGATGCATTAATGATTGAAGTACAAAAGATACTTGACAATACTATAATTCTAGGAGCATGTGATTTTGCTGGAATAAGCGGAGATGCTTATGGCATCATATTAAGATTTTCAAAGAGACTTTGATGCTGGTTAGCATTAAAAAATTTCTTATTCCACGACCATTTCAAATAAAACGGGAGCGTGATACATTGAATAGAGGAATTCAAAAGATTATTGGTGTTCCATTTCATATTGAGGAAATATATCAATCGAAGGACAAAAAATCCATGTCTTACAATCAGTCAAATAACTTGTTTGGATATATGAATATGCTATTAAGATTTATTACTTGTCATAGCATCATTATTATGGGTTGAGGAAGTAGAGCTAGAGGAGGGTTAGTGGGTGGGTTAGAATTTGAAGATCTTATTTACACCATTGGATATGCCATGTCATACGGAGCATTCCATCTCAGTTGTCACTCTCTTATTGGTACACATGTCATCATTAACACTAATTATAATTAGTAAAGAGGCCCTTTTTTAGTCCAAAAAGGGCACTAATGCCCCTCATGCAACCCCTCAATTGGACACAAAAGTAGAACAATATGCAAATCTCAGTTTTCATTGGTTTGGGATAAATGAAGAGCGAGGCTAGCCATGTAATGATGCACATAGGCATGGCTATCTGCATCAGTACGTGGCTAGCCTCGCTCTTCTTAAAATTGCAGTTGGCTTTGTCACAAACCAATGAGCATGGATCACAAAATTGCAGTTGGCCTTGTCACAAATATAAATGAGCAGGAATTTTATTAAGATGATCTTAAAATTTGGTTTATCTTGTATTGCTAATTTCAAGGGACTAGTTGCACTAGACTCAAATTCAACTAGTTTGTTTTATGTATTGCTGATCATTTCTAATTTTGTGTTCCATCCATTGTCAGCTGCAGAGTTGCACTGATGCAAATGGCGAGTACATGTTCTTCGTCTTTAGACGATGAGGTAGGACCATCACATTTTGTATCAGAGGCCTAGTTACACCAGAGAATACCATGCCCATGTACACGATGTAAGTATGCACTGCGATGAGAGTGAGGTGCCACTATATCACACGTTCGCATGTATGGCCATATTGAGAGAGAGTCATTATTTATGTATGGCCAAAGGCTACGCTGTGAAGGGTATAAAAATTCTGCTTAATTCCCTCTTTCTTGCTTTTCATCATCGTTTTTGCTGGTGTCCACGATCATCGATGGAGCGCCATTGTGCTGCTGCTTCCCGAATTGCAGCAGATGAACATCAACGCCGTGATGCAGCAATATATTCGTCGTACCTGCCTACCTACAGATCATGCTTCAGCAGCAGACCTCTAGTTACTTCGGCTCAAATTATAGCTCCTAAGCATATGCACGCTGATCCCCCTCATGAAGACAGTCAACCTCAAACGACATTGCAGGTCATGAGACAGGAAGATGGAAACGATAATTTTTCTATGCTGGATCATGCGCCTCCGGATATCTGCAACTCGTGTAATCTCGTTCTGAAGTCCGATGAATCGGAGCAGCCCTACGTACATGCAGTGGCAAATGACAACAGTTGCAAAGTTTTCTTTCAGCCCAACATACAGATGCCCAGTTCTGGATCAGCTACAGGCTACAAGTACTTGCACCTCAAGCCACGGCCATTTAGTGATCATTTCGAGCTACGAAGAACGAAATCGGCGTCTGGAATTTCTATCTCTATATCGAATTCCTCAGATATAGTCTTATTCAAGCGGGTCGAGGACATGCCGGGTAAGCCCAAATTATGCTCTATTGAAGAGCACCCGTGCCCGGAGAATGAATTCTCACAACCTTTGAAGAGAAATTATCCTGGTTTTTGTCTAAATACTTGCATGGATGACGCCGAAAATGAGGCTGAGGAAACCGTGGCAACTAGGCAACACTTTGCTGACAAACTTTTCTGTTGTCTACCGGCCTTTGGTCGGAGAAAATACTCTAGACCCTAATTCGGCAACCTCATGATAGAAGCTTGTGTCATGTATTCCAGGTTGCTTTGATCATCTTAATTTCCGTCTGCTGCCTATGTCGACTACTCTGATGATGTAAAATTACATCAGTGTAATTACCATTTTTGTGATCTGATGACTCTAATTTGAAGAGGACCCTGGCTGGCTTTGTAGTGATGAGAAAAACGCTTACCCAATTATCACTATCTTTCAGTGTGCTTCAGCTTTTTCTACTCGGAAACCTTCACAAATTTGAAAATTTTGGCAAAAGTATAATACATCACTGCAATTCCTACTGTCCTTTGAGTCTGCCCGAACGTTAGTTACTCATGATCAGAAAACCTTGACAAAAATTTGAAAATTCTAGCAAAATTAAAGTAGAATGGTCGACTGCTTCAATTCTCACCATCCTTGAGTCTGCTTGAACTTGTTCTACTTAGAAATTACCTTTATAGATTTGAATATTTTAAAAAAGAGTTTCTCACTTTGCTTGAGTCTGCTTGAACTTGTTCTACTTAGAAATTACCTTTATAGATTTGAATATTTTAAAAAAGAGTTTCTCACTTTGCTTGAGTATGCTTGAACTTGTTCTACTTAGAAATTACCTTTATAGATTTGAATATTTTAAAAAAGAGTTTCTCACTTTCCTTGAGTCTGCTGGAACTTGTTCTACTTAGAAATTACCTTTATAGATTTGAAGATTTTAAAAAAGAGTTTAATATATTACTACAATTCTAACTATCCTTGAGTTTGCTTGAAATTTTCTAGTCAGAAACCTTGTGACAGGCAGATATGCTCAATATCCCTTCCCAGAATAATTTAGTTGGTTTGTAAGTATATTGTATTGTATTGATGATGCTCATGGTATTTATTTCCATAAAATAATCCATGCACAAAGCGGAAACCATGATTTCCAAAGGAATGAAGTCCTTTGCTTGATTAAAATCACTTCAAACATATGAAGTGAAATGCCAACACAATCCCTTAGGTTTTTTCCACTAGATTGAAATATATGTACATTGTAAAGCCTAGCATTGAAGGCTTTTTGATCTTCCCCTCGACAAGTACTCTAAAGGAAAGGGCAAAAAGTTTGAGAGACTCTAGGCCTTACCCTTTGTAAGATTCGTGTGATTTTTTTCTATCTCTCTTTTACTTGGTGACCAACATCAATGCACTTCAACACTTCCCCACTTTTGTCTTAATGGCACTTGTTTTAAGCATTATAACAATTTATGAGAAATTTTTTGAGAAGCTTCTTGGCATAACATTTGCCCTTTTATGTAACTTTGTGAAAGTGTGGGCTTTAGTTAGGCTCAAGTCAATCTAATTTTTTTTTTTAATTTGTCGTGATACAATAAGCTATTGTGATGATTCGTTAAAAAATGACATATCACTAATTTTGGGGTGAGTTTGAGCATTAGAATGAGTTGGTTTATTTCTCCAATTATTAATCGTTAGAAATACAGTCTTTGTTTTTGTTTTTTTTTGCTAGGATTCAAATGCGATGATCTACAAGCTCTTTTGAAGTTCTTCCTCTATACTGCAATTTTCCAATATCTGAATGAATGCAAGCGGTTGTACTGCCTCCCATTCGCTTATGCATCAATTTTGAACTTTGGTCTTCTTGCCATAGTGATTGCCACAAGTTGAGCACCAAATTCTCAAATTTTTGTAGATCTAGATTCAAAGTTCCATTAGTCTTATCAAATGTAACTAGGTGATAGGATCACAATAACAACATACAGTTACTTTTCTTATTGTCAAACTGTGACCTGAACCAATATAGTTATTAGTTTTGCATTATTTTAACTAGTATGGTTAATTATTTTAACTTGAGATACTACCATGTACAGATTGGCATGTTCAACATAGGCAAATCCAACTGATGTAATGCTTTCATGTTGTAAAGTGGCAATTTAAAAATCTATTTCTATTTTTAATTTTAAATGAGCTATGTTACATAATGGAAATGCTCTCATAATAATCTTCTAAAATCTCATAAAGCTTATTTAAGTGAAGGCACCCACCATGAATGCAAAAGACATTATTGATGTTTTACAATATATATTTTTCTATTAATTCAAATACATTCTGGAAAGCTTGAAGAGATTCCATTGTGAACTTTTGGTGGTGATGAATGGCTTACTCCTGATAGTATTGTGTCAAAATCCTTTAGATGCAAATTAATATTAGATGTGAGAAATTGAATGAAAGTAAGTACTGGGCAAAAGTCATTTGATTAAGTTGGTTCCTTTTGTTGATTTCACACGTGTGGACTGTCCACAACATGTACTTGTGATCTCGGTACTATAGTTGATTCTGATCAGGCGCATTGGAAGATGATGCTACAATATCTTGGGAAACCTTCATTTTTTTATCAAACTGGGTTGTCAATTTTTTCGTCTATTGTTTGTGGAGTTTTGTAATCTGATCCATCAACGGATCGTTTGCAATACTGTAGGCGTTGCTACCGAGGGAGTCAGATGATGGACTGTTGGATAGTTATGGCTTGAATCATCATCTGATCCTTCATCTTCTTCCTTGATGACATCTTCCATGGCTTCTTGCAACGTAGCGTACTACAACTCCCGGCGTTTAAACTATCTTCTAATCTTCTAAGCTATCTTCTAAGCTAGGAACCACATGATCACCACATGATTGGGAGTCAGGGCTGTCATGTCCATGACCAGTACATAGGATTCAGTATGCTCCTAGTTTTGGATACACGGTACTCCAATAAATCAAGACTATTAGTTATGTCACGCCATACTGGACGTGACTTGAAAGTAACTAATATTTTTTGTGAGGCCCAAATCACACTAAATGGAGTTAGTACCAGGTCTGAGACAGTCAAGGCATGTGTAGAGTTATCAATAACAGTTTTATAAATAGATGATACATGCATGGAGACTCTATAGTGTGCAGAAGAGAAGTAGCGTTAGACAAAATAAATGCATCATCTACGTAAAGAGCTATGTGAACTGAATTGGTACCTATATGCTTTGAATAAACATTACAGTCAGCTGAATTGTTTGCAGATTCCACTTTGAATGAGATAAGAGTTGATTCTATCGAACCATGCTCTTGTGGCCTGTTTTAGATCGTAGATTGTTTTATGCAGCTTGCACACTTTGTGCTCTTGGTCTTTGCTTTCAAATCCTTCCGGTTGGAAGGTGTACAGCTCCTCTTTGACATTGTCGTTGAGAACTACTGTCTTCCATTTGGTGCATTTCGAGGTCTTCCGTGGTTGCTAACGCAATCAAAGTCCTGATTGACTTCATTTTGATGATAGGGAGATAGAAGAACGTGAACGAAGAAGAGAGCAAGAATATTGCGGAATAGCTCTCCCGTTACAATCAGCTACTAGATGAAAAAACAGTCTAATAGAAAGCTTATGCTAAGTATAATCACAGCTTTGAGTGTTCCAGTTGCCCTCCAGGATCTTAAAAATTAGTTCATACTCACAAAAACGAGAGTACAGTCCACCGAAGAGATTAGAAATGGTTTGCGTGTGTGATATCACTAGAAATCAAATTCAATATGAAGTTTAATTCTAAAATAGATGGAAAGAGAAGTATGATATCGCGAGTTCCTCAGGCGTCAAAGACAGCCATCATCAGAAGCGAAGGAGTCGTAGATGTCTATGTTCTGATCAGAGTGAGTAAACAAGCACGATCAAACAGTGATAAAGTGCATTCAATCACAACAAGCATTCATCTACGTTATACATAGATAGGAAAGCATGCTGCTGCTATATTACAGTGAAGCACAATAAATTAGCAATGACAACCAAAATGGCGGCATAATTGGGAGGCTCAAATTATACGTCTCATGGACGGAGCATCCCATAGAGTGTGCCTGGATGATCCATTTATACAATTCATCCATGTATTAATTACAGTAAATGTTTGTCAACTAATTAGGTAAGTCGTTGTACTTGGAAATATTTGACTTTTTGTGACAACTATACATAGTATGTACGGTCAACGAATCAGGGAATGTTGACACAGATGAGGACATTGCAAATAGAGCTCTCACTTTTTTACGTGAAGTGGCTTTTTCTCACTTTGTATTTTTGGGAAGTCGTTGGGAACGTTCCTCGTTGAAAATAGACGACTATCGAATTTTTTTTTCTCTTCAATATTTTGCAAAAAAGTCGACAATGCCCTTAAAAAGGCAACCCTATCCTTAAAACGTCGATGGTGCCCTTAAAAAGACGACATTGTCCTTAAAAAGCCGATGGTGCCCTTAAAAAGACGACATTGTCCTTAAAAAGTTGACGGTGCCCTAAAAAAGACGACAGTGTCTTTAAAATAGTTTAACTCTTTCAAAATAGCTGAAAGGAAGAAGTTTAAGGCAAGTGTCGCTTTTTGGGAAAAAGTGACAATGTCGCAAAAAGCCGACATTGTCGCATTTTGAGGAAATGTAAAAAAAATCGACACTGTCACAAAAACTTAAATTTGTGACCTATACTGAAGTGTCGCTTTTCGGGAAAAGATGACACTGTCGCTTTTCGGAGAAAGCCGACACTGTAAAAAAGATAGTTCATTTCTACAAATTGTAGTGACACTTAGAGTATTTCTGTAGACTATTGAAAAAGTAATGTAAATCTGCAGACTTGTTCTAAATGCTAGTTCTTGGAAGTCCTTGAAGATGGCCAAGTCTTCAATGACTTCAAGTTATTGAACTTAACACCTGAATTTGAAATTGTGACAAGATTGGTTACCCTTTGCTAGAGATCAGTCGGAAGCCCGTTGTAGACGTTCTTCAAATAATTTGGCTGTCTAAGTTGTGATTTCTGCAGGTATCAGATGAGCAGACATAGAACCAAAATTGGTTTCACCTGACCCTAGATCAACGATCAATAAACATGCAGGAAGAATCATGAAATAGGGATAGTTATTCACGTAGGAGACAACTGTGGGCTTAATTTCCAACATAGGGGAGTTAGGACCTTGCATGTCTATGTGCACAGGAGGTTCCAAGCTCTATATAAGGAGGCCAAACTCGTCCTACTAAACACATTTGTGGTTGATTCATTGCCAGGGTTTCAATCTATTTTCATGCTTCCTATTCCTTGACTTGGGGGTGAAGCTTCTAGAGTTGATTGCTTCTACTTGGTGGGGTGGTTTCTCCATTGTGTGTTTTCCATATTGTTTGTCTTGTAAACAAGATCTTGAGGAGCTTTTTCTTATAAGGGCCATGTTACACTCGGATCGTAGATGTTTGACCCATTCGATGTAGTCCCACAACCTTGCTCATTTTCCAATTTTGATTATGCTCAATAGGAGAAACAGGGCTTCCAAAAACAAATTTGGTTTAAATCAGGTGATGAGAGTCGCTTTAACCCCTTTCCACATGGACTTTTCTTCGCAATTGGTTGAAGAACCAATCTTGGGATGTAGCTATTAATGACATGGGAAACTACTTCAATTTTTTCTCAAGAGTCTATTCACCGTAGATTTCGCACGCTTGTTCACAAATCTAGAGGAATCTGATAGGATCTGTCGATCCATCGTATTTTGGCATTTCGAGTTGAGGTGCCCTCCGAATTGCTTGCAAGCGTACAACAAATACGGGTTGATCCCGAAGAAACAAAATGCTTCTATTGCCAAAGCTTTGCTAGCTTTCAATCCTGAATTTTTGACAAAAGACGACACGACTCGACACAACACGACATGAAATCAGTTGTGCTCCTTAACTAACCAAGAAGATCAGCCAAGTACCATGGGGTACAAAAATTTGATCAGATATCATGACATCAGCAGAAGTAATCTAGATCATGGCTAATCTATCATTCTTGTAATTTGAGATTAGTTGAAGATGTTTAATCTTTCTGATCTGGAAGTTACAAGACGCGACACGAAAAAGTTTGCGAACTATATACTTTTTGCTTGATGCATAATACTGCAAGAAGAAAGAAAGTCAGAAAAAGACAAAAAATACTAAATACATGTCCGCTTGTGAGCGAGGCAATTTTGTAAAAGATCTGTAGATCTAGAAGTCCGCTAGTAAGCGAGACATTATTTGTGAAAGAACTATATTTCTCTCATGCCAATGCATTGTGTGGTTTGTCGCATAGTGCTCAAAAAATTAGCAGATCAATAGATAATATTGTAGCTATTTTTGCACATATTATTCCTTATGATTGTATGATCTCGAATGTATTTTTTGTCTGCTACTATTCGTGTATTTGATTTACTTTTTTATTCAATTCCGCACATTGGTTTGATTTTGTAGAATGCTATATTAATTTGTTAACGTAGATCAGCAGTGTCTGTCTACACTCTGAAGGATTGTAAGAATGATATAGCCGGTAGTGACCAGCAATCATATCTAAATTCCTGACGAACTGATTTCGTTGGCGAATATTTTTGCTTCGCTTCGTGTTTCGTGTTTCGTTTCGTTTTGTTTCGTTTCACAATCTCTATGCTTCAAGCATGAATCAATTTTAGAACTCGTTTAAGTTTCGCTTCGCTTCGTTTCATTTTTGCCTAGATTTCATCTCGTTTCATTTTGTTGCATTATAGAGCCTGATTGAGCCAACATGAATTATTCTCAAACAGAAATAATTCAAGTTTTGTGAATCGTTCGAGAGACTATTTATCAGTTTTCCACTAGAGTTCTAGCTGGAATTTGCACTTTTTGAGTGCATTTTTCGCATCAGATCCATCAAGTCTATGGCGGCTGGTTCTGCTTATGCTTCAATCTGTGCGGTTGTAACTTGGAAAAGGTCTGGTGCTTGATTTCCAACTGTTCTGGGTAATGATCGTCTTGATCTCAGATTCATTCGTTGAAGGAGTCTAGGAGTACTAGATTTTGATGGGTGTGAAGAATGCAACCTAGATATGTGAGGATCTGATCAGTTTGATTGGCTATTAGTGAGATTTTAGCCGTTTTTGATGGGTTTTCCTTGATAACTCTTTGATTCTTACTCTAATTAAAATTTTCATAGTAGTATACAAATATGAGGCAAATCTTGCTACTGATCCTATCTGCAAAGGTTTATCATGCAAGGGTTGGCTGTGCGAGAGTTCTTTGTATTGTTTTGCAGTCAAAAATTTTGATATCTTGAGATCTACTGGAAAGTAACTCTCGCCCCTTATCTGAAGCTGGATCTAGTATGAATATGGCTCTGTATAAAGTGAAGAAGATTACCTCTCACAGATCTGAAAGTTATTGATGTATGATGGTGGTTTCGGTCACTTTTTGGCTTACAGATTCATTAATACTTTATATTAACTCTCGCAGACATGATCACTAATGAAAAATGACTTTTTGGACTCAATGGACCATTCTACGAGAGTTAGTTGTGCAAGGGTTCTCTGATTATGAAAATTTTACATTTTTTACAACACTTGAAACCTTCTTACAACTCATTGGAACACGACAAGATAAATTCATACATACTCGTTTGTGAGCTTGTCTCAATGAAATCTAGCTACAGGAAGTCTGGCGAGAGTTAGTTGCCACAAAAATTGCCAAAAAATGGTGTTTGCAAGAGTTCAAGCTTCAATTTGGCTCTTCGAGGCTCAATGACATCTAGCTACAAGAGGTCATATGAAGGTTACTGAACAATTTTGAATTTTTTTTTTGATTTTACAAAGGTTTTTTGAAATTTTATGGTATTTTTGACTTTTTTGAAAATCTGCTGAGAAGTAACTCTCACAGGCTTCTATGCAGGGCTGGGACAGTGTCCTCAGGCTGCTGCCAGTCGTGCTCCACTTTTTATCCACTAGATAAGAAAAAATAAAAAGTTGATGGTTTTTGGCTTAGTTTTTCTCTCCAAAATTGCAAATTTCTTGGTTTTTGAGATTTTTTGGTGAATGTGATGATATGTCAAGCCCTTAGAGGTTGTCTTAGGTCTCCACTACCTCCACTCCAAGCACCTCCTTCGCTAGCTTCCAACAGATCAATCACACAAAAGCAAGCAAAAACCATTGTAAACTACCCTCCAAACCACCTAAAATTCAAAAAATAGACAATAAACAACTAAAATGACAACTAAACTAGTTAGTAGTAGTCTATCACCGGCACCATCGCCACTTGTAGGGTCATAGTTTAGCGCAAGCCACCCTCCGCCCATCAAAAGGGTTAGTTCCATGATGATAGAGCTCTAACTATATTATTAAGTTGGCTACTTTAGTTTTTTTTTAAACCACATTCACATTAACACTAGCCCCCAACTATTCTATCATCAATCTAACACTAACCACAATATTAATAGTAGGGGGATAAGAGAGATAGGTTAGAGGGAGGTTGCTCACAAGCACTTGCTTTTAATCTAATGGAGCTAAGATGTATGTAATTTTCATTGATGATTTTAGTAGATTTTGTTGGATCTATCTACTAAAGAGCAAAGATGAAATGTATGATGTCTTTTTCAAGTTCAAGAATGCAAGGGAGAACCAATTTTCCACCAAGATCAAGTGCTTGAGGAGTGACAATGGCGGAGAGTACATATCTACCAAGTCCAAGGCCTTTTGTGATGAGCATGGGATCAAGAGGGAGTACACAACTCCAAGGACACCACAACAAAATGGAGTGGTCGAGAGGAAGAATAGGACTTTATGTGAAAGTGCCAAAGCCATGAGATTAGGTGCTAGTCTTCCAAAACCATTTTGGGATCAAGCTCTGTTGTGTGCCAACTTTCTATGCAATAGGTGGCCGAGTACTATATTGGATGGAAGAACACCTTTTGAGATGCTATTCAAGAGGAGTGTCAACTTTCTTAGAACTTTTGGATGCACTTGCTATGTCAATATAACTCTTGATGATAGGACCAAGGAGGATCCATCTTTAAGAAAAAGTATATTCGTTGGATATAGTGAGGTGAGTAAAGCCTACAAGGTTTACATTCCTACTACTAATAAGGTGAATATCGGTATAGAAGTCATTTTTTATGAAGGAAACATTCCAAAGGTGTCTTCAAGTAATGATGGTGTGGATGGATCTAACAATCTTGATGGTGATGTGATGGATTCTACTTTAGATGGTGTTGATGAAGGACCTTCATCAAGTCAAAGGCCAAGGAGAACCTCAAGCTGGGAAAGACAAACACCTTCAAGGCTCATATATGATGAGAAAGGTAAGCAAGTGGTTGGTGGAACTAACTTTGCTTTTGTAACCTCTTTTGATAAACCTACATGTGTAGATGAAGCAAGGAACAAAGAGGAGTGGATCCAAGAAATGGATTTTGAGTATCAAGCTCTTATGAAGCATGGAACATGGAGATTGGTGGAGTTACCTAAGGACAAGAAAGCTATTGGATTCAAATGGATCTTCAAGATGAAGACAAACCAAGATGGATTTATCAATAAGAATAAGACAAGGTCGGTGGCAAAAGGCCCTATGCTCAAGAACATGGTATTGACTATGGTGAAACCTTTGCACCCATTGGCAAAGATGGTGAGTATTCAGATCATTATATCTCTTGCTACTCTTTTTGGATGGGATCTCTGGCAATTGGACATTACAAATGCATTTTTTATGGCGATCTTGAGGAGTAAGTGTACATGGAGCAACCCGAGAGCTAAATTTAATCTACAAAGCCAAATCATGTATGTCTTCTACAAAAGAGTTTGTATGGCCTTAAGCAAGCACCAAGGAGTTGGTATACTAAGCTTAACACATTTTTACTCTATCATAGGTTTGCTATGAGTGAGTATGATAATTCACTTTATTATAGGTTTGCTGGAAATGATGTTACCATCTTGCTAATCTATGTAGATGATATTATCTTAAGTGGTGGAAACAATCAAGATGTTGATGAGATCAAGATTGCTCTTAAGATGGAGTTTGAGGTGCATGATCTTGGTCATTTGCATTACATTATAGAAATAGAAATAATTAGATCTTCTCAATCTACTTTCATTTGTCGAGAGAAGTATGCTAATTCTATTCTAAAAATATTTCATATGGTTGATGCAAAGTCTTGTGATACACCTATGGATTCATATGTAAAGCTAACTATAAGAGGTAATGAAAGATCCTTTGAGGACATTACTCTCTATAGAAAGCTAGTTGGTTCAGTCATCTATCTAACCATCACAAGATCAGATCTAAGCTATTGTGTTGGTAGATTAAGCCATTTATGCAAGATCCTAGTGAATAGCATTGGAAGCTAGGGAAAAGAGTTTTGAGGTACATCATAGGAGCACAAGACATTAGAGAAAATTTGAGCACAAAATGGGCCTTTCAAAAAGATACCTTTTATGTTTTTTCTCAAAAGTTTCTTCCACATGGTCCAATCGAAACACTCAAATTTGAAATCTACGTAACGTAACTCCTTCAAATTGATTTTTTTTTCTTTTTAAAAGAACTGTAATTTTGCGTCAGGAGTAGCCCGTAAATAAACCATTTTATTTGTAGTATAGTATGCAACTCAACAAAAAAAAAAAAAGTGTAACTTTTGAACGAAAACTCGGATTGAGACGATTACGGTGCCATTAGAAAGCCCTTGACAAGAGCTTTTCAATGACATCTAACATCATCCAGTTTCGAACTACGGTGAAGAAGTTATGGCCAGTCAAAGATTTGGTCGGTCAACACTTGGTCAACCCGATATCTCTTTCAAGCGCAGCCCAATCAAACCGGTCAACTGCGCTTGAAAGAGATATCAGACTGACCAAGTGTTGACCAACCAAAACTTTGACTGGCCATAACTTCTTCACCATGGCTTGGAACTGGGTCATGTTGGATGTCATTGAAAAGCTCTCGTTGAGATCTTTCTAAAGGCACTGTAATCGTCTCAATCCGAGTTTTTGCTCAAAAGTTATGATTTTTTTTCAATCACAGACTATACTACCCACATAATAGCTAATCATTGAAGACTGTCTGGGTAGGACCGCGGGCAGAAAAAGACTTTATTTAGTATTTTACGTTGCCAAAAAAATTTCATCCTACGTGGCAATCCTTATAGGGCTCTTTCCAAGGCCAAATTTTCTCTAATGTTTTGGCATATTGTATGAGGGATCATCACCTAACTTGTTTGGATTTTCATATTCAAACTTTGTTGGAGATCAAATGGATAGAAAAATCCATAAGTTCACATTGTACTTTCATAGGTGATGGAACTATATTATGGATGCCAAAGAAACAAGCCACTATCTCATTATCATCTACTGAGGCCAAGATAAAGCACCCACTCATTGAACAAAAGAGATGCTATGGATCAAGAGGATGGTAAGTGATTTTCACTTGCTGAATTTTTTAGAGAGTCCAATTATCTTTTGTGACAACCTATCAGCCCAAAAGTTGGCAAACAATCCTATCTTTCATGCAAGGGGCACGCATATTGAGGTGGCATATCATTTTGTGAGGGAGCGAGTCATGGCAAAGGAGGTGGAGATTCAACATGTGTCCTCAAGGAAATGTATAGCTGATAGATTCACCAAAGCATTATAAAAAGACTTGTTTAAAGTTGTGTGCATAGAATATAGAAAATTCTTGATATAAAATATTTCTTGAATGAGCAATATATCCCAGGTTATTGACTGTATCCGAGTGAGCTCATATTGGATGATAGAGTTTCACTAATTTCAAGAATAACCACTGAATTTATTTGGAATTTAGCAGAACTTTGTAATCTCTAGGAGTTGTTCTAGGTGATTGTATAAAATTTATTTTGTTAAAGATGGGTGTTAAAATGGTTTTGGTATGTCTTTTGTATTTAATTACTTCGTTGATTGTAGAATTTGGATAACTCATAATCTAGTTAAGAATCTGGTTGGAAGAATATTCTTGAAATCCAGTAATTTTTCTTGGAGACAAAATTTCAAAATGATTGTTATATTTCTTGAGTGGTATGTTGCACATATACTCCAGTATCTCTTAATAATTAAATATGGTTTTGGAATTTTGTAAATTATGATTGACGGAGACCTATAACTGGACATAGGAGCACTTGCATGGTGTTTGACTGCTATAATGCAAGAATAGGAGGTCAATTGCTTATATTTGAGTTGCATGGGATCCTAAGAGAAATATTCTCTCTCCAAAGGAGATTATATATACTAGTGAAAACTTGCTCATCTCCATATTGGATTTTCTTATTCATGAAGCCCGAATCCCCTCCTCTCTTGCATTCATTTACCATGGCTATTGACTAATCATTTTCTGTTGCTTGAGTGGTTTTGCTCCTTAGGTGTTCTTTTTTGGTTGCGTGCTACAGGATCTAGTCATTTACTTGGCGATCCTTACAACATCACCATCACCATCCTCCTCAATATCATTGGAAGATGATCAACCTTTGGCCCAAATAGTGTTTTTATTCATTGAAGCAATTCATTTTGAAGCATTAGATCAGATCTATAAGGCTGATACATACTTCCAAGCAGATACCGTGGAATGTCCTCCTTGTTATCCTTGAACTTGGTTTTGATAGAACTTCTTCTATCCACCACATAGCAAGATATTCAGTGAATAGCAGTACACTTCTTATCACACTCACAGAATCTGGAATTCAATGCTCAACCACAATTACATGGACAAAATAGTGACATCTAATAAAATGTGCTAGCACAAAAGATAAGAAAACTGTAATGCATGCCAAGACATTATTTCAAAAAAAAAAGATGGTCTTTATTCATTCATAAGTGCATAAGTACCAAAAGTGCTCTCTCTTTGAGTTGTAGCGTAGAGAGGCATTCCTAACTAAACTTCGCGAATGATAAAAAAAAATGGACAAGTATGCATATTGTGGCTTTATAACTTTTCGCAATACTAATGGTTCATTTTATGCCCATTTCACAATGTGCACATTCAAAAAATGTGAGGGTCCTGATTATATACATTGTCATGTGATGAGGGTCCATATATCCCCCTCCTTGGCTACAAAGCATCCTCACAAACATGATTTGACAAAAGGCATAATGATTGTACTTCTAGTAACATCTTTTTCTATTTTTATATAGTATAAACAAGGATATTTGATGTAGCTCGATGAGATACATACATTTAAATGTTTTCAAATCACCAGCTAAATGTCATTTTACATTGACATTTTTGATTTCAAGAACATTGATAACCCTATCATCCATATGGTCCTTGATGCTACTAGGGTAAGATGTTCTACAGAATATCCATGATAATATATCATGATCCTCTTTCAAAACCTATTGAAAAAATAAGCTAGACTGAGCTCTAATACTATTTGATCAATAAAAAATAATATTAGTTATTTAATTTAATCTAATAATGAAAAGTATCTGAAAAACCGACACCCACCATATGTCATTTTCGAATTGGACATTGAAATTGAAATCTCTTTGACTCTTATTTGTGAAAGTGCAGAATTCATGAGGGCTATACCCTCTCCATCTCCTACCTTTTAACAATTTTTGACTCATCTAACATAAGTACTATGAATATTTGATGACTCACCTTTAGAATGTAATCATGCATCTCAATAATTGATTGATATCAACAAATAAACTGTTTGATGAATCATAAGATATTGACTTTTATTCAATTTGATATGTCTCCTCAATGTAAAATGGACTCTCAATAATCTTATGCATTGTTATGTCTAACTTGTTGAATCTCCTCGCTTCATGTGATACGACTTAGAATTTGCTTCGAACAGGAACGCAGATCATGCTACACAATAACACAAACAAAAAATGCTCTCCACAACAAGCTCACATAGCAATTGTATTTCTCAAAATGAAATTACACTGTACATATAGTTGTTCACTCAGGCAACCCATGCATGACCCAGGTGGCTCTTGGCGGGACGGGTGTCCCGTCGACTTGCCTCGTGGCGAGGCCATTTGATCCTTATCGACTGATAGGACTCACAATACAATAGCACAGTGATTCTACTTTTTTTCTAACTCTCTCCCTTAAAGTAGAGTCTACTTTTTATACAGTCAGCTTTAAAGTCAACAAACTTTAAGTACATAAAGCTTTGATCTAAACTTATCAAAAATTTATCCAACAAGTGGCTTAATGAAAATATCAGCTAGTTGTTCTTCCGTACTACAATGAACAACATAAATTTCACGACTCAGCAGCCTCTCACATATAAAGTGATACTGAATCTCAATGTGTTTGGTTCTCACATGGAACACTAGATTCTTTGCTAGCTGGATGCCACTCTGAATGTCGCTATGTAAAGTCGTGAGATTTTTTTCCTTCATGCCAACTTCTTCCAAGATTTGTCTCAACCATATAGCTTCTTGCGCTGCACTACACATCACCTTATACTCTACTTCTGTGGTGAATAGAGCAATTGTACTTTGCTTCTTACTAGACCAAGAAAAACAACTGCCACAAAGCTGGAATACATACCCTGTGGTGGATCTACGATCATTATAGTCACCTCCCCAATCCGAATCCACATAGCCACACAACTCAGGTAAACCCTCATGCTCCTATAAATCAAGCCATAATCTGAAGTGCCTTTTACATAACGCAAAATGCATTTAGCTGCCTTCCAATGCGTTTTTGTAGGTGCTGCCATAAACTGACTTACAATGCCAACAACATAACATATATCTGATTTAGTCGTGGTAAGGTAAATCAAGCTCCCTACTAACTGCCTATACAGTGTAGCATCAAATGACTGTGACTCATCAAGCTTAGAAAGCTTTTTATCTGGTTCAATAGGAAATATGCTTACTTGAATGCATGAATCCTCCTATTTTGATAACCCCCTTTGAAATAGCTTGAATATCCTTCCACCTTGTCACTTTCACTTGTTGCTCTTAGCCTTCTTCTTTGACAATTCCACGTCTCTCAACAATTGTAAGATTTCAAAACAAATAGAATGTAAGATAGCTTGCATTTGCTTTGATTAATTCTATTTTTTTGTATTGGAAATTGTCTTTTCTAATTATTCATGATTTCTTCTAAGTTTTGAATTTCTTCTCTAAGGTCTTTTGGATAACAAAATCTCTCTCACGATAATAAGAAGATATGCATCTAAACTCACATTCTAAAAATGCATTGGCCTAAAAAACTTTGAAGGACGATAACTTTCTTAATATTGCTCGGATGGAGATGGTCCAAAAAGCAAATGTGCTCCATTTTTAATGTAGAATCCATTGGTATAATCAAAAGTTTTACCACAGTGTCGCATTTCTTTTTCTCTCACTTCGGCTTTCTCGCCTGTCAAGAATCTCGTGTAAAATGCAGTGTCGCTTTTCGCATTTTTCGCCTGTCAAGATTTGTGAGCAAATATGCAGAGTTGCATTTTTCACTTGACAAGATGTCGCAGTTTTCGCTTTCTCCAAATAGTCTCAAAAGTTAAGGAAATGACTTTGGCAAAGTGTAGGGCAACCCTAAATTAGTTTTTAAGGCACTATCATGTTTTTCGCAAAATCTCGATATTGTCGTCTTTTGCGACAGTGTCACCTGTGGCTGTTTCAATTCATTTTTGCAAAAGTGACAGTTTGGTTCATTTATGCAAACAAAATGTTTACGGCCAATTTCACCGCTTATTAGCAATCAATGACAAGGAACCGGATGGATGCTAGCGGATACTAGCCAACTGGCAATCGCAATTGACGATCTAATTTTTTTAGTATATATATAACTATTCATATTCATACAGTTTTCAAGTTATGAACTTTCTAGAAGCATTTGAATAGTTAGCTCTCTCTCTCTCTCAAGCCTGCGAGCTTGAACACTCCTAAGCATTCTAGCTCACTTCTTAGAGTTGTTTTAGAGATTGTTATTGCGCTACTGCTTATCAGCATTGCACTTAATTCCTTCTTTCATTTTAGTTGCTCAGAGATAGCATAGAGTACGAGGCTTCGATCCGAAACTTATTGTACTCATTTACTTCTATTTCGTTTTCAAACTGAATCAATACCATTTTCATTGCGTTCAGCTTCGTCTCAGACTGTATGCATTTTCTTTAGTTCTTCGCGACTAATTATTTGTCCAGCAATTCGTGACAAATTATTTGTCTGAGAATTCAATGCATTATTGTTGGGCTATGTAATCACTGTAGTACTGATGATTTCAAAGTTAGTTACTATAAGATCAAATGTGATTTCTATCACTATTGTTTTTGTTTGAAATTGATAGGCGTAGTCATGCATAGAGAAAGAGGAAGATAAATTATTCCGCCACGCACAAAAAGTTTTCTTTCTAGACACTCGAATTATTCTCATTCGTTTCTCTTCGAGTTTGTTTCTTTTCGAGTTCGACCTATCTTCTGCACACCTCTTTCCGACATGGTATTAGAGCAAAATCTTGATATCTTTCGTGATATCAAACTCTTCAGTTCTTTCCAACCTTTTTAGTATCAGAGAATTGGTTGCCTATTATTGGGATTATTACATCTTAGCATCATCGATACAATCGATAGACTAAGTTCCAGATGGATTCTCAGAGTAAAGTCGGTCTCATCATAGACAAGCTGAATGGATCCAATTATCATTTGTGGAAATTTCAGATGAAGACCTTGCTAATCGCCAGCGAATAATGGGATGTTGTTACAGGTACAGAAGTAAAACCTGAAGACGACGACTCAAAGTGAAAATTGAGGGATGGTAAAGCTTTCGCGCTTATTATCCTCAATATATCAGCTACACAAATTGGACACATAGTTGAAGCTAAAACGTCAAAAGGCGTTTGGGACATCCTGAACTCACTGGGGACGTAACTACCAAGTTACATCTACAAAGGAAAATTTTCACATTCAAGATGTCTATTAGTGATTCTCTTTAGAATCACATTAACCAGTTTAAGAATCTCTTGCAACAAATGGCCACTGTCAGATCAGTCATAGATGATCAAGACGCAATTATGACATTGCTTTCAAGCTTGCCCTCTACATATGAGAACTGGGTGATGATCATATCAACACACTCATACTTAACTCTTATTAGATTTATCACTATGTTGTTGCAAGAAGATAATAGAAGAAGTCAAGACACTTCGTCGATTTCCTCCTCTCATGCTCTATATGTCAACAAAGGCTCTAAGCGACAGAAGCAGAAAAGCTCCAAGAAGGCTGTAATGAATCAGAAGCTTACCCAAAGTCAAGAACAATCAGTGAATCCAAAGTCGAAGAAGAAGATGTTTTGCAGGTATCTTTGCATTGCAAAGAGTGGCTTGTCAAGCGGCTTCGTGAGCAGATCTACAATCATATTTTCTGATTTTATATACTAGACCTGGAGCTCTCCTTTGGAGATCAAATCTCGAATGTGATGGTACTTCAGAGGTATGCACTTTCTCTTGGAATGGAAGACGGGATCCTGGGACACATAGATGGCACTTTGAGAGTCCATCATCATCGTGCTTGGCCCTTCTTGTGGTATCTCGATTGTATCCAACATCATCTGCAGCCACACTACCTCATTCGCGACCTTTGAAGCTGCAACATATTCAGCTTCGCAAGAGGATTGAGCCACCAAGGTTTGCTTTTTGCATATCCAGCTGATTGAAGTTTTGCACGCTATTATACATCCTCCAGTAATGGACTTGTTGTCATCTTTGCAGTTTGCCTAGCTCGCATCACTGTAGTGATGCAGCTCGAATCCTTTTCTTTGTTTTCAGCTCTGTAGGTTAATCCCATATTCTAAGTACCCTTCAAATACTGTAGGATTCGTTTGGCCATTTGCCAATGTGCCATGCCAGGATTTGAGGAGAATTGGCTCAATGCGTAAACAGTGAAAGCCAAATCAGGTCTGGTACAAATTGTCAAGTACATCAGACTACCGATTAAGTTCTGGTAGGATATATCTGCCATCTTCTGTTCTTCCTCTTCTATTTTTGGGCAATCCTGTTTTGTGAGCTTGGCTCCAGGTATCATTGGTGTGGCTTTCTCTTTGCAATCCATCATGTGGTACTGCCTCAGCACTTTTTTGGCATATTCTGACTGATTCAAGTGTATTTCACCCTTTGTTCGATCTCTTCTGATATCCAGCCCTAGGCATTTCGTTGCTTCTCCAAGATCTGTGATTTTGTAGCTTTCAGAAATCTGACTCTTCGTGTCTTTGATCAACATCAAGGAATTTCCAATCATCAATGAATCATCCACAAAAATGGTCAGTGTCACAAAATCCTTTCCTACTCTTTTAATGTAGACATTGCAGTCTGGTTGAGTAGGATTGAAGTCTAGAGACTTCAGAAGACCATCAAGCTTTTTATATCAAGCTCATGATGCCTATTTTAGACCATAGATGCATCTCTGCAACCGACAGACATATTGTCAATTGTCGGGGTATTTCATGAAGATTTCCTCCTCTAGATCTCCGTGGAGAAAGGATGTTTCACGTCAATCTGGTACTGTGTGGCGTATGCAAGGAATAGTCTTATGCTTGTCATCTTGACCATGGGTGAATATGTGTCGAAATAATCAACACCATATCTATGTATGTAGCCCTTCGCGACAAGCCTTGCTTTGTAGCGGCCAATAGTGCCATCTGATTTCAGCTTTTTCTTGTACACCCACTTGCAGTCGACTATTTTTCTGTTTTCTAGCAGTGGCTCTAATGTCCATGCCTTGTTTGTCTCATCGGCTCGATCTCCTCTGACATTGTCTACTTCCAGAATTCTCCCTCTGGACTTTGGATAGCTTTTTGGTATGTTGTTAGCTCTTCTAGAAGCTGTAGTACTCGAACTGCATGTCTTCGCTCCATTGAAGATTGTCAGAGTAGCGGTCTGGAGGTCTTCTTTGTCTCGTTGATCTTCGAGGTTTGTTTTGTCACTGCTCGAACATTTCTTATTCATGAGGTCGATCCTCTGCCTCCTGCTGCTCTGGAGTCTGAGGCTCTGCATTCTGATTTGATGTTTATCCTCGATCTCCCTCTTGAATGGGCAGTAGTGTGAAGATTTCATAGCCTCTTTCATCTTTTAGTCTAGAACATGTGGACTCATTGAACTTCACGTCTCTGCTCAAAACGTGGTAGAGACTCGGACATTCAAGTTTCAAAAAGTAGCGGATTTCCTACATGATATGAAGGAAATGCTACGGATTGCACGTGAGAATGTCCAGTGTACCAGGATGGGGACTGGCATTATGCAAGTCTGAAAAGATCACCGAGAGACTTCCAAGTGGGGGATTGGGTATTTTTTTAGAATCCCGATGGATTCAAGCGTAATGCATACTAGCAAGCATTATAGTTAGTCCCCTAGATATAGAGGACTGTATTAGATCTTGAAAAAGTTCGGATCCTTAGCCTACCAATTGGAACTTCCTGAAGGATCTCAAGTGCATCCCGTATTTCATGTAAGCCATCTCATGAAGAGTCTACATGAAGGAAAGCATCTTGGATCTGGAGATCAATTGGACCTGTTGGTTGAATCATCAGGTGTATCTCATTTTGAACCCGAAAAGATCTTGGATACAAGAACTAGACGATTGAGAAATCGTATAGTTACCAAGCATATGGTTCAATGGAAGGGATGTACAGACGATGATGATTCTTGGGAACAGGAAGGAAGCTTAAGGAGGAACTTTCCTAGTTTTAAGTTTTGAGGACAGAAGTTGAATAAGGGGGGAAGAATGTCATGCCCATGACTGGTCTTGGGTAGCATGTCCACGTTAGGAACCGGTAGACCAACAACCCATAAGTTAATTGTGACTATAAGGGAATTGGGGCCCTTATGTGTACATGATGGTCATAATTAATGGTTGTATGTAGCTCATTAATGCAAAATGCCAAGTTTGGCCTACATAGAACTCGAGCTACATGGTTATGTAATATCTAGATTGAAGAATACAACTTGCATATAGTTTGTAGACATAAAATTGGCAAAGTCATGCTTGTAGAAACTCGTGGCAATTCACATGCATTAAGTGATCCATAGTGACATGCAAGGCATGCACAAAGTGTAATGGACACATGCATGATGATTTGTACTTTGTTAGTTAGAACTAGTACACTCGTAAAAAGTTGGTAGAATTTCATGCATGGCAAGTGACAAATGTCACATAGACTCTAGATGTCACTTTAGTTGTCATTTTGGAATGGATAGATGTGGTTCTACCTCGAGCTACCTCAAACTCCATAAATATGTGTAGTTCTCCTCACAATCTATGATGAAGAACCAAAGTTTTGTAGCTACCTCATGCCATTTTGGAACTAAACTATTTTGCTTGTTATCTCTCTATCTTTCTCTCTCTAACTCGTGCTGAAGCTAATGCTAATACACTGAAATCTTGTACTCTTATTCATTCTTTGATTAGTTGCTATCATATTCTGATGCTTAGCATGCTAGATTGTGGTTAAGCCACTTCTTCATAACTAGATCTTGCTAAACAATCTAGAATCAGGTTATTGTGCTAATCACAAAGCTTAATCAAGATCAATCATACTTGTGGACATTCCCCACACGTGTGAATTTTGGAAATTTTGTCATGGTATCAGAGCCAAATTAAGCTTTGCATGCTAACATCTCTGATTGTACAAGAAATTGAGAGCTAAATCAAGCAAAAAAGTAGTTTTGCACTTTTTCTCACCTTTCTCTGAAGTGTATTTGGATCAAATCGAATTGGAACTGAATTTTCAGACCTAAAAAGTGGTAGTAAGGAATTTTGGAATTTCGCACGTGTGAAAATCAAAGATTTTTAGTCCCTTTGTTCTCCTTGCTAATAGATCCAAAGATAGCGGTGACATAGCTTAATGAAAGCTTATGATTTGTACTTTTTATAGGAATTAAAACCAAATCAATCTGATGTGTCTAGCAAGAGTTATAAGCTCTTAAAGAGGATAGGGATAGGTCCAAAATCCGAGTGACAGCATTTTGATTTGATTCAATCTTGCTTTGTTTTGAATCCATTGTTTTTTACACAAGAAACTGAAGATCAAGACTGAGTTGGAAGTAATGAACACCTTTTGAGCCTTCTGAGAGTCAATTCTGTTTTCTTTTGAATCATTTCACACGTGCCAAAAGTAGGATTCAAACTAGCCAAAGTGTCTCAATCCACTTTGTGTGTCTGATCTAGATAACTTGTTTTGTGGAATATTTGAGAGTCATCTCAAATACAGTTGCAAGTGTTTTACATAGGAAGGTAGTACATCCTTGAAAATACTTATAGTGAAAGAGAGCAGCAACTTTAAGTCTAATTGGAACAAGCTCAAACATATCTCAATCCAATAACTAAGAAGTCTTCATTAAAATGGCATCTCAGGGAGGATATCTTCTAGAAGCCAGTGAAAGAGTAAACACTTGTAATTACTCAATTTGGAAGTTCAGAATGGAATCTATTTTGATACTCAAGGATGTTATGGATATTGTGCTTGGTGTTGAGGAGGAGCCTCAAGCACATGCTGAAAGTCTTAAGTACAAGAAAAGAGCTAGAATGGCTCTACATTTCATTAAGATGAATGTATCTAATGAAATTCTGAGAGAGATATGATCTTGCACTATAGCCAAAGAAGCTGATGCACTAAAGACCATCTATGGAGCAAAGAACACTTCCATAATACTCACTCTTAGGAATCAGATTTTCCAAAGTTTCCAAAGAAGTGAAGAGAGTGCATCTAACTATGTTCTGAGAGTTGAAGATTTACATAGAGAGCTTTCCTGTGTTGGTGTTGGTGTTACTATTATCCAAGATGAGCTAGTTCAAAGTCATACTGAATGGCTTGAGAGATGACTATGATAATCTTGTTCATTCTTTTGCTATTGAAGAGGAGTTGCCTAATCTAGAAACTCTTCAAGGAATTCTTATTTCTGAAGAATCTAGACAAAGTTATAAACTCTCCAAGATGAACAAACTCGAGCATGGTGTAAGTGACAAAGCCTTCTTTGTCAAATGCAAGCAGAAAAGAAGGAGTAAGAACCAGTTCTCTCAAGCATCCAACAAAGACAAAGCCAAAGATCGAGACAAAGATGGTGAAGAGGACGATACATCTCATCCTTCTAACTCAAAGACCAAGAAGAAGAAAGTGAAATGTTTCTTCTGTGGCAAGGAGGGGCACTATGCCTCTAATTGTTTTAAGAAGAAAAACCAACTACTGGGCTTAAGGTTTCTGAATAATCTAGATCTGGAATCTGGGAAAAGCCTTTGGCAACTAGCCTGGCCTTGTAACAAGTTAGTCTTCCTTCAGCGTCGTACTTCGTCTTGAATATCCATTTGTATGAAATTGGGTTTCGGTCCTTTGGCAGCTCAATGAGTGTCCATCTTTGATTCTCCAATAGATAATCAAATTTGGTGTCCATCGTTGATTTCCACTGGTCAGCATCAAGAGTAGACATAGTCTCAAAAACGGTTCCTACACAAAGTAGCAGGCCGGATCATCCATAAATCTGGATGGAGGCTGTCTGGACCTGTTTGACTTTCTGGGTTGAACTTTGGTTCTCTGATGTGGGTTGACTCATTGAGGTTCTGACTCATTGTCTGAGTTAGCGTCGACATTCTATAGTTGAATCTCTGGATTGGAATTGACTAGTTGCTCGGTCCTAGAGTCGAATTTATCAGCAGCTTTTCCTTCGTGGTCGATGAACTGGTCTTTCACAAAAATGACGTCTCTACTAGTGAATGCCTTCTGAGTATCCAAACCGTAGAGCTTGTATGCCTTGTGGTTTAGGGAATAGCCGATAAAAATCATTTTTCTGCTCTTATCATCTAGCTTTCTTCATAGATCCTCAGGGATCTGAATTAAAGCGATGCATCCAAACACTCGAATATGTTTGAGTGATGGTTTTGATCATGTCCACACCTCATAAGGTGTCTTTCCATTTAGGGCCTTGGTGATGGATTGATTCTGCAAGTAGGCAGCTATAGTAACACTCTCTGCCCAGAACTTCTTTGGAAGAGAGACATGGGCCATCATGCTCTTGGCACTTTCGATGAGTGTCCTATTCTTCCGCTCAGTTACACCATTGGACTGAGGTGAGTAGCTGGTTGTATATTGTTGATGTATCTCGTTGTTGCATGCTTTTCTAAACTTGTTGAATTATGTGGACTTTGTTATATGTCGAATCTGAACTCTGCGGTAGAACCACTGAAACAATTGACAAATGTAGTTCCGTTTTTCATTGGTTCCTCCATGTTGTGTATTTCGATGAAATGTTGCTCGTGCTTGCTAGTGTGACTTCTCCATCCCTTGTGATGACCATACACTCAAGCTTCCATATGTATTTGCAAAAAAAAAATTTAAGGGCATTGTCAGTTTTTTAAGGACAATGTCATCTTTTTAAGAGCATCGTCGGTTTTTTAAAGATAGTATCGTCTTTTTAAGGACACTGTCGGCTTTTTAAGGGCAATGTCACCTTTTTAATAACAGTGTCAGCTTTTTCGCAAAATCCTGAAGAGAGAGAAAAAATTCGACAGTCGTCTATTTTTAACGAGCAACGTTCCCTGCGACTTTCCAAAAATGTGAAGTGAGAGAGAGCCACTTCACGTAAAATGCAAAGTGAGAGCTCTATTTGTAGCATACTCATCCGTGTCAACATTCCCTAATTCGTTGACCGGATATACTATGTATAGTTGTCACAAAATGCCAAATGCTTCCAAGTACAACGGCTTACCTAATTAGGTGACAAACATTTATTGTAATTAATACATGGATGAATTGTATAAAAGTGAATCATCCAGGCACACTCTACGTGATACTCCATCCATGAGACGTATGATTTGAGCCTCCCAGTTACGCCACCATTTTGGTTGTAATTCTTATTTTATTGTGCTTCAGTGTAATATAGCAGCAGCACGCTTTTCTAAGTGCGTGCGTATAACGTAGATGAATGCTTGTTGTGATTGAATGCACTTTATCGTTGTTTGATCGCGCTTGTTTACTCACTCTGATTAGAACACGGACGTCTATGACTCCTTTGCTTTTGATCAGACGATGGTTGTCTTTGACGCCTGAGAAACCTTCGATATCATAATGCTCTTTCCATCTATTTTAGAACTAAACTTCATATTGAATCTAATTTCCAGTGATACCACCCACGCAAACCATTTCTAATCTCTTTGGTGGACTCTCCTCTCGTTTTTGTGAGTATGAACTAATTTTTAAGATCTTGGTGGGCAACCGGAACACTTAAAGCTGTGATTATACTTAGCATAAGCTTTCTATTAGACTTTTTTGCATCTAGCAGCTGATTGTAATGGGAGAACTGTTTCGCAATATTTTTGCTCTCTTCTCTGTTCATGTTCAACTATCTCCCTGTCATCAAAATGCAGTCAATCAGGACTCTGATTGCGTTAGTAGTCGCGAAAGACCTCGAAATGCACCAAATGGATGTCAAGACAACATTTCTCTATGACGATGTCGAAGAGGAGTTGTACACCTTCCAACCAGAAGGATTCGAAGTCAAAGACATTGGTACATTGGTAGGATTTTTCTACATTGGTGACATTGGTAGGATATCTTCTTTTGTAACCCAAGATCTTTTTGTGGATTGGATCATAAATGATCTGAAATCCTTCACATCACCTGCCCATAGAAGATGAAGGGTCAACAAGAAACTGTCATAATCACTTAGATATCATATGCTATTGTACTTGTCCATACAACAACCATACAATAATATTCATACAATATTTGCACACGTGTGGATTCGTATACATAAGAAATTTAACATTTTATACACAAAATCTCACTATATCACCACCAAAATTGCAAGAGATTGATGTAAAAAAAAAATTATTTTGAAGCCATACTTCATAAGCAGCGTCCCAATTTATCCTCACCCATTGCCTCTCCAATAACTCAAGTGAGTCTATAAGCATTATATCTTCCAAATTAAATTTAATGTAAAGTGTCATGAAGTCATAGGTTTAGTTGAAGTATAGGTTGGGTTTTTTCAAATCACTTGCCAATTGCCACTCCACATTCAAAAAGTTTCCGCTGCTAGTGTCTCGGTCCAGATTTTGATTCTGGACCTCTATCCTTGGAACCGATTGTTCGATTCCCATTGAAATACCATGTTCTACCCTTGTGTCAAAACTTGTTTCTGCTACACCATCGATTTTCGACAACATGTACTTCTTGTAACATCTTTCGCCAGTTTCATGTAGTACATACATGGATTCTTAGATGTCGCTCCATGAGAAATACTATACATGCATTTCAAAGTTTTCAAATCACTTGCCAATTGCCACTCCACTCAATAATGTACGCCGCCTCGGTGGGAGACTCTCCATGAGTCTGTCTTGATGCGAGGAAGACAATTGATCCATGTAATTGAGTAACTCATCGTCACTCATGGAAGAAAAATGGGATGACCCATGACTATGGCATGATCTTTTAGGGGATGTGTTATGAGACATAATGGACAAAAGGAGTAAAAATTACTACAAGCAACCAAAAAATGTTTTAGAAATTAAAAAAATATGAAATGTAACATCATTTTTAAGCCATTGACTCAAAAATCCAACATGTGGTGAGCGTGCAAAAATGTACTCTCTCTCTCTTTCTTTTTCATGATTAGCAAAACAAGTGTATCTTAAAATGTGGAGATGAACGTATTAATTCAGACAAATATTCAAAAAACGGTGCCAAAGCGTTATATGTTTTGAACAGCAAGGATCTTAAGCTTCCAGAAAAACTATCTTCAAGAGACTTTATATGTGTTTTTAATTTTAGTGTAAATTGTCTTGAAGTCATAGGTTCGGGGAAGCATAGGTTGGTTTTTTTTTTCTAAAGTAAAAGATGAACTTATAAACTTTACTACTTCTATAATACCTACCAGATCGTTTAAAATGCAACTACAACTAAGAAGAACATTTGCATCCTTAAGTAAAAGGGAAGCAACACTTTGAAACAATTACTTAGCCACTTAGAAAGGTCAGTCGGTGTGGTTCTATAGGCTGTTGCAATAAACATAGGCCTTTTAGAAACTTTATAAATTTTTTATGTAGCACAAGTTAGAAATGGAAGGTTCGGGTAATAGATAAAGTCATAAGACTAACAAAAATGTTGATGATATTCTATTACATTCATGGTTGAAAGAAAACAAGCGTTATATGTTCCCACTAGAGAATGGACTTCATTCAATAACAATCCCAAATTGATTTTCTTGCAAACAAATACAAAATTGTTTGAGTATTTATCCACATACGAAATGACAAAACATCTAGTAAACTTATGAAGAAGAACTTCCTCATTAGAAATTTACAACTAACATGAACATCTGCATTCTTAAGTAAGTTTATCTGAATCTCCTTAATAGAATGCAACAACGCTCTCGGGCCCTATATGAGTATCAAGCTTGTTTTTGGGCCGTAAATGAGCTTGTTTGATAGCTAGAAGAGTCCAGATTGTGTAACAATTGGTTTCAAATCAGTTGGATCTTCCAATCAAAAGTTATAGCCAATTGAATCAAGGTGGGTAGGGCACCCAACCTGGTTGGGCACATCTATCTTTGTCTCTATCTTATTTATTTGATTCAAAAATTCAAGAAAAGGCTTGCCAATCCCATCTATTTGAGATGTAGTCATCTTTTTGAGGTCATAGCCACAATGTTTCCTACAATTGCATTGTATTTGAGTGATTTGTGGATTATTTGAGTGTTTCACACGTGCCAAAGGTAGTTTGACCCAAAATTTGCCTATACTCCATCAATATATGAGAGGTTGATCTAGTTTGAGAGAGATTGGTAGAGTTACTGGGATCCATCTCACATTTTGTTGCAAGATCTTGCATAGGAGTTGGTAGTACACCTTTATTTGATCCTATAGTGAGAGAGAAGCAACATTTTATTGTCTCATTACAAGGAGTCTTCACTATTTCATGGCTTCTATGGGTTCCTTCCTATTGGAATCTAGTGAAAGACTATCTACCTCCAACTATTCTATTTGGAAGGTTAGAATGGAGTCAATCTTGATACTCCAAGATGTGATGGACATTGTTCTTGGACTTGAGGAGGAGCCTCAAGTGCTCCAAGAAGTTCAAAGATATAAGAAGAGAGCTAGAATGGCTCTACATTATATCAAGATGAATGTCTCTAACGAGATTTTGAGAGAGATTGGTGATTGCACTCGGCCAAGGAAGCTTGGGATTCACTCAAAGCTATCTACAAGGCCAAGAATATCTCTAGGCTCCTCACTCTATGAGGAGGAGGCCACCTCACATGCTTCTACTTCAAGGTTGAAGAAAAAGAATGCTAAGTGCTTTTTTTGTGGCAAGAAAGGCCATTATTCCACAAATTTTCAAGAAGAAGAGCCAATTCAAGCAAGCCAACATCTCTAATGAGAAAGAACATTATACTGCAAGTTATGGAAAAGGCTCTCTTATGGCATCAAGTTTCTCCTCTTCCCCCTTCAAGAATGATGACTCATGGTATATTGATAGTGGAGCCTCATCTCATATGTGTAGCTCCAAGCACTCTTTCTCATCTATTATGCCTTATGAAGGAGTCAAGAAGTCCATATACATTGCAAGTTATCGTGAATGCAAGATTGAAGGAGTAGGGACTATTTCCTTGAAGCTTGCATCTTCTAAATTTCTCTCTCTCAACAAGGTTATTTTTGTTCCAAAGCTTACAAAGGACCTTATAAGTGTTGGCCAACTTCTTGATAGTGGCCTTGATGTGGAATTCCATATTGATACTTGTGTGATCAAGAATGCATAATCTTGATAATCATCTCATTTGCTCATCTTATGATCTTGATCTTTATCATCTTTGTGATCTTTATGAGGCATGGAAGCCTCGGAATTCTCTATGTATAATGCAGCCATCTTCATGAAAGTGGATCTTTCAAATCAAAAATCATCATCAAGCATGGGGGAAGCACATGGATATAGTGGCAAATTGGTGGAATGCTCTTCAAAGGTATATCAAATAAATCTTATCATGGATATGGTGAGGTTTATGCTATGATCGATCTCTGGACTGATCTTCACTTCATATGCATACCAAAGGACCCACTCAACAAGTTTCACAAACTCCTTGATTGATCTAGTACCTTATCAAGCTAGTTTTTGGGGAGTGTGAAAAATATTGCAAAATCTAACTTTATTATTTTGCAATCCTAGTTTGTGAGTAAATCTCACACGTTGTGAAAAATAGTCAAACACTACAAGAGGTCGAGCGAGTACCAAGACTTTTTTTTAGAGTTTCTCTGCAAGATAGTTTATAAAATGAGTCGCGAGGGGAGCGGAATCTCGAGCTCCGGGTCCGGTGTTTGGCCTCGGAATAAGCCTACCAAATTTGGACTTGGTTTTGAAACATTTATAAAGAGAGATATAGAGAGGGTTATAAATTCACTAGAGGGCCTTGGAACATACATCAAAATATTGAAGCTAATTTGAGGAGTATACCGAGGCTGACGTTGGTATAAGCCTACCAAATTTGAACTTGTTTTTGAGACATTTATAGAGAGGGTTATAAAGAGGGTCCATGTGGCAAGAGGCATTCAGGACACTCTGCTAACTGAGGGTAATACCGAGACTAATGAAAAAAAAAGGCCCCTCGGTATAAACCACGGTATAAAACAAAATGTAAATGGATCTCACTTTTGGAATTTGTTACCTATCAATACATTGAATTCCATTTTTTATCAACATTGGTTGCCATATGCACAAGTGAATAAAGAAATTTATGTATCACAAAAAAATGATGATCACAAGTTGTGTACTCACATGCATTGACTTCTTGTTCGATGTCAAGTGGTCAATTAATAAAGTGTAATTGCATTTGTGAGCAATATGATTAATATTACAATGAGTTTAAATACATCATTTGGTCTCACTTATTCATTTGGTGCTTCATTGTTATCATTTACCGCATCATCATGTCACAAATCTGCCAAACCAAATGAGTCTATCTCTAATTCTACCCAAATATCTCCTATAGCTTCATCATTAATAAGCTGATCTTCAAAAGCTAATGGTGACGGTGACAATGAGTGAGATCGAGAAGGTGTGTTGTGTGTCGTCGAACCATCTGATGATGATGCATCATGCTCAACGTCATCATTAGAGATTAGAGCAATTTGTCTATAACACACATGAAGCTAGCAAGCTTACCCAAACAAATTCGTGACGCTCGCATCTGACCACCCGTACTTAGTTTGCAAGTTGAAAAGTAGCAAACAAGGTCTCAACTTTGACATTTGTCCACCCTCATACAAAGGAGTGGATGCCAAGCCACACATCATCTCTTCTTCCCTTGTTAATGTGGCCTCGGGTGCGTTTGTGAAGAATGCATCCATCATGTCATCCATGTCCCCCTCGTGATCATGTGATGTGAATGGCACATCCTCGTGTACTAAGTCTCCTCGGGACATATCTTCGTGCAAGTCCATGGGTGGTGTGTGTGAGCAAAGTGGTGGCTCTCGTGCGCTTGCACGTCTAAATCTTGCGGATTGCATGGCAACATCTGGTTGAATTCTTTGATAGTCATGTGAGTGTGAGTCATCATCCCTACACAATACAAGTGCAACAACAGTCAAGAATAACATAATATTCCTCCGATTAGAAAGGGTGCCAAACAACATACATGGAAAAGGAACGTGCAATCAATTAGCAATACAAAGTGCCTTGCAAAGTAGAAGTCACCGAAGAACCGACTTTCGTCCGCATAAATAATGACTCTCTCTCAATCTGGCCATACATGCGAACATGTGATATAGTGGTACGTCACTCTCGTCGCAGTTCATACTTACATCGTGTACATGGGCATGGTATTCTCTGGTGTAACTAGGCCTTTGATACAATATGTGATGGCCCTACCTCATCGTCTAAAGACGACGAACATATGCTCGCCATTTGCATCAGTGCAACTCTGCAGCTGACAATGGATGGAACACAAAATTAGAAATGATCAACAATACATAAAACAAACTAGTTGCTATTTGAGTCTAGTGCAACTAGTCTCTAAATTTGAGTCTAGTGCAACTAGTCTCTCAAAATTAGCAATACAAGATAAACCAAATTTTAAGATCATTTTAATAAAATTCTTGCTCATTTATATTTGTGACAAGGCCAACTGCAATTTTGTGATCCATGCTCATTGGTTTGTGACAAAGCCAACTACAATCTTAAGAAGAGCGATGCTAGCCACGTACTGATGCAGATAAGCATGGATCAAATGATCATGCAGATAGGCATGGATCAAATGACGCCTAGATATGCGATCCATGCCTACGTGCATCATTACATGGCTAGCCTCGCTCTTCATTTATCCCAAACCAATGAAAACTAAGATTTGCATATTGTTCTACTTTTGTGTCCAATTGAGGAGTTGCATGCGGGGCATTACGGCCTTTTTTGGACTCAAAAAAGGCCTCTTTACTAATTATAATTAGTGTTAATGACGACATGTGTACCAATAAGAAAGTGACAACTGAGATGGAATGGTCCATATGACATGGCATATCCAATGGTGTAAATAAGATCTTCAAATTCTAACCCACCCACTAACCCTCCTCTAACTCTAATTCCTCAACCCATAATAATGATGCTATGACAAGTAATAAATCTTAATAGCATATTCATATATCCAAACAAGTTATTTGACTGATTGTAAGACATGGATTTTTTGTCCTTTGATTGATATATTTCCTCAATATGAAATGGAACACCAATAATCTTTTGAATTTCTCTATTCAATGTATCACGCTCCTGTTTTATTTGAAATGGTCGTGGAATAAGAAATTTTTCAATGCCAACCAGCATCAAAGCCTCTTTGATAATCTTAAATATGATGCCATAAGCATCTCTGCTTATTCCAGCAAAAGCACATGCTCCTAGAATTATAGTATTGTCAAGTATCTTTTGTACTTCAATCATTAATGCATCAACAATTTTTATCGTAACATGACTGTTTCGATTTTTGGTCATCAATGATTTGGTTGATTTTGTTGTCAACGCAGAGCCCAAAGACTTGCCTATAGTAGCATTGTCTTTCACATTTTGATTCCCAACCAATGTTGATCTGTAAAACAAAAATTAGATAATAGATGATTAATGTTACAATTTACAGTCATGCAAAAACAACATAAGATCCGAACTCTTGAAGTAAAAAAAGAGACTCCAAAGGCCAAAAGTCAAAAACTTACTTGAATGCATAAATCCTCCTTTTTCGATAGCCTCCTGTTGATGACAAATTATCAATATTTGTGTTGATCACTTGCTTTCGTATTTTTTGTTTTTACCTTTTTACCTATCAAGTCAACATCTTTCAATAGTTGTGAGTATGCAGAACGGTCATTATTCAATTCGATTTTCATTTGATCAATGTCTTTTGTTGTACTCACTATGATTTCTTGTAACAATTCACTATTATTTCAAAGATTTTCATTTTCATTTTGGAGAACCTCATTCTCTAGCAATTTTATTCGCAAAATATTGTCTTTTTGAGCACAATCTGAAGATATACATCTAATTACATCCTCTAAACAATGGATTCTTTCTATTGAAAATGCATTACCATATTCTTCTAATCTTTTACAATAACCTAGCAAACCATTATTTCCATGATAGACAAAATATATCAATTGAGTAACTGAAGAGAATTTGGGATCGTGCATGGTATATGGACCTTTAGGATGTAATCTCCAGTCTGCCTAGAGGTCCAGATTTGTTTTCCCATCAGCCTTATAGCGCAAACAATCATCAACTGATAAGCAAGATGTTTTGACACCTCTTTTAATCGAAGGAGCATAACTTTGGGAAGATCTATATGGAGATGAGCTTTTTTCATTGTAAGAGAAAAAAAAATAGAACAAAAATTAATTAAATGAAACATACTCAGCGCCTTTATACATTTCACATACCAATTTATCATTTCACGTAGCACTTGAAGAATGAGATTGATCTTTATTCAAATTTTGCCATGCCGCTCATTTTTTTATTTTTGAGTTTGTTTAGTCTGTGTATTTTGATTGCCACTCTTCTTTTTTCAGATCTTGCCATCTCTCTTTTCTCTCAATAGATGTAGGCATTTTATGTAGCATTCAAAGATGGTGATTGCTAATTGATGCAAATGTTATAATGATGTCATAGTGTAATGTAGTTGGCACTCTTCTTTTGAATTTTTGCCCTCACTCTCTCTTCTCCTTCATTCTCCCGAGGGATGATTTTTCCCAAGAGAAACCTTAGTTAACCATGATTGTGACCATGACTGTAACCAAAGCGACTTTGTATTTGAACTATTGTGGGCATGCACTTGTATTATAATTTTTAATTTTGACTAATTCCTCCATCCTATGTGGCATTTTTTATAGGGCCCTTTTGAACGTAGGAACTCCTATAATAATAGTTGGTTGCATGTCCTTGACGACATCTCTATACTCAAATATTCTTTTACTTGAGGAGCAACTTAAATCACATACCACCTTTTGGGATTTGGTCGGTCAGGTTTAAAGACCACCTGTAATTTTAAGCATAAACATTATTGATTGTTCAAATTGTTTGAGCTCTATACAAGATCAGTTAATTGACACAAAATGGCACATAGATCATGACTACCGTGGCAACTAGGCAACACTTTGCTGACAAACTTTTCTGTTGTCTACCGGCCTTTGGTCGGAGAAAATACTCTAGACCCTAATTCGGCAACCTCATGATAGAAGCTTGTGTCATGTATTCTAGGTTGCTTTGATCATCTTAATTTCCATTTACTGCCTATATCGACTACTCTGATGATGTAAAATTACATCAGTGTAATTACCATTTTTGTGATCTGATGACTCTAATTTGAAGAGGACCCTAGCTTTGTAGTGATGAGAAAAACGCTTACCCAATTATCACTATCTTTCAGTGTGCTTCAGCTTTTCTACTCGGAAACCTTAACAAATTTGAAAATTTTGGCAAAAGTATAATACATCATTGCAATTCTTACTGTCCTTTGAGTCTGCCCGAACGTTAGTTACTCATGATCAGATAACCTTGACAAAAATTTGAAAATTCTAGCAAAGTTAAAGTAGAATGGTTGACTGCTTCAATTCTCACCATCCTTGAGTCTGCTTGAACTTGTTCTACTTAGAAATTACCTTTATAGATTTGAAGATTTCAAAAAAGAGTTTCTCACTTTCCTTGAGTCTACTTGAACTTGTTCTACTTAGAAATTACCTTTATAGATTTGAAGATTTTAAAAAAGGGTTTAATATATTACTACAATTCTCACTATCCTTGAGTCTGCTTGAACTTCTCTAGTCAGAAACCTTGTGACAGGCAGATATGCTCAATATCCCTTCCCATAATACTTTAGTTGGTTTGTAAGTATATTGTACTGTATTGATGATGCTCATGGTATTTATTTTCATAAAATAATCCTTGCACAAAGCGGAAACCATGATTTCCGAAGGAATGAAGTCCTTTGCTTGATTAAAATCACTTCAAACATATGAAGTGAAATGCCAACACAATCCCTTAGGTTTTTTTCACTGGATTGAAATATATGTACATTGTAAAGCCTAGCATTGAAGGTTTTTTGGTCTTCCCCTCGACAAGTACTCTAAAGGAAATTCTACTTTAATTCTAACTCTCTCCCTTAAAGTAGAGGCTACTTTTTATACAATCAGCTTTAAAGTCAACAAACTTTTAGAACATAAACCTTTGATCTAAACTTATCAAACTTTTCTCCAACAAGTGGCTTAGTGAAAATATCAGTTAGGTGTTCTTCCGTACTACAATAAACAACATGAATTTCACGACTCAGCAACCTCTCACGTATAAAGTGATACTGAATCTCAATGTGTTTGGTTCTCACATGGAACACTAGATTCTTTGCTAGCTGGAGGCCACTTTGATTGTCGCTATGTAAAGTCGTGGGATTTTTTTTCCATCATGCCAACTTCTTCCAAGATTTGTCTCAACCATATAGCTTCTTGCGCTGCGCTGCACTACACATTACCTTATACTCTGCTTCTGTGGTGGATAGAGCAATTGTACTTTGCTTCTTACTAGACCAAGAAAAACAACTGCCACAAAGCTGGAATACATATTCTGTGGTGCATCTATGATCATCATAGTCACCTCCCCAATCCGCATCCACAAAGCCACACAACTCAAGTAAACCCTCATGCTTCCTATAAATCAAGCCATAATCTGAAGTGCCTTTTACATAACGCAAAATGCATTTAGCTTCCTTCCAATGTGTTTCCGTAGGTGCTGCCATAAACTGACTTACAATACCAATAGCATAGCATCTATCTGGTCTAGTCTCCCTACTAACTGTCTGTATAGCGTAGCATAAAATGACTATGACTCATCAAGCTTAGAAAGCTTTTTACCTGATTCAATAGGAGTATTCACTAGTTTGCAATCTTGCAACCTAAACCTGTGCAACAACTCTTTGACATACTTCACCTTTGTTAAACCCACTTCGTGTCCTTTTTGCCACACCTCTACTCCAAGGCAATAATGCATCAGGCTGAGATCTGTCATCTCGAATTGTTCCATGAGGTCTTTCTTGATCATGTCTATCATCTCTTGATTATTTCCCGTAATAATCAAGTCAACAACATAAAGAGCAATCAAAGCAACTGTACCATCAAAGCATAAATCATACAAATTTGGATCAGAATGTGTTCTCACCATCTCCTTTGAACGAAAGTAGGCATCAATCCTGCTATACCATGCACGTGGTGCCTGTTTAAGTCCATAAAGCGTTTTCTTCAAGTGACATACTTTATTCTCCTATTCTTTCGCTACAAAGCCTTCAGGTTTATCCATGAACACCTCTTCTTCTAACTCACCATTTAAAAAAGCAGATTTCACATCCATCTGATGCAAAGGCCAACCAAAATGTGAAGCTGAAGCAACAAGTAGACATAGAGTATTCCACTTACATACCAGTGCAAAGGTCTCCTCATAGTCGATGCCTTTACTTTGCGCATACCCTTTGATCACCAATCTTGTCTTGTGTTTTGCTATACTTCCATCTGCATGGTACTTAGTCATGTATACCCATTTTCAACCAATGGGTTTCTTGCCAACTGGTGGTTCTACTAAGTTCCATGTTCTATGCTTAGCAATTGACTACATCTCCTCTCCCATGGCCTTGACCCAAATGTCATCATCTTTCGCTTCACCATAAGTCGAAGGTTCTTTGTTTTGAATAATGCTAGATAAGAGAGCATAATTTGCTTCATACCTTTCAAGTTGTGTCTTCTCTCTTGTTGATCTTCGTAGCTCTCCCTAGCTAGATGATCCTAGAAAGTCATCCATGTCGCGGCTCTCCAACAATCTCTCAAACCACTCAGGGAGCTTCATGTCAGGTTATCGGCTTCCTAGTGAAAATGTATCCCACGATACATCCTTCTCCTTGCGTTTGTCACCTGCAACTTCAATCCTTCTTGCACCAAAAGGTTTGTCTCTACCTCTCCAACCTGTCTCTTGAGGTTGAGTTGTAATATCTTGAGATGTATCCTCATGTTCATCACTTGGAAAGTCAGTAAATGGATCATCATCAGGCATTAGAGAAAGTTTGAACTCAAAAGAGGCCTTTCAAAAAGATACTTTTATTTTTTTCTCAAAAGTTTCTTCCACATGGTCCAATCAAAACACTCAAATTTGAAATCTACGTAACGTAGCTCCTTCAAATTGATTTTCTTTTCTTTTTAAAAGAACTACAATTTTGCGTCGGGGCAGCCCGTAAATAAGCCATTTTATCTGTGGTATAGTATGCAACTCAACAAAAAAAAAAAAATAGTGTAACTTTTTAACAACAACTCGGATTGAGACGATTATGGTGCCATTAGAAAGCCCTCGACGAGAGCTTTTCAACGGTACCGAACATGACCCAGTTCTGAGCTACGATGAAGAAGTTATGGCCAGTCAAGTTTTGGTCGCTCAACATTTGGTCAACCCGATATCTATTTCAAAGGTAGTTGACCTTTTTGATCCGGATCAAACAGGTCAACTGAGCTTGAAATAGATATCGGGTTGACCAAGTGTTAACCGACCAAAACTTTGACTGGCCATAACTTCTTCACCATAGTTTGGAACTGGGTCATATTGGATGTCATTGGAAAGCTCTCATCAAGGGCTTTCTAATGGCACCGTAATCGTCTCAATCCGTGTTGTCATTCAAAAGTTATGCTTCTTCTTTTTTTTAGCCACAGACTATACTATGCACATAGTAGCTAACAATTGAAGATTGTGTGGGCAAAACTGCGGGCAGAAAAAGACTTTATTTTAGTATTTTGCATTGCCAAAAAATTGTCATCCTACGTGGCAATCCTTATAGGGCCCTTTCCAAGGCCAAACTTTCTATAATGAGGTATCCTCACTATACCATCTTTCCCACTGGATGTGTCTATCTTCTCAACATCCTCGTCTTCATACATCTTGCATTCATCAAAGATGACATCACGACTTACATGGATTTTGTTTTTTACTGGATCAGAACATCTATAGCCTTTCACACGATTGTCATATCCTAGGAATATACACTTACTAGCTTTCACATCAAGTTTACATCTCTCTTCCTTAGGAATGTGTACAAAGGCCTTACATCCAAAGATTCGCAAGTGGTTCACCTTTGGCTTCTTCTTTGTGAATGCCTCCTCAAGTGTTATCTTTGGTATGGCAATGGTAGGACTTCTATTTTGAAGATAAATTGACGTACTACATGCTTTGGTAGTTTCATCTCAACTAGCATAGATCTGGCACTTTCCACAATCGTACGATTCTTGCGCTCAGCTACACCATTGAGAGCAGGAGTATGAGCTTGTGTAAATTGTCTTTTGATCCCACATTGATCACAAAGATCATTGAAGTCATTAGACTTGTACTCGTCTCCACTATTTGATCTTAGAACTTTGATCTTCCTATTTGTTTGATTTTCGACCAATGCTTTGAAGCTCTTGAAATTGTCAAATGCATCCAACTTCTTCTTCAAGAAGTAGATCCACGTCTTACGTGACATATCATCAATAAATGTCATGAAATAAAAGGCTTTACCTAAGGACATAGTCCTCATAGGCCCGCATAAATCTGTGTGGATCAAATCCAAAATGTTCTTTGCCCTTGCAACACCACCTTTGCTGCTTCCCATATACACATGATTCACACATCGATTTTAAGTGGTCTTCTATAGTAGGCAATCCTTTTACCATCTCCAATTTTCTCATCAAACTAAGGCTTCCTAAGTTCAAGTGACCAAGCCTCTTATACCACAACTCAATATACAATGGAATGGACGAGACAAGTCCATGTTGCCCCTTGATTGTAGCATCCAACCTGTACAATTTAGTATTGGGCTCCCTTACTCCATCCGCAATAACTTTAAACTTTTGGTTCACATCCTTCACAAAGCAACGATCATGGGCAAATTCTACTTCCAACTTTTGATCAGTAATGACTCCAACAGAAAGTAGATTTCTCTTCAAACCTGGTACGTAAAGTACCTCCCTGATCATCCTACTTTTGCCATCAGGTAGTTGGGTTGAAACGGTGCCTATCCCCTTGATCTTGCACACATCACCATTTGCTTGTGAAACGGGCGTTCCATTATCCAACACTTTCAAGCTACTGAACCAATCCTTGTTACCAATCATGTGTCTTGTGGATCCCGAGTCAATATACCACGCTGATCATCTTGATTAGATGACAATGCAGATATGAAGATGTTAGAGTCTTCAATCTCACCCTCATCGACAAGGTTACCTGCTTGCTTAGGTTTCTCCTTGCCTTGTTCCGCCAGGAATTTCTGACATTCACTCTTCCAATGGCCCTTTTTACCACAATGAAAGCACTTGCCTTTCTTCGTGGTCTTACTAAAAGATCCCTCATCCTCCTGAGTCTTGGCAAATTGTTGTATAGACTTCTTCTTGCCCTTGCCCTTGCCTTGTTTTTGGCATGTCGCAAGTGCCTGATCGTCAGTATTTTGACGACTAGCTTTCACCATTTCTCATTGTTGCTCTTCCTGCATCAAGATTCCTATGAGCTCGTCAAAGGTTGGCAATCTTTCTCTTGCTGCTATTCCGCTCACAAACATCTGATAGGGTTCTACAATGCCGCACAATGCATTGTGCACCAGCTCCACATCACGTATGCGCTCACCAATAGAATGCAGTTCATCCCTCATTGTCTTGATTCTGGTCATATAAGTTTGAATGTGCTCTCCTTGTTCCATGGGGGCACTATTCAGTTTTGACTTCAAAAACATGATTCTTGATGGATTTCACGTCTCGAACTGCTCTTTTAGCACATTCCATGCCTGTTTAGGTGTAACAGCATCACAAATGTGGGTAATGATATGATCCTTTACTGGCAAGTTAATGAAGGTCAAAGCTTTCCTCATCTTCTTGTCAAACACTTTTATATCCGCTTCATTTAGCGGCCTTCTCTCATCACCTGTGACGACTTCCCACACGTCTTTCTCCATCAATATGTTTCTCATTTTGAATTTTCACACTGCATAGTTGGAAATCCCGTCCAATTTGCTACTTTCAGTCAAAATGGACTGTCCCATGTTTGTCATCGCAAAACTTCTTGAAACTTTTGTCGTAGGCTAAAAGCAGTATGTCAAGGCCAACTATGATGTCAGAAGTCAAAAATAATGACCTGCACTTTTCCCTTACCAGGCCACTCGTCGCTTTTCCACCAAATTGATAGCCAAATCGGCGTCGCCTTCCGAAATGCACTCAATCGTCAACGTCCAACTATGTGCCCAATGGAATGGTGAAATCACTTTTGATACACTCTAAACACTTTCTTTATTGCAATCACTCTGTTTTGTTGTACCGTACTTGCATGTACAGTCCGGGTGCCTTTCGTTTGGAGTCCGTAGCTCTTCGTTTGGGTCAAAACGGATACAAGAGGTGAATTTAAGAGTTTTTTTTCACTTTTTGAACTATTTCTTTAGTTTGAAGAGACTTCAACCTTCAGTGAATTTGGACTTAACTCAACTTTCATTATGAAAATTTTTAATGAAGTTGAAACTTAGTTTGACTTTAAACACCCTTCAGGCCCCTTCTCTCATCATCCAATGGCTCTATTGGATCCCACGACCCATGCTTCTCCAGATTCCTACAATCTTCACCGTTCATCAACCAATATCTTGATCCGATGGTTTTGATTTGATCTGCACATTTGATCCTCCTCCACCAATCGCCAGCACCCTAGAGACACGATGTCTTCCCATGCACTGGTTGCGTGCGAGCTCCATGAGCTCTCTTCTTCCTTGTCTTCCCGGTTTTGGATATGGTTGCCCTCTAAATTTGCTTATGGCTCCTCAGACTCAGCGCGACTGTCCACGGCCACTTCAAATTTGATTAAACTGAGCAAGGCGCCATCCTTCCAACTTTTACACCGACAGAAAATGTTGAGTATAGAGAGAAATCCACGTTTTTGAGCTTTCAAACCCTAGGCTAGGGTTTTTCTCAGAAAACTAATCTGGCTTCCTATTCATAGTTCTCTAACAGGCCAATCCTCTTCCTCTGAGACGCCCTACTGCTAGAAGTGTGTTGCTTCAATCCGTTTGTCAAACGGTGTCCAATTGAATGCACACTGATTGCAAACACCAAGTAGCCTTCCTTCGGAATTTCACAATTCCATTTGTTGAGATTTTGATTTAGCCGACAACTCTAGTCTCTGAATCCTCACACAGCCTCAAGATCACCAAGCTTCTGTGTGCTAAACTCTTTGCACCAGTGCTTCTCTTTTCGTCTTCAACCCGCCGTAAATCTTGAACTCTCAAAAGACAGTTCTCCCGAAGCTCTCTTCAATGGCGATGTTGTACTATGTACACTCCTTGTACGGCTCTGATACCAACTTAGAATTTGCTTCGAACAGGAATGCAGATCATGCTACACAGTAACACAGACAAAAAACGCTCTCCACAACAAGCTCACATAGCAACTATATTTCTCAAAATGAAATTACACTGTACATATAGTTGTTCACTCAGGAAACCCATGCATGACCCAGAGCAGGACGCATGTCCCATCGACTTGCCTCGTGGTGAGGCCAACTGATCCTTATCGACTGATAGGACCCACAGTACAGTAGCACAGTGATTCTACTTTAATTCTAACTATATGATCATGGGATAGGGACTTTTTTTAATTTAAACTTGCTTAGCAACTGTTCTAATAAGTTGAAATATTGTAGCATATATGTTGCTAATACTAGCAAAATCACAAACACCCTGGACTGTAGTTTTATCTAAAAAAATTGAATGTCCAACATCAGGGACCTGCAATTTTGTACTTTATATGAAAACTCCTATTGTTCATCAAAATGTATTGAATGGATTTACTAGTCAATATTGAACCTAATGGTTTTCTAATTGAGGCATTTTTCTCAATGTTTTGATGAGAAACATCTACAAGTAAAACAAAATAGCTAGATGAAAAACATAACAGTGAAAAAATATCATTATCTAATTGATCAAGTAACAAAAATCAGAATATGCTTACTTGAATGCATGAATCCTCCTATTTTGATAACCCCCTTTGAATGAATATCTTCCAACCCTGTCACTTTCACTTGTTGCTCTTAGCCTTCTTCTTTGACAATTCCACATCTCTCAACAATTTTAAGATTTCAAAACAAATAGAATGTAAGATAGCTTGCATTTGCTTTGATTAATTCTATTTTTTATATTGGAAATTATCTTTTCTAATTATTCATGATTTCTTCTAAGTTTTGAATTTTTTCTCTATGGTCTTTTGGATAACAAAATCTCTCTCACGATAATAAGAAATTATGCGTCTAAACTCACATTCTAAAAATTGAATCCTTTACATAGAAATTTTTTTTCCATAATTGTGCAATCTCTCACAATATCCTAGTAGTCCATTATGCCCATTACATATCCATGTAACTAACTGAATTATTGGAGAAAATGTGGGATGTGTTAGAGTGCTAGGATCATGAGAATACAAAGTCCATAGATCTAGGTTTCTCTTTCTTTCAGCCCTATAACAAAAACGATCCTTACAAGATATTAAAATTCATTCAACCTCTCTTTGTTGTAAAGGATCCTTATCAGTAGAGATATCCAAATGGAGGAAATACAATGTTGTCATCAAGAAAAGTAGAAAAGCAATCACAAGCATCAAGGTACTCAAAACAAATGTCTTAAACAAATAAAAATATACACAAGTATGTATTTATCTGGTATAATATCACCAATTCTATAACATCAATTCAATAATTTTGCTTTCTTTCTTATTCAAATTTGGAGATGGTGCTCATATTTTCATTCCAAGTAGAAATTTGCTCATCTTAACCATTGGAGGGAATACATATTTAAATTTACGTAAGCTAAACTGTGAACACTTGAAATTTCTTAAGCATGACATTAGATACTATGATTAGAGCATTGGGTACTGGGGAAGCTTTGAGAGTGGTGTGGGCAAGCAAATAAACAATTTTGGTTTTTTTTTATTTTGGCTTTTCTTTACTATCCTAGATGGCATTCCTTATAGGATCATTTTAACATTCAAAATGCTATTCTGTGTCTTTAGAATAATAAGAATGATCCACATCTTGTTGGGTAGGTTTTTCAAGAAAATGGAGTAATTTGGAGGATGAGTTAGACCTCCAAGAAAAAGATGAATATGTTTTGCATTCTTAATAGTCAAGAAATGAAAAAATGGACCTCATAATACAAAGAAGCTAAAGCTCATAGAACAGCTATTTGAGCCACTTCTAGAAGAGGGCATAGAAGACAACCATACCCGTTGACCTTGCTATTTTTCTCAAGGACATGACACTTGATTGGTTATTGGATACCCTTAGACAAGACACAACAAATAATGAGGAAAGTAATATATGTATAGAAAAAAAAAAGCTTAGAGAGAGAGAGAGAGAGATAAAAAAATTTGAAAGGGAATGCGATTTCTAGATAAGCTATGTATCTAATAGACATCTCACATGTTTAACTAGTAATTTTTGCAACACAGTTGTTAACGTGCACATGCCATCAACCACAGTTTATTTGACTTCACTAACACATGTTATTCTTTTTTGTTTAGCACAAAAAATAAAATACATCGTGTGGACAGATGGACAACATTTTTGTGTAATAAGAATATAAACACATATGACTATGGATAAGAATAGAAACACATATGACTATGCAGTCATAGCAAATGCTACAAAAAGGGAGTCTCACAACCACAGTTGATAGCAGTCTAATCTCTACTCAACTTGATTATTGTGGGACAATCCATAATATCTTGGAAGTTCGATTTAGGCAATTCAACTTTTTTGAGTTTGATGTAAAATGGTTCAAGGTTATTTGTAATGATCCTAATGTGACTTTGCTAGTGACTCCACCAAATTTTGGAGAGATCAAAGTAATACATTTAATGTCTCTCAACAAGGTGAGCAAGTTCATAAATGTGTTCAATGCAAGTAGTCAGAATCAATGTGCCATTTTGTGTCAATTAATGATCTTGTACAGAGCTCAAGCAATTTGAACAATCAATAATGTTTATGCTTAAAATTACAGGTGGTCTTTCAACCTGACCGATCAAATCCCAAAAGGTGGTATGTGATTTAAGTTGCTCCTCAAGTAAAAGAATATTTGAGTATAGAGTGTGAAATTTCAGAGAAATAAAGACCAAGAATGGATCTAGATCAGATCCTCAAGAGGTGTTGGAAGCTAGATTACTTAATCTACTAATCAACCAATGATTTAGATCAATTTCCCATCAAAAATCTAGCAAGAACAACAAGCAAATGATTAAACTTGAGACCTACTGCCTTCACACGTGTGAAGAACAGTACCTGTACGGATTTACAGCAGAGAGTGAAGTACACAAGTGTTAGAAAGCAATAGAACCATAAAATCACAACACAAATATGAGAATACTCAAGATATGCCTCCAAAACCAAGATCTTGCCCCAGCAATTATCTCAAAGTGGATCCATCATGGATTATATACAAAAATCATCGTACTCTTTCTCTAAGCCACTTCCAACACGTGTGAGACAGGTCATAGTGCTTATCCATATCCACTTTGGCTAAGATTCCATTAATTTGCCACATCTCATTGGTGACTAGTGTTGACCTTCTAGATTCCTACAAATTAGGAGATAGGTCCTACAATCTAGGAGATTTGACTTTTGACTTGTATGAAAACTATATACGATGGATCTGAACTTTCTATATGATATTTCACATGTGGGAGACCACTCCTACCCATGTGATATAGCATTTTCTACCACTAGAATGGTGCCAAGTGGCATAATACTACTAAACTTGTTTTTGGCCAGTTTAGCCACTAGTTTCCAAATTAAATGATATGTACAACCTATATTATCTATCTAAATGACTTAGGCATAGATTTCACATGTGGTAATAGGCTCCACACATGTCTAACGATGATAGGTACAAGTCATTATGGTATTTACAAGATTTAACCAAGTTAGCTTTTGCCAATTTTAACACTTTTCAAAACTAACTTGATACATCTATGGTACATCTATTTACAACACTTAAGGCTGATCATTGCAGGTTCATAGGTGTGAAGATCAGCCAATGAGCTTGATGATGATCCAAGATCACCATATCCATGATAGTGCCTCCTTGATGTTGACTTCTTTGATGAACTTGAGAGCTTTGCACCACTTGATCACTTTTTCCATTGATTTGTTCTATCCTTGAAACATATGGTTGATCCAAAAGCTCCTCCTCCTTAAAAATAGCTGAAATTTTATGAGAAAATAAAGATTCTTTCTTGACTCATAAGGATCACAAATATCCAACATCATGTTACCAAGATCTCGAGAATTAGGCTTATCAACATTGGCAAGACTATGCATGCTATAATAACAAAGAGTTTGCATCATATATTTCACTTACTCTCATAAAGAGTTTACAATTTGCCTCAATACATGAAAAAAGACAAATTTTCACACTATGATTGAACAAATCACTCTTGCTCTTGCAAGACTCAAGAGCATACATTTGATGAAATAACCATTTGCTTTATAATTGATCTAAAATCAATTTCAAATCATTAAGAACATCAACTATGTTCTCAAGAGAGACATCATACTCAACTAGTATTGCTTTACTCCAACTTTGAGTTGCAAAAGTCTCACTAAAGCAAATTGATTCACCAAATGACATAAGAGAAGCAAGCATGAGATGCCACTTGAAATGTGCTCCTCTTTCCCTTGAAATGTGAGCCATATGAACTCAACCATGTCTCTTGATATTCTTCTTGGAATCATTACTTGAGAAGGACTCTCCTCCTCAATCCTTGGCACACTTGAACCTTGAGATGACTCCTCAAGATCACCTTCTTGGTGCTCCTCCTTGATGGAAATCCAAAATCTCCATGTCTCAAAATTATCACAACAAACATGATCATATAATGTGCACTTCATATGATCATCAACATTACTTATGCTAGAACCATAAGTCCAAAAATCACCATATCTTGGCATGATTTTTCTAATATTGAAATCAAAAAGTATTTCCATCTCAATAAGGCTAACTACTTGCTTATGGATATAAGTGTCCACTTTGGATGCTTCACTTATTCTCATAAGAAGTTTACATCTTGCCTTTAAAATTAAAAATTTACAATTTTCAACATTATGAATGAACACATCATTCATGATCTTATTGACACCAAAAGAAAATACATCATAAAGGCACTTCCATTTTCTTGACTTTATACTCAATGTAAGTTTACAAGGAAAACATGCTTTGTTATCTATTAAGGCATCACACTCAACTAGTATTGCCTCAATCCACATTTGAGATACAAAAATCTCTTCAAAGCAAAATAGTTCTTATTTTCATTTTGTGATTGCTCCTCCTTAATCTTGCTTGGTTTCTCTTGGATCATAACAATAACTTTGAACTTATCCAAAGTTTTAAACAAAATGCATTCCAAGGTCATGAAATAAATCCAAGTGACATTAATGAAAGTGACATCTATCTTTGCATCTTGAACCAAACAATGCATTTTAAATGAAAAACTTCAAAAGGTTTGAAATGTGTGGTGATGGACTTTTGAAGACAAATCTTGTAAGTCCTTGTGAGACTCCAAGCCTCATGTATCTTTCCACAAAGGAAACACCTTTCCTTGGATTTGTCCTTCTTGCCTTTGAACTTTGCACTTGAAGCTCCATTCTTCACCTCGGCCCCCTTGCTTTGGTTCTCCTTGGATGGATTGGTCTTTATTTTGTAGCATCTTGAGACAAAATGATATCTCTTGACAAAGGTTGCATTTAGGATCCTTACTTGCCTCTAATAGGTTGCCACCTATGGATGCCATGATGAGGAGCTAAAACCTTGTGATATGACTTTTCAAAATGTAATTTGTGACTCTCAAGAAACTAGAATTGAACACATTCAACAATCTAGAATCATCTACACAAGATCTAGACCACAAATTTTGAATCATATCTCTTTTCAACCTAGTCAATTGGAAACTAAGCTTTGCTTTGATCACTAAGACAAAAGCAGTCTATCAAATCACAAAAATCAGATCCAAACACCCCTATTGGACTCAACAAACACCAATGACTCTTTTGAGAGTTGGAATGGATTTGAAAAGATTTGACACCTAGATTTTCCTTTTCCTTGACTAGTTCACTCAACTTTTGATATTCTTGAACAAAGGATGGGTTTTGATTCAAATACTTGAAAATCAAACTTAATCACTTCTTTTGGACTCGCTCTTGACCCAAATAATATCACTCTTGAGATTTGGATTGAATTTGATTTGATTTGACAACAAATTAAACCACTAATTTTCACAAAAAAAAATATTCTACAGTAGATCACATAAACTTGACATGTATACTTGATTCAAACACACAAAGATCAGATCCAATAACCCCTTTTGGAATCCCTCTTGACCCAAAGAATCTCACTCTTGAGATTTGGAATGGACATGAAATGGTTTGATAACAATCTATGTCAAGAATCTTTCACCAAGCTTAAAATTAGACATCTAGAGATTCACAAAGATCTCAACCATGTATGAACACTCAAATATGGATACATACAATGTCAAATTGTGCTCAAAAATAAAATTCATTCACCCCTATTGGACTCCACCAAGTACCAATGACTCTACCTCTTTAGAGTTGGAATGAAATTCAAATTTTCAGAAATGTGATACTTCTCTGTCATGTGCTTACAAATAGCTAATGCCACTTAGCAAGATTTGATCACAATGAAGAAGACAATTTTTCTACCAAAGTCAAGACATGAGTTACTAGATCTTGCCCTCTACAAAGGAAGGAACTCTTAGGATTTTTGGATCAAACACTACACATGTGACTCACACGCCTCTATGAATCTCTTTCAAGCCAGACAAAACTCAAATCTTTGAGTAGGAGTGGAACAATGTGAATTAGATCTCAAAAATCACTTCTAGAACTCTCCAACAATGCTTATCACTTGTATTGGTAGATTTTGCCGTTATGAGTGTTTGTGCTCTAGAAATTCACTTAAAATTTTACTTGGAGGACTTATCTAAGGGTGAATTCTAGCACTTAGATGCTTCTAGTCTCAACCCTTTCACTCTTGAACACATCTAGAATGAAGGTACAATGGATTTCAATCTCTCCCCTTGCAAATCACTCCTTAATCTATGGTTTTTGGCAATCTTTCACTCTCAACTTTAATGCACACCCAAAGCATCTGAGAATCAGCTTCAATGTACTGTAATAAAGCTTCAAATCATCTATATGATTGATCTATACCAAGAACAAATCAAAGGAATAGAAACAATGCATTAGAAAGCTTGAAAAATGCACTAGATTGACTAATTTTGGGTGTATGAGGCATTAAATGCACCAAAACTGGATTTTATTGCTCAGAAAAGGTTATGTATGGACTCACATGTGTGGGAAGTACACCTGAAGCCCACAACAATATTTGGTACAAATATAATGATTCTATCTATCTATTCAAACTCACTACCTCAAGATTAGCTAGTTTTCAAAAACTTGCTAGTTCGGGTGTATGAGTAAGATATAGCATCAAACTCAAAAATATAGCTCCAAAACTGGTACTGTACACCCTCACGGGTGTTAACAGTACCCCTACAGCCCACAACTAAGTTTGATACACAAATATCAAGGCTAACTAACTCTTCAAACTTGCCCACTCAAGGTTAGTGAGTTTTCTCAAAAAACTTGCCAATCTGGTTGTTGTTTAGATCAATGCTTTAATCTCTTGTACTTGGCTCTGATACTATGTGAAATTTCAGAGAAATAAAGACCAAGAATGGATCTAGATCAGATCCTCAAGAGGGGTTGGAAGCTAGATTACTTGATCTACTAATCAACCAATGATTAGATCTAGAATTAGATCAACTTCCCATCAAAAATCTAGCAAGAACAGCAAGCAAATTATTAAACTTGAGACCTACTGCCTTCACACGTGTGAAGAACAGCACTGGTTTTCATACATGTACAAAAAAGACATGATCTAATAACAAACTGCAAGGATCTTCTTGCAACAATCAACATAGTAGAAGAATAATTAAATTGCTTGCAATTAATTGTACAAACTCATATATTTAATTAATAAAAGATCACCTAAAGTTGGGGTTCAAGTAAGGTTCTTGGAGCAGCAAGGAAGTGTCCTTTTACTCTACCTTACTTGTTTAATCTATGTATGAACATTGTCATGTCAATGTGTTGGAATTGTCAAAATTCAATGGAACTAGTTCCATAGTTTTGCATCCTTTGGATCTTGGAGATGGAATAGTTATCATTGCTAGTTTTTATGATCAAGTACATGCATTCATTCAAATCTTGAAAGATATTGAAGTGGTCAAATCTAGCATCCTAGTGTTGGCAAATTGGCAAATTGTTGACAATTTAGGATCAAGGGTTGTATGCAAATCTTGTGGAGATACTTCAAGTATTTCAAGTTCGGGTTTTGCTCATTCAAATGGAGCAGAGAACACATCATTTTGGCATTCATTCACTCAAGGTCTTTCATGTATTGGAGATCTACAAAGGCAAGGTGGTGATGGAGGTTCATTCATGGAGATACGTGGTGCATTCCCTATGGGCATAGTGGAATATGGAGGAGGCATGCAAACACTTGTTGGTTACTTTCACTTACAACTTGTTTGCTGCTATTTTACAGAGAATTCAAAGGTGGATACATGGAAAAATCCTTTCATTATGATTCTATGTTCTTTTACATGTATCTTGTTCACCATTCTATGTCAAATTGATGTAAGAAATAGTGAAGCATTCTATATGGACACTATTATCTATATCAATTATGTTGTACTTCATATTGTACATATTAGAACACTTGAGAAGAGATCTATTATCATGATGGAGATCATTCTTAAGTTGGAGCAAAGTAGTGTTGTAAAACTAGCAAGTTAAGTTGAAGAGGGAGTGTGAAAATTGTCAACATTTCCTAGCTAGTTTGAGGTCTAAAATGGCAATTTTTGTACATAGTTTTGGATCTAACCTTTCACACGTGTGAAAGAGGCCTAGATACTTTTATTTTAGTATATACTTCATATTGAAGAAGTCTCAAACTTCAAGACCTTCGAAATGACACCAAAATCATGTTATTTGGACATATAGGCCAAAATTGGCTATTTTAGGCTACTGGTGCCCTAAAATTGGGTCCTAAGTTCTAGAGAGAGGAGAGAGAGTCATCTCTCTCACCTATATTAGGCTGAAATTTGTGGAGAACAGGTTGGAGAAACTTATTGTATTGTTGAGAGAGATCAATAGATCATTGTCAAAGTTTCTTCCTCCATTGAGAGCATTGCTTTGTGTATTGTCTTCAAGCTTTTTTGTATGATTTTAAGAGGTTTCCAAAAGTGGTAGGCTGTTGTTGTAGGGCTGGCATGCTGTTGTTTTTGGCTGCCACTAGTACCTTTTATTAGTTTCTTTTGTCTATTGAATGATTTGTCAAGTTCATGTGTATCAAAGGTAGCATTAGGATGCTTTGCCATTTCTAGCTTTTGTAGCTTGTTGTGCAAAGATCTTAGCCAAGTATTTTGGGAGTTTGGATCCATTCAAGATCCACTTTTTTCACATTGGTTATGTGGCAAAACAAATCACTGCCGATGAACTATCTAAGAAATAAATTAGGCATAAGATGAATTTTGTAATCATATGAAAATCAAATATGACAATGTGCGTGGCATGGGTTTTCAATAAGAGCAAATATAAAGAACTTCAAGGAGATCAAATTTGGGTATAAATGAGACCTCTACAACATCAAGCTTATTGAGTTGATGAATTTTGCTTTGTACTGCATTGAGATCCAAACCCAAATGAAGAAGATATGAAAATTTTAAAAAATAGAATAGAAAATATAAATATAGGAATTTTGACAGAGTTGAATTTTTTTTTTTTAGATTGGATAATAATCACTAGTCTACAAATAATTGGTTAATGTCAAACTCATCAAATTAATCATTTTTGCTTTAAACCACACTGAATTCTGAGGTAAAATAAGAAAAATGTAAATGTTTCAAAGCTAATTACAGAAATTTGAAAATGAAAGGGGTTGTCAGAAAATTTATTCAATTTGGATTCCATGAAATATTGGTTCATGAAAGAAAAAATGTCATAACAATTGAAATTTGATGGGATACTTTTTTTGTCAATTACTTTGGCAAATCATTCATGTGCGCATGAAAAAAACTCAAATTGTAAAAAGAACATTTTGAAATCTTAAAATAAATTTGTTTTGTGGCTTTTTCAAGAGGATGGGGATGCACACGTGGGCAGAGAGAGAGAGAGAGAGAGAGAGAGAGAGAGAGAGAGAGAGAGAGAGAGAGAGAGAGAGAGAGAGAGAGAGAGAGAGAGAGAGAGAGAGAGATGGAATATTCTCGATATGGGGGTGGGGGGATCCAAAGGGAAAGAAGGGTTCGGACATGGCAAATTAAGAGACACGAAAGGTCGAGGTTTGTTCACGCGATAGGGTACAGTGGAAAGGGGACGACAAAACAGCCAAGGGTGAGGGGGGAAGAGGGATCCTCCATCTCATAATCAAAATCTGTATATTAAACATGTTCAAGTAATACTAAAGAAATTGTAAAAAGTAAATCAATGACAATAAGAGTTCGCGACTAATATTAATTGTCAACATTTGTAAGAAATTTAAACATTAAATCTAAATCTGACATATGCGTAGATCGATGCTTGAACAAACCCATTTATATTACATGAGGCTTTTAGCCTCATGTCCAATACCCACGTGCCATTTGACAAGCCATCACTAGCTACTCACACTCATATTCTATCGACAACAACAAAATTCTCTACAAGAAGGAAACTAATTAACAAATTAAAGCTAAAATTGCACTTTCCATTATGGCACCGTAAGGCCATACCCCTTGGTATGTCCGCCTAACTCATACGTCCACCTCATAGGGTGAAAGGCCTTGGGGACATGACCTTCCACCCCTTAAGAGGACCTAAAGATTTTCAGTACAATACAGGCTAACTGAGGCAAGGCCAAACACATGGGCTTGTGTTTGGTGTAGAGAGACCATGACACACATGCAGATCCTCTTTTGCTTTTGCTTTTGCTTTTTTCATGCATGATTTTATTACTCCCAAAGGCTACGCTGTGAAGGGTATAAAAATTCTGCTTAATTCCCTCTTTCTTGCTTTTCATCATCGTTTTTGCTGGTGTCCACGATCATCGATGGAGCGCCATTGTGCTGCTGCTTCCCGAATTGCAGCAGATGAACATCAACGCCGTGATGCAGCAATATATTCGTCGTACCTGCCTACCTACAGATCATGCTTCAGCAGCAGACCTCTAGTTACTTCGGCTCAAATTATAGCTCCTAAGCATATGCACGCTGATCCCCCTCATGAAGACAGTCAACCTCAAACGACATTGCAGGTCATGAGACAGGAAGATGGAAACGATAATTTTTCTATGCTGGATCATGCCCCTCCGGATATCTGCAACTCGTGTAATCTCGTTCTGAAGTCCGATGAATCGGAGCAGCCCTACGTACATGCAGTGGCAAATGACAACAGTTGCAAAGTTTTCTTTCAGCCCAACATACAGATGCCCAGTTCTGGATCAGCTACAGGCTACAAGTACTTGCACCTCAAGCCACGGCCATTTAGTGATCATTTCGAGCTACGAAGAACGAAATCGGCGTCTGGAATTTCTATCTCTATATCGAATTCCTCAGATATAGTCTTATTCAAGCGGGTCGAGGACATGCCGGGTAAGCCCAAATTATGCTCTATTGAAGAGCACCCGTGCCCGGAGAATGAATTCTCACAACCTTTGAAGAGAAATTATCCTGGTTTTTGTCTAAATACTTGCATGGATGACGCCGAAAATGAGGCTGAGGAAACCGTGGCAACTAGGCAACACTTTGCTGACAAACTTTTCTGTTGTCTACCGGCCTTTGGTCGGAGAAAATACTCTAGACCCTAATTCGGCAACCTCATGATAGAAGCTTGTGTCATGTATTCCAGGTTGCTTTGATCATCTTAATTTCCGTCTGCTGCCTATGTCGACTACTCTGATGATGTAAAATTACATCAGTGTAATTACCATTTTTGTGATCTGATGACTCTAATTTGAAGAGGACCCTGGCTTTGTAGTGATGAGAAAAACGCTTACCCAATTATCACTATCTTTCAGTGTGCTTCAGCTTTTTCTACTCGGAAACCTTCACAAATTTGAAAATTTTGGCAAAAGTATAATACATCACTGCAATTCTTACTGTCCTTTGAGTCTGCCCGAACGTTAGTTACTCATGATCAGAAAACCTTGACAAAAATTTGAAAATTCTAGCAAAATTAAAGTAGAATGGTTGACTGCTTCAATTCTCACCATCCTTGAGTCTGCTTGAACTTGTTCTACTTAGAAATTACCTTTATAGATTTGAATATTTTAAAAAAGAGTTTCTCACTTTCCTTGAGTCTGCTGGAACTTGTTCTACTTAGAAATTACCTTTATAGATTTGAAGATTTTAAAAAAGAGTTTAATATATTACTACAATTCTAACTATCCTTGAGTTTGCTTGAAATTTTCTAGTCAGAAACCTTGTGACAGGCAGATATGCTCAATATCCCTTCCCAGAATAATTTAGTTGGTTTGTAAGTATATTGTATTCTATTGATGATGCTCATGGTATTTATTTCCATAAAATAATCCATGCACAAAGCGGAAACCATGATTTCCAAAGGAATGAAGTCCTTTGCTTGATTAAAATCACTTCAAACATATGAAGTGAAATGCCAACACAATCCCTTAGGTTTTTTCCACTAGATTGAAATATATGTACATTGTAAAGCCTAGCATTGAAGGCTTTTTGATCTTCCCCTCGACAAGTACTCTAAAGGAAAGGGCAAAAAGTTTGAGAGACTCTAGGCCTTACCCTTTGTAAGATTCGTGTGATTTTTTTCTATCTCTCTTTTACTTGGTGACCAACATCAATGCACTTCAACACTTCCCCACTTTTGTCTTAATGGCACTTGTTTTAAGCATTATAACAATTTATGAGAAATTTTTTGAGAAGCTTCTTGGCATAACATTTGCCCTTTTATGTAACTTTGTGAAAGTGTGGGCTTTAGTTAGGCTCAAGTCAATCTAATTTTTTTTTTTAATTTGTCGTGATACAATAAGCTATTGTGATGATTCGTTAAAAAATGACATATCACTAATTTTGGGGTGAGTTTGAGCATTAGAATGAGTTGGTTTATTTCTCCAATTATTAATCGTTAGAAATACAGTCTTTGTTTTTGTTTTTTTTTGCTAGGATTCAAATGCGATGATCTACAAGCTCTTTTGAAGTTCTTCCTCTATACTGCAATTTTCCAATATCTGAATGAATGCAAGCGGTTGTACTGCCTCCCATTCGCTTATGCATCAATTTTGAACTTTGGTCTTCTTGCCATAGTGATTGCCACAAGTTGAGCACCAAATTCTCAAATTTTTGTAGATCTAGATTCAAAGTTCCATTAGTCTTATCAAATGTAACTAGGTGATAGGATCACAATAACAACATACAGTTACTTTTCTTATTGTCAAACTGTGACCTGAACCAGTATAGTTATTAGTTTTGCATTATTTTAACTAGTATGGTTAATTATTTTAACTTGAGATACTACCATGTACAGATTGGCATGTTCAACATAGGCAAATCCAACTGATGTAATGCTTTCATGTTGTAAACTGGCAATTTAAAAATCTATTTCTATTTTTAATTTTAAATGAGCTATGTTATATAATGGAAATGCTCTCATAATAATCTTCTAAAATCTCATAAAGCTTATTTAAGTGAAGGCACCCACCATGAATGCAAAAGACATTATTGATGTTTTACAATATATATTTTTCTATTAATTCAAATACATTCTGGAAAGCTTGAAGAGATTCCATTGTGAACTTTTGGTGGTGATGAATGGCTTACTCCTGATAGTATTGTGTCAAAATCCTTTAGATGCAAATTAATATTAGATGTGAGAAATTGAATGAAAGTAAGTACTGGGCAAAAGTCATTTGATTAAGTTGGTTCCTTTTGTTGATTTCACACGTGTGGACTGTCCACAACATGTACTTGTGATCTCGGTACTATAGTTGATTCTGATCAGGCGCATTGGAAGATGATGCTACAATATCTTGGGAAACCTTCATTTTTTTATCAAACTGGGTTGTCAATTTTTTCGTCTATTGTTTGTGGAGTTTTGTAATCTGATCCATCAACAGATCGTTTGCAATACTGTAGGCGTTGCTACCGAGGGAGTCAGATGATGGACTGATGGATAGTTATGGCTTGAATCATCATCTGATCCTTCATCTTCTTCCTTGATGACATCTTCCATGGCTTCTTGCAACGTAGCGTACTACAACTCCCGGCGTTTAAACTATCTTCTAATCTTCTAAGCTATCTTCTAAGCTAGGAACCACATGATCACCACATGATTGGGAGTCAGGGCTGTCATGTCCATGACCAGTACATAGGATTCAGTATGCTCCTAGTTTTGGATACACGGTACTCCAATAAATCAAGACTATTAGTTATGTCACGCCATACTGGACGTGACTTGAAAGTAACTAATATTTTTTGTGAGGCCCAAATCACACTAAATGGAGTTAGTACCAGGTTTGAGACAGTCAAGGCATGTGTAGAGTTATCAATAACAGTTTTATAAATAGATGATACATGCATGGAGACTCTATAGTGTGCAGAAGAGAAGTAGCGTTAGACAAAATAAATGCATCATCTACGTAAAGAGCTATGTGAACTGAATTGGTACCTATATGCTTTGAATAAACATTACAGTCAGCTGAATTGTTTGCAGATTCCACTTTGAATGAGATAAGAGTTGATTCTATCGAACCATGCTCTTGTGGCCTGTTTTAGATCGTAGATTGTTTTATGCAGCTTGCACACTTTGTGCTCTTGGTCTTTGCTTTCAAATCCTTCCGGTTGGAAGGTGTACAGCTCCTCTTTGACATTGTCGTTGAGAACTACTGTCTTCCATTTGGTGCATTTCGAGGTCTTCCGTGGTTGCTAACGCAATCAAAGTCCTGATTGACTTCATTTTGATGATAGGGAGATAGAAGAACGTGAACGAAGAAGAGAGCAAGAATATTGCGGAATAGCTCTCCCGTTACAATCAGCTACTAGATGAAAAAACAGTCTAATAGAAAGCTTATGCTAAGTATAATCACAGCTTTGAGTGTTCCAGTTGCCCTCCAGGATCTTAAAAATTAGTTCATACTCACAAAAACGAGAGTACAGTCCACCGAAGAGATTAGAAATGGTTTGCGTGTGTGATATCACTAGAAATCAAATTCAATATGAAGTTTAATTCTAAAATAGATGGAAAGAGAAGTATGATATCGCGAGTTCCTCAGGCATCAAAGACAGCCATCATCAGAAGCGAAGGAGTCGTAGATGTCTATGTTCTGATCAGAGTGAGTAAACAAGCACGATCAAACAGTGATAAAGTGCATTCAATCACAACAAGCATTCATCTACGTTATACATAGATAGGAAAGCATGCTGCTGCTATATTACAGTGAAGCACAATAAATTAGCAATGACAACCAAAATGGCGGCATAATTGGGAGGCTCAAATTATACGTCTCATGGACGGAGCATCCCATAGAGTGTGCCTGGATGATCCATTTATACAATTCATCCATGTATTAATTACAGTAAATGTTTGTCAACTAATTAGGTAAGTCGTTGTACTTGGAAATATTTGACTTTTTGTGACAACTATACATAGTATGTACGGTCAACGAATCAGGGAATGTTGACACAGATGAGGACATTGCAAATAGAGCTCTCACTTTTTTACGTGAAGTGGCTTTTTCTCACTTTGTATTTTTGGGAAGTCGTTGGGAACGTTCCTCGTTGAAAATAGACGACTATCGAATTTTTTTTTCTCTTCAATATTTTGCAAAAAAGTCGACAATGCCCTTAAAAAGGCAACACTATCCTTAAAACGTCGATGGTGCCCTTAAAAAGACGACATTGTCCTTAAAAAGTCGATGGTGCCCTTAAAAAGACGACATTGTCCTTAAAAAGTTGACGGTGCCCTAAAAAAGACGACAGTGTCTTTAAAATAGTTTAACTCTTTCAAAATAGCTGAAAGGAAGAAGTTTAAGGCAAGTGTCGCTTTTTGGGAAAAAGTGACAATGTCGCAAAAAGCCGACATTGTCGCATTTTGAGGAAATGTAAAAAAAATCGACACTGTCACAAAAACTTAAATTTGTGACCTATACTGAAGTGTCGCTTTTCGGGAAAAGATGACACTGTCGCTTTTCGGAGAAAGCCGACACTGTAAAAAAGATAGTTCATTTCTACAAATTGTAGTGACACTTAGAGTATTTCTGTAGACTATTGAAAAAATAATGTAAATCTGCAGACTTGTTCTAAATGCTAGTTCTTGGAAGTCCTTGAAGATGGCCAAGTCTTCAATGACTTCAAGTTATTGAACTTAACACCTGAATTTGAAATTGTGACAAGATTGGTTACCCTTTGCTAGAGATCAGTCGGAAGCCCGTTGTAGACGTTCTTCAAATAATTTGGCTGTCTAAGTTGTGATTTCTGCAGGTATCAGATGAGCAGACATAGAACCAAAATTGGTTTCACCTGACCCTAGATCAACGATCAATAAACATGCAGGAAGAATCATGAAATAGGGATAGTTATTCACGTAGGAGACAACTGTGGGCTTAATTTCCAACATAGGGGAGTTAGGACCTTGCATGTCTATGTGCACAGGAGGTTCCAAGCTCTATATAAGGAGGCCAAACTCGTCCTACTAAACACATTTGTGGTTGATTCATTGCCAGGGTTTCAATCTATTTTCATGCTTCCTATTCCTTGACTTGGGGGTGAAGCTTCTAGAGTTGATTGCTTCTACTTGGTGGGGTGGTTTCTCCATTGTGTGTTTTCCATATTGTTTGTCTTGTAAACAAGATCTTGAGGAGCTTTTTCTTATAAGGGCCATGTTACACTCGGATCGTAGATGTTTGACCCATTCGATGTAGTCCCACAACCTTGCTCATTTTCCAATTTTGATTATGCTCAATAGGAGAAACAGGGCTTCCAAAAACAAATTTGGTTTAAATCAGGTGATGAGAGTCGCTTTAACCCCTTTCCACATGGACTTTTCTTCGCAATTGGTTGAAGAACCAATCTTGGGATGTAGCTATTAATGACATGGGAAACTACTTCAATTTTTTCTCAAGAGTCTATTCACCGTAGATTTCGCACGCTTGTTCACAAATCTAGAGGAATCTGATAGGATCTGTCGATCCATCGTATTTTGGCATTTCGAGTTGAGGTGCCCTCCGAATTGCTTGCAAGCGTACAACAAATACGGGTTGATCCCGAAGAAACAAAATGCTTCTATTGCCAAAGCTTTGCTAGCTTTCAATCCTGAATTTTTGACAAAAGACGACACGACTCGACACAACACGACATGAAATCAGTTGTGCTCCTTAACTAACCAAGAAGATCAGCCAAGTACCATGGGGTACAAAAATTTGATCAGATATCATGACATCAGCAGAAGTAATCTAGATCATGGCTAATCTATCATTCTTGTAATTTGAGATTAGTTGAAGATGTTTAATCTTTCTGATCTGGAAGTTACAAGACGCGACACGAAAAAGTTTGCGAACTATATACTTTTTGCTTGATGCATAATACTGCAAGAAGAAAGAAAGTCAGAAAAAGACAAAAAATACTAAATACATGTCCGCTTGTGAGCGAGACAATTTTGTAAAAGATCTGTAGATCTAGAAGTCCGCTAGTAAGCGAGACATTATTTGTGAAAGAACTATATTTCTCTCATGCCAATGCATTGTGTGGTTTGTCGCATAGTGCTCAAAAAATTAGCAGATCAATAGATAATATTGTAGCTATTTTTGCACATATTATTCCTTATGATTGTATGATCTCGAATGTATTTTTTGTCTGCTACTATTCGTGTATTTGATTTACTTTTTTATTCAATTCCGCACATTGGTTTGATTTTGTAGAATGCTATATTAATTTGTTTGTAACGTAGATCAGCAGTGTCTGTCTACACTCTGAAGGATTGTAAGAATGATATAGCCGGTAGTGACCAGCAATCATATCTAAATTCCTGACGAACTGATTTCGTTGGCGAATATTTTTGCTTCGCTTCGTGTTTCGTGTTTCGTTTCGTTTTGTTTCGTTTCACAATCTCTATGCTTCAAGCATGAATCAATTTTAGAACTCGTTTAAGTTTCGCTTCGCTTCGTTTCATTTTTGCCTAGATTTCATCTCGTTTCATTTTGTTGCATTATAGAGCCTGATTGAGCCAACATGAATTATTCTCAAACAGAAATAATTCAAGTTTTGTGAATCGTTCGAGAGACTATTTATCAGTTTTCCACTAGAGTTCTAGCTGGAATTTGCACTTTTTGAGTGCATTTTTCGCATCAGATCCATCAAGTCTATGGCGGCTGGTTCTGCTTATGCTTCAATCTGTGCGGTTGTAACTTGGAAAAGGTCTGGTGCTTGATTTCCAACTGTTCTGGGTAATGATCGTCTTGATCTCAGATTCATTCGTTGAAGGAGTCTAGGAGTACTAGATTTTGATGGGTGTGAAGAATGCAACCTAGATATGTGAGGATCTGATCAGTTTGATTGGCTATTAGTGAGATTTTAGCCGTTTTTGATGGGTTTTCCTTGATAACTCTTTGATTCTTACTCTAATTAAAATTTTCATAGTAGTATACAAATATGAGGCAAATCTTGCTACTGATCCTATCTGCAAAGGTTTATCATGCAAGGGTTGGCTGTGCGAGAGTTCTTTGTATTGTTTTGCAGTCAAAAATTTTGATATCTTGAGATCTACTGGAAAGTAACTCTCGCCCCTTATCTGAAGCTGGATCTAGTATGAATATGGCTCTGTATAAAGTGAAGAAGATTACCTCTCACAGATCTGAAAGTTATTGATGTATGATGGTGGTTTCGGTCACTTTTTGGCTTACAGATTCATTAATACTTTATATTAACTCTCGCAGACATGATCACTAATGAAAAATGACTTTTTGGACTCAATGGACCATTCTACGAGAGTTAGTTGTGCAAGGGTTCTCTGATTATGAAAATTTCACATTTTTTACAACACTTGAAACCTTCTTACAACTCATTGGAACACGACAAGATAAATTCATACATACTCGTTTGTGAGCTTGTCTCAATGAAATCTAGCTACAGGAAGTCTGGCGAGAGTTAGTTGCCACAAAAATTGCCAAAAAATGGTGTTTGCAAGAGTTCAAGCTTCAATTTGGCTCTTCGAGGCTCAATGACATCTAGCTACAAGAGGTCATATGAAGGTTACTGAACAATTTTGAATTTTTTTTTTGATTTTACAAAGGTTTTTTGAAATTTTATGGTATTTTTGACTTTTTTGAAAATCTGCTGAGAAGTAACTCTCACAGGCTTCTATGCAGGGCTGGGACAGTGTCCTCAGGCTGCTGCCAGTCGTGCTCCACTTTTTATCCACTAGATAAGAAAAAATAAAAAGTTGATGGTTTTTGGCTTAGTTTTTCTCTCCAAAATTGCAAATTTCTTGGTTTTTGAGATTTTTTGGTGAATGTGATGATATGTCAAGCCCTTGGAGGTTGTCTTAGGTCTCCACTACCTCCACTCCAAGCACCTCCTTCGCTAGCTTCCAACAGATCAATCACACAAAAGCAAGCAAAAACCATTGTAAACTACCCTCCAAACCACCTAAAATTCAAAAAATAGACAATAAACAACTAAAATGACAACTAAACTAGTTAGTAGTAGTCTATCACCGGCACCATCGCCACTTGTAGGGTCATAGTTTAGCGCAAGCCACCCTCCGCCCATCAAAAGGGTTAGTTCCATGATGATAGAGCTCTAACTATATTATTAAGTTGGCTACTTTAGTTTTTTTTTAAACCACATTCACATTAACACTAGCCCCCAACTATTCTATCATCAATCTAACACTAACCACAATATTAATAGTAGGGGGATAAGAGAGATAGGTTAGAGGGAGGTTGCTCACAAGCACTTGCTTTTAATCTAATGGAGCTAAGATGTATGTAATTTTCATTGATGATTTTAGTAGATTTTGTTGGATCTATCTACTAAAGAGCAAAGATGAAATGTATGATGTCTTTTTCAAGTTCAAGAATGCAAGGGAGAACCAATTTTCCACCAAGATCAAGTGCTTGAGGAGTGACAATGGCGGAGAGTACATATCTACCAAGTCCAAGGCCTTTTGTGATGAGCATGGGATCAAGAGGGAGTACACAACTCCAAGGACACCACAACAAAATGGAGTGGTCGAGAGGAAGAATAGGACTTTATGTGAAAGTGCCAAAGCCATGAGATTAGGTGCTAGTCTTCCAAAACCATTTTGGGATCAAGCTCTGTTGTGTGCCAACTTTCTATGCAATAGGTGGCCGAGTACTATATTGGATGGAAGAACACCTTTTGAGATGCTATTCAAGAGGAGTGTCAACTTTCTTAGAACTTTTGGATGCACTTGCTATGTCAATATAACTCTTGATGATAGGACCAAGGAGGATCCATCTTTAAGAAAAAGTATATTCGTTGGATATAGTGAGGTGAGTAAAGCCTACAAGGTTTACATTCCTACTACTAATAAGGTGAATATCGGTATAGAAGTCATTTTTTATGAAGGAAACATTCCAAAGGTGTCTTCAAGTAATGATGGTGTGGATGGATCTAACAATCTTGATGGTGATGTGATGGATTCTACTTTAGATGGTGTTGATGAAGGACCTTCATCAAGTCAAAGGCCAAGGAGAACCTCAAGCTGGGAAAGACAAACACCTTCAAGGCTCATATATGATGAGAAAGGTAAGCAAGTGGTTGGTGGAACTAACTTTGCTTTTGTAACCTCTTTTGATAAACCTACATGTGTAGATGAAGCAAGGAACAAAGAGGAGTGGATCCAAGAAATGGATTTTGAGTATCAAGCTCTTATGAAGCATGGAACATGGAGATTGGTGGAGTTACCTAAGGACAAGAAAGCTATTGGATTCAAATGGATCTTCAAGATGAAGACAAACCAAGATGGATTTATCAATAAGAATAAGACAAGGTCGGTGGCAAAAGGCCCTATGCTCAAGAACATGGTATTGACTATGGTGAAACCTTTGCACCCATTGGCAAAGATGGTGAGTATTCAGATCATTATATCTCTTGCTACTCTTTTTGGATGGGATCTCTGGCAATTGGACATTACAAATGCATTTTTTATGGCGATCTTGAGGAGTAAGTGTACATGGAGCAACCCGAGAGCTAAATTTAATCTACAAAGCCAAATCATGTATGTCTTCTACAAAAGAGTTTGTATGGCCTTAAGCAAGCACCAAGGAGTTGGTATACTAAGCTTAACACATTTTTACTCTATCATAGGTTTGCTATGAGTGAGTATGATAATTCACTTTATTATAGGTTTGCTGGAAATGATGTTACCATCTTGCTAATCTATGTAGATGATATTATCTTAAGTGGTGGAAACAATCAAGATGTTGATGAGATCAAGATTGCTCTTAAGATGGAGTTTGAGGTGCATGATCTTGGTCATTTGCATTACATTATAGAAATAGAAATAATTAGATCTTCTCAATCTACTTTCATTTGTCGAGAGAAGTATGCTAATTCTATTCTAAAAATATTTCATATGGTTGATGCAAAGTCTTGTGATACACCTATGGATTCATATGTAAAGCTAACTATAAGAGGTAATGAAAGATCCTTTGAGGACATTACTCTCTATAGAAAGCTAGTTGGTTCAGTCATCTATCTAACCATCACAAGATCAGATCTAAGCTATTGTGTTGGTAGATTAAGCCATTTATGCAAGATCCTAGTGAATAGCATTGGAAGCTAGGGAAAAGAGTTTTGAGGTACATCATAGGAGCACAAGACATTAGAGAAAATTTGAGCACAAAATGGGCCTTTCAAAAAGATACCTTTTATGTTTTTTCTCAAAAGTTTCTTCCACATGGTCCAATCGAAACACTCAAATTTGAAATCTACGTAACGTAACTCCTTCAAATTGATTTTTTTTTCTTTTTAAAAGAACTGTAATTTTGCGTCAGGAGCAGCCCGTAAATAAACCATTTTATTTGTAGTATAGTATGCAACTCAACAAAAAAAAAAAAAGTGTAACTTTTGAACGAAAACTCGGATTGAGACGATTACGGTGCCATTAGAAAGCCCTTGACAAGAGCTTTTCAATGACATCTAACATCATCCAGTTTCGAACTACGGTGAAGAAGTTATGGCCAGTCAAAGATTTGGTCGGTCAACACTTGGTCAACCCGATATCTCTTTCAAGCACAGCCCAATCAAACCGGTCAACTGCGCTTGAAAGAGATATCAGACTGACCAAGTGTTGACCAACCAAAACTTTGACTGGCCATAACTTCTTCACCATAGCTTGGAACTGGGTCATGTTGGATGTCATTGAAAAGCTCTCGTTGAGATCTTTCTAAAGGCACTGTAATCGTCTCAATCCGAGTTTTTGCTCAAAAGTTATGATTTTTTTTCAATCACAGACTATACTACCCACATAATAGCTAATCATTGAAGACTGTCTGGGTAGGACCGCGAGCAGAAAAAGACTTTATTTAGTATTTTACGTTGCCAAAAAAATTTCATCCTACGTGGCAATCCTTATAGGGCTCTTTCCAAGGCCAAATTTTCTCTAATGTTTTGGCATATTGTATGAGGGATCATCACCTAACTTGTTTGGATTTTCATATTCAAACTTTGTTGGAGATCAAATGGATAGAAAAATCCATAAGTTCACATTGTACTTTCATAGGTGATGGAACTATATTATGGATGCCAAAGAAACAAGCCACTATCTCATTATCATCTACTGAGGCCAAGATAAAGCACCCACTCATTGAACAAAAGAGATGCTATGGATCAAGAGGATGGTAAGTGATTTTCACTTGCTGAATTTTTTAGAGAGTCCAATTATCTTTTGTGACAACCTATCAGCCCAAAAGTTGGCAAACAATCCTATCTTTCATGCAAGGGGCACGCATATTGAGGTGGCATATCATTTTGTGAGGGAGCGAGTCATGGCAAAGGAGGTGGAGATTCAACATGTGTCCTCAAGGAAATGTATAGCTGATAGATTCACCAAAGCATTATAAAAAGACTTGTTTAAAGTTGTGTGCATAGAATATAGAAAATTCTTGATATAAAATATTTCTTGAATGAGCAATATATCCCAGGTTATTGACTGTATCCGAGTGAGCTCATATTGGATGATAGAGTTTCACTAATTTCAAGAATAACCACTGAATTTATTTGGAATTTAGCAGAACTTTGTAATCTCTAGGAGTTGTTCTAGGTGATTGTATAAAATTTATTTTGTTAAAGATGGGTGTTAAAATGGTTTTGGTATGTCTTTTGTATTTAATTACTTCGTTGATTGTAGAATTTGGATAACTCATAATCTAGTTAAGAATCTGGTTGGAAGAATATTCTTGAAATCCAGTAATTTTTCTTGGAGACAAAATTTCAAAATGATTGTTATATTTCTTGAGTGGTATGTTGCACATATACTCCAGTATCTCTTAATAATTAAATATGGTTTTGGAATTTTGTAAATTATGATTGACGGAGACCTATAACTGGACATAGGAGCACTTGCATGGTGTTTGACTGCTATAATGCAAGAATAGGAGGTCAATTGCTTATATTTGAGTTGCATGGGATCCTAAGAGAAATATTCTCTCTCCAAAGGAGATTATATATACTAGTGAAAACTTGCTCATCTCCATATTGGATTTTCTTATTCATGAAGCCCGAATCCCCTCCTCTCTTGCATTCATTTACCATGGCTATTGACTAATCATTTTCTGTTGCTTGAGTGGTTTTGCTCCTTAGGTGTTCTTTTTTGGTTGCGTGCTACAGGATCTAGTCATTTACTTGGCGATCCTTACAACATCACCATCACCATCCTCCTCAATATCATTGGAAGATGATCAACCTTTGGCCCAAATAGTGTTTTTATTCATTGAAGCAATTCATTTTGAAGCATTAGATCAGATCTATAAGGCTGATACATACTTCCAAGCAGATACCGTGGAATGTCCTCCTTGTTATCCTTGAACTTGGTTTTGATAGAACTTCTTCTATCCACCACATAGCAAGATATTCAGTGAATAGCAGTACACTTCTTATCACACTCACAGAATCTGGAATTCAATGCTCAACCACAATTACATGGACAGAATAGTGACATCTAATAAAATGTGCTAGCACAAAAGATAAGAAAACTGTAATGCATGCCAAGACATGATTTCAAAAAAAAAAGATGGTCTTTATTCATTCATAAGTGCATAAGTACCAAAAGTGCTCTCTCTTTGAGTTGTAGCGTAGAGAGGCATTCCTAACTAAACTTCGCGAATGATAAAAAAAAATGGACAAGTATGCATATTGTGGCTTTATAACTTTTCGCAATACTAATGGTTCATTTTATGCCCATTTCACAATGTGCACATTCAAAAAATGTGAGGGTCCTGATTATATACATTGTCATGTGATGAGGGTCCATATATCCCCCTCCTTGGCTACAAAGCATCCTCACAAACATGATTTGACAAAAGGCATAATGATTGTACTTCTAGTAACATCTTTTTCTATTTTTATATAGTATAAACAAGGATATTTGATGTAGCTCGATGAGATACATACATTTAAATGTTTTCAAATCACCAGCTAAATGTCATTTTACATTGACATTTTTGATTTCAAGAACATTGATAACCCTATCATCCATATGGTCCTTGATGCTACTAGGGTAAGATGTTCTACAGAATATCCATGATAATATATCATGATCCTCTTTCAAAACCTATTGAAAAAATAAGCTAGACTGAGCTCTAATACTATTTGATCAATAAAAAATAATATTAGTTATTTAATTTAATCTAATAATGAAAAGTATCTGAAAAACCGACACCCACCATATGTCATTTTCGAATTGGACATTGAAATTGAAATCTCTTTGACTCTTATTTGTGAAAGTGCAGAATTCATGAGGGCTATACCCTCTCCATCTCCTACCTTTTAACAATTTTTGACTCATCTAACATAAGTACTATGAATATTTGATGACTCACCTTTAGAATGTAATCATGCATCTCAATAATTGATTGATATCAACAAATAAACTGTTTGATGAATCATAAGATATTGACTTTTATTCAATTTGATATGTCTCCTCAATGTAAAATGGACTCTCAATAATCTTATGCATTGTTATGTCTAACTTGTTGAATCTCCTCGCTTCATGTGATACGACTTAGAATTTGCTTCGAACAGGAACGCAGATCATGCTACACAATAACACAAACAAAAAATGCTCTCCACAACAAGCTCACATAGCAATTGTATTTCTCAAAATGAAATTACACTGTACATATAGTTGTTCACTCAGGCAACCCATGCATGACCCAGGTGGCTCTTGGCGGGACGGGTGTCCCGTCGACTTGCCTCGTGGCGAGGCCATTTGATCCTTATCGACTGATAGGACTCACAATACAATAGCACAGTGATTCTACTTTTTTTCTAACTCTCTCCCTTAAAGTAGAGTCTACTTTTTATACAGTCAGCTTTAAAGTCAACAAACTTTAAGTACATAAAGCTTTGATCTAAACTTATCAAAAATTTATCCAACAAGTGGCTTAATGAAAATATCAGCTAGTTGTTCTTCCGTACTACAATGAACAACATAAATTTCACGACTCAGCAGCCTCTCACATATAAAGTGATACTGAATCTCAATGTGTTTGGTTCTCACATGGAACACTAGATTCTTTGCTAGCTGGATGCCACTCTGAATGTCGCTATGTAAAGTCGTGAGATTTTTTTCCTTCATGCCAACTTCTTCCAAGATTTGTCTCAACCATATAGCTTCTTGCGCTGCACTACACATCACCTTATACTCTACTTCTGTGGTGAATAGAGCAATTGTACTTTGCTTCTTACTAGACCAAGAAAAACAACTGCCACAAAGCTGGAATACATACCCTGTGGTGGATCTACGATCATTATAGTCACCTCCCCAATCCGAATCCACATAGCCACACAACTCAGGTAAACCCTCATGCTCCTATAAATCAAGCCATAATCTGAAGTGCCTTTTACATAACGCAAAATGCATTTAGCTGCCTTCCAATGCGTTTTTGTAGGTGCTGCCATAAACTGACTTACAATGCCAACAACATAACATATATCTGATTTAGTCGTGGTAAGGTAAATCAAGCTCCCTACTAACTGCCTATACAGTGTAGCATCAAATGACTGTGACTCATCAAGCTTAGAAAGCTTTTTATCTGGTTCAATAGGAAATATGCTTACTTGAATGCATGAATCCTCCTATTTTGATAACCCCCTTTGAAATAGCTTGAATATCCTTCCACCTTGTCACTTTCACTTGTTGCTCTTAGCCTTCTTCTTTGACAATTCCACGTCTCTCAACAATTGTAAGATTTCAAAACAAATAGAATGTAAGATAGCTTGCATTTGCTTTGATTAATTCTATTTTTTTGTATTGGAAATTGTCTTTTCTAATTATTCATGATTTCTTCTAAGTTTTGAATTTCTTCTCTAAGGTCTTTTGGATAACAAAATCTCTCTCACGATAATAAGAAGATATGCATCTAAACTCACATTCTAAAAATGCATTGGCCTAAAAAACTTTGAAGGACGATAACTTTCTTAATATTGCTCGGATGGAGATGGTCCAAAAAGCAAATGTGCTCCATTTTTAATGTAGAATCCATTGGTATAATCAAAAGTTTTACCACAGTGTCGCATTTCTTTTTCTCTCACTTCGGCTTTCTCGCCTGTCAAGAATCTCGTGTAAAATGCAGTGTCGCTTTTCGCATTTTTCGCCTGTCAAGATTTGTGAGCAAATATGCAGAGTTGCATTTTTCACTTGACAAGATGTCGCAGTTTTCGCTTTCTCCAAATAGTCTCAAAAGTTAAGGAAATGACTTTGGCAAAGTGTAGGGCAACCCTAAATTAGTTTTTAAGGCACTATCATGTTTTTCGCAAAATCTCGATATTGTCGTCTTTTGCGACAGTGTCACCTGTGGCTGTTTCAATTCATTTTTGCAAAAGTGACAGTTTGGTTCATTTATGCAAACAAAATGTTTACGGCCAATTTCACCGCTTATTAGCAATCAATGACAAGGAACCGGATGGATGCTAGCGGATACTAGCCAACTGGCAATCGCAATTGACGATCTAATTTTTTTAGTATATATATAACTATTCATATTCATACAGTTTTCAAGTTATGAACTTTCTAGAAGCATTTGAATAGTTAGCTCTCTCTCTCTCTCAAGCCTGCGAGCTTGAACACTCCTAAGCATTCTAGCTCACTTCTTAGAGTTGTTTTAGAGATTGTTATTGCGCTACTGCTTATCAGCATTGCACTTAATTCCTTCTTTCATTTTAGTTGCTCAGAGATAGCATAGAGTACGAGGCTTCGATCCGAAACTTATTGTACTCATTTACTTCTATTTCGTTTTCAAACTGAATCAATACCATTTTCATTGCGTTCAGCTTCGTCTCAGACTGTATGCATTTTCTTTAGTTCTTCGCGACTAATTATTTGTCCAGCAATTCGTGACAAATTATTTGTCTGAGAATTCAATGCATTATTGTTGGGCTATGTAATCACTGTAGTACTGATGATTTCAAAGTTAGTTACTATAAGATCAAATGTGATTTCTATCACTATTGTTTTTGTTTGAAATTGATAGGCGTAGTCATGCATAGAGAAAGAGGAAGATAAATTATTCCGCCACGCACAAAAAGTTTTCTTTCTAGACACTCGAATTATTCTCATTCGTTTCTCTTCGAGTTTGTTTCTTTTCGAGTTCGACCTATCTTCTGCACACCTCTTTCCGACATGGTATTAGAGCAAAATCTTGATATCTTTCGTGATATCAAACTCTTCAGTTCTTTCCAACCTTTTTAGTATCAGAGAATTGGTTGCCTATTATTGGGATTATTACATCTTAGCATCATCGATACAATCGATAGACTAAGTTCCAGATGGATTCTCAGAGTAAAGTCGGTCTCATCATAGACAAGCTGAATGGATCCAATTATCATTTGTGGAAATTTCAGATGAAGACCTTGCTAATCGCCAGCGAATAATGGGATGTTGTTACAGGTACAGAAGTAAAACCTGAAGACGACGACTCAAAGTGAAAATTGAGGGATGGTAAAGCTTTCGCGCTTATTATCCTCAATATATCAGCTACACAAATTGGACACATAGTTGAAGCTAAAACGTCAAAAGGCGTTTGGGACATCCTGAACTCACTGGGGACGTAACTACCAAGTTACATCTACAAAGGAAAATTTTCACATTCAAGATGTCTATTAGTGATTCTCTTTAGAATCACATTAACCAGTTTAAGAATCTCTTGCAACAAATGGCCACTGTCAGATCAGTCATAGATGATCAAGACGCAATTATGACATTGCTTTCAAGCTTGCCCTCTACATATGAGAACTGGGTGATGATCATATCAACACACTCATACTTAACTCTTATTAGATTTATCACTATGTTGTTGCAAGAAGATAATAGAAGAAGTCAAGACACTTCGTCGATTTCCTCCTCTCATGCTCTATATGTCAACAAAGGCTCTAAGCGACAGAAGCAGAAAAGCTCCAAGAAGGCTGTAATGAATCAGAAGCTTACCCAAAGTCAAGAAAAAATCAGTGAATCCAAAGTCGAAGAAGAAGATGTTTTGCAGGTATCTTTGCATTGCAAAGAGTGGCTTGTCAAGCGGCTTCGTGAGCAGATCTACAATCATATTTTCTGATTTTATATACTAGACCTGGAGCTCTCCTTTGGAGATCAAATCTCGAATGTGATGGTACTTCAGAGGTATGCACTTTCTCTTGGAATGGAAGACGGGATCCTGGGACACATAGATGGCACTTTGAGAGTCCATCATCATCGTGCTTGGCCCTTCTTGTGGTATCTCGATTGTATCCAACATCATCTGCAGCCACACTACCTCATTCGCGACCTTTGAAGCTGCAACATATTCAGCTTCGCAAGAGGATTGAGCCACCAAGGTTTTCTTTTTGCATATCCAGCTGATTGAAGTTTTGCACGCTATTATACATCCTCCAGTAATGGACTTGTTGTCATCTTTGCAGTTTGCCTAGCTCGCATCACTGTAGTGATGCAGCTCGAATCCTTTTCTTTGTTTTCAGCTCTGTAGGTTAATCCCATATTCTGAGTACCCTTCAAATACTGTAGGATTCGTTTGGCCATTTGCCAATGTGCCATGCCAGGATTTGAGGAGAATTGGCTCAATGCGTAAACAGTGAAAGCCAAATCAGGTCTGGTACAAATTGTCAAGTACATCAGACTACCGATTAAGTTCTGGTAGGATATATCTGCCATCTTCTGTTCTTCCTCTTCTATTTTTGGGCAATCCTGTTTTGTGAGCTTGGCTCCAGGTATCATTGGTGTGGCTTTCTCTTTGCAATCCATCATGTGGTACTGCCTCAGCACTTTTTTGGCATATTCTGACTGATTCAAGTGTATTTCACCCTTTGTTCGATCTCTTCTGATATCCAGCCCTAGGCATTTCGTTGCTTCTCCAAGATCTGTGATTTTGTAGCTTTCAGAAATCTGACTCTTCGTGTCTTTGATCAACATCAAGGAATTTCCAATCATCAATGAATCATCCACAAAAATGGTCAGTGTCACAAAATCCTTTCCTACTCTTTTAATGTAGACATTGCAGTCTGGTTGAGTAGGATTGAAGTCTAGAGACTTCAGAAGACCATCAAGCTTTTTATATCAAGCTCATGATGCCTATTTTAGACCATAGATGCATCTCTGCAACCGACAGACATATTGTCAATTGTCGGGGTATTTCATGAAGATTTCCTCCTCTAGATCTCCGTGGAGAAAGGATGTTTCACGTCAATCTGGTACTGTGTGGCGTATGCAAGGAATAGTCTTATGCTTGTCATCTTGACCATGGGTGAATATGTGTCGAAATAATCAACACCATATCTATGTATGTAGCCCTTCGCGACAAGCCTTGCTTTGTAGCGGCCAATAGTGCCATCTGATTTCAGCTTTTTCTTGTACACCCACTTGCAGTCGACTATTTTTCTGTTTTCTAGCAGTGGCTCTAATGTCCATGCCTTGTTTGTCTCATCGGCTCGATCTCCTCTGACATTGTCTACTTCCAGAATTCTCCCTCTGGACTTTGGATAGCTTTTTGGTATGTTGTTAGCTCTTCTAGAAGCTGTAGTACTCGAACTGCATGTCTTCGCTCCATTGAAGATTGTCAGAGTAGCGGTCTGGAGGTCTTCTTTGTCTCGTTGATCTTCGAGGTTTGTTTTGTCACTGCTCGAACATTTCTTATTCGTGAGGTCGATCCTCTGCCTCCTGCTGCTCTGGAGTCTGAGGCTCTGCATTCTGATTTGATGTTTATCCTCGATCTCCCTCTTGAATGGGCAGTAGTGTGAAGATTTCATAGCCTCTTTCATCTTTTAGTCTAGAACATGTGGACTCATTGAACTTCACGTCTCTGCTCAAAACGTGGTAGAGACTCGGACATTCAAGTTTCAAAAAGTAGCGGATTTCCTACATGATATGAAGGAAATGCTACGGATTGCACGTGAGAATGTCCAGTGTACCAGGATGGGGACTGGCATTATGCAAGTCTGAAAAGATCACCGAGAGACTTCCAAGTGGGGGATTGGGTATTTTTTTAGAATCCCGATGGATTCAAGCGTAATGCATACTAGCAAGCATTATAGTTAGTCCCCTAGATATAGAGGACTGTATTAGATCTTGAAAAAGTTCGGATCCTTAGCCTACCAATTGGAACTTCCTGAAGGATCTCAAGTGCATCCCGTATTTCATGTAAGCCATCTCATGAAGAGTCTACATGAAGGAAAGCATCTTGGATCTGGAGATCAATTGGACCTGTTGGATGAATCATCAGGTGTATCTCATTTTGAACCCGAAAAGATCTTGGATACAAGAACTAGACGATTGAGAAATCGTATAGTTACCAAGCATATGGTTCAATGGAAGGGATGTACAGACGATGATGATTCTTGGGAACAGGAAGGAAGCTTAAGGAGGAACTTTCCTAGTTTTAAGTTTTGAGGACAGAAGTTGAATAAGGGGGGAAGAATGTCATGCCCATGACTGGTCTTGGGTAGCATGTCCACGTTAGGAACCGGTAGACCAACAACCCATAAGTTAATTGTGACTATAAGGGAATTGGGGCCCTTATGTGTACATGATGGTCATAATTAATGGTTGTATGTAGCTCATTAATGCAAAATGCCAAGTTTGGCCTACATAGAACTCGAGCTACATGGTTATGTAATATCTAGATTGAAGAATACAACTTGCATATAGTTTGTAGACATAGAATTGGCAAAGTCATGCTTGTAGAAACTCGTGGCAATTCACATGCATTAAGTGATCCATAGTGACATGCAAGGCATGCACAAAGTGTAATGGACACATGCATGATGATTTGTACTTTGTTAGTTAGAACTAGTACACTCGTAAAAAGTTGGTAGAATTTCATGCATGGCAAGTGACAAATGTCACATAGACTCTAGATGTCACTTTAGTTGTCATTTTGGAATGGATAGATGTGGTTCTACCTCGAGCTACCTCAAACTCCATAAATATGTGTAGTTCTCCTCACAATCTATGATGAAGAACCAAAGTTTTGTAGCTACCTCATGCCATTTTGGAACTAAACTATTTTGCTTGTTATCTCTCTATCTTTCTCTCTCTAACTCGTGCTGAAGCTAATGCTAATACACTGAAATCTTGTACTCTTATTCATTCTTTGATTAGTTGCTATCATATTCTGATGCTTAGCATGCTAGATTGTGGTTAAGCCACTTCTTCATAACTAGATCTTGCTAAACAATCTAGAATCAGGTTATTGTGCTAATCACAAAGCTTAATCAAGATCAATCATACTTGTGGACATTCCCCACACGTGTGAATTTTGGAAATTTTGTCATGGTATCAGAGCCAAATTAAGCTTTGCATGCTAACATCTCTGATTGTACAAGAAATTGAGAGCTAAATCAAGCAAAAAAGTAGTTTTGCACTTTTTCTCACCTTTCTCTGAAGTGTATTTGGATCAAATCGGATTGGAACTGAATTTTCAGACCTAAAAAGTGGTAGTAAGGAATTTTGGAATTTCGCACGTGTGAAAATCAAAGATTTTTAGTCCCTTTGTTCTCCTTGCTAATAGATCCAAAGATAGCGGTGACATAGCTTAATGAAAGCTTATGATTTGTACTTTTTATAGGAATTAAAACCAAATCAATCTGATGTGTCTAGCAAGAGTTATAAGCTCTTAAAGAGGATAGGGATAGGTCCAAAATCCGAGTGACAGCATTTTGATTTGATTCAATCTTGCTTTGTTTTGAATCCATTGTTTTTTACACAAGAAACTGAAGATCAAGACTGAGTTGGAAGTAATGAACACCTTTTGAGCCTTCTGAGAGTCAATTCTGTTTTCTTTTGAATCATTTCACACGTGCCAAAAGTAGGATTCAAACTAGCCAAAGTGTCTCAATCCACTTTGTGTGTCTGATCTAGATAACTTGTTTTGTGGAATATTTGAGAGTCATCTCAAATACAGTTGCAAGTGTTTTACATAGGAAGGTAGTACATCCTTGAAAATACTTATAGTGAAAGAGAGCAGCAACTTTAAGTCTAATTGGAACAAGCTCAAACATATCTCAATCCAATAACTAAGAAGTCTTCATTAAAATGGCATCTCAGGGAGGATATCTTCTAGAAGCCAGTGAAAGAGTAAACACTTGTAATTACTCAATTTGGAAGTTTTTCTGGGTTGAACTTTGGTTCTCTGATGTGGGTTGACTCATTGAGGTTCTGACTCATTGTCTGAGTTAGCGTCGACATTCTATAGTTGAATCTCTGGATTGGAATTGACTAGTTGCTCGGTCCTAGAGTCGAATTTATCAGCAGCTTTTCCTTCGTGGTCGATGAACTGGTCTTTCACAAAAATGACGTCTCTACTAGTGAATGCCTTCTGAGTATCCAAACCGTAGAGCTTGTATGCCTTGTGGTTTAGGGAATAGCCGATAAAAATCATTTTTCTGCTCTTATCATCTAGCTTTCTTCATAGATCCTCAGGGATCTGAATTAAAGCGATGCATCCAAACACTCGAATATGTTTGAGTGATGGTTTTGATCCTGTCCACACCTCATAAGGTGTCTTTCCATTTAGGGCCTTGGTGATGGATTGATTCTGCAAGTAGGCAGCTATAGTAACACTCTCTGCCCAGAACTTCTTTGGAAGAGAGACATGGGCCATCATGCTCTTGGCACTTTCGATGAGTGTCCTATTCTTCCGCTCAGTTACACCATTGGACTGAGGTGAGTAGCTGGTTGTATATTGTTGATGTATCTCGTTGTTGCATGCTTTTCTAAACTTGTTGAATTATGTGGACTTTGTTATATGTCGAATCTGAACTCTGCGGTAGAACCACTGAAACAATTGACAAATGTAGTTCCGTTTTTCATTGGTTCCTCCATGTTGTGTATTTCGATGAAATGTTGCTCGTGCTTGCTAGTGTGACTTCTCCATCCCTTGTGATGACCATACACTCAAGCTTCCATATGTATTTGCAAAAAAAAAATTTAAGGGCATTGTCAGCTTTTTAAGGACAATGTCATCTTTTTAAGAGCATCGTCGGTTTTTTAAAGATAGTATCGTCTTTTTAAGGACACTGTCGGCTTTTTAAGGGCAATGTCACCTTTTTAATAACAGTGTCAGCTTTTTCGCAAAATCCTGAAGAGAGAGAAAAAATTCGACAGTCGTCTATTTTTAACGAGCAACGTTCCCTGCGACTTTCCAAAAATGTGAAGTGAGAGAGAGCCACTTCACGTAAAATGCAAAGTGAGAGCTCTATTTGTAGCATACTCATCCGTGTCAACATTCCCTAATTCGTTGACCGGATATACTATGTATAGTTGTCACAAAATGCCAAATGCTTCCAAGTACAACGGCTTACCTAATTAGGTGACAAACATTTATTGTAATTAATACATGGATGAATTGTATAAAAGTGAATCATCCAGGCACACTCTACGTGATACTCCATCCATGAGACGTATGATTTGAGCCTCCCAGTTACGCCACCATTTTGGTTGTAATTCTTATTTTATTGTGCTTCAGTGTAATATAGCAGCAGCACGCTTTTCTAAGTGCGTGCGTATAACGTAGATGAATGTTTGTTGTGATTGAATGCACTTTATCGTTGTTTGATCGCGCTTGTTTACTCACTCTGATTAGAACACGGACGTCTATGACTCCTTTGCTTTTGATCAGACGATGGTTGTCTTTGACGCCTGAGAAACCTTCAATATCATAATGCTCTTTCCATCTATTTTAGAACTAAACTTCATATTGAATCTAATTTCCAGTGATACCACCCACGCAAACCATTTCTAATCTCTTTGGTGGACTCTCCTCTCGTTTTTGTGAGTATGAACTAATTTTTAAGATCTTGGTGGGCAACCGGAACACTTAAAGCTGTGATTATACTTAGCATAAGCTTTCTATTAGACTATTTTTGCATCTAGCAGCTGATTGTAATGGGAGAACTGTTCCGCAATATTTTTGCTCTCTTCTCTGTTCATGTTCAACTATCTTCCTGTCATCAAAATGCAGTCAATCAGGACTCTGATTGCGTTAGTAGTCGCGAAAGACCTCGAAATGCACCAAATGGATGTCAAGACAACATTTCTCTATGACGATGTCGAAGAGGAGTTGTACACCTTCCAACCAGAAGGATTCGAAGTCAAAGACCAAGAGCACAAAGTGTGCAAACTGCACAAAGCAATCTATGGTCTGAAATAGGCCACAAGGGCATGGGTTGATAGAATCAACTCTTATCTCATTCAATTGGAATCTGCAAACAATTCAGCTGACTGTAATGTTTATTCAAAGCATATAGGCACCAATTCAGTTCACATAGCTCATTACGTAGATGATACGTTTATTTTGTCTAATGACACTTCTCTTCTGCACACTACTAAGAGTGATTTGTCAAAGAAATTTGACATGACTGATTTAGGAGGTGGCCCAATGTAGACTCCTTCCACAGGGGGAACTCTTTACTTTCTGACTTTTCTAGGAGAACTACTACTAACTTTTTGAAGAATAAATCTGAGACTTTCATATTCTTCAAGCAGTTCAAGGCATTTGCAGAAAATTAGACCCAGAGAACAATAAAAGCTCTATGTATAGATGGAGGGGGAGAATACATCTCCACCTGGTTCAAAGAATTTTGCAAGGCCTGTGGAATACTCCAACAATTCACCATGAGCTACTCACCTCAGTCAATTTATCAGGGCTCATGCCTGACGATGAGGGATGGATCGGCGGTCACCTGCCAACGGTGACCATTGAGTCTGCATTAATCCTCACCTTGTACGTGGTACCCTTGTAAAGGAAGTGGAAACGCGACTTCGGCGCTTCCCAGGTAGCGTAAGTGTGAAGGGTGAGGCCCATGTTAATGCTAGAAGTGAAAAGCGACGGGTAAAAATCCATTGCCTCAAGAAGTGGGCTAGCAGTCTGAAGCCATGGTTGAATCAGAGTGTTAGAGGGTAAGGGCCAAATTTCTGTGACTGAGGGTATCTCCCGCTGGATCACCTGCTTGGTGCCAGAGTCTTCAAAAGATGAAGAGGCCATGTTAGCAGTGATACTTAAAGTGCGAAAAAGTAGGAAAAATAGTGGAGAAGGTAAAAATAGGTGGAAACGACAAAAACTGTGGATAACGAGTGTTAGATGGTAAGAACTATAGTTCAGAGCACAGATCTGGGCTTAGAATGTGCAGATGATAGCTTGTATAAATTTTGGTCGCAATCAGAGAACTTGAAAATTTTAGTGAAAATTTGAGCAGAGCTTCGCCAGCAAAGGTGGCAAATGACTCGAATTCAGCCCTTATATAACAAAATTTAGAGTGCGTATTAGGTGAAATTCACTTTTCCTTGCTCAATTCCACCCAAATTTTGGCAGGGACCTTCTTCACAAAATTCTAAGATCTCATAGAAGTCTGCGAGAGTTCAGAAGGTGATTTGACTATCCTGCGAAGGTTCTATGAGGGTTCAGACTGTTTGCGAGGGTTCAACTCTCGCAGGATATGATCTCTCGCACAACATGTCCCAGTGGTTGGATTTTCAAGATTAGACCATGTGGGCAGGCTAATTTCACTACTTTGATTCCATTTATGCACCTTGCGAAGGTTGGTAGGATGATCTTGATGCTTTGCGAAGGATCTGAATATTCAGCATCTGGGAACCCTCGCATACACTGAAAAATGATGATTTCTCCATCAAGAACTCTTGCAAAGATTTTCATAAATGCATCTGGGTCAGATCTAGTGACTTTCATCCATGTTTGGTCTGACTGTTGGTAGTTCTTTGAAAGTTCTGATGGATATTTGGTAACAGATCTATTAGTTTTGGGTGAATTTTGCCCTTAAATTGCCATAGTTACTGAGATCGAGGTATCTGATCTGCAAATTTGGGGGACTTATTGGCATAATCTGATGATCTGCTTCTCTCTTCATCCCATTTGGATCTGGATGAATTTTTTTTATCTTGCCAGATCTGACCGAATCTTGATGGATCTAGCTTGAATTGGCTCGATCTTCCGAGATCTAGTTGTGATGGCCTAGCAGAATAGCTTTTTGTCACATGCCACCACCAACCTGGATCTAATTCACTATGGTGGCCAGTACTTGTGCAACCGGCTACCATTGATGGGTGTCTCGAACGGCGTTCCATCTAGCTTCTCCAGATTCGCGGCCCCATTATTAAGAATTTCCTTGATCCGATAAGGACCTTCACCTGTGAATTTTAATTTTTCCTTGACCGCCTTGGTTTTATACATCGGGACCAAATCTCCGGAACGAAGATCCTTCTTTTGTAACCTGCGATCGTGCCATGCCTTGCACCTTTTCTTTTTAGCTGCCAGTGCATGCACAACTAGTAAGCGTGTTTCACAGAGCTTATGTAGAACTTCGTGGTGTAGTTGTAGAGATTTGGATTCATTAAGGCGTTGCGTTGTGACAATCCTTAATGAAGGGACTAAAAACTCTACTGGTAATACAGCATCCTGGCCGTATACCAATTGGAAAGGTGTTTGATCAGTGCTTCCCTTATATGCTATCCTGAATGCCCATAGAGCAGCATGCAACTTTTGTTCCCAATCTGATCTGCTAGCTTCAACTGTTTTCGTGAGTATGCTACACAGGATCTTATTGGATGATTCTGCTTGCCCATTACCGCAAAGATAATATGGCATACTGGTCCTATGGATCACGAAGAATTCCTCCAATAGGACCTTGATGGTCTCATTGATGAAATGACTTCCTCGATCGCTGATGTTACATACCTATGTAACTAGCAGTACTTCAGACCCCTAATAGTCCATTTAGTATTGGGGGCTAAATGGCAAGGTACCCTTAGGATTAAGGGTATGTGCCCTTTGATAAGGACAGGCAAGTGACTATACCTTAGTTAGAGGTAGGGAGTCACGTGACCCTTGGATAAGAGGTACCCTTAGTACTAAGGGTAGGTGCCTTAGATTAAGGTACTAGTGTCCTTGGTAAGGGCAGGCCATCTTGGTAGCATAGTCCGTGGCAACGAGAATGTAACGATGACGAGTTTTACGCGTGATCGGTTTAATAGGCCCTACAAAATCTATCTCCCACTTCTCAAAGGGTGCTAAGGGAATAATTGGAGTAAGCAGCCAATGTGTCACGAAGCTAGGTTTCCCCATCCTCTGACATGCATTACATCTTGGAATGAATAATTTAACATCTCTATAGACGGTAGGCCACCAATATTTAGCATTGAAAAAAAAAATTTGCAGTGTTTTTAAGAGCATAGTGACCTCCCGATCTTCCTCATGTAATGCACTTATTACAGCGGTCGTCTTGGTTGGTTCTAAACATCGGCGAAGACTATCGTCAGCTCCTAACTTATACAATATTCTATTTACAATCGTATAAGGCCCTACTTTTGAAAGGAAAACAGTTTCTTGTTGTTTATTAAAATGTTCCGGATAAATTTGTTCCTGTAAAAAGTTAATAATGTCCATATAAATTAATGTTTCCGATTGGATACGCATTATATGTTCATCCAAAAATTCATCAGAAATGGGTTCAAATTGATTTTTTGTTTGGAGGCGGGATATATATTCATCATTTTGATAATCCTTGCCTCTTCTTAACTCTACTTCATGATTAAACTCATCTAATAATAATACCCATCTAGCTACCCTACCCGAAAGATCAGGTTTATTCACTAAATTTTTCAATGCGTAGTGATCTACGTGAAAAACAAAAGGGTATCCTAAAAGATAATGTCTTAATTTCTTTATTGAATAAATCATTCCTAGTGCTTCTCGCTCTGTAGCAGAATAATTCTTTTCTGATGCAGCGAGTTGCCTACCCGCATAATAAATTGGGTAACTTATATTTTGGTCATCTTTCTGACTAAGCACTACACCTACTGCAAACGAAGATGTGTCTACATACACATGAAACTTTTTAGCCCAATTTGGAGGTCTGACTCCAGTGGCTTTTGCTAATGACTGTTTCAATTGATTAAAAGCTTGATGATGGTCCTGTGGCCAATGGTACTCAACAGATTTTTTTAATAAACTTGTTAAAGGAGTTACTATTAAAGCATAATTCTTAATTATTCAATGATAATAACCTACGTGTTTTAGAAAACCTCTCAGCTCTCGCAGATTAGTTGGTTCTTATAACTCTAAAATCATTCTTACTTTTTCTATGTTGGCTTGTATACCGTCCTTCGAAATTTTATGTCCTAACAGGATGCTTTCCCTCATCCCGAAGTAACACTTGGCTGGATGCAATTTAAGAGATGTCTCGTGACATCTTCTCAATGTTTTCTCTAATGCATCTAAATGGTCTTTAGTTGATGAATAAACGCAAAAGTCATCCATGAAAATTTCTAAAAACTTTTCTTAAGAAATTTTGGAAAATATTTGTCAGCATACGCTGGAATGTGGCAAGTGCATTACAAAGGTCAAAGGGCATTCGCGTATACGCGTATGTCTTAGTGGTGAAAGTGGTCTTGGATCTATCTTCATCCTTTATAAAGACTTGGTTATAACCTGAGAATCCATCTAAAAAGCTATAACGTTCATGACCAGCTACCTGGATCCAATAGGATTAGAGGGGTGCTAGAAAAGGGGTCCAATAGGAATTGAGCATGGACTACCTTGAGATACTCTATGTAGATGGATTCTTATACTGAGTTTTTGAGAGTTAATGGAGATTTGGCAATTTGTGACTATTTCACTTTTTCTCTCTACCCGAGGCTTGATGGGCACTTTCTGTCTCTACCTGAGAGCAATTGATTTTCTTACTTTGTTTTTTTCCATGAGTACTTTCCACACGTGTGAAAATACTTTGATGATAAATATATGCATGTAGATTTGTGTTTTTGCCTTAGATTTTGATATTGATCTTGATTATCAATCTGTTGTTGATCTAAAGTAACACTAGATCAAGTAATTTTGGTCTTTTCCATTTTTTTTGGACTATTTTTTGAAAATGCCATCCAAAGGCCCCCTTTTCGAAGAATAATAAAAAATCAAAGTTTTTCTTCGGTTATAGTGCAAGCTGATATTAATCGTTAAACAAATAGATGTTCTAAAATAACTATGATTGTTTTGAAATTGATTAATGACTTTTTTTTGTGCAACAACTGATATACAATTACATTGAATCCAAACATTGTCGCACCAAGTTCATATACATTCACATAGTTTGCAATAAGATTTGCTAAAATAACAATTGTAATAATAATTGTTCAGGTCACGACCGAACTCAGAATAATTTGATACCAACACACAAATCTATATAGTACAAAACTATTTGTGTGACCTTGTGTGTGTGCTGACAAAAATGTCACGCTTTGTCGGCATAAAATGTCACACACACACACAGGGAAAAAGCTAAATAAAGCTAAAAACTAATTTATACGTTTGAGGATTATTTTGTCATGGTTTTATTTGTGTGTGACAATTATGCCTATGCATGGGGTAGGAGAATGTACCCATGGTGGCATGGGTGCATCCTCCTACATGAACATCTTTGGGCGATCAATCTTTATTTGAATACCCTGATGCTAAGGGCAAAATCATCTCCTATGCATCAGCAAAAGAGGAACTTTGGCAAAAATAGAAAGATTTTCTTGGTATCTGATGGAGAGCTTTGTAGAGCAATGTGGTGTCGTTGTTGTGTAAAAAATTGCATGTTTAAGTTAGGGAAGAAAAACTTGAAGGCTATTCGAGAATACTATTTCGATCTAGATGTTGACTAACAAGATGTCTATTTGTTTGCTAATATTATTCTGTATTTGAACAAGCAATTTGAATACTTTTTGAAGGGTGTACTTGTCTGTCGCAAAACATTTCAAATTACGCTTAGCTTAGGCAATGATAGTTTACAAAGGATTGCTTATAGGATTCAAAAGTATGGCTACATCAGAATGCATCTTCAAAATATTGGTTTCATTGCTCAACATTGTGTTACATGGATGAAACAACATTTTCGGCTTCAATGTGAGGTGATGTCCACCACTGACAGACATCATTTGTCTAATTTTTCAAGGCATGAGATCTTTGCTCTGTACAAGGAAGAAATGATTCGCGAGGATGAGAGATTTATAAGTTACTCATACTTCACTAGGATCTGGAAATCATTTTTCAACGAGGTTATAATTTCGAGAAAAGTTCGAAGGGGACAATGCAACATTTGTGCCAAGCTCAATAGTAGAAGGATATTGGTGATTAATCAAATTGGCGCAGAGGATGTCAAGTCAGCTTTGAAAAGTCATAGAGAGGAACAAGCACAAGAAAGAAAGAAAGTGATGGATCATAGAAGAAAATGTCTCTCTTTTCTTGAGAAATATATGGGATTGGTGATTGATGGAATGGATCAGAAGAAAACAAATTTGCCTCACTTCGTTAGGACCCCAAAGGACATCATAGAGGATACATTTGTTCAAATACATTTGGTTGGATGTTTAATTTATAATGCATGCATCCACCCAAAAGTTTATCTTATGTATCCGAATATTCATAAGGATCTGAATCTAACAATTACGATAATACACCAGGTGATATCTTTGTGGCCAGAGTGCTTACGTCCAGTACTTTACTTGCAGTTGGACAACACAGCTCATGAGAATAAAAATCAGATGGTTTTGGGTTATCTCAGCATGCTTGTTGCAAAAAATATATTTCGAAAAGTTAAACTCAATTTTTTTTTGGTGGTCATACGCATGATCATATAGATCAGATGTTCAATACATTTGCAAGGAAATTGTCACGTCATGATGCATTCACTCTCCCGCAAATGATGACTCTTATTCGAGAGGCATATACTCCCAAGCCACATGTTTTGCATTTAAAATAAACTTTGGACTTTAAGCTCTTTGCGAAAGGGGTTGAGAATAATTGTTGCCTTAAAAAGTTGAGCTTTTAATATTGTTTCATGATTAAATCATTGGATCCAAATGTAGTGCATTTATATACAAAGCAACTGTCAAGCATGAAAGATTGGATTCCAAAAGATGGATTACAGTTTTTAAAATTTATCCTGGAAGATTCCATGAAAGCAGCGAAGTAGCTGCCACTCTTGAATAATAAAAAACAAGAGAGTCAGAAAAAAAACAAAGAGCTATTGATTTTGATGTAGGTGCAAAGAGTTTTACTTGAGAAAGCTAAAAAATATGCAGGGGTTGAAAGCATCGATTTTAGAACGAATTTTTTAATGAGCAAGAGTCAGTACTTGACAGAATCAAAAATAACTTCGACGAGTTGTTAGATCCATTTTCATGGCCATATGCATCTCCATACAAGGAATTTGATGGGTCAAACAATGTTTCGTTATTCAACACGTCATCTCTTCCACTAAGTGAAGAAAGAGAAATATACCTTGGTGCAAGGAGATCCAAAGAACGAAGAAAGGAGTTAGAAGAAATATGACACGGTGATCCTCAAGACTTAAAAGTAGGTTCAATGATTGCAACTTGCATCTGAAGATCCATTGTAACATACTTTTTGGATAGCTAAAGTGCTATCTATAAGTCGAGATGGTACATCAAATAAAATAACTAAAGTCAATGTACATTGGCTTAAAACAGACCACGTAGATGCTTTCATGGGAAAGTACTCATTGGAGATGATAAGTAATGGCAGAGGGAAATCTCGTAAGCGAAAAATGAAAAATACTCCAAGCACAAGTGTTTTGCACCTTGAAGCTGTTGACATACTTGTATATGATTTTAAACTCACAAGTACAGGTCATTTGCGCAAGTCAACAATCGCAATTCTGAAGTACAAAATTCCAGGAAAACTTCGGCTTTATACATTTCTCAAGGTCCAAGTTGTAACACTCGTTCAAAAAGGAGTAATCTTGAGTCTTATGGTCTTCATATAGAATTAGATGACATTCTAGTTAACAGTGAAGAAGAAGATGCATCCTCTACAGTCAAAGTGATTAGCTATTGTGATTTTGTAGATTTGTTTCTATTATGTTTTTGTAATCAACGTATTCAAAAATATCCCAAATTTTGAAAGTTTTGTGTGACCTTGTATATGAATGTATGAATGATTAATAGATAAGAGTGTTCTATACAAACGCATAGAAATATTTTTTATATTCTTAAAACTGTCATAATGTTTTGAATATAGTTATGCCTACTTTTTGTTTAACATTTTTTTAACTAAAAAATTGACAAAAATTGTATACTTTCTAAATCTTATAACGAACTTCAAAATTAAAAAATGTCCATATTTTGTAGCCATTTTTTGAAAGTATTTATACAAGCGCATAGGATATTTGAAAAGGACATAATAGAGTTTTTTAGAAAAATAATAACCAATAATCCAAATGTTTGTCCTAAGCTCGCAAACTTTCTCACTCAACTCACAACAGTATTACAACGAGTCCGTGTTTTTTCTTCTTTGTCTTTAAATTCCATGCAAAGATCATCGTATCAACTTCTACATCTTCTGGTCCATCGTTGTTTAGAACCCATTCTTTCAATAGGCAGCCTTCGTACTACAAGACCTTGTTGTTGACCGGATTCTTGCCACATTTTCGACCATAGTACTTTGAATTTTGTGACCACACCTTCAGTGTCATTCCCAACTGCGATGACCTTGGCCACCCAAATTGGAGCATCATCTGCAGGCCGAACTGCAACAAATTTGTGCACTACAACCTCCCTATTTGGTGTGAACTTAGATAATAGTGCATCACCTTTTCGCCCACAGAACCGTCGAAGCAAAAGTTCTACATCCATTTCGCTCTCATTTTTTGCCACCAAAAGAGTTGATCCAGCAGGTCCAAAGTTGTTCGGCAACCATTGTGGCCAAAAAGCTTCTTGTGTGTATGCTGATGCCAACAAATTCTTCTGTTTAGAAAGATATTCAAGAAGATTTAATGTTTTGACAACACATGCATCATTTCAATCTTTGTATTCTGGAAATTTTTTACTCATATATCGGATATACTCAATGAAAGGCATTATTCCTTTTACTTTGTTTTGATCTAGGTCCTTTGTGGAAGCTAGGAAGATTGCTTTATCTTTTGATGGTATAGACTGCAAGAGTTTGAACGGTTGCTACACCATCATGATTGGACATATCATCGTGAAACTCTATGGCACCATCATCATCATCATTAGAATCAAGTTGATTACTCTTTTTTCCAATTGTGTTTGCCTCTTGAATTTGTTTCGTTCTTTGTTCTCTCATGTCTATCAAAACTTGACGTTGATTGTAACTAAACACGGATGAATCAACTCCGTGGAATGGCATTCGATCTATTTGCTACAAACATGAAACAAATTCCATAAGTGACGTATATAGATTGACGAATATTATAATAAAAAACAATCATATAAAGTTAACAAACCTCAACGTCTTCCAAATTTGATGGTTGACCTTCTTCTTTTTGTCCAAACTTCCACAAATGATTTTCAACAATGCGTTTTTCACGCATCTTTTTCCCATCACATTTGAAGCGTGTGCACCATATTTTATTTTGAAAATAATTTTTCTACGAAAAACAAAAATCAAGTACATGTCACTTTTGACAATAGTTGAGGTCATGTAATAACAAAGTTTAACTTATAATAACAAAGTCTTTATGAACAACAAAACATGCATGTTTATTATTTACCCTGTTAACTTGAGTAGTGTCTTCATCGCTAGACTGATCTCAATGTAATTCACTCTTTGTGATTAACTGCATATATGCACAAGTACAAAACACAAATAACATAAAATTAATCAATTTTTCAAAAACAATACGTTGGTTCTTATCTTTCGATATTTAGATAGCACGATTCTTATTTTTCGATATTTAGGTAGCATGATTTTTATCTTCCGATTATTGTATGATTCTCATGTTTTAATTTTTAGATAGTATTATTCTTATATGTTGTCACTTATATGATTCTTTTGCATCTTGGTGCAGGCTCTAAACGCACATCTATCTCTTCTTTTGTTATCACAGATATGAAAGTCCCACTTTAATATGCATTAAAATTTTGGAGTCGATTTTTTTTTCTACTTCATTTCAATATATTAGGGTTTATTGAAATGTATTATATGTTTATGAATGTAGTAATCACGTCGGGGTCAGACAGTGGTGAAAGCTTAGGAGATTATGTCTCAACTTTGTATGCATCATTAACTCCTGAGCAGAAAGCACAACTAACATGTATGCTTAGCCGAGATGAGGGTGGTTCCTCACAAGCGGCCGCGGCTCCCGCCCCTACCGAAGAGTCATCCACAGATCCTTATTATGACGTGGATCCTACCGGTAACATAATTGCCAATAGGAAAGGGAGGGTGGTTTTGGACTGACTCTATTCTTTATGCCAACGCCATTTTGGCGACAGATTGCTTAATAAATGGTCCGAACAATCTGGCGATCTTAAACAACAGGTTGTTGGTACCCTTCGTGATGAATTCCAACAAGAAGAGGAATTTGACAAGAAGAAAATTCATAAGCATATGAGCTTATGGATTAGGCATCGTCGTGATATTGCACGACGAGCTTATAGGGACGGGCAATCCAAGCCCACCTGGTGTTCAAGAAATGATTGGAACCGTGTAAAAGCGGATGAACAAACACCATATAAATACAAGATTCAAAAAGATGCCACGACCGCTAGGATGCATGGGACATTATGATTATCACACACTATGATTATCGAGGTGTACTGGTTCAAACTAATGTCTGCCAGTAAATTTCTCAACCAAAGTGCCTCTTTAATGGATTGAGAAGTAGCAATGTACTCTGCTTTTGTAGATGAAAGAGCAATAGGGGTTTGCTTACAACTGTTCCATGATATAGGACCGCCATTGAAGAAGAACGTTAAATCCAGATGTGGATTTACGATTATCTACATCTCCTCCCTAGCTTGCATCAAAAAATCCACTGAGCCAATGAAGATTGTCGTTGTTGACTTCTCCATAGCAGATGCATTGGTCCATTGTAGCTCAGATGTATCTCATGACCCTTATAAGAGCCTTCCAATGGGTGATTCTAGGATTGGCCATGAATTGGCCGAGTGAGCTAACTGTAAAAGCAATGTCAGGTCTTGTGCAAACCATTGCATACATGAGAGATCCAAGTATCAATCAATAGGGATATTCTCTCATCTTCTCCTCTTCTTGCTTAGTCTGAAGACATTGGTCCTTCGACAATTGCAGGCCTGGATCCATCGGTGAGTGAGCTAATTTACAATTAATCAAACTATATCTGATAAAAACATTGTGAAGATACCTTTGTTGAGTAATAAACATCAGCTGTCTCGCTCTGTCTCCAGGGATTTGAATGCCCAAACAGAAGTGAGCGTCACCCAGATCAATCATGTCAAACTCAGAAGACAACATCTATTTAGCATCCTTCACCAGATTGGTACGATTGCTGAAAAGCAATGTATCATCTACATACAAGGTGATAATTATAAAGGATTGTTGCACCGACTTGAAGTAGATATTATTGTTGGTCGTGCTTGGTTGAAAGCCTTGTCGGATGAGGAATGTATTGATCGTCTGGAACCAAGCTCTGGTGATTGCTTCAAGCTGTAAATTGCCTTGTGGAGTTTGTAGACATTATGCTTCATACCTTTATGGATGTATCCTTCAGGTTGTAATGATATAGAGATCTTCTTCAATGACTCCATTCAGATAAGCTATCTGTACATCGAGCTGATGTACTTCAAGGTCGATTGCTGTAGCATACGATAAGAGGGCTCGGATTGATGAGTGCTTGATACTGGACTAAAAGTCTCGTTGTTGTCAATACTAGGGATCTGAACGAATTCTCGTACTGCCTTTCTTCGATCAATCGTTCGGTTGGCATTGTATTTGATTTTGAAGACCCATCTACAATAGATGAGATTGCAGGCAACAGGAGCTTCGACTAGAGACCATGTCTGGATCTTGATCAAATAGGAATACTCTCTATTCATTGCTTCTCTCCAGATATCAGAGTCTGGTTGGCTAAGTGCCTCATCGACTGATGTCGGTTCCTGCATTACAAGACATATAGACTCATGAGTATACCTTGTGGGCTGTGTGCGCACTCGGCTTGATCTTCTTGGAGGTAGTGTTAGTTGATGATACAATCATTGGATTTGTTGTTGCTGAGTAGCAGCAACATCTTTGTCGGACTCGTTGTTGTGAAGTGGATCAACTATAGGCACGCTTGAGCTAGTGGCTTGAATAGCCGTGTCGGTAAAAGACGTTGAAGGTTCACTTGGAACTATGTCTTTGCCTTTGAGATTGATGAAATGGTCCTCAATAAGACTGTATCCCGGAACAAGATCTGCTGGGTATTGTTGGATTATTCTCCTTCCTACTAATCGATTAATTGGTTTTTAATCTTCATCCAACTGTTTATCCAGTTCTGTGGATTTTTCTGTGTTTTCATACAGTCTATAGATTTACAAGTGTTTTTACATAGTCTACAGAAATACATGGAGTTTGATAACAGTGTCACATTTTCTCTCTCTAGAAACCCGACAATGTCGCCTATCAAAAATCTCGTGTAAAATGCAGTGTCGTCATTTTCGCATTTTTTGCCTATCAGTAATCTTGTGTAGAAATGCAGTGTCACCTTTTTCACATTTTTTGTCTGTCAGGAATTACGAATAAAGATGCTTCATGCGCTCTCATCAAACAGATCGTTTACAATCGGAAAGTATTGTTGTTAGCTCTCTATGAAGCTTTCAAGCTTGAACTCTCTTGAGCATTCTAGCTCAGTCTTTTAGAGATTTATTTTAGAGTTGCTATTGCGCTACTGCTTATCAGCATAGTTGCTTATTTCAGACTTATTCTCGGTTACTCAGAGACAGCCTTAGAGTGCGCGGTTTCTATCCGCTATTGTCTTGGACTCATTAGCATCTGATCTTGCATTTCTGAACCAATACTATTGCGTTCAGTTTGTGTCAGAATGCATGCATCTATGTATTGCTTTTGTAACTGATAGAAATTGTTTGAGAATTCAATACTTTATGTTTGGCTACGTACTCACTTAGCATCTAGCGAAATTTAGATGCTAAAGATTGGACGTGATTTCCATCACTACTGCTCTGTTCAATTTTTGATAGGCGTAGTCATGCATTGGAAGTAGGAAGTTTCTGCATTCCATTACTTACCTATTTCTGACATGGTATCAGAGCATATCTCCATGGCATCAGAGCATACCTACATGGTCTCAGATCATTCTATCATAGTATCAGTGCTAGATCACTACTTCTTTATCTGGACCTTCACGGTATCAGACTTGTGATCTCTATCAAGGCATAAACTATTTTGATATCAGAGCGAAAAGCTCTAATACTTGATATCTTTCGCGATATCAAATTGATACCATATTCTTCAGTTCCTTTCATGCTTTCAATATCAGAGAATTGATCTCATGTTGTTGGCGTCTCTACATCTTAGTGTCATTGATACAATCAACGGACTAAGTTTCAAATGGATTCTCAAAGTAAAGCTGGTCTTATCGCAGACAAGCTGAATGGATCCAATTATCATTTGTGGAAATTTAAGATGAAGACCTTGCTAATCGCCAACGAGTTGTGGGATGTTGTTATAGGTATCGAAGTGAAACCTGAAGACGACACAAAAGCCTCAAAATGGAAATCGAAGGATGGTAAAGCTTTCGCACTAAGCAAGTAGTTTCTAGAAATTATGTTGCTTTCCTAACTTCTTTTGATGAACCTACAAGTGTAGATGAAGCAAGGAACAAAGAGGAGTGGATACAAGCAATGGATCTTGAGTATCAAGCTCTTATGAAGAGTGAAACATGGAGATTGGTGAAGTTACCCAAGGACAAGAAAGCTATTGGATGCAAATGGATCTTCAAGGTGAAGACAAACCAAGATGGATCTATCAATAAGTACAAGGCAAAGTTAGTGGCAAAAGGATATGCTCAAGAGCATGGCATTGACTATGATAAGACCTTTGCACCCGTGGCAAAGATGGTGAGCATTCGGGTCATGAGTGAGTATGATCATTCACTTTATTATAGGCTTGCTGAAAATTTAATCAATTAAGGATTCCATCGTTACTTTTCAATTTGCATAATTGGTAGAGGGAGCCTATCATTGCCTTCCAACATGAATCCACTATTAGTAGACATCATCCAAAATGTGTGACAAATATGACAAATATAGCTTGATTAGGCGAATTTTATATACATAATGTCATTCCACACATGTGGAGCCTATTCCCACATGTGAATGATAGTGAATGATAGGCATATGTTAGCTTGTACATAAAACAAGGTCCTCAAATCACTAGTTATCAGAGACCAGCATTTCAATAAGCACCCCAACAATGTCTAGGGCTCCATAGACCCAATAATGCTACACCAGCCTTAGTAGGGAGGCAACCAGGTTCCTCATGCCCAACCGTGTTCTGATTTTATTAATGGCCAATTGTAGGCCCCGACGCTGGGAGTCTTTAAAACATGCTCTTTTTCTGGGCATTGGATGGATCTGCCCTTAGTGCCGCCGGAGCCGTAAGATATTCCATTATAAGCTCGGGGATACGCATGAGCACCGCCTTCCGCCATTCTGGTTGAGGATGTAGAAGGGCAATGAGGTTAGCCGGTGTTAACTTCAAGAGGTCCTCGACCTTGTCTGAAAATTTATAGCTGCCTCTTGTCGTAATATCTGGATATTTTTTGACAAAGAGGGCCGGCTGTTCTGCATCAAGCATCGTGTAGAATTTTTGATACCAGTGCTGGTGTACCGCAGGTCCACCGCGATATATACATCTGGCTTCTAATAGACCAATTTATAACTCTTACAACGTTATTATTTTCCAAGATGTTGCCACAATGTACAGCTGTAATAAACAACAAACTTTCATAAAAGAAGTAGGAATTATGGTTGATGCTTTCAAAAGAAATGGTTTTATGAGGGATAAACTATGTCTTATCATCAATAAACTTCTTCAAAATGATATTTTTCCTGGTTTATCTTTCACCACACAATATTGATGGTATGTTGATGGGCAGTTAGTTATCCCTTACGGGGAGCTAACTACCCCCTAAGGGATTCACTGGCTGTGGGACGGTTGGTGGGCTCTCTCTCTCTCTCCCTCTCTCTCTCTCTCTCTCTCTCTCTCTCTCTCTCTCTCTCTCTCTCTCTCTCTCTCTCTCTCTCTCTCTCTCTCTCATGGATGGTTCTTCACTTTAAAATACTCCGCTACACTACGCACCTTTTCAACAACAAAAGACGATCGAAACTTCAAGAAAAGGACCTACACCCAAACCATATTAGGCCTTCCCTTTGTATTTTCAAAAAAGCCCTCTTTTTTTAAGTTATGCGCTCTACAAATTTTTTTAAGCTTACTCACAACGTATGGGCAGGAGCAGTAGCCTTCTCCTTCCACAATGTTACCTTCCAAGAAACTCACGACATTCTACTATATGTATGGGACATTTTATGCTACATTTCCCACACCAAAATGTGGAGATTGTTCATCACAAAGCTCTTCTTGTGACGTGCCCTAACAGCCTCCCTTCCATCTCTTTTGGCATACGATAAGAGACTCACATGTAATCTACATTTGTTATGATGCTTCTGCATAGATTCAACGATTAATTATAAGCATTTTTTATGCGGTATGTATGTTGTATTGCAGTTTTCCTTGACTATGATTGAAGCACTGGCTCATAGCTTCAAGAAAGGTGTGAATGTATGCTAAAAAACATCTTTAGTAGCTCGTTGTCCACCAACGATGGACTATAGAGCATTTTTGGCTTTGAATTTTTTAAAGTTTCTGATGTTCTCAAAGCAGTGATGAAGCATAAACATTTTGTAGCTCATATTATGCAACTGACATGTCCAGCCTATTGTCCCAACGATGGACTGGTGGCCACTTTTTCGGTTCAATTCATCATACAATTTTGGCTTAGAAAATCGTTTTTTTCAACCAGCGATGGACTGTTGGAGACTAGATGCTCTTTGTGCAATATTAAAACATGATTTTTTAGCATGCTTAAAGTCGCATCCCTATTGTTTAGACAACGGGCCTACTACATACATAAAACCCAATACATTCTCTTCTATAAAATTGAAGTGCTCCTTTCAAGTAATGCTTGTCTTTCGGAAAAGTAGCAATATAATTGCACTAAAAGCTCATCTACTTTGTGACTATGAAGCATTCTTATCCGATTCTTACCACGGCTTACTACTTCACTCTTTTTGTTTCAATTTCGATCCATATATCGAAAAGTATGTTACTCGATGATTCTGTCAAATATACGAAAAGCTTTAGTAAATAAGACTCTTACTTTGACAAAAGCTCATGAGTATTCGTTAAAATTGTGATTCGAAAAGAAGAATACTTCACGATATATAATGAAAGCTTTATGTATGGTAGTGTCTTAAAGAAAACACATATTTCATAAGAATAGCATGGCATCTTCTCAAGACAATACAATCATCCAAGTATGATTTCTTGTAAATGAGTTTAGGATACGCATAAGCCACGGATGTTACGTACACGTTTTGTGATGATTCTAACATTCATAAGCAAGGAGTGTCTTGTGCTAGAAATACTTGGTCTAATTACCGATTCTTTCTACACCACGGAAATGTTCATCTATGTATGGAAGTTCATAACATATATTTTACCATTAAACTACAATTTCAAACTTTGCAAACATAATTAGGATTGTTTGCTTATGACAAACCATGAATGCACTACCCTTTTTTTTTTTTTAAGTATACGTACCTAAATCCAAAATTAGGGTTTTTGCTAAAACATTCTTAGACAACATGGATATGCATAAGATATGAAACTTTTACATAAGGATTAGTGAGGCATGAATTTGCCCTAATACCTTTGTAAAAAATCTATGCATTGCCTAATAAGTTGTAAACTAAACCTATCACCAACACATTCCGACCTACCATGGATGTTGTGGACGTTTCTAGAAAGCATGGATATGCTCAAGACGTAGCTTAATCATACATAACCAGTGTTGCGTAAGCAAACGGGTATAAGGATTAGCATGGCACGGAAATGCCCTAATACCTTCATATTCGCAATAATCAACCATGATAATAAACTTTTTTGCTCGCGTAGATGTCATATTAGGATTCTAGTGAGATACGACTGGAAAGCATAAATATGCTCAAGAGTATGGACAGTAGTGCATGACCTGCCTTTCCAAACAAGGTTCACATGAGTTAGAATGTCATGGATTTGTCCTAACATCAGCACACGTGACCTTTTAGCCAATTTGAAATATATACGATTATAAATTTACATACTGTCTAAATACGATATAATATGATATGGACCAATCACCCATACACTGATCAACATAGCATAACCCTAATATGGTTATATTAGGGCTTGGCTCATCGCCAAGTAACTATACGCTATTTGGAAAAACTAGACTATGATTTTTAAATGTTATGTATGTTGTTAAGTAATATAGCTTCTTTTGGACATGGATAACAATTGACGCTAAGTTATGACACCTATCTTTCCCACAATACTAACTCATGTGGTTTTGTGTTGTGGAATGGTGACAGATATCAGTTGGACGTCTTGAAAGTTATGCTTTATGGTGTTTTTTCAGTATTGTATTTATTTTTCAGCTTTATTAAATCTTGTTGGAATATGAATAAAGGCTTCAAAGAGTTCAGTACTGCTTTGTCAAAAGAACTATGTGATATTTCGTTCTCTCTCTCTCAAAATAAGCACAACCTAGAAGCACAATATGCAAACATCAACCCATTTCAATATCTTTTTTACTATAGATTCTCTAAACCAAGTGCTTGTTGGAAAAAGTTTGGGGGGAAAAAAAACAAAGGCTTTTTTCACAAGGATGCTTTCATAGAAAATAGCATAATCTAAATTATAACATTGTTTGATAAAGTTACTTTAGTCTTGAATATAAAAGACTAAGTTCTTTTATAGATATTCAAGATATTAACTAACCAATAATAACTTAACCAAATTTATTTTTATGTAAAATAATTTATAGCAAGTAGCTTCATCTAGATGAGATAGCAAACACAAGCAACCACAACATTCCTACTGAGAAACCAATTTGGAACAATCAATGCAGATTCACTTTCATGATGTTAAGAAAATAGTTAAAACTAAAAATATTGATTTTCTTCAATTCATATAACGGTAGATAAAATATATCTACAACACAGTTTCTATCAGTACTAAAATAGTTTACCACCACCAATAAGATATGTCTAGCATATTAAACTTCCTCAATTCATAGCAATGAATATGATGCAACAGACTCATCAAAACACTTTGATAGGAAAAGTGATAATTGACAGCTCGTCTTACATGAAATTTAAGAAGGAAAAAGCTATAGCAACATATTACTTGATGTTTAGAGCTTTTTTACAAAAATGAAAGGACTACTAGAATTCTTTTGATTTTAAAAGTGACTATTCTAAATCTTACCATGCAACATAGGTCACAAGAACAGGAATTCAAACTTACAAACATTACATTACATTCATCATTTAAGATTTTGAAAGTTTTGAATTACAAATCTTAAAGGCAATCAATACCATACCAATAGATGAGGTTTAGTGAACATTATCATAAAGTTGCAGTCATTACAATCTGACTTTATAGAGAATCAATCTTGAAAATTTTTCAGGCAGGCACCAGGAACATATTTATCGTTAAATAGGCTTGCATACATTTTTGAAGTGAAACTGCTTGGCTAAACACATCACGTTCCCCACCTGCCAAAAAAAAAAAAGAACAGCTCCAAAATGAAGAACCGTTGTTCCATAACTGATGTATAAATACCCATATAAGCTACTACAAGTTGTAAGATGCCAATGGCTTGAAAACATGCCAGTCCATTCTTCGTGATCTGTGAAGTGTCTTGGGAGAAAGCTTGGCATATCTCAATACAAGTTCACCTTTATGCTGTATCATATAGATTGGAAAGCTGTACAGTCTCATAAGTAGTTTGGTAGATGAACTTGGTTCAAGTTGGAGACTGTTTCCAGCAATACTTCAAAAAACAAAAATGCTATTTAATATAAAAAGTGGAAAGGTCATCATTAACTTGAAACAAAACCCTGCCGGCAGAGAAACTATTAACTCTTTCTATGCACATACACCCATCTTTCAAGAAAATTATACTTCATATAGGTGATGTGTCAATCTCACATTATGTAGGTTATACTCTCATCTGACAATATGCAGAATTCCTGAATCAGCATATACATTTAGTTTCAAGAAATTGAGCTATGAAGCAGCAAGTTAATCTTTCAGGGTGTTTCCAATAGAAACCCATAAGATGTGAGCAGAATTCCATGTTGACTAAAATGAACTTAGAGAATTTCCCTGCTAGTCAGACTGACTGGGATTTGAATCATTGACTTCAAGTACTAAAGATCCACAATTCTTTGCATACTGTAATGCCGAAAATAATCTCTCCACCATAAAGTTATTACCCTCTTTGAGCTGAATTGGGACCTTCCCAGGATTGGCTTCTGCCTAGCTTGATAAAATTGAGGCCAAACCGACATTGTTGCTAATGGTTCCACCAGACCCGGACTGTGCTTCCACAATACTACCAAAATGCCAAACCAAGCAACAATAAATAAATAGAACAGAAACTTTGTAGGAAAATCTCTCCCTTCCTCTCCTTCTCACATAGTAGAACTCTCCAGCACAACTTGGTTCACTAAGTACTCCTCTATCAAAACACTTCCAAGCAAAAATATAAACTGCGGATTCTCTTATTTGTGGTCATAAAAATAAGCACTTGCTTACATTAGTACATCACATCTACGCAATTCCATCCTAGGTGTATAAAAAAAAGGCAGCGTCATGAGCCTGACATATAAGAAGTCAATCAAAAAAGCATTTCAAATGCCTCCTTAAAATGCTAAGGGAGAAAACCGTTAGAACTTTAAGTTCTAGGTTGACCGACCTCAAACTTGCAAACTATGTAACACGCTAGTTATAATCTCTTCTTCCTGATGGTTTGTACAAAACTTATGAAATAAAGGGAGAATTATATCAAGAAAATGATTGCTTGATGAGTGCCATAGCTGGTGTCATAGAGAACAGAGTCTGAAACCCAATTTCTGGCACCAACAGGGGTCTTTTGCATATGGCATTTTTAGAGCACAAAAGATGAGAGCGCACGTTTCTATTGGCAGCTATTGCTCAAGCAAGGAGCTTCGAGCATCTACGATCTTGAATGGGGCACACTTGCTCTAACAGCCACAACAGTGCTGGAGAAGAGGATCAGTTCACGCTAGGGCACTAAATATTACTTGGTGACTCCCTGGTGGCCCATTGGGTCCCCTTTGGCCCAATTTGGGTCCAAAATATGGCTTGAGACCCTCTGTTTGAGGGTCTTGGAAACCCTCTTCTTCTTTTTTTCTTTCTTTTTTCTAAGTTTCTAAAACCCATGCTTCAAATGGGTCTAGGTTTTTGTGCCACTCTTGACTTATTTGCAGATCCATAAGAACTGAGATTCAAAAAACTCGGAGTGGCACTGTAATGCGAACAGGTAGATGAAGGCCCATTCTGATGGATCTGCAAAAAACTTGAGGTGGCACAAAAACTGAATAGTGTCAACCTCACATAGGACCATGGAAAAATAAGGGCAAAGCTATATAATATTTTGTCCTGCATATAAGACTTAGTACTGGTAGAGCTGCAGAGAACTGTAAGGAGCACTCTGGCATGAAGAAGAACAACTATTTGAAGGACCAAAATCAAATTTATAGCTTTTCTTTGAAGTTGGGTCCTCATGGATCGCTACTATTAGGTTGACAACATTGAATAAGATAGGAGTCAATGCGGCCTTTACTGACAGAAGATACACGCCAAATTATTTGCAACACCTTAGCTCCTTGATTCAGATAATCCATTTCTAGTTGATTGAATCTTCTTTGTGCATTCTATACTTTGAACCTCTTGGAAGTTGTCCTTTATTGTGTAAAGTTATTGTGTTTAACTTTATCAATGAGAAATCTAGGTTTCCTTCAGTTTATAGCACAGAAACAATGTGTCAGTGACTGATTCTGTTCGGCACTAAAAGTCCTAAACGTCAAAGACTTTATTGACAGTATTGATAGGCTTCATGAACAAAAGTCGTCCTTGAATAGGTAATGGAGGATCTAGTCAAACTCAAGCTTTCTATTTGGTTACAAGTTTAAAGTCCCTACTGAAGTCCAAGCCTAATGTTGTATCTCTAAAATTCTAGTGAATAGGCTAGCGCCTTCTTCTCAAAACCCACAACTGAAATACAAAAGCTTTCACTTTATCTACAAACTTACAAAGTACAATGGTGAAACACTAAGAGAGCACTATTGCAAATCTCCTCTCAATTTTTGTTGCACACGAAACAACGAGGATGCTTCTCTGTAGGCTCTCAACGTAAACTCCCTCACGCACCACTTAACCCTAACTTTCCTAAGCTGACATGTGATACATGCAACAAAGCCACCAGCTCCTACCACTTGGTAGACACTTTGACACATAGGCATGTAATGTAGAGTAGGACCATGAAAGCATCACTCATGTATTGGACAAAGTGTCCCGATTGGCATATGACATTGACATGTGGACAAGTGTGAATCGTGTATTAAACCATGTGTCCCAATCAACATATGACAAGTGTCCTTTGACCGATCAACTTCTACATTTTAGGAAATTAGTCTAGAAATCTACATGAGACACAAACAATACCCCTATGCCAAATATAAGCACGTTTTTTTGAGCTAGAGAACCAGCCTTTTGCACCCATTTTCCTCTACACTAGATATTAACAATGGGACATGCATATAGAAGAATGTGACATCCCTTCCCTACACGATAGCAAATTGTGGGTATTATACACACACGCTGAGCGCGGTTTAAGTAGCATCACTTATGTTACAACATTGAGATCTTTCCTTGCATTGGTTTTTGCATAATCCATTTATCTTGGATATGGATGCAAGTGATAATGCTATGGGGTCTGTTTTGATGCAGGAGGGAATGCCTATAGCCTTTAAGAGGCAAAAGTTCTACTCTACTTAGAGAAACCATCCAGCTCATGCAAGTAGTTGTATGCCATAGTATATGCATTGAAGGCATGGAGGCATTATTTTTTTATGTACAAATCATGATACACTTAAATACTTTGCTTTACCGGCCAAATTTGAGAGGTCAACAAGCCAGATGGGCTAAGATGATGCGAGAATCGTTTTTGGGAATATGGTATAAGAAAGCTACCAAAATTTGTTTGATAGATGCATTTTCTCAAATAATGTGTTAGGTGACATTTGTGGTCATAGTTATTATAAATATACCTTCAAGGGTAGTTGGTAAAAAGGAATGGTGGAAGTGTCTTTCCACAAGCATCTTTAAACAATCTTCGAAGCTTGAGTCAAGAATCATGGACCCTATAGAAGAAGAGGAGGAAGAATTGTTAAGAGTCTCAAGCACCCATTGAGCGTGGAGGTTAAAGCAAGACGGGGAAAGTGGTTGTTAAAGGCTCTCAACTAGGTCTGCATAAAAGTTGGGGGATAAAAAGGAGAGCCAAATTCAAAGCTACATGCAAGACATTCTTCTTTGTTGTAGCCAATCCATTTCAATATTATTAAGAGTAGATACTCTTCTAAGACCTTGAAGTAAGAGATGGAGCAAGGGCAATTGGGAGGAGTTGAACTGATAAGAAACACAGAGGTGAAGTACGGGTGAATAGTTGTGTCGAACCGCGGTTCGAACAGTTTTTTTGGTTCGAACCGAAAAAAACAAAAAACTTCAAAAGTAAAATTTAAAGAAAAAACAGTTCGAACCATTTTTTTTTTCCATTTTCCAGAGAGAGAGAGAGAGAGAGAGAGAGAGAGAGAGAGAGAGAGAGAGAGAGAGAGAGAGAGAGAGAGAGAGAGTTCAGGGTTTTTTCGAGTGTTTCATTGTACATTGTAATATGTATGGTGTGACATTAATGTTTTGAGTGATGAGTCACAATGATCAATCTTTCTACTCATGTATGGAAGTTGGTAGTTACTAGCTAATGTCACAAATCATATCAGATAGATCATAGCTAAAACTGCGGGCAACAGATGGATCAAGAACCCTAAATCACAAGTGGCAGGTATTGTTAGGTAACCAGACTCCGGAGTTGCACGTCAGGTTCAAATTTCACTATCGATTAATCACAAATTATAATGTACATGTTACCCATTAACACTAAGAAAGCACTTCTTTTTGACATGATCGAAGGGTAGAAACTAAGGGAGGGGGCGGGAAAAAAAACCCTAAAACCAATTTGCCGGTTCGAACCTGGAGAAGCCGATTCTTTCCTAATTCAAACCCGATTCAAACACGGTTCAAAAAGGCAATTCAAAAGGTACCATAAAACATTGTATGGGTGCACTATAGTGTGTGACAATTGGTCGAACACTTGTAGGAGGCCTCTTATCAATATTCTAGCTCTGGTTGAGTATTTTTTAGTAATATTGATGCTAGTGGTTTGACTGAGACAAGTGTACATCTATTGTCATTCAAAAGATGGTAATTGAGAAGGTTGGAGCTGAAAATGTAGTGTAATTGGTAATGGACATTGCCATTAACTGTCTCACATAATAGAGGAGTATCCTAGAGTCTTTTTCATACGTTGCAGATGTCATTATTTGGCTTTGTTGACTAAGGACATTGGACGCTGGGAATGGATAGATCCTATTCTACAAACAACACGAAAGATTAATGCTTTCTTCACTACTCATTCTAGAGTCCTTGCACTATTTCATAAGTCCAACACCCGCGAGCTCTTGAAACAACGTGAGACAAGGATTGCATACATGTAGAACATTTTGGCAAACTTTCTGGATGTGAAGGTGCTAGTTAACACTTGGCAGTCAAGAGAATTGTGGACCAATCACTATGTTCTTAGTGATTGGTCCTAGATGACCTTAGCTAGTGCCACTCCTCATGTCAATTGCTCAACATGTACATTTTTTAAAGGGAACACGCATTGTTGGTGACAGTAGGCAATTGAATGTTAGGCAATCTAGCATGAACCTTAACAATAAAAATGTTAAGGAACCATATCTTATTTTTTGTATTTATCGAGAAACACGCATCTCTTCCGAGTCACACACATAGCAATGGATGTAGTGATCGGTCCAATGCATGTGACTTTACCATGGAGTGCCTTCAATAAGCTGCACATGGACTCCACAAATGCAAGGGAAATTACTCTCTCAATGCAAGGGCATGAAAAAAGAAATTCTAGACTCTTTTAATTACAGCTAGTGGAACCCTCTTAGGAGACACGTAAACAGGAGTTTCAAAATCTAGGGAATTCTATTGCTGTTTTTCTGGGCTTACGGACAGCGATTGATTACTTCATGATTAAACACTTTTGTTGCATACTGTATGCACTGTTAGTAGACGCATTTCTGCCCAGAGGCCAGCGACCGACTGGTCACTGGTGGACTGGCCATCGCACCTTTCTAAGTAATTTTTGTGGCTCATTTCATGAATTCAAATGTACTGGTTGGTACCCTATCAAATGAGCAGCTGGCCGCCCATCCAAATCGCGATGGGCAGCCAGTTTGCTTGCTTCTTTTGATTGAATGATCTGCTTTACAACATGATAATGATACCACCTGCCATTATACTTGTGTATATGCTTTGTTTCAAGCTTGTAACATGCTTAATTTATGGAGGAGCAACCCTTCCAAAAAACAGCCAGTTGTTAAGAGAGTTGGCCGCCCACCAGTCCCAATGGTTGCTTTTACATAAAGCATAGCATACTGCTAATGATTGTATGAAACTTGATCATTCATGAATATTGGCATTCCCCACGTTTTTGTGGTAATATATCGATGTCACGTAAGAAGGCTGTATCGTCCGTTTAAGCGCTTTTGTGGTAGTAAAACATAACCGGATTGCCTAAGAGATTGTATAGTGTTTGCTCTGTAGGAAATAGAAGCCTAAGGATCCAGGATCTTAACTATTCAATCACACAGAGCCTTCTTGAGAAGACACACTTTGTCTTCTTGACCTGCAACCAAAAAACCAGCAGGTTGTTGAAGGTAAACTTCCTCATTAAGATCACCATTGAGGAAGGCTGTCTTTATGTCAAGTTGGTGCATACGCCAACCATGATGGGCAGCCAAAGCAATGACTATCCTTACGGTAGTTATTCGTGCGGTAGGTGCCAAAGTTTCCTCATAATCAACGCCCTCCTTTTGCGCATAACCTTTGCCAACAAGTCTTGCCTTGTACCTTTCAACAGTACCATCGGACTTGTACTTGATCTTATAAACCCATTTACAGCCAATTGCTTTTTTTCCATGTGGAAGATCAACAAGAACCCATGTTTGGTTCTTTATGAGTGGTCATACTCTTCTTTCATCGCGTCCTCCCAACATTTTACTCCTTTGGCCTGCTCATAAAAAATGGGTTCTATTGCACTATCCTCAATAGATGTAAGAGCAAAATCAGAAAAATCAGCAAATTCTACTGATTTAGATGAGGCACGAGTCTTCCCTTCATAGAAGCGGTTCACTTTGCTATCCTGCAAAGTCTGCAACAGCCATTTAGGGACTGGTTTAGGCTGTCCAACAGCCTTACTTTGATCAACGCTTTGTTGTCCAAAGTGATCTGAACTGTCAACACTTTGCTGTCCAAAGTGCTCTGACATTGGACTATGCTGTCCAAAGTTTTCAACAGGCCGTTCCTCTTCATAAATCTGCTCCTCTTGATGAATTATGGGCTGTTCGCTTGAAGAACCAGTGGGCTGTCCATTAGAGGATGATGGCAGTCCCTCCTCTTCAACATTAGATGGTGATACCAAATCTGGAAACACTTCAACATAGTCATCTTGGGGGATGTCCCCTTTCATGACATGAATGGGCGCAAGATCATAGGAGTTCTTCTCATCATAATGAACATCACGACTCACTATGATTTTGTTAGTATCCACATTAAACAATCTATAGCCTTTACTTTCACTACTATAGCCCATAAAAATGCATTTTACTCCTTTATCATCTCCATGATTGTGCGATTTTTCCTCTCGGCAACACCATTTTGTTGCGGTGTGTAAGGTGTAGTCATTTGATGTAGAATGCCTATGCTTTGAAGAAACGTGCCGAACGTACTTTTAATGTATTCCCCTCCTCGGTCGGTACGTAGTATCTTCAAAGTATGCCCAGATTGATTTTCTATCATAGCTAGAAAATCTTTGAAGCGTTGAAAAACTTCAGATTTTGCCTTCATAGGAAAGATCCATGTAAACCTTGAAAAATCATCAATAAAAGTAACGAAGTACTTGCATTTACCAATGGATTCGATCCTCATTGGACCACATACATCACTATGAATTAAGGCAAACCTATCACCAACTTTGATAGTCCCATCAATAGGAAAAGGCTTGCGTTGAAACTTACCAAGTATAAATCCTTCACATACATGTCCTTCGGGATGCTCCATATTTGGAATGCCTTCCACCATGTTGAATTTCTTCAACATATTCAAACTTCCAAAATTGAGGTGCCCGTACCTCGCATGCCATAGTTTAGCCAACTCCAATGCATGTGAATTAGTAGCAACAAGACCAAAGGATGTCAAAACTTTAGGTTCATAGATATCCAACAAAAACAAACCTCCTCGCAATGTTCCCGAAGCAACAATTAAAAGTGATCTCTTTGGGTCTTTTATAAAACATTTGTCTTCTTTCAAATCTACAATCAATCCTTGATTCATGATTGTAGAGACCGAAATGAGATTTTTCTTAATCTTAGGAACATAAAAGTACATTTCGAATGTACTTTTCTTCTCCATTGGGAAGAATGAGTGGTATAGATCCAATGCCTTCAATTGGATAGTAGGTGTTGTCAACACCTTGAACCTTGCTTCCATCTTTGATTTTCATAAGCTTTGTGAAGACGTCTCTATGGTGAGTCATATGGCGTGTAGCTCCGCTATCAATCACCCAATCAATGGAAGAAAAAACAGCAACCTGCAAAGCTGAAGTAGTGCTGTTTTCTGCTGAAAAACCAGCAAGTCGAGAAGTGGTAGAAATCTCATTTTGATTAGAAATGAGATTGTTAGTGACAAAAGCAAAATCACCATTGAAAGAATCATCCTCCTTTTGATGTTCTAATGAAATCATGGTTGTATTTGTATCAATACCTTTCTCTTTATCCTTAGTAAGCTTCTTCCTACATTCCTTTATGTGGTGCCCAAACTTTTTACAATAATGGCACTTATCCTTCTTTTTGGATCCTTGATCTTGGCCTTCCTTGGATTTTTGATCCTTGGAAGAAGAAGGCTTACCTTTCCACTTGCCCTTGCCTTTGCCTTTGGTGAAGAAGGCTTGATCTTCTTGTTCACCAAAATTAATCCTTGTTTGCTCTTCTTGGAGAAGTAAGCCAACAAGCTCTTCAAAGGAGATTTGTTGTCCCCTAAGAGATATGCTTAAACTAGACACAAATGGAAGATAGGAATGAGGAAGTGAATTAAGAGTAATTGAAACAAATTGAGAGTTCTCGACAATTTCGTCAATGCTAAAAAGCTCTTCACGAAGATCCTTGATCTTCATTAAGTGATTTAAAAGCGTATCACCCTCTTGCATCTTCAATGTTGAGAGTTGATTACGTAGAAAAAGCACTTTCGCCGTATTCTTCACTTCTTGGCAAGTACTTCCCAAGCACTCTTGGAAGTCTTGCATGATCGAATGTGAGGTAGGATTGATCTCTTCACGGATAGCGCTGTGACCGAATGTGCTTGTGCGTCACGTCGATCCCACTTCTTTTGTTCTTCGAAAGACACCTCCACATGTGTTGAAGAAGTAGCTCTTGACGGTGTAGTAGGCAAACTAGGTGGCCTCTCTTCATCACCACTTACAACTTCAAACAAACCTTTAGCAATAAAGAGGTTTTTGATCATGTAGCACCACAAGGAGAAATTAGTTCCATCCAACCTATCTTCATTGAACAAAAAACCTATAGATTCAGATTCTTTAGCCGTTTCTGAAAATTCAGCTAATAGTAGATGGGAAAAACAGATTCCAGGCCAAAATCTACTAAAAAATCAGCAAAATCAAAGCTGAATTAATGAGCACTATAGATTGCAATACACCACATGCAATAAGTTATGGACTTGGCTCATTATATTCGCCGCGTCCATTCTTTTATTGTTATTATGCATAAGTAGGCCTAAGGGCCCTTTTTATTCATATTCTAGCCTTGGGCCCTATTTGGTTATATTTTTAGGACTTGGTCACATTGATTTGGAGTGGAGGTCCTCCTATTGGGAGGGCGCACTATTTTCCCTCCAAATCCTTTTCCCTCCCTTTTTTGAATCCTCCATTTGATTCAGGGAGAGGGTATAAGTAGGGCAGCATTGTATTCCTTTATGCAATTTATGATGATTGCTCCTCTTTTAGCCTCCTTAAGCATTCTCTTCCTGCTTTCTAGCATAGCTAGTGAATCTTAGCTTGTAACTTGGTATCAGAGCACTTTCCTGCAGATTGGTGGAGGCTGTCCAGCGCCCTACCACCCATCACTTTAATCGATTTTTCTCCATCAACCTTCCTGCAGATTGGTGGAGGCTGTCCAGCGCCCTACCACCCATCACTTTCATCGATTTTTCTCCGTCATTTTTGCAGATTGGTGGTGGCTATCCAGCGCCCCACTGCCCATCACTTTCGACGATTTCTTCATCATTTTTTGCAGTTTTGGTGGAGGCTGTCCAGCTTTTATCAGCTCTCAAATGTTTCAGGGCTTGGACTATAGCATTGGTGACTTCTCTGGACAGGCAAATTTCTATATTATTCCTCTGAAGCGCTATGACATTATTCTTGGTGCAGATTGGTTATCATCCCTTGGTACTGTTGCTGTGGATCTTTCTCAGCAGACATTGTCTTTTACACATGCTGGTCGGCACCATTTACTTTCTGGTATTGATTCCCAGGGTGACTATCAGTTGGTTACCGGGAAGCAGTTTATGCGTAGTTTGCCAAAGGCTCAGGGTGCAGCTCTTTTTATCATTCAGAGTACATCAATTGCTGCTCCTCCTGCTCCATCCATGGGTCCTCTTCCTTAGGTGATTTGACTTATTGCATCGGTATTCTGTGGTCTTTTCAAAACCTATGTCTCTGCCACCATTACGAGATGTCACCCACCATATTGATCTTATTCCTGTTGCTACCCCACCCTCTCGTGCTCCATATTGTATGTCTAAAGATGAACGTGATGAGGTCCAGCTCCAAATTGCTTCCCTTTTACGTCAGGGCCTCATTATTCCTAGCCATAGTCCTTTTGGTGCTCCTGTCCTCCTTGTTGCCAAAAAAGATGGCACCAAACGCCTTTGCATTGACTATCGTGCTTTAAACAAGCTGACTATCCGTAATCAGTATCTTATACCTCACATGGATGACCTTTTTGATCAGCTTGGCACTTCTTCCATCTTTTCCCAAAATTGACCTACGTTCTGTATACTACCAAATTAGGATGCGTCCTTCAAATGAGCATAAGACTGCATTTCGTACTCATTTGGGTTTGTATGAATTTCGTGTTCTTCCATTTGGTGTTCAGAATGGTCCACTGACATTTCAGAATGCTATGAATAATATTTTACGTCCTCTTTTAGGTGTTTGTGTCTTAGTTTATTTTGATGACATTCTTGTTTTGAGTACTTCTTTGTCTGATCATCTAAAACATCTATCTTCTGTGTTTGAATTACTTATTAAGCCCAACTATTCGCCAAATTGTCCAAATGTTCTTTTGTCGTGGCTGAAATTGAATTTTTGGGTTTTCTTATTTGTGGTGGACGTATTCGTCTTGATCCTCGGAAAGTTCAAGCTATTGAGAATTGGCCTGTCCCAACCGATGTTCATTCTGTTCGTATGTTTTTAGGTATGGCAACCCATCTTCGTCGTCCTGTTAAGTATTTTGCCACTGTGACTGCTCCGCTTCATTCGTTACTAAAGAAGTCTCATGCCTTTGTTTGAACTTCTGAGTGTCAAACTGCTTTTGATGCTTTACGTCAGTCCGAGTGTGTTATTGCTTATGAGTCTCGTCGTTTGCGCTCTTATGAGCAACGTTACTCTCTACATGAAAAAGAGCTACTTGCTATCATCCATGCTCTTAAGAAATGGCATCATTATTTGTATCGTGTTCCCTTTGATATTATTACTGATCATCAGTCTCTCCATTATCTTTTTTCTCAGCGTGATCTTAGTGATCGTCAATATCGTTGGTTACAATTTTTACAGTCTTTTCATTTTGATATTTTGTATCGTCCAGGCAAGGCAAACACGGCTGCTGGTGCTTTATCTCGTCTTCCTGCATTGTTACATAGTATTGTTGCTTCAGTTCCTTCTTGGTTTGATGATTTACCGGCCGCATATTTGTCTTGTTCTAACTTTTCTTATGTTTATCATACTCGTCCCCTTTCGTCCTCTCGGAAGTTCCAGGTTTATACTATTGTTGATGATCGTTTATACCACTATGGTGCTTTATGTATTCCCAGTTCTCTTTCCATTCGTCTTCAATTGTTGTCTGATGCTCATGCTTCCCCTATTGGTGGCCATTTTGGTTTTCAAAAGTCTTATGCACGTCTTAAAGACAATTTCTATTGGCCATCCATGAAGTCTGAGCTAGCCCATCTTATTCGTGATTGTCCTTTTTGTGCCCGTAATAAATACTCCCGTGCTAAGTCCGCTGGTTTGCTCCAGAGTCGGCCCATTCCTCATCGCCAATGGATAGATATTTCGATGGACTTTATCCTTGGTCTTCCTCATACTTGCCGTGGTCATGACTCTTGTATGGTGGTGGTAGATCGGTTCTCGAAACAGGCACACTTTATACCGGTCCGCAGTACTATTACAGCTGAGCAGTGCGCACGTCTTTTTCTATCAGATATTTTTCGCCTGCATGGTATGCCACATACTATCCTATCTGATCGGGATAGTAAGTTTACATCTACGTTCTGGACAGAGATTATGCGTATTTTGGATGTACAGCTTCTGATGGGTATTGCTTATCAGTCTACTGCTGATGGGCAGACTGAGGTCCTTAATCGGATCCTTGAGGATTACCTTCGACATTTTGTTTCTCCTTCCGGGAAGGATTGGGACCAGCATTTATGTTTGGCAGAGTATAGCTATAATAGCTCTGTTAGCACCAGCACTGGAGTTTCACCTTTCTTATTGGCTCATGGGTATGCTCCACTTTTGCCAGGGGTGCCTCTTCCTCCTGATGATACACCAGTTACCATTCTTTCTTTTTTATCCGGTGCTCGTGAGCTTATTGCTAGGGCTATTACTCACTTACAACATGTTCAGCAGCGCTATCAGACTTCTATTGATCGTCATCGCCGTCATGATGAGTTTCAGGTTGGTGATATAGTTTACCTCCGATTACGCTTTGCACGTCATCACTTTGTTCAGGGTCACGCTTCTACTGAGAAGCTTGCACCATGCTATTATGGGCCTTACTGTATCTTGGATCGCCTCAGCCCTGTTACATACCGGTTACAGTTGCCTGATTCTACACGAGCTTGTGATATCTTTCATGTTAGCCTGTTACGAGCTGCCATTGAGGATGATTCTCCTCGCAATCTCACATTTCCTACAGAGCCAGAGCTGTTCCCTTTTTGCCAGCCGCTATCCATCAGGTTCGCCTTCAGTATAGTCGATGTCGCAGGCAGGTTCAGTTTTTAGTACATGGATGGTCTTCCTCTTAGGGAGGCCACTTGGGAGCCTATTGATGTGTTTTATCATACACCATTATTGGCAGATCAGGCTCGAGCCCTCATGGCTTTAGTTCTCTCCTCTACTACAGATGTCATTGTAGATGTTCCCTCTGCTTCATGATTCGGCTAGCTATGACTATTCTTTATTATCGTATTTGCTTAGTACTTGCTTTACACAGTTATGATGCTTTTGGGGTATCTGTTGTGACGACTTATGTCCTCTCCATCAATATTTCCGTTAGTTCATGATTTTTCAGTATTAGCATGCTTACATTATTGTTTTAGATAGTCATTATGCTTGCTAACCGGTGGAGGGCTTTGTTTTTTTGCAGGGGAAAGTTATGGACTTGGCTCATTACATTCGCCGCGTCCATTCTTTTATTGTTATTATGCATAAGCAGGCCTAAGGGCCCTTTTTATTCATATACTGGCCTTGGGCCCTATTTGGTTATATTTTTAGGACTTGGTCACATTGATTTGGAGTGGGGGTCCCCCTATTGGGAGGGCGCACTATTTTCCCTCCAAATCCTTTTCCCTCCCTTTTTTGAATCCTCCATTTGATTCAGGGAGAGGGTATAAGTAGGGCAGCATTGTATTCCTTTATGCAGTTTATGATGATTGCTCCTCTTTTAGCCTCCTTAAGCATTCTCTTCCTGCTTTCTAGCTTAAGTCCTGCTTTCTAGCATAGCTAGTGAATCTTAGCTTGTAACTCAATAGCTCATTCACACGAAGATATAGGTGGCTGTATTCTGCTGAAATAACAGAAAACTAACTAATATGCAGGCTTCCAATGAAGCCAAAATCACAACCAAAACTTTTGTGATAAAATGGTGTGCACTCAATGTGCTAATGGAGCAGATGGTAGGACCTTCTTCCAGGCTCAAAAACAGAAAAATTTCAGCCACTAAAAATGTGTCAAAAGCACATTTGTCTTCAAGGTAGATGGGGGCCCTCCTCCAAGAAGACAATCTGAAATTTGAAGCATGTAATCTGATTTCAATCACATGAAAACTAGTTGAGCATGGGCGCCCTACTGCTGGCTCCCAAATGAGTGGAGGTTCCAAGCTTTTCCCGGCAATTTCCTGCACAAAAAACAAGAAGGAGCCAAACAGTTCTCTTTCCACAAAAATCAGAAAAATTCTGATTTTTATGAACCAAAAGAGGAGAAATGTGGCTGCCTATTGGGTGCCCTCCAGCAAGCAATCAATTCTGAAAAATGGCTCTAATACCATGTAGGAATCCAAAATCAAGACTATTCATTAACACAAAGTATTCTCAAAGAGAAGAGAGAGATGGTTAGATGACCCTCTTGTAGAAACTTGTGGACAGCAAATATGAACAGTAGATTGCTTAACAAAAGTGTGTGTCATACAAATGAATGGCTACATATAAGTAGTCCAAGATGGCTATCTACCTTCATGACTGTTGGTTGTCCAATAACTTGACTAATGGCTATCTAGCTACCATAAGTTACATAAAATAATTAAGTACCCCAAATAACAAGTTAGGTACTTAATTCACATGTATAGGCCCCTAGTGGACCCACGAGTCTCTACAAGTTAGTTTCATACTAACTTGGGCCTAAAATATAAATGACCATGGTTACACAGATCTCGACCTTTTGGGTCATAGCAACCTATGGCTTCTACATCATTTACATTTATTATTCTAACAAGGGTGAGGATTTGCATGCTCCATCCGAAGTAGGGAACCAACATAAACTCGGCAATAAGTCGAAACATGGACTTGTAATCCATCATAGACTCCCACATCATTCGAAAATACTTCTTATCATAAGGACAATAAAAAAGAATACCAAAATCTTTTGACATCACATCCTCCCGAACCTTACCATCAATGACTTGCTCACATAGAATAGGCAATGTACCAACATCATCATGAAGAGTAAGTGTAAAACCAAAAAAAGCAGCAAGAGGTACTGATTTTAAAGAGGCATGTGCCTCCCTTTCGTAGTAAGACATTTCTTTGTTGTCCTGCAAAGTCTCCAATAGCCGACAAGGAACTGTTATGGGTTGTTCAACACTTTGCTGCCGAAAGTGTTCCCAGCATGGACCATGTTGTCCATAATCTTCCGCAGGCTGTTCCTGAAGCATAATGGACTGCTCATGATGTAAAATGGGTTGTAAATGACCAAAAGAAGATGACTGAACCTGTTGTCCAACGTCTTCATCATAAAAATTTGGCAAACTATCAAGAGATGCATCAACGATGGTGTCATCAAAGCTGTCCCTCGAAGAGGTATGGAATGACATAGAAGATTCTTCAAGTAATGAAAAATTCTCTCCAATCAAATGCTCACTCTTAACACTTTGAACAAAAGTACTAATTGACACATGTTGACTCCCTCCTCGATTAGTACAAAAAGGTTCCAAAGAGTACTTGAATTTTTCAGCCTTTGCTAAAACATCAAATTGAAAAGGTTTCGCATGAAACTTTTCACTAATGCATCTATCATATGCATCAACTTGCGGTGACTTGAAAAAAGAAGATTGTTTCAACATCTGCTCAATGTATCGTTGTTGAGAGATGAAGCTTTCTGCCCCATGTGGAAGATCAACAAGAACCCAAGTGTGGTTCTTCATGAGTGAGTTGTACTCCTCTTGCATCGCATCCTCCCAACATTTTACTCCTCTGGCCTGCTCATAAAAAACAGGTTCTACTGCACCATCCTCAATAGAAATAAGAGCAAAATCAGAAAAATCAGCAAATTCTACTGATTTAGTAGAGGCACGAGTCTTCCCTTCATAGAAATGATCCACTTTGCTGTCCTGCAAGGATTGGTTTGGGCTGTCCAACAGCCTTAACCTTTGTCAACACTTTGCTGTCCAAAGTGTTCCAAACTTGGACCTTGCTGTCCAATGTTTTCCGAACTTGGACCTTGCTGTCCAATGTCTTCAACAGGCTACTCTTCACCATAAATAGATTCTTCTTGATGAACTATGGGTTGCAAAATTGAAGGAGTAGTGGGCTGTCCACTAGAAGTAGATGGCAAAACCAAATCTGGAAATATTTCAACATATGCATCATGGGGGAAGTCCCCTTTCATGACATGAGTGGGCGCAACATCATAGGAGGTTTTTTCATCATAATGAACATCACTTTTATTAGTATCCATATTAAACAATCTATAGCCCTTGCTTTCGCTACTATAGCCAACAAATATGCATTTAACTCCTTTATCATCAAGCTTGGTTCTTAGCTTATCGGGAATGAAAGCATAAGCCGTGCAACCAAAGATGCGTAAGTGAGAAACAGTAGGCTTCTTACCATACCAATCTTCATAAGGAGTTAATACCTTAAAGGCTTTAGTAGGACACCGATTACTAATGTAAGCCGCCGTTATAACCGCTTCAGCCCAAAACTTGTGAGGTAGGCCCTTTGCCTTGAGCATGCATCGAGCCATCTCCATAATAGTGCGATTCTTTCTGTCGGCAACACCATTTTGTTGAGGTGTGTAAGGGGTTGTCATTTGATGATGGATACCTTTGCTTTGAAGATAAGTACCGAACTAGCAAAGTTGAGATGTCCAAACCTAGCATGCCATAATTCAGCCAACTCCAAAGAATGTGAACTTGATGCAACAAGACAAAAAGATGATGAAGATTTCGCTCATAGGTATCCATAAGGAACAATCCACCACGTGTTGTTCCCGAAGCAATGATCATAAGAGATCTCTTTGGGTCTTTGATAAGACATTTGTCTTCTTTGAATTCCACAACCAATCCTTGGTTCATAATTGTAGAGACCGAAATGAGATTCTTTTTTATTTTTGGAACATAAAGTACATTACGAATGTACTTCTCCTCACCATTGAGTAAGATAATGGGGATCACTCCAATACCTTTGATAGGATAAGAGGTGTTATCAACACCTTGAACTTTGCTTCCATCATGCACTTTCACAAGCTTTGTGAAGACCTCTTTGTGATAAGTCATATGACGTGTGGCACCGCTATCAATCACCCAATCAATAGATGAAAAAACAGCAACTTGTAAAGCTGAAGATGAGTTGTTTTCTGCTGAAAAACCAGCAAGATTTCAACTAGCAGAAATCTCGTCTTTAGGAGAGATGAGATTATTAGTGACAAAAGCATAATCATTATTGAAAATATTACCCTCCTTTCCAAATTGTTGTTCCAAAGTAATGATTGCGGTACTTGTATCGTTACCTTTCTCTTTTTCCTTTGCAAGCCTCTTCCTACATTCTTTGATGTGATGCCCAAACTTCTTGCAATAGTGGCACTTACCCTTCTTCTTGGAGCCTTGATCTTGAGCTTCCTTAGATTTTTTATCATCTTTGGAAGTTTTGAAAGAAGGCTTCCCTTTTCACTTGCCTTTGCCTTTGTCTTTTGCAAAGAAAGCTTGATCTTCTTGTTCACCAAAGTTGATCCTTGTTCGCTCTTCTTGAAGAAGTAAGCCAACAAGTTCGTAGAAGGAGATTTGTTGTCCCCTAAGAGAAATGCTCAATGATGACACAAATGGAAGGTAAGAATTAGGAAGAGAATTGAGAGTAATAGATACAAATTGTGAGTTCTCAATCACCTCATCAATACTAAGAAGCTCCTCTCGAAGATCCTTGATCTTCGTTAAGTGGTTTGTAAGCAAATCACCTTGTTGCATCTTCAAGATAGAAAGTTGATTTCGAAGATATACCACTTTTGCATTCTTTACTTGAAACATCTTTGCAAGAGTCTCCCAAGCACTTTGCATGATCTAATATGTGGAAAAGAAAAAATCTCTTCACTGATAATGCAATGACGGAATGTGCTTGTGTATCTCGTCGATCCCACTTCTTTTGCTCATCGGAAGACACCTCCGTAGATGAAGAAGTAGTTGTTCTAGATGGTGTAATAGGTGCCAAGGTAGGCGGCCTCTCTTCGTCACCATTAACTATTTCTCACAAACCTTTAGCAATTAGAAAGTTCTTTATCATGTAGCACCACAAGGAATAGTTTGTGCCATCCAGCCTATCTCCATTAAATAAAGAACCAATAGACTTCGATTCTTTAGCCATAACAGAAAAAATCAGCTTGTAGTAGATAGGAAATAGACTTTCCAAGACAAAATCTACTCAAAGGGCAGCAACCTCAAAGCTGAAATTATGAGCACAATAGATTGCAATAGTCCACATGCAATTTGCTCAACAAGTAATGAAATAGGTGGCTGATTTCTGCACAAAAAATAGAATGCTCACAAATAGGTAGACTTCGAATGAAGCCAAAACCAAAACCATTTGTGGCACACTATGTGCATATAAAGCTGATGGTAGCGCCCTACTCCAAGCTCACCAACAGGGAAATTTCAGCAAGAAATGTGTCCAAAACACATGTATCTTCATTTAAGAAGTAAATCTGAAATTTTCGGCATGTAATTGAGTCAAGATCACATGCAATTGGTTTGAGCATGGGCGCCCTACTGCTAGCTCTCAAATAGGTGAAGTGCCCTGCAATTTCCTGCAAAAAAGCTATAAGAAGATGAACAGATTCTTCTCCTACAAAAATCAGCAGCTTGATGATTTTCTGCAACCAAAAGGGGAAGAAGATAGCTTCCTATTGGGCGCCCTCCTACAAGCAATATGATTACCTAAAGGCTCTGATACCATGTAGGACAGCCAAGGAGAATAGTCAGTATTGCTTACAAAAGTGTCTCATACAAATGGGGTGCACACATATATATAGTCCAAGATGACTATCTAACTTCCTGACTATGGGCTATCCAACTACTTGACTATTGGCTTTCCAACTACTTGACTATTGACTATCCAACTTTCTATAAGTTACATAGAAAGAATAAGGTACCTCCAATATGTCAAGTTGGGGTACTTAATGTCACAATTAGGCCTAGTGGACCCATGAGTCCCTACCAAGTTAATTTCATACGAACTTAGCTAACTCTAAGTTTAGTAGGCCTAATATAATAAATGACCATGGTTACACAACTCTCGACCTTTTGGGTCAAAGTAACCTATGGTAAAATATCATTTCCATTTATATTCCAACATGCTCTACATCTAGTCGGAGTAAGGGAACAACTAGTAAGGAATGGGTATATAGCTCTTGAAGACACTAATACTCCATGTTAGAAAGAATCACGCTTGACTCACCTAAATACCTTTCTTGAGATGAGATGTTCTAATACGGACGCTACACCACCATTAACCCAGTATTTTCGGTTTGGAATCAATAGTACAGAAGAAGGGTGTTTCGCTTTATCAGCTAGAGATGGGTAGCACACAAGAGATTTCTTCGCCTCGCATCCAGGTACGAAGATATATGAGATAAATGATATTCTCACCCAATAGCGCAACAATGTTCATGTGCACATGATGAGACACCAAGCTACGCTAAGAGTGATTCGCTTCAAAGTTATTTTTCTAAAGAACTTACGTTTCATGCCTTGAAATTGATGAGGTTAGATTTTATAAAACGTAAATGGGGCTATTGTAAGTTAGCTATGTACGTGTGCAATGTTTTGACTTTGGCGGGCTTGTATGGCATGGATTTGCCCAAGCCATAAGGTGCTTGGACTCCCAACGATTTTTCGTTGAAGGTCCTTGGGGCTAGTATGGCACGGATCTGCCCTAGTACCTAGCACTGATGCAAAAGTCAAGACTCGTTATTTTGTGTATTGCAAGATAGCTTCTTACGTGTAGAAGGTTAATGTGAACTTAATACATTTGGTTTGCCCTTATACTGATCAGTATGGCATTCGCCCTAATACAGTTTTGTTTTAGGGCAGAATGTATTGCTAATTATGAAATTCATGATAGGGAAGATTGGACGTGAACGAATGATCAGAGAGGGTGGTATAGGAGATACGGAAGCTGTGAATGAGAGGAATGGATGATCAAGCTGATAAAGTAGTGAATCTTGTTTCAGACATGGATAACAATTGATGCTCAGCTATGACACCTGTCTTCCTCAAGTAACTAACTCGTGCGCTTGTGTTTTGTGGGATGGTGGCAAGTAACAGCTGGGTGTCCTAGAACTTGCTTCGCTTTATGATACTATGTACTGTAAAACTTTATACAGCTTTGTTTTTATCTATTATGCTATAAATTAAAGGGTTCAAAGGGTTTCGTCTTGATTTGTCAAGGGGGACTATGTGAGATCTTTTTACTCTCTCTCTCTCATACATCCATAGAGTGATGAGTCTTCCAGTTTCACGTTATCCACGCATAGCTTTTCTCTCTTCTCAGCAGCCTCATTTTCAGGGTCATCAGCTATCATAGTACTCCCAGGCTTCTCGTCTTCTACGCATATATGACATTGACATTTATGATCTTCTAGTGGGTTTTCATCAGTATATCAGGGGGTTTATTTATCGTGCATATTCTCGAGTGACTTGGCAGGGGCCCTTGGGGGTCAAACCGGACTTCTATCGCTCTCATCGCAATCGTCGTCAGCGTATTGCCTCCAGATCACATGCTAGAGCTACCAGGAGACCTCACAGACCTAGAGCTCATGGGCAAAAACCCACCCTCACGAGTTTTCCAATCCAACTTACCTCTTGTTAAAAATGAAAGCTTAAGTCCGTTGCGTCGGTATAGTATTTTCTATTTCTATCAGTGTACAGTCATTTTAATGTAAGGTGCAGTATGTCATGCACGTGCCTCGTAACGGCACACGTGTCGAGACTTGGTCCCGTCGACGACAACCTTGCCATGCATGACTGCCTCAAAGAGAAGACATCATGTATATATTGACTTGTAGTTTTAAACATGAATATACATCTCCTACTGTTGCAAGTGAATTGCTTGTTACTCTGCTAAGCTTGCTTTGGCTCTTTGGCTCACGTTGTCTATTAGCATAACTGCAAGCAGTAAAGATCCTGTCAGTGGTATTAGAGCAGGCTGTGAGGTGCAGGTTGGATGCTACAACCGAATTCTCATCAATAGAAATTTAAAGAGCCGACAAGGCTGATTGTGTGACGATGGAGCAAGATTGAGGAAGCTGGCTATAATCTTCAGTCCTAAGTGGTCGGAGCAGTGCTAGCAGAGCGAGCTTTAAGCAATCCTCAGAGTTGATTTGGTACAAGGAGAAGAAATCAACAGTTTCTCAGATTTCGTGATGGTTTAGTGTGAGTCCATCAAAAAGCACAACACATGGGAGCTTGTAGGCCTTCATGCAGGTAAGAAGCCTATTGGAAGTAAGTGGGGTGTATAGGATTAAATATCATGCGGATGGATCTATTGCTAAATAGAAAGCAACATTAGTTGTCAAGGGCTATGCTCAAAGTAAGGGAATAGATTATAAAGAAACTTTCGCACTTGTGGCGAAGTGGACTACTTTGAGACTTTTGCTTGCCCTAGCAGCTAAGTTTGGTTGGAAAGTCAAATCCGCATTTCTCAATGGCGCTATAGATGAAGAAATATATATGGCACAACTTGATGGCTTTGTGATCCAGGGAGAGGAGACCAAGGTATGCAAATTGCATAAAGCTTTGTATCGTTTGAAGCAGGCTCCTTGTGTATGGTATGGACTTGAAGGATATGTCGACGCAGATTGGGGCGGTAACATGGATGATAGACGCTCCACATCAAGGTATGTGTTTCACATTGGTAATGGTTGTTTTTCATGGTCCAGCAAGAAGCAAAGTACAATAGCTTTATCTACTATAGAAGCGGCACGCGGAATATAAAGCTTTGGGGAGTGTTGTACAAGAAGCTTATTGTCTAAGACAGTTGCTTGTAGAGATTGGACTTCAACAGGATTCCGAGAGTATCATATTTTGTGATAGCCAGAGCGGCATACAGCTTGTGAAGAATCTTGTTTATCATGCTAGAACTAAGCACATAAAAATTAAATATCACCTTATACGTGAACGTGTGCTTAGTAATGATGTTAGATTTGTACATTGTCATGTGCCAACCTTAGCATTAAAATATTTAATCCATTCATGAACAACAAATTACAATGGAAATACAAGAAACCATGAAAACAAGGCAAAAATCAAGAAACTACATAAGGATAGCAAAACTTCACCATTCTTTATTCATCATTAATGATCATTCATAAGATGGGGCCTGTAGCTAGAGCATGATCTACGCTCTCATGTGATTGTAGGCACATGAACCACCATTCCCATCAAGAAAGCTCTCAAAAGAGAAGCTCCAAGATCTCTTAGAAACCAAATTTCAAAAATGAACAATAGCCTCCAAATTTAGCACGACATCAGCTATTTATAGTGATCATTTGTGCCTCTACTATGAGTTTGGGGCCTTATTAACCATTATTACAATTTCGCTATTCACAAATATAGCGAGGTTCTTTGAGCCTCTTTATTAACAATCCTATTGACTAATTCTAGTCTAATTTAGCTCCATGGCTATATTTGGCAATTCATTAGTAAGCTCATGGACTATTTACATGCAGCACATGACACTCCCCCTACTTTAAGCATTTTTGCCCTAAAAAATGAAGACCATGTAGTTCGTTGTCGAGTGCCATGTTTCATGAATCCTTTGGCGGTAGTCGAAAAATATTTGGCCACCTTCAATAAGAACCAAGGTTGCATCAAACCGCGGTTCGAACCATCGAATCGGACGGACCCGCCGGTTCAAACCGTCTGCAAGAAAAAAACTTCCCGAACGGGCTGTTCGCGCCAGAGAGAGAGAGAGAGAGAGAGAGAGAGAGAGAGAGAGAGAGAGAGAGAGAGAGAAACCATGCCCGAGCGAGCGAGAGAGAGAGAGAGAGAGAGAGAGAGAGAGAGAGAGAGAGAGAGAGAGAGAGAGAAACCACGCCCGAGCGAGAGAGAGAGAGAGAGAGAGAGAGAGAGAGAGAGAGAGAGAGAGATTGTGTGTGTGTGTGTGTGTGAGAGAGAGAGAGAGAGAGACAGAGACAGAGACAGAGACAGAGAGAGAGTGTGTGTGTGTGTGTGTGTGTGACAGAGAGAGAGAGAGTGTGTGTAATAGTGTGTGTGTGTCTTGAGATTTTGTGTGTGAGTGATTGTGTGTGTGTGATATTGTGTGTGTGTCTTGAGATTTTGTGTGTGAGAGTGGTTGTGTGTGTGTGTGTGATATTGTGTGTTGACTATTGAGTGTGGTAGATCTTGGTTGATGGGGTTCAGTGTGGGGCCTGTGCATTGTGAGAGGGGTGTGGGACCTGGGTAGTAGATACTTACTACTTGGTTAGAACTTAGGAGTTACTAGTTAGGAGTTAGAAGTTAGCGGTTAGGGTTAGAAACTAGATTAGAATTTAGAATTTAGGACATACTATATCTAATTGTGAAATTAGAACATATCCAATTTCACAAATTTATATAGAGAAGTTAGTGATGTCATAAGGTAAACCTTAGAAACAATATACGAGCAACTCAAAAAGTCAAAGGACCTAAGTCAAAACAATAATAAAAAAATTCAATAAACAAAAAATCTTAGCCAAATAGCATTGCTTATGTCTCATCAGTACCCAAGCATAAGTTGCTAACTGGGTTTTGAAAGAATCCGGATTCCCTTGGGTAGACCCAATGTTGACTAAGAAGCAAAAGACAACCAGTAAGTAGAAAGAAAAAATAGTAATAATTTTTAAAAAATGAGATTAAAAAAATAAAATTTGCAAATTAAATCTAATTAAAAATAAAATAAAACATAAAACATAAAATAAAATAAATAAGAACAAGGATCATAATGTGTATACGAGTTACTAAAACAAAGACAAAATACTAGAAACAAAGTGGGCTCCTTAGCTCCCCACTTTTCTAGATTCTATGATTAATCATCTTAAACATACCATAAGCTGAAATACCAAAGATAAAACCAAAAGAGTCTGAAACAGTTCAAACTTTTCTCATGCTTTTCTTAAACGAGTAACCCTTATGGAGTAACAAAATGATTAGATTGATTGACTGGTCTACAAAAGCATCTCTACTAGTATAAAGACGAGAAAACCTGTAGAATTGAGAAGTGATCACTCCATATTTAACAAAATCTGAAATATTTGAAGAAATATGAGGCATGCGAATTATGTTCAAGTTACTATATTCCGGCTGCTAAAACGTCCCCCAAGACCTCCAATCAAGATTGAGCACCAAGAACAAAATAAGGGAGTGCAGTGGACGAAACCGTCCCAACCAAACCTAGATCGTCCAATCTAGCCCCCGAGCACTAGGGAGTATGGCAAATCACAATGATAGTAAGCGCTTACCAATCCGACAGCATAACGGTCGTAGACTCTCAATGATTCCCATGGACACGGGTGAGGGTATATATAGAGAGTAGCACCCACCCCGTCTGCCCATGCACCGAATCCACATGTAAGTGTGCTATCAACCCATGCCTAATTCCCATGCATGTCCACTGCATGTAGGTACCCCTAACCCATAATAGTAAAGACCCATGCATAGACACAGTGCATGTACATCCTATCCCATACTAGGATGCAACACACATGCCTATACCGCATGCAGGCATAGCCCATGGTCCTACTTAACTATTATCCAGATTAGGCCTAGCCCCTACATCTAAGACAGCCCCTAATGGTACAAACCCCCATTAGGTGCGTAACAGCTGCAGCCTTTTATCAACAATATCAACCAATAAACCAGACCTACCCTGGCTTATAGACAGGTCTACAAAATTACACTTATCATCACTAGTTGTACGATTAAGTTCACATGAGTCTTTAGGATAGATTCCTCCAACAACAACATTAGGGTCTTTATATACAAAACTACCAAAATTAGGAAGATCAAGAACAAATAAGTCATCAATATATCTTCTAACATGAGTTTATTTATGCAATAAGATGGGACAAGTACCACAAGAAACTAATCTTTGTATAAATTCAAATTCATAAGAGAAAAGATAAAAGTTAGCTAGATGAACAGCACAATTAGTACCCATGGGAATACCTATTGTTTGTTGAAAAAGCGAATCACCTAGAGAAATATGCAAGTTATCCAAGAGAAAGTGCAGCCAAGAACAAACATCTTCAACATCAACTATTTTAGTAAATCTTTTCTTCTTTGAATCGACATCTTGATTTTTGTTCTTAAGCCAACAAAACTCAAAATGCAAAGCACTCTTTTCGGCTTTTAAAGCTTTGCATCGAGTGTCCTTTAGTTTATTGCTAAAAACATCTCGAATTAGCTTGTTAACACGAAACTTCAAATCTTCCAAATTGATTTTAGTGTAGAGTGTTGTGAAGTCATAGGTTTGAAGAAGCATACGTTGGGTTTTTTCTTCTAAAGTACGAGAGGAGTTGAAAAACTTTATTACTTCTAGAATACCTACAGAATCGTTTAAAATCCAACCACAACTAACGGGAACATATGCATCCTTAAGTAAGTTTATCCAAAGCTCATTAATAGAAAGAAGCAACGCTTTGAAGCAACTACTTAGCCACTTAAAAAGGTCAGTCAGCATAGTTTTATAGGTTGCTGCAATAAACCTAGGCCTTTTAGGAACTTTATGAATTTTCCATGCAGCACAAAGAGAAGGAAGATTTGAGTAACAATTAAAGTTATAAGAATGACAAAAATATTGATGATATTTTATTACACTCATAGTTGAAAGAGAACAAGCGTTATATGTTCCTACTGGAGAATGGACTTCATTCAATAACAATTCCAAAAAGAATTTCTTGCAAACAAATACAAAATCGTTTGAGCATTTATCCACATACGAAATGACAAAACGTCTATGAAACTTACAAAGAAGAACTTCCTCCTCATGAAGTATCAGTATTAGAAGATGGGATAGATGAGACTTTTTTCAAACTCAAAGTTACGTAAGTTAGAACTTTAGTTTTCCATTCTGATAAGAAACCATGGACTCCAAAAGATTCTTCAATATGGTAAATGAACTTATTAATACTCGTAATTATAGATTTTAACAAGCAAGCATCTACTGAAAGAGGAGGACGAAATTTAGTGCCTTTAGAAAAGGACCCTTTCAAAACGATGAGGGAAGGATTGATGTATCTGCAGTAACAATATGACCTAAAGAAAGATCACGGAACTTCAAATAGAAGGAGTCACCACAAGAACAAGGGCTATTAAGGATAGACAACTTTTTCTTTTCTGAAAGATTTCGACCAATATCAACATAATTAAAGGCTTTTTCTCCTATAGTTTTAACATATTTCCGAGCAACCACTGGATGATTCCAGATTTTCTTCACACGAGGAGGAGCATTCGTAACTTCAGGCTTTCTAAGAATAGAGCTCAAACTAATTTTGTCAAGATCATGTGAAGTAAAAATTATGATGAGTAGATCTTTACTAGAGGTAAAACATTTAGTTTTAACATTAGCTTTGGATTTTATAAAGCGATTTAAAAGACTTTTCAGCTGATATCAAGACATATTATCTAAAGTATAGAGCAACCGAAACAGGTTCTTAGGATTTCGAGGGAGAACTTACCCAAAGACATAACACGATCCAAATAAAGTAACCTCCTTATGTAATCTCTATAAGGAAACGTTCTAGAGACAACATTATTACTAGGGGGCAAAAAGTTAGAAGTATTAAAAGTAGCACGAGGAGGAGGGAGGGGAGGAGAAGGTGCGATCACAACTTGTGGAATGTAGCAATCTGGAGGAGGGGATAGATGTTCAGATATAGGTTTCCAAACTTTCAGACCATTGCGAACATAAGGTGTAATGTTTTTAGGTTTAAAGTGGGTTCACCACAACAAGGAAGTCTTTTTGGCAAAGTTTCTACTCTTTCGTAACTTGGACTTACCCTCAAGGTTACAACCTCTAGGAAAAAAGGACTGAAGAGTTCTCATCCTGAAAAATTTCATGAAGCCATGCTACCTTGAAAAACTCTTTTGAATTACAAAGGTTTCCAACAATGTGCTCAATGGGAAAGACCCGAAAAGACTCAAAACCACATTTGGCTATAGTAGTATACAAAGGGTTTAATTCTTCTTTAGGAAATTTAGAGCTATGTACTCTTCTAGCTTCTCGAACATGTTCTTGAAAACGTACAAAAGTAGACCGAAAAGTTTGGCCAACATATACCATACTACTACTTCGTATGTTATAAATGACATAGATTACTTGGGTGGTATGGATTGGGCTAAGAGGCCTAGAGGAATGCACATGTTTTTCTCTAAGACGTCTAAGGCGATTCAAAATTCTAATATGGTTATTCGTATAATGAGTACTAACAAGCAAAGACTTAAAAACAGACCATTTGATAGGACCTTCTCCAAAATTATGAAGTTTATTCAAATTACATCTAGACAAAAAGTTAAACCTTTCTCTATGATTTGTACCATTTCTACTAGCAAAACAAAGGGGTAAAGGGATGGAAGAGCAAACCTCTAAAGTGTCGATAGTAGAAGAGCCATAGATTATATTTTGAGTAGTCAGGCAATTGTTTAAGACCAGGCCCTCCTGAAGGCTACTCACAGGTCCGCCTGTTACACTCGAAAGATCACTGACAATAGCATGCGATCAAGTGCCCGCGACTTCTTGAAGTAACACTACTTGGCTCCCTCTCACACCGAAAGTCTTTCACGAAACTAACCAAAAAGACCTTGATCCTAAAAGGACCCAAAGAATAGAAACTTCATGTGAGTATGGTTCATCAGATTCTAACATGGTGAGACAAAGTTAATTGGACCATGAGAGAGTCAATCACATGAAATTTTTTCGGAAAAGGTTTCATAGAATTTGCATAAGTGACTCTTGGTGGTAAATTACAAGGACAACCAAAGAGCCAAATGTACAAAATTCTTTACAAGAGGCAAGAATAAGCATAAAACTTACTTTATAACTTTGATACCATCAAGAACAAGAACCTAAACCTGAACATTAAGGAAAATTGAAATATTTATTTAATGAAGCAATTCTCTTAAACTTGGGTCATTATGTTTTGATAGATCATAATAGATACGACAGGTCATATTGAACAAGCAATCTAAATTCTAATTATGTAATATCCTGATATTTGTTAATTTAGAGGAAATTGTTTAGCTATTAAGTATCTGTACAGTCACCAGTGTATATATGACATGTACATCTAAAAAAATTACTGAAAATTACTGTTTTTTGAAAAATTAAAAGAAACAAGTTCGAACTGTTTTCCGATTCGAACCTGACCTCCCGATTCGAACCGGAAAGAATCGGTTCGAATCGGGGTGTAACCTTGATACGAACATCTTTTCATGTATTGTTCTTGTCAGTAGCCATCTTTTGTTCATTAGGTTTTGTTGCCTCGGGTTCAACTTCCAGCTTATTGTCGTAGAACATGATTGCAACGAGTCTTCTTTTGAAAAACCCTTTGATCTACAACTGATCCCATAGATTTAATAAGATCAATGAAGAAGAGATTGATGAAACACAGGAAAGCCTCAAGTTGCATTAGTTCTGCATGGGTTGACAAGATCCAAGCAACATGACATTCAATAGTCTTCTTCCTCAATATCTTCCTTGGTTGGATAGGCTATCCAATTCCTGATGCATCCTTCTTTGTCTTTGCATCTGGTGTTGTTGCTATATGCATCGCTTCATGATGAGGGATCTTGATTTCATTTTGAAACTCCATTGCATTGAATAAAGCCATGCATTCCACATTCGGATTTGTCAAATCCCATGTAGCGAGGGGATCCTTTTGGTCATCAGATTGAAACTTTTGAGCCCCAAACGTGTTATAAGATGTGTTGATTGTAGTAATCCCTTGTTTCTAGAATTGTTTAGCTGTTGAAGGGTCTTTTTGTTCACGAATCAAAGCTAATTGCAAAGGTGACTCTAAAGTTGTACATCTGGCTGCTTCCATGTCAACTCCAATTTGTGGTTGTAACCCATGGACATAACGATGTAAGTGTGCACTTTCGTCCAGTTTGACCTTAAGTGTCAATTGCCAGAATTCATGATTATAACTTCATGCTAGAAGGAATCACATGAAGTCAATCTGATGTTTGGTATTCGAGAACTTTCTAAAAAGTAAAAATTTAAGAAAGTGAGCAATAGCTTTAAGGGTTACCAATTTTGTAAATTGTGAGATACCCATTTGGGATTCGGATCATACCTCAGAACTTCACAAAACACCCCGTAACATTTAACCAATGGTTTTAGATCGATATCACTGTAAGGATCGCCAAGTGAAGATCCCTCTAGATCTTGTTGCATGCACCAAAAGGACTACTGCATCTTAGTCAGGCTCTGATACCAATGTAACAACCAAATAGGAGACAACTAAGGTGAGGATAGATTAGAACCACTGGAGAGACTGAGGGAGGATAAACCACCCACCCAAATAGAGAGGGATCTACCCAATAGATCAACATCTCACCCTCGTGCCGTGACTTCAAAAAGCATAATGAGAGAGAGAGAGAGAGAGAGAAAATCCTAGAGATAGAAAAAATGTGCTCTACCAATTTGGTCCAAGCACTTGCTGTGAGGGGAGGTGGTGAATCCCACCATAACTATCGGGGGGATGTCCCATGCAATCCCCATGCAACATAGAATAACTCCGGTTACATCTCTCATGCAATCATCATGCATAAAATCATCCCAAGTCATGCATTCCTCCGCATGTCTCTCAATGAAGATTAGAGCCCTCACATATTAATCAAATACCTTTGGCCCCTATAAGGAATTATAAGGTCCCATCTAACAATATGCCCTTCTAAAGATCTCATTACCTTACCTAAGGATCACCATTATCCTCGTAACTCAGTAAGGACATGACAGTTTCCGCACACCATGAATGATAAGCATTTAGAATATCAAATCATTCAAATGGTGGAATCAGAAGTAGAGAGGAGATTGCTCTTATTACAACAAACAAAAAGGCGATGCACAAGGAGAAGCGTGGCCATAATCTAATAGATGTTGGAAGAAGGCATACAACAAGAAGAATGTTCAAGAACACACTCATTTGGCCCAAGAAGCTATAATAACACAATGAAAGCTTTCCAAGCTTCGTCAAAGTGTCAAAGGAAAACAAGAGCACACATTATTGCATAAAGATCTAGCAAATGAAACCTAGCACATGTACAGCATGCAACAAGCATGTAGAAGATGACTTGAAGTTTCAATTGTAAATGTAGGGAGGGCAATTTAGTGAGATGTTTTCAGTGACAAGAGGAAGCTAGAAAGTAGATTGGTGTTCTAGTGTTTGAATTGAGGAAGCAATTGTTAGTGTTAATCCAAACACCCTAGTTGTTTGTCTGATGTCCTTCCACATTGTTGATGCTAGCAATCCTAGGAGTTATGTTCTCGGCCTCCATATGAACTTCTGATTTCTTTTGAAAAGATGTAAAGTTCATTGTTTTGGAGTCTCCTTTCTTAAGCTGTAGTGACTATCCTCTCCCTTTGCGCTTGCTTATTGCCAATGATCTTGGACCATACTTATAAGCTATTCCCTACTTCATGCCTACACATCTCTTCAAATCAAAGAAGTTTCATGGCTTTGAAATCTCCCTATTAGCCAATATTGTACTAACTGTGGCAACTTGCAACAAACCAAGCCAAAAAAAAAAAAAAGAGTTGGCTAGCATGTGGAAATCATATAAGGCAACAGGCCTATTTAAGCCCTGGGATGTGGTCAACAACAATGCGACCATGGTGAGCACTATGCATAGCTAGCATAGAGAGCAGCGGGTGGGCCGGAAGAAGGGAAGGGGGGGGGGTTAATACACGAAACATGTACTAGGTGTTCTTGTTTATCCCAATCATCATACCACTTCGGATTATAATGAAAAATGGTTCTTTAGTTAAGAACTCGATCTTCAAGACAAGTCTACCTCTCATCCAATGTTTCATGTAAGCTGGTTGAAATTAAGTTTACATGAAGGTGACACAGTTGGATCTGTTGAAAATCTTACCCATTTGAAAGACTTATCGCTTAGTGTACCATAGAAACCATAAAGAGGACTCAAACCTAGAGATAAACAACTGAGAAATCATTCTATCTTTCAAAACTTGATCCATGGAAAGGATGCACTGAGGATGATGATTTGTGGGAAAGAATTGAAAGCATACAGAAGAATTTTCCTCAGTTTCACTTCTAAGGATAGAAGTAGTTCAACGGGGGCAAATGTTACGTCCATGTCCGGTTCAGAGGATTCGGAGTAATCCTTGATGTCACAATGTCTGGTAGAAGATTTATAATGCTTTCCAGTACGCATAGTCCTAGAATCTTTTGGGATTCTAAGATATTCCCTCGTACACAAGTGTTGGTTGGGCCACTTATTGATTACAAAGTGGCTCATGTGTTTTGTAATTCTCCCATAAGCAGATTTTGAAATAAACTTGATGTCTTTATGGAACTGGCCAAAACATTGCTCAAGTGATGCATGTGCTAAAAAGCCCTAAATTAAAGCTAGAAAAATGAACAAGAAAATGGAAGACAAACCCTAAAGTGGGAAAAAACTAGTGATATGGTAGCGCTAATAAGAGAGAAAGGGAGACTTAAGAGCAAAAACATCTATCTAAGTCTTGAAAACTAAAAATTAACTTAGACATAAAATCTCAATTAGCAAAAACTATTTGCACATGGATGATGGTAAACAAGAGAGGTGATATTCAAGCTACAATTTAAGGCCATTCAGATTTTGTGCTCTGCATCTGTGAAGAAAAATTCATTCGTAGCTTGGTCTTGGAAGCATATTATTGGAAAAATGTACTAATAATAATTCCTTCACATTCCATCCTTGCTCTCCATTCACCAAATTGAATCTCCATTGCCCAAGCAGCCATTATTGCTATTTTACAAATTATAATTCTTAATGACATGATTAACTAAGTTAAGCTAAGCTGAAATCTACATGCTGCCTGCGCCATAACTTCTAAGTAAGTTAGCATTGTAGACCTATTTTGATGACGGAAATTTTACAAGCCAACAATCAAATTAGTATGTAAAGGAATGGCACTGAATTTCACTAGTCATTCCCTGGGTGCATTGAATCTTGCAAAAATTAGTATTCCTCAGGAATCTATAAACTAAACCAGAATTGGGAGGATGCACATACACGGATTCCTTTTTCAACAACTTTTAGGCATGAGATCATAAAACAAATGTGAAGCTGATTATCACTTTTGAAAGTAAAATGCCTATGAATGTTCAATTCCATAAAAATGCTCAGATGCAGATTATGGGCCATAAAAATTTTGTACAAAAGTTGGAGGATAACATAGCCCATGATAATTTAAAAGTGTAGTCCAGATAAAATTTCATACATTAACTAGAATGGTTACAATCCTTTAAGCTAGGGTAAAGATTTATTAGTGGCCTTTTTACTGGGATGGCTCAATTTGATGACCTCTCATGATTTTATGGCTGTTTTACCTGTAGGAAAGCTCACTGAAAATCAACCCCCTCATACGTAATACCTCTTTCAAAAGGCTTTGATTAGTGCTTTGCTTATTCAAATGGTCGAGAATAAAAGCTCACAATGCACGGCTGGAGTTTCAGGAGCAATAAAACCCTAAAAGGACGAGTATCATAATATTGAAACACTCAGCATGTTCCCGATAAGGGGCATTTCTAGACAAGGCTAATGTATGAGCTGTTAAAATAGATTGCAGTATAGAGAGGCAAGAAAAGGAATAATCATAATGAATTTTTTATGTTACAAAATGCCGCACCGAACAACTAAGCAAAGAAGGCAGGCAGAGTAGTCACATTGCAGGTTGAGGTTGATATGCGAGAGTGCAGAACCCCTGACGCTGCTTATGTTTGGGGTTGGAATTGCATAACACATACACCTTCTTACGCCGCTTCACCACCCTGCAATACTCGCATAGCTTCTTTACCGCTGCCCTCACCTTCATATCTCTCTCTCTCTCTCTCTCTCTCTCTCTCTCTCTCTCGTGTTCCAAGGAGAAGGTTTAGGATTTTGCTCTTCACACTCTACAACAACAAGGAGGTAATGCCAGGTGCTCACCTGGAGGAGTGAATACCCATTCACCTTGTGCCCTTATTTTTCTACAATGTGCATGTAGTCTCTTTGCTAAATGTGCCCTTTTTTTTTTTTTTTTACGAAATGTGCATTCTTTCCGATTATCACTTTGCCCATGGCCCTGTTCTCTTTCCACTTTGCATTACGTTGTGGAAGGCCCGTGGGGACCTTGTCCTTGGGCTCTCGTCCTCGAACTCCCGTCCTCGAATATTGCGTATTTTGGAAACACCTCCATGAGCGGAATATGCATCCACCTTTCTCTTTCCTCATTCTCTCTCCAAATTGTGCATTTTTCTTTCTGTAAAATCATTTTTTGCTTTTTCATGAAAAAAAAAATAGGTTTCTCACATAACGTAATTTTTGCGCCTCTTTTTTTTTTCCAAATTTTTTTACGTGCACCTTTCGGGATGCGGAAAGTGCATGTAAAAACAAGAACGATGTGGTATTGTACCACAAAGGCCTTTCCATGTCATAATATCAGGAATTCTAAAAGTTTAGGATTATGATAAGGCATTGCAACATTAAATGAGAATAATAAGTTGAAAATAAAATTTGAAAATGTGTGGGAAATTATTTTGTGCAATGGATTTATATTTTGATTTTAAAAATTGGATGTTAATTTGTTGATAATTATAATTTTGTTGTATTAGACAACATAATTCATGATTGACTATATTTGATGTGATTGTATATATTTTGTTGAACATGGTCGTAGTTGGTTTTGTTTGAGTTTAATTTATGTAATGGATTTATGATTTATGCAGTGCTATCCCTACCAGATATCCCAATGTCATCCCTGATCACAAAGATCTGAGCATCTACCCTATAGTGCCCACCTGATTATGTTGTATTTTATAAAATCATCTATGATGGATTATAGGTGGGACTATTGAGTTCATGTCGACTTTGTGACATGAGAAGCTTAACATGTTATGACACGATGTAGTGAAACGTAGCTAGTTCAGAGCAACATGTCGCTTGTATATTAGATGCAAGGTAAATTGGAGAGGAATGTTAGAAAATGTCAAAAACATATGGGAACGATGTGGTATTATACCTTTGTAGTAGAAATATATTGGAGAGTGATCAAACCAATATGCATGAGTCAAACCATATTGGCATTTTCATAGTTGTTGCAACTTGTCCATATGTGGTCAAGTTGGGAGTTGTATAGAATTCTTGCTTCTTTGAAAAGTATTTGTAGTCCATTGGCATGAAATTATGAAGTAATTGTGTAGGCGAATTGGGCTTTAAAATATCAATATTTAAGTCGCCTATTATTGTTGTAGGAGCATTTGTGGATATTATTTGCAGCACGTTGTGGAAAATTGGCAACAATGATTTCAATAAGATTGGTGCTGAATGTTGTGGCTTTATGGAGTATTTGTGTCGGCTTGTGAAATATTGCATTTCCAGCAAATGAAAAGTTATTGTAGCTTTGAAATATGTGTGGAAAGTAGGTGGTTGTTTGTTTTTTACATGTTTCTTGTAAGCAAAGTTATCGAAATTCATTAATTGGTAGCTAGATTTAGGTCATCGTGGTATTTTTCTAAGGATATTGTGTCCAAAGAGTGTATGATGAAGTGTGTGCTTACATAATGGTTAATGTCGGGAACGATGAGCTTCCAAGCAGATGTAAGTTATGCTCGATGTTGTTGCTTTTGTGATGATGGTTTTTAAATCAAGTGCTAACTCATAAAGATCAATGTTTGAATCTACCGATGATGTGGTTGGTGGGTTGTTTTGAATTACATCTTGGTGATTTTTGAGATTGTTCCAATCGATGTCGATGTTTTGTTTTTTTTTTGTACTTGTAGTTGAATTCTGTTTTGTTTTGGAATATGATTTGTATGTTTTAGTAATAAACATCGTGCCATGACTGGGTGTTGCTTTTTAAATTTTCTTCAAATTCAACAAATGAATGATACAAAAGTAGATGCTCTCTGTAATAATTTTCTGGATCCTTGTTGATGTTGTAATTGACAAATCAAATTATTTGAAAAATTGTTCTCCTTTTTACTTTGTTTCCACTGTCAATGTATGTGTGGCATATTCGCAAGACAAAATTGGTGGTAGCAAATTTTTCTCGACATGTAGTGATCAATTTTCGATTTGCATTTGATGTCGATAGATGAAGGTTCCAACAATTAAAGTTGGTGTTTTTTGGACTTTTGTTGATGGATTTGTATTGTTTTGCAATCATGTTTTAGCATGTTGTTGTCTGTATATATGTATTGGTCCAAAAAGTGTTCTATTTCATGATTTTGATTCTATGCAAAAATTGGTGCATTTGAAGTCCATACTAAACCATGATCGTGTTGAGTTTCGCAGTTTTGAAATTCGCTCACAAAGTAGTCAACGACTTTACCGAGAATGGAATTGTCTAATGTTAGAAGTTTTTGAAGAGCTTAAATTTAGGAATTGTAGTATCGGGTGCATGTTCTTGGATCAATTCTAACAAGTCATCTGAAATAGGCAGATTCTGTTTCAAAATTTTCACGCTTGACAATATTTTTGTTCAAGATTTCAAGGGTTTTCATTAATGTTGGCCAACGGACTTCCAGCGCATGAAAGTGTGATAAAAAAATGTTGGAGTTCCGAATTGACGCATCATTGCAAATACATTTGTAATCTAGAGAGGTTCAAATGTTTGAAAAGTCTTGATATTCTATTTTTGAATGCAATATTTGTTTTATGTTTGTGTCTTGAAATACGGTTCCTACAGTCAGTGGTGTTTCATTGCACTTGTTTGCCAGCATATCCATATCGATGATAGTACTTGATGTATCAATATTTTGATTGCTTTGTAGAAGATTTTGGACATTTGTTGACAAAATTTGTGTTCTAATGTAAGATTTCTCATTTGGCAATTTGCTGGTATGGGAGCTTGTTGCTTATCACCATCTTTCTTTTGTGGCCATAAAACAATGTTGGAGAGATTAGGTCTTCGCTACAAATATCTTGATATAATCCTATTGGATTTTGACCCTCGCATGGAGCGATTGCTTTGTAACAATTTTCATAATCCACCACTTGTTGGGAGCTTGTGAAACTGTGGATGAGAGTGTCTGTTTCCAAATCTTCATCATCGAGTTCATTTGCCTCATCTTCGAAAGTGATTGTTTGTAGAGTCTCATCTTCTTCTGTGTCATGTTTTATGTACTCATGAAAATGCATTATCCAGTCATTATTGATTTTGATATTGCATTTCTTGTATAGTGGCGTATCACATAATTGTTGTAAAGCTTGCATCAATTTAATTGGTCTTTACGATTTCACTCATATATGTAGACTTGTATTGCATTTTGCGCCGTAGTGCAACAAATATGGAGGCACTTTCGTCCATGGATCTTGGTAACACATTTTTTACTTGATCTAAATTTGCAATGACATTGATAATACTTTCGATAATGCCCAGTTGTCCGTCAAATGAGAGATCTCTTATTTGTGAAAATGCAATTCATGATGATACCAAGCGTTCTTCTAAGTCATAGTTTATTTACTTTGCTCAATGGCTTGTTGGTGGAATAGTTTATTGGTGATGCATATTCAGACAACGTCTGTTTTGATACAGAAGCTTTGCAACATGTGCATATTTTATGTACAAGAATGTCAGTTATTTGTTTTTTGTCAAATAATTCTATTTTTTCTAAGTAAATGATCAGTTTCTCTATGAGAGTGCATACTTGGAAATTGAAAAATAATCTATCACAACAAACGCATCTTGTTTTAGGAGAATTGTTGATTCTTCCTTTGTAGTTTGCAACTTTTTTTGAATTTTTTTCATATTTTTGCATGAAATCTTCAAGAGATATTTCTTGCTCATTGAAATTGCTCAATGGATGCATTATTTTCTTTCTCGGTTGATTTGATACTTGATGATATTTGTTTGTTCTTATGTACTTTTCCAAGTAATAAATGATGATGTTGTTGTTTGATACTTGTTAGTCTTGATGGAGTTTCTTAAATTTGTTAACAATAGACATTTGTCACAAGTAGTGGAATTGATTTATTAGAGAGTTTAGATTTTGTTTCATCGTTTCCGTCCATATGTATCGCTTTTGTTTTTTGTTGTTTGATGAGATATGTGGTTCTATGCTGATTGTTGGCTCTTTCCAATGATTTACTTCAACTTTGTCGACAATATTCGTTTGTATAATGATGATTTTCATTGTTCCAATTGGATTGACGCATGTCAATATTTCTCCAATTTTGTTGTTGAATCAGTGTCACAATGATATATTATTAGCTTGTATTTCATGCATTTTGAAAACCAAAACAAATACAAGCTATCACATTATATTGGGGATTGATTGTCATTGTTGGTAAGAAGTTTTATGTATGTATCAAATGATGTGATTTGCTTGTATTGGATTTTAAAAATTGCATAGTTTTTGTAGTGTTCTTTCCAAATCTTAGTAGCATCATGGTCATTTTCTCTTAAACTTAGCAAAAAACATTGTGCAACATTTGATAGAAGCTTGTTCGGTATAATGTGATGATTCAATAGAAATGAAAAGACGCTGAAAATGTCATAGTTGGCTTGATAAATAAAATTCAGAATCTATAAAGTCTCTTGGTCCATAGCCTTCTATGCTAAAATTGTTGTCATTGATACCAATTGTGAATATTGTGAATACTGATTGTGAATTTTGTGAATGCGGGTATTCACGATCAGTATCTCATAATATTCGTTTCTCAATATTCATAATTTCACATCAGTATTCATGACCAGTTTTCACAATGTCCACAATCATTCACAATATTCATGATCACTATTCACATAATATTTGTTTCTCAATATTCGCAATTTCAGATTTCACAAACCATCAAATAAATAGTCTTTAGGATGCATACTTGAAAATTCAACCATTTCTTCATCTAATATGGAAGACAATTTGTTTATGTCCTGCAAAAGAAAACACAATCACAAAATTATAATTGGATAAAGATCAAGTGTTATTATTAAAAACTTATTGATGAATTATATCTTTCACAAAAGTGTAATAACTACAATTGTCTACCTCAAGGAAAAACAAAACAAAACACAATATATGTGCGTTGAGGATATTTGATACTATATGCTAATGAGACAATGAAGGTGCTGGTAGATGGATGAAAGAAAAAAGTTGAACTTACTGAAATTTCTTCGATGTAAATTTTGAATCGTAGAGTAAGCCTTTGTGTTATTCAATCTTTTTGCCTATTTGGAATGCAAAATCTGTATACATGGAATTTTCAAAATCAAAGGTCCTTCTAGGTTTCCCAGCCTCAAACTTAACCTTATACAAATATATATGCCTTTTTACTGTTATACTCATACACAATTTTTAAATCAAAGTTCAATCCTTGAGGTAAGAAAAGAAAATGCTAAGGTACTATTACCCCATAGTTCCAAGACAACTAGGATTTGAAAGTAGCTAATTTACCTTGCATTCAATCTTAGACAATAACATTAGTGTTCAAAAAATTTGTGCCATTGCCTTTGTGGTATACCTTGACATTCTTGTCTTAAGCTTGTCTTTAAAAAATAAAATGTTGTCTTCTAATCCTCTAACTTGAAATGTTTTGGTGATTGAAATCCTTCAACTACTAAAATTTGTCTTAAATTTTAGAATAACTACTACGATGACAATCTAGATGGAAAAATTCAACTACCCTTATCATCTATATATCTACCTATCATGATCATAAAGCTTTTAAAAATCTGTAGACTATTTCCTAAGGTCGCACCTAATCTCATCAAGAAATTCGATAACAAAATGTGTTACAAATTTATAGAATAGCCTTTGTATGTTGCTTTCACCAAGAATTCAATTGGGCTCTCACAAGAGAGAGATTTTCGTAATGACTCTTTTGTTTTCTTAAACCAACACATTAATCACTACAACATATTGCATGATTTGTGCAAAAGTGGGAAATGTTAAGAGGCAGATGTCATCGTAGCATCATCCAAGGTTTAAGCCTCTATGGGCATGACAAGGAAATTGATCTCACGCACCTCATTGCACTATCTTGGATGATCTTTTTGATTCTTATGTATTCTAAAACTTGAGATTTATGATGTTGTAAGAATGAATTACAAAATTTACTACAAGGCAAAAGGGTTGTAGATTTATGGAGTTGTAAGTATGAAACATAGAATTTATGTTGTAGATTTTATGGAACCCAACCCTCCCTCATAGTCTTTCAAAAGCTAATCTTAGAGAAAAAGAAATGCAGAGTTTATTCTCATACTTTGAAATTTAAAATTGGTTGCTTTCCTGTCGCGGAACCTTTTTCTTTCTTGGTGTTTCGTGTTCGTCCTCTCTTCTGATTCGCAAACAATTTTTTGTCTTCAATTTTTCTTTTCGTGCAGAAGCCCTTACGGGATCCCAGACACTCGACTACGCATCACAGAACATATTTTATTCTAGAAATCAAGAGACACAGCACAAGACCAAGAGATACACGAAATAGAGCGATTATATTGTCAATTTTCATTTTAGAGCGAGATCGTCAGTGTCTCGCTCGTTGGCAGATTGACTCTTTGCTCTTTTGCTGTGTTTTGATCGTTGGCAGACTTTCATGCACAACTATGGTATTTTTGCTTTCTTACTCTATTCGCTGCGTCTCTCTCTGGTTCTTACAGATCTCTGTATTCTCTATCTCTCTTCTTTTTCCTTCTGTATATAGTTATGATCCAGAGAGGATTGTTTATACCTCCACTGTGTGGAATTTACAAGATAGCTAAATGTAGAATCACAAGACTAGTTAATGCTAATCAACTAGTTAGTTAGTCTCCGTCGTTGCTATTCGTTTCAGCTGGGCATAAAGTCCGTAGAGCTGCCAGTTGGCAGCACGAAGGATTTCTCTTCGTTTGTTGAACTGGACCTGGAGCTCTCCTTTTGAGATCAAATCTCGAATGTGATGGTACTTCAGAGGAATGTGCTTCGTCTTTGAATGGAAGATAGGATCCTGGGACAGATAGATGGCACTCTAGGAGTCCATCATCATCGTGCTTGGCCCCTCTTGTGGTATCCCGATTGCCTCCAGCATCATCCGCAGCCACACTACCTCATTCGCCACTTTTGAGGCTGCGACATACTCAGCTTTGCAAGAGGATTGACCTACCACGGTTTGCTTTTTGCATATCCAGCTGACTGTAGCTCCGCACGCTATTGTGCATCCTCCAGTAATGGACTTGTTGTCATCCTTGCAGCTCGCCCAACTCGCATCACTGTAGTGATGCAGCTTGAATCCTTTCTCCTCGTTTCTAGATCTGTAGGTTAATCCAATATTCTGGGTACCCTTCAGATACTGTAGGATTCGTTTGGCCATTTGCCAATGTGCTAGACCATTATTGGAATAGAATTGGCTCAATGCGTAAACAGAGAAGGCCAGATCCGGTCTGTTACAAATTGTCAAGTACATCAGACTCCCGATTAAGTTTTGGTAGGGTATACTTGCCATCTTTTGTTCTTTCTCTTCTGTTTTTTGGCAATCCTGTTTCGTGAGCTTGGCTCCAGCTATCATTGGTGTGGCTTTTTCTTTGTAGTCCATCATGTGGTACTGCCTCAACACTTTTCTGGCATATATTGACTGAATCAAGCGCATTTCGCCATTTGTTTGATCTAGTCTGATCTCCAACCCTAGGCATTTTGTTGCTTCTCCAAGATCTGTGATTTCGTAGCTTTCAAAAATCTGACTCTTCGTGTCTTTGATCAGCATCAAGGAATTTTCTATCATCAGCGAATCATCCACAAAAATGGTCAGTATCACAAAATCATTTCCTACTCTTTTGATGTAGACATTACAGTCTGGTTGAGTAGGGTTGAAGTCTAGAGACTTCGGAAGACCATCAAGCTTTTTGTACCAGGCTCGTGATGCTTGTTTTAGACCATCTATGTATCTCTGCAATTGACAAACATATTGTCTGTTGTCGGGGTCTTCATAGCCTTCAGGTTGCTTCATGAAGATTTCCTCCTCTAGATCTTCGTGGAGAAAGGCTGTTTTCATGTCAATCTGGTGAATTTTCATATTGTGTTGTGTGGCGTATGCAAGAAGTAGCCTTATGCTTGTCATCTTCACCATGGGCAAATATGTGTCAAAATAGTCGACACCATATCTCTGTGTGTAGCCCTTTGCGACAAGCCTTGCCTTGTAGCGACCAATAGTGCCATCTGATTTTTCCTGTTTTCTGGCAGTGGCTCTAATGTCCATGCCTCGTTTTGCCTCATCGACTCAATCTCCTCTGACATTGTCTGCTTCTAGAATTCTCCCTCTGGACTCTGAATAGCTTCTTGGTATGTTGATGGCTCTTATGTAAAGTTGCAGTACTCGAACTGCGTGTCTTTGCTCCATTGAATATTGTCAGAATAGCGGTCTAGAGGTCTTCTTTGTTTTGTTGACCTTTGAGGTTCGTTTCGTCACTACTCAAACATTTCTTGTTTGTGGGGTCAATCCTCTGCTTCCTGCTACTCTAGAATCTGGGGCTCTACATTCTGATTTGATGTATGTCCTCGATTTCCCTCTTGAATAGGCAGCAGTGTGAAGATCTCATGGCCTCTTTCGTCTTTCAGTCCAGGGAATGTGGACTTGTCGAACTTCATATCTCTACTCGAAACAACCTTCTTCGTGGTTGGATCGTAGAGTCTGTACACATGTGTTCCGCTCAAGTAGCCGACCATGATTGTTTGTTCGAATTTTTCATCGAGCTTGATTCTCTTTTCCTTTGGAATGTGCTTGTATGTTGCACATCCAAACACTCGTACGTATGAAAAATCAGGCTTTGTTTGTCCACATTTCGTATGGTGTTTTGTTCTCCAGCACTGTCGTCGTAGATCTGTTCTGCAGGCCTACAGCTGCAGCTATTGCCTCGGCCCAAAATTGACCTGGTAATTGAGCTTGTGTCATCATACATCTGGCTCCTTCGACTAGTGCTTTGTTTCTTCTTTCTGCCACACCATTGTATTCTGGTGTATATGCAAGAGTGAATTGGTGTTCGATCCCCTGTTCTTCGCAAAATTTTGAGAATTCTGTGCTTTTGTATTCACCTCCATTGTCAGATCTAAGGATCTGTATCTTTTTCGAGGTGTGTCACTCTACGAATGCCACGAACTTCTTGAAAGAATCAAATACATCAAATTTCTTCTTCAAGTAGTAGATCGTGGTCATTCGGTTGTAATCATTTATGAACGTTAGAAAATATCTTGAACCTGAGAGCGAATCTGTTTTCATCGGTCCACACACATCAGAGTGGATGAGCTCAAGAACTTCTTTGGCTCTTCTTCCCTCATGTGTGAAAGGATTCGGATGTTGCTTGCCTTTCTGACAAGCTTAGCAAAACTCAGCCTCTGGCCTTGAAATCTTGAGACCTGTGACAATGTCCTTTCTGCTCATGTCATACAGGATCTGCATATTTAGATGATACATTCTACTATGCCAGAACTGATCTTCGTTTTTTGAAGCATTTAATATGCTTTCAGAGTTGCTGATTATTTTGGCCTAGTAGAGATTTTCTTCTCTGCATCCGACCGTCAACAACTTGTTTGTCATCTTTTTGATCATACGGCAAGTGTTGTCATCGAACAAAACTCGAATGCCTAGATCTGTCATCTTGGAGACAGATAGTAGATCCTTTGTGCGTGAGGGCACATAGAGTGCTCCTGGCAGCTCTGCTTGGTATGACAGTGTTCGTAGCTGTAGAGAGCCGATGCCTTTGACATCATTTCTGCTTCCATTGCCTAGAATCACTGCTCTGTCATTTTCGAGTTTGCGAAAGTTGATCAAGATCTTCCTGTTGTAGGTTATGTGAGATGTTTCTCATGAATCAATGACTACATCGTAGTCGTGTTCAGAGTAGCCTGTCAAAGCTTCGTCGAGTATCATGAAAGCTTCGTCACCTCTTTCAGCATCCTTTGATGACTCTGCAACGTTTGTCTTTTTAGCTTTGTTTTTCCTTTTTGGGTTGAATCTGCAGTCGTATGCAGAATTCCCTTTCTTCTTGAAGTGCATGCAAGGTATTGCTGGATTGAACCAACATTTGTTGGCCATATGCCCTGGTTTGTAACAGTGATCGCAGGAAGAAGATTGCTGATTCGAGGACTTTGTCTTCTCGAATCTTGGCTTGTTTTTGTTCTTCTTCCTTCCTTTCGTGAAGAGAGCCTTCTCTTGATCATTGCTTCTCTCTCCTTTGTCTCTCATCAGTCTCTCATCAGCGACAAGACTGACTGCTTTGTCGAATGTCATATCTGGTAGACTCAGTATGAGCATTCTCAGCGGCTGATAGGACGTCGGTAGAGATTTCATGAAGTACATCAACTGCTGTGGTGCTGGGACCTGGTGTTCATGTCCTGATGCAATGAGTTGAGTGAAGATCATTCTAATCTTCTCAACATGCTGATCTAACTGGTTGCCATCCCACCGTATGGATTGTAGCTGATTGTGAGGGTGCATGACTGAAGCTGCAATCCTCACTTCATGCTTCTGCTTTAATCTTTTCCACACTGCATGGCTGCTTTCGCAGTCTTCAATCTACATGAGTAGATCTTCATTTATGGACGAAACAATGATCGCCATTGCGCGCTCATCCTTTCTGATCCATTCAGCTCTCCTCGGGTCTCCCTCTGGAGGCTGCACCTCTGAGAGCTCGATCACCGACCAAATGTCTTCGCCCTTCAAGAATGTTTTGATTTTGAATTTCTAGATTCTATAATTTGCACCATCAAGACTGATTGCTACTCTGGTCTGGATTGTTGTAGCCATATTGTATTGTCTGGAAGAATCATTGCTGGGATATCAGTAGTGATAATATGTAGGCTTTGATACCATGTCGCAGAAGCTTTTTCTTTCTTGGTGTTTTGTGTTCATCCTCTCTTCTGATTCACGAACAATTTTCTGTCTTCGATTTTTCTTTTTGTGCGGAAGCTCTTACGGGATCCCAGACACTCGACTACGCATCACAGAACATATTTTATTATAGCAATCAAGAGACACAACACAAGACTAAGAGATACACAAAATAGAGTGATTATATTGTCAATTTTGGTTTTAGAGCAAGATCGTCAATGTCTCGCTCATTGGCGGATTGACTCTCTGCTCTTTCGATGTGTTCTGCTCGTTGGCAGACTTTCATGCATAGCTATGGTATTTTTGCTTTCTTACTCTATTCGTTGCGTCTCTCTCTGTTTCTTACATATCTCTGTATTCTCTATCTCTCTTCTTTTTCCTTCTGTATATAGTTATGATCCAGAGAGGATTGTCTATGTGAGAGAGAGAGAGAGAGAGAGAGAGAGAGAGAGAGAGAGAGAGAGAGAGACCGCTATGGGCTAAAACAGTCTCCCAGGGCTTGGTTCTAGAAAATCAATGCATTTCTCATTGAGAATGGCTTCATTCCAAACTCAGCAGACTCAAATGTCTACTTCAAGTCTGTACCAAATTTTTTCATCATCATCACTCTCTATGTAGATGATACACTATTATTTAGTAACAATCTAAATCTGATAAAGGAAACGAAATTTGTGCTGGCCAAGGAGTACAAAATGACTGATATGGGTCCATCCCACTATTGTCTTGGAATAAATTTTTTTTGAATTCGATCTAGTCGTCTGATCTTTATCAACCAACATAGATATCTCACAAATGTGCTGGAAAAGTATGGAATGGCCAACTACAAACCAAGTCTCTTTCCACTCGACCCTGGATTGAAGTTATCAAATGAACAATCTTATTAAACTGAGGTAGAAAAGGAGGAGATGAAGCAATATCTGTTTCACTCCATCATCGGCTCACCAATGTATGCAATGATCTGCACTCGACTTGACATTGCATATTCAATCAGTTCACTCAGCCAGTTCCTATCGAATCCAGGCTAACCCATTGGAAAGCACTCACAAAGGTCATAAAGTACATCCAGGCAACCAAACATCTTAGCATCTGTTATGGAGGCACCCAACCTACCAACATACTTGAAGGATACACAGATGCAGATTGGGTAGGAGATATTGAAACCAGAAGGTCTAATTCTGGATTTCTATTTTTATACAATCAAGATCCGATCTTCTGGAACATCCGAAAGCAGACATCAGTAGCATTATCATCAACTGAATCAGAGTATATTGCTGCCACGAATGCTACAAAGGAGGCAATTTGGCTGAGGCACCTACTAGCAGAAATCAACCTTGCACAATCACATCCAACAACCATCTTTTATGACAACCAAAGCACCATAGCTCTCTCTCTCTCTCTCTCTCTCTCTCTCTCTCTCTCTCTCTCTCTCTCTCTCTCTCTCTCTCTCTCTCTCTCTCTCTCTCTCTCTCTCTCTCTCTCTCTCTCTCTCTCTCTCTCTCTCTCTCTCTCTCTCTCTCTCTCTCTCTCTCTCTCTCTCTCTCTCTCTCTCTCTCTCTCTCTCTCTCTCTCTCTCTCTCAAACCGAGATTTCATTCTTGAAGCAAGCATATCGAAATCAGATTTCACTATTTGAGAGAGAAAGTGCAAATCAAAGAGATATCCTTAGTCTACTGCAGGACAAAATCAATGGCAACAGATTACTTTACAAAGGCTATGTCAAAGGAGCACCACCTCAAATTCAACGACATGTTGAATCTGGAAATTAAATTTTTTTCAAGATCCACATTAAGGGAGAGTGTTGGAGTTTGATGCTCCATCTCAAAACCATTCAATAATGAGCATTCTGAAAAACCAAAGACAAAAGGCTCGAATTTCTAAATAAAGGAACGAAAAAATCATGATCAATTTTTTCCTAGAATTCTTCGATTCCAGATCTACTCGAAAAAATCTATATTTTTTGAGTCATTGTACATTTTTCGATACTTGTAAATTTCGATACTGTGGTCTAAAATCCCCGACCCAATGACTTCATGTTGACACTCCGCCCACTTTGTACATGCATTAACTGTAATAAGGGGGTTGTAATAACTCCAACAAATAGGTGTAGATATTTTGTAGGTTATCAATCCTAGAATCTTCATCAGAAAACTTCTTCTAATTATTCGAGTTTCTGTAACAAGATTTATCTGGATATCAAGCTATTAGTTGCATAATATGAGCTACAAAATGTGCGCTACTTTGCTAGCATCAGAAACTTTCAAAACTTCAAAGCAAAAAATGCTCTATAGTCCATCGCTTGGAAACGAGCTACTAACAATGGGTTTTAGCATACATTCACACCTTTCTTGAAGCTATGAGCCAGCGCTTCAACATAGTCAAGGAAAACCGTAATACAACATACATAACACATAAAAAATGCTTATAATTCATCGTTGGATCTATGTAGAAGCATCATAACAAATGTAGATTACAAATGAGTCTCTTATCGTATGCCAAAAGAGATAGAAGGGAGGCTGTTAGGGCGCGTCACAAGAAGAGCTTTGTGATGAACAATCTCCACATTTTGGTTTGGGAAATGCAGCATAAACTGTCTCATACATATAGTAGTATGTCATGAAGTTTCTTGGAAGGTAACATTGTGGCCTCAGGGAGAAGCTATGTACTGCTCCTGTCCATATGTTGTGAGTAAGCTTGAAAAAAATTGTAAAGCGCATAACTAAAATAAAGGGGGGCTTCTTTGAAAATACAAAGGGAAGGCCTAATATGGTTTGGGTGTAGGTCCTTTTCTTGAAGTTTCGATCATCTTTTGTTGTCGAAAAGGTGTGTAGTGTAGCGAAGTATTTTAAAGTGAAGAATTATCCATGAGAGAGAGATAAACAGATCAAAGCTCCTCTTGACAAGTCAAGATCAAAACCTTTTAAAACCATTTTTCAGGTATGAAAGCACACCCTATACATTGTTCATCACATTTTGTTATGATACTCAATCCAGTTGTGTAGCGTGAACTACCATTGCATGAATAATCTACCTGATAGACAGTATGCACTCACGAATGGCATGGTGCTCTTGTTCAAGTAATTCACATTTTATGAGAATCAATTGCTTTTGTATTGGTTTGAATGTGTATTTCTATTTTATTGCCTTTTTCTCTTGTTTCATTTTTATGCTACTCATTTCTTGGTGAGTTTTGTAATGCATGCACAACTGCCGCTTCTTGACTGTGCATGGTGAGTATTCTAAAGCAGGGAATTAAGTTGCTTTTTGGGCATACATGCAAGCTTTCCTGTGCACTCACTTCAATCTACTAAGTTGACTGCTACTGATAGTCTAGTTGAGAAATCGACCATGTCGTTGTAGTTGGGTGTGTCAAGTGGACATAAGCACGCCTGAGAACATAAGGAAGAAGAAGAGAAAAGAGAGGAGGTGGAGACAGTTCTAAGCAGAGCTGTGTATAAATAGTTTAGAGTTGACTTAGTGTGAAACTTCATGGAAGGAACCATAATTTGCCTTGTGTATGAAGCAAAAGTCAGCAATTGTTGGATAAGACAAGGGTTAATCATGACGATTGGAAAAGAAACCTTAAAAAAAAGAATTCATGCTAAAAGATTTGAAAAAATTAGGGATGTATGACCGAAAGTTCAAACAAATTATAACAAGAGGGGGTGATGCGACATTAGATACTATCCATGAGAGAGAGCATAAACCAACAAGGAAAAACATAGTTGAAAAGTACACAGTACTAGAAAGCACCGTAAAGCAAAACATATTTCAAGACATCCAGCTGATACCTGTCACCATCCCACCACACTCAACCGCGCAAGTTAGCACAGTGAGGAAAACAGGTGTCAACGTTGAATGTCAGTTGTTATCCATGTACAAAATATTTTTAACTCAACTAATCAGCTTGCAATGTAGATAATATTTAGTAGTACAATCTTCTCTTACTGAGAATTGCATATAGCAATAGGCCAAACCATATTGTTACCGTATTAGGATGAGCACCATACTAATCAGTTTAACGGTTTAGGTCCCTATCTTTCATTTGAACAAATAAAATATAATGCACTTAGAAAAGAGTTGAGAAATACAATGCAAACTACCAACGTGTAAGTAGCTTGGACCAGCACATGAAATTTGGGGCAAATCCATGCCATGCCAAATTTCATACTTGTAAACAAGTAATGTATGGTACTCGTGACTTCTTGAGCAAATCCATGCTATGCAAGAGTCTGCAAGCATCTTTTTTGTTGAATTAACTTTTGAACCTTGATCGTGACTTGAGATGAAATCAAGCACACTATATTCATTTTTATAAACAAAAGTATTTATTTATGACATCTATGAGGACAATCATTTTTTATATAAAAAATTGCTTAAGCCATGTTCAAGCATGCTATAGATAAGAGTAATTGACAACCAAATTAAAACATCTTTCCGTGAGTATTATGGTAAACATTCTCTTAAGCATTCACCGTACTCAATTTTGAAGCTTCTATCTTACAGCAGCACCGAAATACACGAGAAACACCAACCTGAATGGTCGACGCAAGTGATCCTTGTGAACTGGCCATGTAAGCTTTTGAATGCCTTTGAGAACCATCAAAGTCCATATGCAAGTCTATGTATAGCATTACATATTATCGCTGGATTGTAGAATGATAATGGTTTGTTGTCTCATCGCTGGCCAATCGCAATGTACTTCTCCATAATGATTTATGTAAAGAGCTACCCTACGATACGTAAGATAGTACGCTGGAAAGACAGCGCTGAGTCACAATTCAGACATACAGAATAGTAGTGAGCACGCTTGAAGAGTGGGTGCCTCATGTATGTTATATGCAAGCATGCATATAGAAAATATTCTCTCCTCTGGCCAGTGATAGTTTGCAGGATCGTGAGTGGGCAGATTATATATGCCCTACTGAGAAGCGATGGTCAATATATACTATACACCACATATGCTTCTGGCCAGCGATTAGCAGTATTCATTCATATAAGAAATGTCTAGCCTAGCCAATCATCTGGCCAGCGATGCATAAACACATGAGAATGGATGTGAGATAACCATATCTGAACAGCGATTGACAAAGAGCAATCATAGTACATCATACATACTCTTTATTCAAAGCAATAACCCATACTACGGTGCAGTAGGCAGCGCTACAACGCCTTCCCAAACTATGCTATATGCTTGCTTAATACACGTTCTGAAAGCAAGGATAAAGAAGGGTTGAATGCACATACCGTGTGAACAATAGAACCATCTCCAAACGTAGGAGGGAGGGCGCTGAGAGCTCCGGAACTGTCTTGCCAAGAGGAGAATGCAGAGAGTGCAAGAAAGCATGGGAGAAGAAGATGAAGCGCCTCACCATTAACATAGGTGCAATCAAATGTAGAGAAAGGAGCCACTTGTAGCCATAGGATGAGAGGCAGGTGACTTTGACCTTTGAAAATGCAATAAATGTAGGTGGAGTTCTAAATTTTTCCAACCAAAAACCTTTTTAAGGGTCATATGCCTTGCAAAAGCTTATAATATCAAGTAGAAAAAGTAAAGTAGAGTGCCATCCATGAGAGAGAGAGAGAGAGAGAGAGAGAGAGAGAGAGAGAGAGAGAGAGAGAGAGAGAGAGAGAGAGAGAGAGAGAGAGAGAGAGAGAGAGAGAGAGAGAGAGAGAGAGAGAGAGAGAGAGAGAGAGAGAGAGAGAGAGAGAGAGAGAGAGAGAGAGAGAGAGAGAGAGAGTAACAAGATTTCACATAGTCCCTCTTGACAGGTCAAGACCAAACCCTTTGAACCCTTCGATTTATAGCATAATAGGAAAAAATACAACTGTATAAAGTTTAATAGTATAGAGTACCATGAAGCGAAGCAAGTTTTAAGACCCCCAACTATTATCTGCCACCATCCCACACAACAAAACCGCACAAGTTAGTCGCATGAGGAAGACAGGTGTCATAGCTGAGCATTAGTTGTTATCCATGTCTGAAACAAGATTCACTACTTTATCAGCTAAATTGCATTTATAACAAGTACGTCCAATCTTCCCAACCATTTACTTTATTACTTAGCAATACATTCCACCCTTTAACGAAGCCGTATCAGGGCACATGCCATACTGATCAGTACAAGAGCAAAAGGAATGTATTAGGTTCACATCTACACTTTACATGTAAGCAACTATCTTTCATTACACCGATGGACAGAGACATGACTATGGCCACAACGCTAGGTACTAGAGCACCTCCTTGCTATACTAGCCCCCATGGATATCCTGTAAAAGTTTTCCAGGAGTCCAAGCACCGAACAACTTAGGCAAATCCATGCCATTCAAGTGTACCATGGTCAAGCCCTATATGAGTGCGTGACTTTACTTATAATAATCGGACTTAGGATGCAGAGAAATTTATTTTACAAAAACCACATGCTCATGTCCATTTTAACGCACATAGAATCAGACTTTTCTAGATTTATTAATTAGTACCATTATAGGAAGCATTTGCAGTATTATCATGCATGTATAAGATTTTTCGTAGTGACGAGTAAGGCTACCCATCATATTGGTGAAGTTTCGTATAACATCGTACCTGAATGATAGGCGAAGTCATCTCTTGCAAATTATCCATCTTCAGCTGTTTAAATGAATCACCTATGTGCTAGAAGATTCAAACCAAAAGTATTGTGTTAAGCATAAAGTACTTCTACCAACCTCTTAGTCTTCACCAATAGCTAATCCATTGTCTTCCCGAAGATTATTAACTTAACATTCAACTTTTCAAGAGCATTTCATTCCTCACGATATCCATGATATACAGATTATCAGTTTTTGTGCACACGTCTTCTCAGGAAGATACTATCAAACCAAGCTTTCTTTATGCTACATTCTTTAGAAGCCATTATACTTGTTATCAGAGGCATCAATCATCATAGTTTCTATCATCCTACCAGAGCAATCATTCGGAGCAATCACTCATAGCAAATTACAGCCAATGGAGTATAGAAAGAGTACTCTTATCAACCACATATAGGCTATTACCATTGGTATCATCGGAACTTATATGGAACGATAGCGGTCCATCGCACTTTTACTATCATTCCATACTGAAAAATGCGTGGAGTTTTGCTTGCATGCAAGGCACTACTATATCACAGTAGCAAATTGAATATTCTTGCCAAAAACTAGCGCTGGTCAGCGGCTAAATCCGCTACAGAAAGAGCGCTGGCCGACTACATTCTATTCATAAAGTGTGATAATTATTGCCAACTTCTAGATCACTGTCCAGTGCCAACCATAGATCAATAGAGGTTGAGAAAATACCTGTAAAAATGCCCACTACTGCTCCTTGAGGCAGCGCTTGATTGCAAGAGTATCCAATCACAATTTTTCAAGCCAATACTTGCTACTACACAACGGTAATCACAACAAGTAGTAAGCATCCATTCCTAATCATAAAGCACAACATACGTTCTTCATAAACAGCGAGCTACCATTCCACATATCATTCTCACCTTTGTTCACATTATCATGCCCACGATAGCTTTTCCAATAGCACTCACGAGCTTTCTCTTTAATCACAATCATCCTATGGTAGAGCACCAATAGAGCAAGAATGAGGGAGAGAGATAGAGAGAGCAAGAAAGCACGAGGAAAAGTGAATAGGTTTGTGTGATTTTCCTCTTTATAGAACCAGAGGACAATTAGGTGTAATAAGTGCAAATTGCTACTCACGTTAGATTGATTAACTGTCCATAATGTTCACAGATTTTGGCCATTGAAAGATTCACAACTTTCCCACCATTTTTTTTTTAAAAACTTTTATTATTATGTGGGGTCTTTTATCATAGTAAGGCATTTTTTTTTCACCCCCACTAGTATATAAGGTTAGTACGCGACATTTACATTCCACAGAGGCTTGCGAAGCGAATAAAGCGATATATGTATGTAACAGAGCCCATGAGAGAGAGAGAGAGAGAGAGAGAGAGAGAGAGAGAGAGAGAGAGAGAGAGAGAGAGAGAGAGAGAGAGAGAGAGAGAGAGAGAGAGAGAGAGAGAGAACCCACCAACCGTACCCACAACTAACAAAGTCTCTCAGGGGGCAGTTAGCACCCCTGAGATGGAGTGCTAACTGCCCACCAAGAAAAATTTAGCATTTTTTGGTAAAGTAAACTTGAGTCCAGGAAACAAATTGGGTAGGAATAGGTTGTTTATAATCTCATACAATCTTCCTCTCATGAAGCCATTACATTGAAAAGCAAGAACAATGTTTCTGACTTCATCCATAAAAGTATATTGTTTGCTACAACAGTACATGGCAGCAATAATTTGAGCGACAATAATTTTATACGAGTTCATATTCGGCCTATTGGCAGTCAAGTGTATATATTGGAAAAATGAAAACGGAAGTTCTCTTCTCTTGTCAAATTTTTTCATATGAAACTTACCTGATGAAGAATCAAAGGTAGTGGTAATATTCAAAAAATTGATCGTATTATCCGAAGCATCATCATTTTCCATGGTGAGGTACTCCAAGGTATAGATCCATAAGGCATTATCATCAACACGAGGTTGCTCCTTGTCCAAAAATAAAAGTGCATCTATGTTGTTTATGAAACAAATATCATCAATATACCGGAAAGTATGCTTGAAGGAACATAGGTATTCCACCTTTCCAAGTCTGGCGAGTCTTTTCATAAAATGTAATTCATAGAATGATAAATACTAGTTACACCATGTAGGGGAACATACAAAACCCATAGGAATACCACATACATGTTTCCAAGTCATGTTTCCTAATCTTACTATGCAATTGTCAATCAGTCTATCATTATATTGGCAAAGTTGTTCCATGTCAATCATAGTCCAATTATCAGTTTGATTGATTACCCATTTCTAATCAAATTGCTTAAGGCTCGGTTTCCATTGATAGGCAAGCATTTTGTTTTTACGAGACTTGAATGCATACCCGATCATTCTCCGTATTATTATTTTTAGCCCATCCGGACCATTAAGAGGAATATTCTCATAGCATTTTGTGATGTCAATAGACCACATCGAAGTGATTTTGTTTGGCACATTAAGATAAAATTCAGTGGATGAATCGCACTGCCAGAATAGGTTGGTATCCACATTTAGGATACTCTGGTATGAGGTTGCCTTAAGGCCTGCCCTCTCCATAAGGAGAGGAGTCAGTATACCAAGAGCTCCAGAAATAAATGTGGCCACCTTAGAAAAATAGTAGTCATGTGTGTTTGTAATCCATCTGAACACATTTTTATGTGCTTTGAAAGTACAGAGTAAGAAAGGTAATTCTTCTTTCCCTATTAGAAAATTAGGTATTTTAGTAGCAAATGTATCTTGGATCTTTACCATAGCCATGTTTAGTGTATTATTATTTTCTTTTGGAACGAGGCAAAATCTAGACTAGTAGACAGTCTAACCAAAGCCAAATTCCTTACAAAGTAGATGCACATAAAACACGGGTTATGTTGAGCCTTATCCACACTGGTAGTAATCCAGTTACGCTCATCAATGGCATATTTAAGTTTGTTATTCGTTATACTTTTTCCATACAGCCACTTGATATTTTTTGAAAAGTTTGTTACAGCACCTTTGCAAATCAAGACATGTTCCATAACAGTCTCATGATCAATATTTTGACAAGTAGGTAAAAAGCTTGCCAATTCAAACCATCCACGATAAAGTTCTAAAGCTACCTCATTTATATTAGACTAACGCAACGAGATGTGATTAAGTCCTTTGTTCAGGTCATTCTTTAAAACTTTGTTTCTAATAATTTCAGTATCCATCAAGACATGTTGATGCCCAAAAATTTCGGAAATGAACTCTTTAAAACATTCATTGTCAGAGCAAGTACAAGGTGGAATGTTGTCAACATCGAAATCACAAAAAACTTGAAAGGGTTTATACAATTCGTGCTTCAAATGTGGAAAGTAAGACCAACCAAATACAATAAGCTCAAAAGTCTCATCAATATGACCAAAAATTTGAAGTAAGGTTTCAGCATATAGTCGTTTAACATCAATCCTCTCAAAGCATCTGTTGTAATAACATAAATGCAAAAAAAACTTCCCTCTATCTTTTCTAACCACTAGTCGTCGTCTACCAGTATTGCTGACCTCCAATATCCTTGTTTCTTCTATGTCCTCCTGCACATGGATCAATCATGGTAAAAGTTTAGCTTTTTGATAGGAAGATTTCCCTTACCACCACTTCTTTGCCCTTTTTTGCCTTTGTTCGAAAAGTACTTTCTCTTCTTGTTATTGCCACTGCCTGATATGACTGAACTAGGATTGTTCAGATTTAAGAAACCCATTTTGTTGCCAGTATTCTGAAAGTTGTCTTGCAAGGTAGAGAAGCTAGGTTTTTTCGAAAGGCGTTTAATTTCTTGAACGTTTTTAGAGTCGCCAAGGTGTGCAAGGAGCTTAGCAATAGGGTTTATGGAAAGTTCAATGACATCATCAATCATGTATTGTCGGATATACAAAAAGACAAGGTGGGACTTGACAACCTCTCTAGTAGGTTTATGCAACCAAAGGAAGAAGGCATTAAGTTGATTTTGTAGAGACGCGCCAAGAAAGAAAAATTGAAAGATTATTCATTATGTACCAGATAGAGTGATCAAACCATATGATAGAAGAATTGTTTTTGTATTTATCACCACATCTGCACTTAAAGAAAGGTCTTTTCCAATTCCAGATTCTAGCTTGATGAAAGTCCATTATGTTAAAGCCAGTGTCAAAATGGCCTCTAGTTCTAGCCCAGGTCTGCTCAGAAGGACATCTTGAAGGTTCAAATCTGCTCATCTTGATGAAAGTATCAAAGGCAATAGGAGTATCAAAAGAAGGATTGTTGTGCAAAGCAGCAAGCTTGCACGCTTGGACTTCTACATCAGTGAGATGAGCAAGAGTGATCCAGAGCTCAATAGAGATAGGTGTTAGGAAGTTGACAGAGGGCAAGCTCCAAAGTTTATAAGCAGTTTTTGTAGATTTAAACTCAATGATACGACTTGGTACCAATGGTACTTGGCAACTATTGGCCTGACAAAATTCAAAGGCAGATTGATTTCCCACATCACAGATTTCTTGTGAGAAGGACTCTAACTGAGAAGCATTGTCTTCATCAAGGTCTTTGGTAAAAATCAAAGGGTGAGACGAAGTAGGAGCAGTAGTAGGGACAGGGGTATCAATAGAGGAGTCACCGTTTTCTTTTTCTAGGCAAGCAAATACTTTTTGAATATGCGTATTACATAACTTTTCCTCGACAACGATTTGTTTAGCATAGTTAGAGAGGTCCATATAAATTTTTTCACCCATGCTAAGGGTTTCCTTCTTTTTAATAAAATCCGTATAAATTTTGATCCAATCCATGATGCACATCAAATCAACAAGGCAAAAAATTTTATCATCCAGGCCATCAGCATTACAAGTAATCATATCATAAGCAGTAATCAATTTGTGAACTTCAACAGCTTTCTTCATGCAACATATAATAGTCTGAACAAAAGGACTAGAAGGAGGAAGGGGCTCCCCATAGCCAAGAGTCACTGCATCGTGAAACCATCCTATGGACTACACCATACAACAAACCTTGTTAGCAATAAAATACAAATAAAGATAAAGGTTTGGTGCTACCCTGACCAGAGGGTAGCCGAGGTGGTATTAGAGATGCTAGAGAGAGACTAGATTTCACATAGTCCCTCTTGACAAGTCAAGACCAAACCCTTTGAACCCTTCAATTTATAGCATAACAAGTAAAAACACAGCTGTATAAAGTTTAACAGTACATAAGAGTACCATAAAGCAAAGCAAGTTTTAAGACGCCTAGCTGTTACCTGCCACCATCCCACACAACAAAATCGCACAAGTTAGTCGCGTGAGAAAGACAGGTGTCATAGCTGAACATCAGTTGTTATCCATGTCCGAAACAATATTCACTACTTTATCAGCTAAATTGCATTTATAACAAGTACATCCAATCCTCCCAACCATTTACTTTATCAATTGCTGCTCACCGTTAGATTAATTGTCCATAATGTGCATAGAAGCGAAAACAAAAGAAAAAAATGCTAGGTAAAAAATGCTTAAAAAGCGGCAATGGCGCCAATGTTATAAGTAAATCTTGTTTGTGAATGTTTGGTTAGATCTACTCATGATGTGGTGTAGTATAGAGAGGATCGTCCACTTTTTAAGTTTCTACCAAGCTTCAAATGGAGTGCGAAAATAGAAAACAATGATGAAAGCACTAAGGCTTACCCAACCAGTGCTCGAAATGAATGAAACTAACTAAGATGACAAAATACAAAACCTTATTAAGGCTTACCCAACTAGCAAGGTGATTAAACTAAATCCTAGATTAACTCCCAAAGAGAATTAGAATGGAAGATTGCGACTAACTAATAGTCAGTCAACAAAATACATGCCACAATACAAACCAATGAGAAGGAGGCAAGAGGAGGCCTGAGCACCTTCCCTCAAGCTATGCACCTTTCCAAAGGGAACACAAATGAAATAGAGAGATAATCTCAAAAATAGAGAACTTGATAGCTTAATCTCAAAAGTGTTATTTACAAGACAAATACCTCTCCTTTTATGGCAAGGAGGGTCTTCCATACGTATCCACTAACTTATGGGACTAATCTATTTCTAGCCTTTCTAGAACTTCTAACTTAGAATTTAGAACTTCAAAGTTTCTCAATTTAGAAAAACTTAAGATAAAATATTTCTAATCTTAAGTTTCTTAAGTCTAAGTTCTAAATGTAAGTTTAAGCTATTTTATTATTTTTTAAGCTTCTACTCATGGGCTTACAAACACATGCCATGGCGGAAGTTTATTAATAAACACTTGATCGTGGACTTACAAAACATATGCTATAGAGTTTTATTTCTCTCTTTTTATTTTTCTGTGTTAGCACAGATGCTAACATTACCCCCCTCCAGCTGGACAATTTTTTGGCTGATCAGAGTGTTTTCGGATCCTAGATCAGAGATCCTCTGCTCCATTTGTCTTTTTCCAAAAAAAAAGTCAGCAAATTAAATACTGAAAACAAAACAAAAAATTGAAAACAAATAAAATGAAAAAATATATTGAGATCAAGCTTGTTGAACTGGCGGAGCAGGCTGCCGAAACTTGCGTAATCGACTACCATTTACCGAAGCATCAAATCGTTTTCCATCCAAGTGCTCAAGAATTACTCTGCTATAGTTCAGCATTTCCTTCACTCTATACGGGCCTTCACCAGTAAACTTCAACTTACCCTTGATTAGCTTGGTTTTGTACATCAATGCAAGATCTCCTGCTTCCAGATCTTTCTTGTGCAATCGACGATCATGCCATGCCTTGCAGCGGGCTTTCTCTGCTGCTAAGGCATGAACTGCCATCAGTCGGGTTTCACATAATTTGTGCAACGCTTCATGACGAAGTTGTAAAGACTGATCATCATTTAATCGTTCCGTTGCTGCTATGCGTAAAGATGGGATTAAAAATTCAATTGGCATAACAGCATCTTGACCATAAACTTGTTGAAAAGGTGTTTGATTTGTACTATTTTTGTAAGTGGTTCTTAATGTCCATAATGCTGCATACAGTTTATGTTCCCAATCAGACCGACTCGCTTCAGCTGTCTTTGTCATAATGGTGCAGAGAATCTTATTGGAAGATTCAGCTTGGCCATTCCCTCTGGGATAATAGGGAGTACTGAATCTGTGTATAACAAAAAAATCTTCCAGTAAACACTATATTGTTTGATTAACAAAGTGTGTACCCCGATCACTAACAATTTCGATCAGACATCCAAATCTGATTATAATATTTTATATAGAAACTTGGCCGTAGATTTCGCATCAGCCACTTTGACAACTTTGGCTTCAACCCACTTGGTCATATAATCAGTTGCGACGAAAATGTATCGGGCCTGAGATCCTTGCGCAACGGGATGAATAGGACCAACATAATCCAGTCTCCATTTTTCAAACGGTGCTTGCGATTAAACCGGATGTAAGGGTTCATAATTCTGTCGAGTAGGTCGTCGTGCTCGCTGGCAGACATGACATGTCTGAATAAAATTTTATGTGTCCTTATGAAGCATAGGCCACCAACAACCGGATTGCAAAAGTTTGCGAACAGTAGTATCTATAGAGAACTGTCCTCCACCCATGCCATCATGTGAAAACATGATTAAATCTGCTACTTTATGCGGTAAAACACATCTTCGTAAAATATTATCTGATCCACAACGATACAATTGTCCTGCAATTAATTGATAAGGTTGAGCCTTATGAATCGATTGTCTTTTATGTACTTTTGTCAAAGAGTCATTTGGTTGTCCTAACCATCAGGTACTCAACAATATTTGCCGCCCACTCAGGTAGTGCTTCAACATAGAACAATGCAGCATCTGGCAGTTCATCATCCACTTCAGTATTAACTGGTGCGGATTCAATTCGCGAAACGTTATCGGCTAGATAATGTTGCTTTCCCTTTCTGACCACAATTCAAAAGTCAAATTCAGTCAATAATAATAACCATCTTGCAATACGTCCAGTATTACACGTCTTATTTACCAAGTAAAGTAACGGTTGATGATCCGTATAAAATGCAAAGTGCGTTTCCATGAGGTAGTGACGAAATTTCCGAACAGAAAAAATCATGGCTAGCGCTTCATGTTCTGTTGTTGAATAATTCTTCTCTGGATCTGTAAGCTGTCTACTTGCAAATTGTATAGGATAATCCTTTTTATAGTCACCTGGCTGCGTCGAAACTGCTCCAATGGCGTATTTTGAGGCATCCGTATGAATATGAAACTCTTATGTCTAATCTGGAGAACGTAGAATTGGTGCTCAAGATAATGTTTTTTTTAAACTTTTCAAAGGCTTCTAACGCCTCTACTATCCAAATAGGAACAATAGTTAATTTGTATATAGGTCGTGCTAAATCAGCAAAGAAGATAATAAAAATTTCGATAGTAGTTCGCATGACCCATAAACACATAAACTCCTCGAATTGTTGCTGGCGGTGGCAATTCCACAATAACTTTGACTTTAGAATAATCGGTGGCAATACCATGTCTTGATATCACATGTCCAAGCACCACTCTGTGAGAAATCCATATCTGACATTTTTTTGGATTTAGAGAAATTTGATATTTGCGGCATCTTTCAAACACTTTCTCCAATGGATCCAGGTGGTCTGTATATGTACTATGAACTCCCAAGTCATCCAAGTAAATTTCAAAAAATTTCTGCAGATAATCTTTAAAGGCAAATTGCAGTACTCTTTGGAATGAACTTGGTGCATTACAAAGTCCAAACGACAATACTTTGTAACAATAGGTGTCCCATTCTGTTGCAAAAGCAGTTTTGTGGCGATCGGTAGGTGCAATCTTAACCTGGTTGTAACCACTAAATCCATCCAAGAAACTATAATCTTCCGCTCCAGCAAGGCGATCCAAAATGTTTTCAGTAAAAGGTAATGGAAAGTGATCCTTCTGTGTCACTTTATTCAATGCTTTGAGATTCACACAGATTCGCAATTTCCCATTTTTCTTCGGAACAATGACAATCGGTGAAATCCATTCGGTATGCTCGATCTCATAAATAAAATCGGCGTCAAGCAATCTCTGAAGTTCTTTCTTTATCAGATCCGCCACATTAGGATTACAACGATAGAACTTTGTAACCTTTGGTACTACATCAGGTACTAAAGGTATGGTATGTTCAATGACTAATGTCGGAATACCCTTCAAATCTTGATAAGTCCATGCAAAGCAATCTTGATAATTAATAAGTAACAAACGAAGTGCTTGATACTGTTTAGGAGTAAGTTGTGATCCCACTTGTACAATCTTTTCCGGTTCTCCTGGTTCTGCGAGATTCATTGACTGCATCCTAGCTGGGCCATCGTAAACTCTTTAGATTCCGGCATGTGTTCTTCAGGTTCACGATGTGCTTTAGGTAACATGATAACCACATCATCCAGTGTATAACATTTAAAATGCTCTGGCATATCATGCTGGACTACATTTGCTTGTTCTTTTTGGAAAGGACTCGTCTTGAATCTTCGTTTAGTTTTCTTAGCAGGAATTAATCGTGGAGGTGATGTCTTTGGGATGATAAATCTTTTTTCACAGGTGAAGACTTCCTAGACGATGATGTCTTGCTGGAAATCTGACTTGAAGAATCATTCTTGACTTTTCCTTTGCCTTTATCCAATAGAGGTGGCACTTCATTTAAATCGATCTTTTGAGGGGGATTTTTCCATTTCAGGACCGTATTATAATGTTGCTTTGCTTGTTTCTTCATCATCGAACCTGTGATCATGTCTCCCTTCAATATAATTGCTTTGGCCGATTTGATTGTTGGTTCGTCAGGAACATTACTCACTCCAAATATGGTCGGATCCATATGATGTAGAATTTGTTCATCCGTAAGTTCTGCATTGCCATCATAAGTTAAGACATGGCTCATTGGTATGAGATCATCCTCAATGGGATCTGGTATAGGTTCCATTGATATCCAGACTACATTCAGCACATTTAGTGGAAACGTGATTGGCGTATCCAAAGTTCGATCTAATAAGGAAATCTCGCTCATCTCTGATTGAATATCTTGTTGACACATATATCTTGCTGTACAATCAATTGTTGCAAGAGCTTCGTTCCAATTGACAGTATCCGTTTGAGAATCGTAGTAAACTCCCAATATTTTCTCTGGTCGATCACAAGTATGATCCGTTGTTGATGAATCGTCATCCGCTTTTTGAACCACTGGCTTGATAGTCCAAGTAGTAGGATCAACTTTAACTGCACGTTCACGATTTTCAAAAGTGATTTTTCCGGTACCCCAGTTATGAATTACTTGCGCAACTCGTAACCATGGACGTCCTAAGAGAACTCGGTAGACATTTGGTGTTTTTGGTAAGTCCATCACAACGAAAGTAATGACGAACAGTACTCCTGCAATCCTGATAGGTATATCTTCCACCATTTCTCATGGATGAACTGTCGTTTGATCAGCTAGCTTAATAGCAAAAGTAGCAGGCTTAATCTTTGTAAGGCCCCATTTTGTACATACCTTTGTAGAAATCAGGTTAACTCTTGAACTGCCATCTATCACGGCTGCTTCTTTAGAAAATTGTCTATGTTGTATCGGTAGAGTGATATTCTTTTGTTCACTTTCCCAAGTGGCTCCAACATGGAGTACATCGTTAGATTCTTCAAATCCAGCACAAAAAAGCTGCTCCTGATGGTCTTCTGATTCTTCTTGAGCTAACTTTTGCGCTAAGACTTCTTTTGCTTTTGGTACCAACTTTAGGAACTCTCCCAATGAAATATTGATCTTGCTAGACAAAATATTCATGAGTAATTCTGTATGTGGTGCTTCCGGTTCAGTCATTTTGAAGGGTTCTTCATGATGATGTAATTGATCATTCATATCAGTACGTAAATTTCTTGGAGGCTGCAATGGTGAAGACCGAACTTCAGCTGTTACTTTAGCAACTTCAAGTTCCTCTTCTTCTTGCACATGTTTAACCCACTGTCTCATATCCTGATATCTTCATTTTTTTGCATTAAGATTTGGATAGACTCCCGATGCTGTTGGTGTATTGTTCAATGGTATAGAATCAGCAAATATTGAATCCACTACTGGTTCTTTTTGCTTTTGTGCTCTGGTGACCACCATCAAGGGTGCACTTGGTTTATTCTGAGCTACTGATCCTTGCTTGATTGTTATCAAATTTACAGGTGTTGTAGCTGGTGGTGGCTTCGGTCTTACTGGACAGTCTTTATAGCAATGCCCATATCCACAGTCACGACATAATGGTACAAATTTTTCTTTATTTGGGCATTCTGCAACTCTGTTTCTCCACATGCAAAGCATCCAAGTGGTGCTCTGGCCCAATTTTTCGAGGCTTGTTGTTGAGCGGCAATATAAATGGCATACTGTTCTGAAGATCCACCTTCCTAATCATTACCATAGCTCCATTGCTCAGCACTTTCGTAAGGTTCCGGTTCCATCAAATTGGCAGGAGGAGCGGAGTGTTTTGGTGGGGCAGGCAAAGCTAGACATTCCGGGTATCCAAGAGTAGATTGTCGCAGTCTTGCTGCTGGATTGCATCCATACTATGGATCTCGATATTCCATATGGGCATACCGTTGCTAAATTATCCGAGGGTTGAAGTTGCAAAAGGCAGTCTCATGGTCAGGTGAATTACACAGATGGCAAACACATATTTCCATTTGTTTTTTCAATTGAGGACACTCGTTCACTGTGTGATTTCCTATACAAATAGAACACCAGACATTTTCCCTGGTAGGAAAAGTCTTTGCAAACTTCTCAGGTTCCTTGTTCGCTTCTCCGTGGAAATTTTCCAATGCTTTGATCTTCTCATCAAATTGCAACTGCAACTTTTCCATCTGTTTCTGTTGGGTCTTCCCAAGTTTCTCGAACTCATTGAGCATCATTTCTGCAGTAGCATTGGCATTCGTTGATGCAATAGTGGTGGATGTCGTAGTAGTCTATCCTATTGTATAAGGCAACATACTGACATTTAGCTCATCATCTGAATCTTCATCATCCTCTCGAGTTGCATCGTCCATCGCATTTTGCAAAAGTGCGTACTCATTATGGCATTTCAGCTCACGTCTGATCCGTTTAGGTAGATCTGACAAAAACCACATAATCATGGCATTTTCATTAATCAGCTCAGGCTCACATTCAGATCTAAGACATTTCACCCTTTCGATATAATCTCGAACCATTTCCCGCTTTTCCATTTTAATTTTACTTACAAGTAGAAAAGGGTCTTCCATAAACTTTCGAGGTTTGAACCGTGTGATAAGGGCTCGTTTAACAACCTCCCAATCTGTACGCTCAGTTTCATCTTGGTTATAGTACCAATCTTGTGCTGCGCTAAGGCCATAGGAAACAGCTTAAGTTTATCTTGAGGATAAGTCTCACCATAGACCTCACAAGATTCAGCATAGATCTGAAGAAATCTAACTGGATCTGTTAATCCATTATATTTGGGTAGATCCAATCGGGGTGCTCTTCTAACAATAATTGGATTGACCTCCTGTGGAGCACCTCCAGGAGCAGCTCCAGGGGCAGCCATCATTACAAATTTAGATCAAATCGATAATGAGATCGGATATAGATTTTTTCAAAAAACTAATAAAAAATTACCCAAAATTCGATCAATCGATACTTCTCAAAAATGATAAATCTCTCAGAGTCCAATTTAGAATATATCAGATTTGATCCAAATTTTGACAGAGACTTGATCTGAAAAATCAGAAAATAAAAATAAGACTGGCGAAAGTTCTCTAGGCGAAGGTTGTCTCGGCGAAGGTTCAACAGTGCTATTTTGGGATAAAAACTCTCTGAACACTTTTTTGGCAATTTCCTGGGAAATAACCTTCGTCGACTTCTCAGATGGAAGATCTGACATAGATAAAACTATGGACAACCGAACGAAGGTTTCTGACACAAGAAAATACAGTTTTTGTAACCTTGAGAGGGTAAAAATCAAGATTTTTTGTGATCTGATCAAGAAGAGTCTTTGCTGAACTCAAAAATAGTAGTTTACTATAGATAGAATGTTCTAGAAACTCGGCGAAGGTTTTGGCGAAGGATCAAGAGTAATATTGGTAATTTTGCAAAAAAGTGACTTTTTTGACAAAAATATGACAATATGACAACTGATCCTCTAAGAACCTTTCTATTTTTGGTATTATTCTTTGCCGACCTGGCAGCAGATAGATCTGAATCACATCTAAGCACAATAAATCGAGCGAAGGTTCTTTTTCTATATTTTTTAGGGTTTTGATAATTTCTGGTGGTTTTTCTGATGTTTCTGGAAATCTGTTGGGAATTAATCTTCGCCCTTCAAACTGAAGGTTTTGTAAACAAAACCAAAGGTGTCTGAAACTCAGCAAAGGTTTCCTGAAAGAGGGTAAAAAGTTTAGAACTCTGATGATGCTTTTTGCCTCTTTCTAACCAAATTTGACAGATTTGACCGGTTTTTGTTAACAACCTTGCCAAATTCTTTCCTTGTGCATCTTTACAGAACCAACTCAATGCCTTCTTTCTTTGGCTTCATAAGACTGCTGGAGATGTTTTCAAATCCCACCTTGCCTTTATGTACATCAAACAACATATGTTTGGAGCTGCCATTGAACTCTCTCTTAACCCTACGGCCAAGTTGCTTGCTCACCTTGGCAATGTTGAGAATATACGAGAGATCGAACGTCTTCTTAAGAAACCTAGCTTCTCTACCTTACAGGATAAATACTTCCAGAATACAAGCAAAAAAATAGGTTCCTTCAATTTAAATAATCCAAGTTCAGTCATCACAGGCAGTGGCAACAAGAAGAGGAAATATTTTCCAAGTAGAGGCAATGAGAGACAGAGCAGTGGTGGAAAAGGGGATCTTCCTATCAGAAAGCTGAACTTTTACCGTGATTGATCCATGTGCAAGAAAATATTGAAGATTTTAGAGTATTGGAGGTCAGTGCAGTAGGCGACGACTTTTAGTGAGAAGAGAAAAAGGAAAGATATTTTTGCATTTACGTTACTATAATAGATGCTTTGAGAGTATAAACATTAAACAACTTTATTCTGAGACTTTACTTCATATATTTGGTTACATTGATGACATCTTTGAGCTGATTGTATTTGGCTGGACCTTTTTTCCGCATTTGAAACATGAATGGTAAAGCCCTTTCTAGTCTTTTGTAATTTTGATACTGATAATATTCCATCTTGTATGTGCTCAATTTCTAAATGTTTTAAAGATTTTATTGACAATGAGTTTGGACATGTTATTTCTATGAATACTAAAATAATCAATATTAAACTTTTAAGGAACGACCTGAACTAAGGACTTAATCATATCCGCTACGTCAGTCTAACATTAATGAGATCGCTTTGGAACTTTACCATGGACGGTTAAAATTGGCTACTTTCTTACCCTGCTATCAGAATGTGGATCATGATATTATTATGGAACATGCTCTAATCTGCAAGCTTACTGTGACGAACTTTTTAAAGAAGACTAGATGGCTGCATGGTAAAAACTTCGCAAAGATGGATTTAAAGAATGCTATGGATGAACGTGACTGGATCACTACCTTTCTTTATGTGAATGGAATAGATAAAGCCCAGCATAATCCGTGTTTTATGTGCATTAACTTTGTTAAAAATTTGGTGTTGCAAAGATTATCTGGTCCAGGGTTTGCTCCTTTTCCATACATTGAAAACAATAACATTGATAATGCTTTGACGGTTACTAAGCATACTTTTTCTAATATATTACCAGATGACCTTCTCGGGATAGAAGAATTACCTTTTCTTCTCTACACTTTTAAAGCACATAAAAATACTTTTAGATGGATTACAAACATACATGACTGCTACTTTTCAAAGGTGGCCACATTTCTTTCTGGAGCTCTTGGTATTCTGTCTCCAGTCCTCATGGAGGGGACAGGCCTTAAGGCACATTCATACTGGAATTACCTAAATGTGGATACCAACATATTCTGGCAGTGCAACTCATCCACTGATTTCTATCTTAATGTGCCAAATAAGATCACTTCTATGTGGTCCTCTGATATCTCTAAGTGTTAAGAAAACATCCCTCTTAATGGCCCTAATGGACTTGAGACTATTATACGAAAATAATTTTGTATGCGTTCAAATTTAGCAAAAATGAAAATCTAATTCTAAGGATTGTAATTGGAAATGGATTAGCAAACCGACTGATAAGTGGACTCATATAGACAAGCTACTACTTTGCCAATGGAATGATTTGTTGATTGACCATTGCGTTGTTAGACTCGGAAACAAAGCTTGGAGACAGGTTTGCGGTATACCCATGGGCTTTGCATGTTCCCCCACATGGTGTAACTGGTACTTGTCATTTTATGAATTACAGTTTATGAAAAGACTTGCCAGACTTGGACAGGTTGTATATTTATGGGCATTCAAAAATACCTTTCGATATATAGATGACATATGTTTTATCAATAATCCAGTTGCGCTTTCTTTTCTAGATAAAGAACAACCACGTACTAATGATAATGCTAAATGGATTTATCCTTTGGAGTACTTGACCATCAAAAGCAAGGAGACTAATGGCAATACGGTTAACTTTTTGAATAGTACTACTACCTTTGATTCTGAATCTGGCATTTTCTATATGAGGAAGTTCGATAAAAGAAGGGAACTACCTTTTCTTTTTTTCCAGTTCATTCACCTGACATCCAATAGACCGATCTTTAACTCTTATAAGGTTATCATTGCACAAATTATTGCTGTTGTGTATTGTTGTAGCAATCAAACTGCTTATATTAACGAAGTGAATGACATTGTTTTGGCATTTAAAAAAAAATGGCTTTTTGAAAGGAAGACTCTACGGAATCGTTAACAAGATTTTCTTACACAATATGTTCCCTGGTCTTATGTTCACACTACCAATTAATGCAGACTTCACTCCATCTCAAGGGTGCTAACTGTCCCCTGAGATACCTTGCTAACTATGGGTACGGTTGGTGGGTTTCTCTCTCTCTCTCTCTCTCTCTCTCTCTCTCTCTCTCTCTCTCTCTCTCTCTCTCTCTCTCTCTCTCTCTCTCTCTCTCTCTCTTTGCTTGTCTTTTATTTTGTGGCTCGGGGTTGAGGCTAATGGAGATTGATCGATGGCTTCTCATTGGTTGGGTGGTTTTGCTTCATAGTGTGTTCTCATGTGTTTTATTTCTAAGCAGGATCTTGAGAAGCTTTCCCTTATAGTGGTATCAGAGCAAGGCTTACGAAGATTGAGAACTTGGAGTTGTGAAGCTTTTCATTGGATCTTTGGTAGTGGATCGATCAGATTTCTCTTCCAAGTGGAGAACAAGCTTCCAAGTGGATGATTTCTCATAGTTTTCACTTGCATGTCATTAAAGTCCATCTTTCTCAACTTTCTATAGGGTTCTATGGAAGGATGTCCTTGATAGCCAATTTGTGATATTTTTTGAAGTTTTGCTTGTATAGCTCAAAATTAGTAGTAGATCTGAATTTCCAGCAAGTGTACTTTCATTTTGGAGATCATTAATGGTTGATTTAATGATGCATGCTGGTAATTTACAAGATTTATGCTCGAAAGGGAGATGTCATAGACATAGGAGTAATTGGACATGCCTCTAGAACAGGAGCAAAAACATAAGACATAGGGGTGGAAGGTAGACTAGGAGAAGTACGCATGGAGGCAGATGAAGATGAAACATTGGTAGCAGACTGCACCTAGTGTGGAAGCAAAAGCAGGAGACATATTGAGAGTAGTAGATGGGGGTAATAGGTTGCACACCAACAATAGTAGCAAAAGCTGGAGACATAGCGAGAGTAGTAGATGGGGGTAATAGACTGCACACCAACAATAATAGCAACTTTGTTGCTTTTCTTGGCCATGCAAGAGTGAGTGAATTTGTTGGACTGCCATTGAGTAGGGCACACTAGATCATGCACACAACATGTTAAGAGTTCTGATGCTTAGCAACGTGCAACTACCTACACTTCATAGACTGAAAAACAATGACATTGGTCATCAATGACATATCGTTAGAAGTAGAGCGATGTAGATCCCAACAAGAAGGTGCATTTTCTAGATAGGGTGCTTTGGATCATTAGAGACAAGGGTGCAATGGAACGCCATCGAGTAGGGGCGCTGTGGAGCATCGCATAGAGAGAGAGAGAGAGAGAGAGAGAGAGAGAGAGAGAGAGAGAGAGAGAGAGAGAGAGAGAGAGAGAGAGAGAGAGAGAGAGAGAGAGAGAGAGAGAGAGAGAGAGAGAGAGAGAGAGAGAGAGAGAGAGAGAGAGAGAGAGAGAGAGAGAGAGACTTTTGAGTTTTGGAGTACTCCAGAGATATTGTCTTTATAATCTCTGGAGTATTGGGATATTATAAAGACAATATCTCTGGAGTACTCCAAATCTCAAAAGTCTCTCTCTCTCTCTCTCTCTCTCTCTCTCTCTCTCTCTCTCTCTCATGGATGGTACGCTACTTTACTTTTTCTACTTGATATTATAAGCTTTGCAAGACCCTTAAAAAGTTTTTTGGTGGGAAAATTTTAAAACTCCACCTACATTTATTGCATATTCAATGGTCAAGATCACCTGCCTCTCATCCTACAACTGCAAGTGGCTCATTTCTCTACATTTGATTGCACCTATATTAATGGTGGGGCGCTTCATCTTCTCCTCCCACGCTTTCTTGAACTCTCCTCCCACGCTTTCTTGCACTCTCCACATTCTCCTCTTGGCAAGACAGTTATGGAACTCTCTGTGAAAGATTCAACTAGTTTCATCACATTTTGCTATATTTCCATATTTGGCATATTGAGGCCAAAACTTGTTTTAGACTTAGAGGTTGACTTTTCAAAGCTCATTGGTCTAAATTTCATTGGAATAAACACTTTTTGAAAGTGTGGAAAAGTTAGAATGCGAGTTAGAGTAGCTTCAAATTTGAATAGTTGAGTACATTGAATCTAGACCCAAAATTAGTAGGGTTAGCATTTTGGAGGGAAAGCCAAGTGGCCACATAGGGTTTGGACCTGTTATAAAAAGATGTAACTCGTGGAGAGAGTAATTTTCTCTCTTCTCTACCTCATTTCATGCTTATACATGGTTCTCTTGGGTTCTACTATCCATTGGTGCACTATCTTGGGGATTGCTTGCAATTCTATGTGTAGAATGATCTATATTTGTTATTTTTGGATCCACACGTGTGAAATAGAGTAGCTTGCTGGTTTTGTACAGACAAAAATAGTACATAATCATTTCATTCAAGTTTGATCAAGTTCTATTGGTGTTTGCATCTCAATTTATGTGTAGATGCTGATTTTGCTACATTGGTGAGATTGGTAGTGTATTTTTCTTTTTAATCCAAAATCATTCAAGTAGATTGGATCTTAAGGATCTGAAATCTTTCACATGTATCAGATCTTGTGTTTCAGGTTATGAAGGAGGAAATCAAATCTATCAATGATTTGGTGAAGATATCAAGTCTAGAGCATGCTAGAGAGGACTCTACACCAAAATCGGATTTTACTGCTTTTGTAGATTGGATCTTTTGTAGATCAAAACACTAAATAGGTCAATATACTTGTTCAATTCCAATTTTTGAATTCACATACTGGATTTGGCCGATTTTTGGATCATTGGATCAGCCTAAGTGGTGACTTATAGATTGCATATCAAATTTTCAGCATTTGCATGTAGATTTGGAATAGTCAAATTTTTGTGATTTGGTCAAAACCCTAATTTTGATTGGATCTCTAGATAGTGAGGGTTGTTGCAAAGGAGGCGGAGCTTCAACATGTTTCTTCAAGGGAATGTGTAGCTGATATCTTCACCAAAGCATTGGGAAAAGAGTTGTTCATGAAGCATAGGACTTCACTTGGAGTGTTATCAAAGTCTATGCTAAAACTAGTTGAAGAGGGAGTGTGAAAGATTCAACTAGTTTCATCACATTTTGCTATATTTCCATATTTAGCATATTAAGGCCAAAACTTGTTTTAGACTTAGAGGTTAAGTTCATTAGTCTAAATTTCATTTGAATAAACACTTTTTTGAAAGTGTGGGAAAGTTAGAATGCGAGTTAGAGTAGATTCAAATTTGAATAGTTAAGTACATTGAATCTAGACCCAAAATTAGTAGGGTTAGCATTTTGGAGGGAAATCCAAGTGGCCAAATAGGGTTTGGACCTGTTATAAAAGAATGTAACTTGTGGAGAGATTAATCTTCTCTCTTCTCTATCTCATTTCATGCTTATACATGGTTCTCTTGGGTTCTACTATCCATTGGTGCACTATCTTGGTGATTGCTTACAATTCTATGTGTAGAATGATCTATATTTGTTATTTTTGGATCCACACGTGTGAAATTTAGTAGCTTGCTGGTTTTGTATAGACAACAATAGTACATAATCATTTCACACAAGTTTGATCAAGTTCTATTGGTGTTTGCATCTCAATTTGTGTGTAGATGCTGATTTTGCTACATTGGTGAGATTGGTAGTGTATTTCTCTTTCTAACCAAAGATCATTCAAGTAGATTGGATCTTAAGGATCTGAAATCTTTCACAATCTCAACGCCCTCCCTCCTATGTTTGGAGATGGTTCTATTGCTCACACTGTATGTGCATTCAACACTTCTTTATTAAGCAAGCATATACCATAGTTTGGGAAGGCGCTGTAGCGCTGCCTACTGCACCGCAGTATGGGTTATTGCTTTGAAATAAGAGTATGTATGATACCCTATGATTGCTCTCTGTCACTTGCTACTCAGATATGGTTATCTCGCATCCATTCTCATGTGTTTATGCATCGCTGGCCAGATGATTGGCTAGGCCAGACATTTCTTATATGAATGAATATTGCTAATCGCTGGCCAGAGGCATATGTGGTGTATAGTGTACACTGCCCATCGCTGCTCAGTAGGGTATATATAATCTGCCCACTCACGATCCTGCAAACTATCGCTGGCCAGAGGAGAGAATACTCTCTATATGCATGCTTGCATATAACATACATGAGGCACCCACTCTTCAAGCGCACTCACTACTATTCTGTATGTTTGAATTGCGACTCAACGTTGTCTTTCCAGCGTACTATCTTACGTATCGCAGGGTAGCTCTTTACATAAATCATTATGGGGAAGTACATTGCGATTGGCCAGCGATGAGACAACAAACCATTATCATTCTACAATCTAGCAATGAGCTTTTTCGATATTTTTCTGATGTATGATCTTTATTATCACAATGAGCACTTGAGATACGTATATGTTGTAACTATACTTGTTATCATATCTGGCCTTCAATAGTATAGCAGCAACATAGCACGAGTTTTAGCGTCGTATCATCAGTTTCCAGCATTCTGCAAAAAAAAAGGTATGATCACTACTACCCGAACTTTATTACCATGCAAGAGGTATACAATAAAATACCGTTAAGAAAGCTTTGATAATGGGTTTTACAAGATAATCTGGATCACAACTATAACATATCTGTCATGTGCATTAATATGTAATGCTATACATAGACTTGCATATGGATTTTGATGGTTCTCAAAGGCATTCAAAAGCTCAAAAGATCCATGATGAAAAAGCTTCGATTGGTGTTTAAAATGGCTGAACAAGATCGCACACGACTTCAAGGTGAATTGGATGCGACCACCCTTGAGCGTAATGCCTATCTGCAAACGCAAATAGCCGATCATCCGGTCACACCGACGGAGATTGCATATTTGTTCAAGAAAGTGGAAACATACAAAGTGGCCCTTCAGGGATTCCAAGGCCGCTTTGATAGGTTCAAAGGAGCAGCTTCAACCGAGTTGGCAAAGGCAAAATAGACCATCAACGCCTATGAAAAAGCCGCCTCTCAAGTGTTGGAAGCCGGACCACAAATCCCCATCCCGGTCATGCCTCAATTCTCCCCTTCGCGCCAAGAAGCTGTACAATACAAGCCATTTATTCAGAAGGCCCATCAACGTCGAGGACCAGATCCAGACCTTCTTAAAGCAACATCCACATGAGTCCTCGCGTGGTGGATGAGTTCTCAAATTTAAGACCTCTGAGATCGAGGCCGGCAAAGAATTGAATACCTGCACTGGGAGAGCAGCCGGCTTGGAGAATCACAATTTTTGAGAAAACTTCGAAATCAATTAGGAGTTACGTCGCCAGCCCTCGCCAGTTGCGGGTAGATCCTTATTACGTGCCAATGCCGCGAAGACATAAATGGAAAGATTTGGGATTGGTTATGGACAAAATCACCATCCATACGCCCAATTGGCCAATCATCCATCAGCCTTACAGTTGGAACATTTCAGTGGACTTCCATTGGGACTTACAAGCATATCAAAGAGAGTATGTCCACTCTCCAGATCCAACAGTGCGACAATTGGCAATGTTTGCAATAGATCTAACTCTGTTGGCGTCAGTGGCAACCAAATGGGACGATTGCCTTCCTACCCTGGCATTCAATCCAAATAAGCCGATGGCCTCAGAGCAAATCAAAGATCAGCTACCGATTGTTCGACTGTATTTCCGTGCGGCTATGATGGGAGGCTCTTGGGAATCCCGCTTCACCTTTTGGACAACTTCCAAGTGGATTGCCGGAGCCCACTGTTGTTTCATGCCGCATAATTTGGATTTCAATACTGTACGTCTTGACTTTATGGAGAAGGTGCAGTATCATTTAATTAAGATTCGGCGCGAAGCCAATAAAAGTCCCCAATAATTGCATATTGCAGGTGTCATGGGACCGCCACCAGTTTTGGTGGGGGATACTGTTGGAGGGTTTGTGGATCCCAAGGTTACCCTAACCCTAGTTAATAAGTGAGAGGGATTTGGCACCCTGCGTGTGTAAGTCCAACCCAATGATCACATAGTTATTTGATTAATTAGAATGTTAATAAAAGGACTTTAGGCCTTTTTGCGGGACTTTTAATGTCACAGGGCCTAAATGTCAAGTTAGTGAATAAAGTTGGGTTTCCCTCCAATTTTGATGGTTTCCACACTTTTTTAAATTTGAATAAACAGAGAGGCAAGACTGGACCAATAGGATTCAGAGGCTAGGGTCCTCCTCTCTACTATAAAAAGGGACCAACTCGAGTTGTTCCTCATGTTCATTTCCTCATTTCAATAAAGCAGATTGGTTCTCTTCAGAAATGGATTGATGAATGTCCTTGCTCTTCCTTTCTTTTCCTCCATTTCTCATGCTTTCTTTGGATTTTGCTAATTGTTGGATTTGATCATTATTGGGATTGCTATTTCTTATGGTTTTTGTGAGAGAGAAAGGGAGAGAGAGAAGAGTAAGTTTCTATCATTGTTGTGGATTTAGGGTTAATGGAAGTAGAGTTAATGGATGTAGTGTTAATGCTTAGTGTTAGATCCTCCATTCATGTTGAAATCTGAACTATACTATCACTCTCATGGGAACGAACCTACGCGTGACACCTAGCTCCGTCTCTTTGATGCTAGATTGACTAGATCTTGGATTCAGGTTAGGCAAGGAAAGAAACCCACTACAATAGCTTATTAGGGAATCTGAGCACTTGAAGGCTTGGACAAATCCATGCCGTTCAAGCCCGTCAAAATCAAACTCCGAAACCATTCATGGCTCACTTATATAGGCTGCATTTTTGCTTTTAACCAAAAAAAATCTTTTCAAGAATAAAAAACGTAAACAATATAGAAAATAATCACTTTTTCGGCTGATAACTTAAAAGAATTTTTTTACGTAAAAAGTGTCATTCCAAACATCTTAAAGAACTGCATAGTAGTATGGAGTGCTACTACCTTTCCAAATACCATCATAGAAGTTCATACTTGAATGCGAGGGTGAGGTGATTTCTTGTGAGCTACCCATCTTCCAATATTTCAAGCAAGACTATGTTTTCGTACCATTGAATCAACACCGAAAGTGACAAATTAATGGTAGTGCATCTTATTTACAAAGTATCATAGTCTTGTAATGAAGTTATCAACAATCACATGCGAAACATTTCTACCAACGAGCATTCAAGTATCATACATTTGTTCCTTCATCATAACGTTATCATCTTTGAAAAACTGTGAGTACTCTAAGTTCTAACTGCATACAAGAAAAAAGTATATGATTGAAGCCTCATATAGTATCTCGTAGTAGTGTTGAGATATTATCGTTTGCATAACAAGTAACATGAGCACATGTATATTAGTCTACCAAGGGTAGTATCACCATAGCGCCAATAAGTATCATTATGAGCAATAAACAACAACTAATAATGCATTGAGACAGACGCATGCATTGTTTGAGAAGCATTATTAACATCTGATACTCAGAGAGCCAGTGGAATGAACAGAGGTTCAGATAGTGGCCATGTTCATTTAGAACTGCAGTGCAAAGAGAAAGTCCATTGCATTCCAGATGGAGCTATCATCGTGAAGTAATCATGCTTATTATGTAAGCAAATCCGCAAATGGTGAAGCGGCTCTCTAGCCAGACAAAATCCGCTGTTCAGCGGCGCATAATTACTTAAAAAATGTATCACATTCATGTGAATTGTTGCTACAACAACTCTTGGTAGCAGTTCAATATCAGAATCAATATGAAATGCAAAGTGATAGGTCTCATATCTGAAGTGAAGTTTACTATCGCTTTTGAGATATCATGCGCAAATCTTTGCGTCCAAACGTGTATACCGAAAGCAAGAACGTAGTATCTATGATGATCAAACCATTGTGAGTTCATTCACATTTCACCATATGAAACTAATAATACTTTTCCGATGCCAATGATCATTCAATCAAAAGAACCGTAGCTTTCTTACCTTTTGTTTGCAATAAACTCCACCCGAATACTCTTCCGCAAAGCTTACACAGGTTTCCTCTTCTCCAAGCAAGGATGGTAGTGTTTTCAAGGAGATACGATCTCATCCTAGAAGGGGTACTTTCTTTTCTTCATTGTTTTAGGCATGTTTCAGAGATTGGTTCATTTTTCATGTTTGTAACAGGCATGATTTGTAGGTGGGACTCAAATGGTTTCACCCCTATGATTTTTCCTTGGAAGTGAACACAATTTTTTTATTTAGGCAAAGACACAACATGAACTATCTAACAATTTATCAAGTGTTGAACCCCCACCCCCGCTTAATGATATTTTGTTATGTTGCAAGACTAGAACTTTTCAAAGGTTCCTCTCTTTAAGCTTCCATGGTGAAAAATTTGCAACTTGTTGATCTATGCTACAATGTTGAAGATTGATCTTCCCACTTGAGCCTTTTCTCTAACAACAAAAAAATGGGACTCTAATGTCTGGTGGGTGTGCATGTCGTATTACAAAATTTGTAGGGAATTGCACATATGATGTCATGTTGTCATAATAAGACACTTTTGATGAAACCAAACCATCTAAAAGAGATCTATACTCTAAAGCTTCACAAGTAGCATCACAAATGGCTCTATACCTTTGTTGATAGTGCCACAATAAGTTGTTATCAACCTGACCATTAGATGTAGTTCTTTGACCATCAGTAGTTCTTGTCCAATCACTATCTACATAGCCATGTAAACACAAATCATTGCAACAACAAAATGATAGTCAATAATATTTCCATGTATCATCATGACAACAAAACATTTTTGTGGCATTCTAGTAGATTTTTTATAGGATGGCATAAATTGACTAAGCAACCCAATTGAAAAAGATATATGTGCTATAGTAGATTAATGTAAATCAAGATGCCAATAATGTCACATGAAAGATTTGCAAAGACTTCGTCAAAATACTATTTTAATAATTGAGTTACAAAAGATTGACCAGATCTTTGCATTTATGCATGTTACATTTGAAGTAGCTTTAACACGTACTTAAATGATTAAACATTGTGAAGTGATTGTTACATTTTTAAGTAGTACTTCATATAATGATTCATAAATTGGTGCATGGTGTATGATTTGTGTGAATTTATTAGCTAAAAATCAACATGTATTCTGGGCAATGAGCTTACGTACATGGATTCTAGTGAAGCTTGTATATCCTATTACATTTTACCAAATTGGTATAAACAATCATTTTCCAATAGACTTCCATAACGTCTCTATTACAAACATGTCCAAAACTTGTGAAAAAATATAATTATTTCTTACAAATGTCCAATTCCTTATATAATTTCGATTGTTGTTGAGTTCCATTGAGTCATCATCAATAGCTTGTCTTGCCATTACTCACGTCTTCCTTGCTAATCGCCATCATTATCTTGTAATACATCAACAACCATACCAATCCTTCATAAAGTCTCATTGGTCCCATCACTATCATCATTTATGGTCATAAAGTTTTCCCATAGAAAACTTGTAGAATTGTAGGCCTCTTGACATTGATAAAGAACTCTTCAAATTGGAGGACGTTGAACAACTAATTGGTCTAACAACTACAAAAACTATGCAACGTAGCTAACTTTGTTAGTTCATTATAATTGTTGTAGATACATGAATTAACATAGACCATGCCTTTCATGTATCCCTTGCAAAATGGAGTGGATTTTTTGGCACTTGATTGATTGTGGCATTAAGGCCAGATCAAATGTATGATGCCATGGTGTCATATGGTGCAAAGTAAGGTATATGAAGTATGCACAATGCCTAGTCTAAAAAGTTAAATGAATGGAATGGGCATTGGATGGTAGTAATATTTAAGAAAAGCTTGATTGCGGATGATTTCTATATGCCTGTGATTGGGTTTAAAATATAGGCAATGACTCTTTGTAGATAGAACAATAATATCAATGAACATAGATTGGTGATGGACAAGTTTTAAATGTGAGTCTAGGGTGACAAGTGATTCTTGGAAATGGTCTCGAACAAATTATAAGTAAAATACAACTAATGAAGACGTGTGAGAAAGCAATGACATGGAAGACAAGTTCACACACACAAAATTGAGCAAGTTTTAAGAGGTGGCCAATGCTAGGAGATATATACACCTACCTACATACATACACATGTGAGCAACATTTCCATTGAGTTATTTTGTGACCTAGTTTAGAAGATACACTCATGAGACTATTTTAAGATAGTTGCCAAATGGCATTTTTCCAAGGTTTTTTGAGTCAATATCTTTAGTCATGATGTGCCTGCCCCCCTCCCCCCTCCCCCCCTCCCCCCCACATCTTTTTTCCCCTTGGTAGTTTCAACAAGTGTTTACATTGATGTTTTCTTTTTGTAGTAATGATTACCATGCACTAGCATCATGCTAAGGAACACAAGATTCCAGATGTCAACGCCATAATAGTTGGGATTCAAGGGTTCAGCTTTGTGCATCTAGATTTCTTTCTTATCCTATCTGGCCAACTACAACAGACTACACACATATTTTCCAAAATGCTTCTCCAGACTACACGAATGTTTTCCGATATGCTTCTCCTAGTGCTTGCCTGTAGACAAAGAGTTGAATTCTAGCATACATCATCGATGGCCCAAGGTTGACATTTAAAAGGGGTGTGCAACCTAGCTCACAATCCTCGTCTACTCGATCATGGTTGAAAGTTGGAAGACACAACATGATTTTCTACATGGTATGTGCAATGCAAGAACATATGATCTCAATGTAGACCATATCAATCACACTTATGGCTTTTATAGGTAGTTGTAAATTTGGGAGTAACTTTTGGCTCCCACATTTATGTGTCATCTTCATGCCATGTTAAAATGTTGAATTATGCATTCTTTTGCAAAGTGGTTCACTTTTGGTATTGGAAGGCAAATTTTTGAGAGAATGTAAAAGTACATAATAAGGTGATTGTACAAAAGTATGGTGTACAATGTATTTTAGGTGTCTACATGCTATTTAATACTAGCTAACCTCTATGTAGCTACATGAATGGAACTGGATCGAGCTAATTCCATTGACCAGGGATGGAGTCATTTAGGGTGCCCAATTCCTATCAAAATTGGCAAATCCTAGCTAGTTCCATAGCAATGTAGCAACTTTAGATTCTCTCTATGAGATGGTTATAGGAGGCAAGGGCATAACCTTTCTTGTGTTGATGTACATCATTAAAAGGAGGTTACCGATGAATGTATGCAATCCTAAAGCAGCATAATCTTTTAGGAGCACCCTTTTTAGAACATGATTTTTATATTCATGGAAGAAAATTAACAAGCACATAAAGATGATTTGTATTGACACTTTCCCAAATTTGATACAACTACAAGCACATACTCTAATGAAAGGAGAGAGAGAGAGAGAGAGAGAGAGAGAGAGAGAGAGAGAGAGAGAGAGAGAGAGAGAGAGAGAGAGAGAGAGAGAGAGAGAGAGAGAGAGAGAGAGAGAGAGGCTAACTGCTCCTATGTATTTTGCGTCAACCTTAAATAGCATAATTTACATGTGCTTTCCAAAGACTAAAACCCTCTTCCAAAACTCCCATGCACATAATGGGGGATTGTCACCTGGCACTAAACATTATGCCAGAATTTTCAGCCAATAGTCAATTACCACATAGCACATTGACGTGTCCATGTATTGTATGGCAGTCAATCATTGAATGTCCACATGAAAATGGTGGCATCAGGTTTAGTGGTAAGTGTGTGTCAATCCCTAATCATCCATCCTTCGTGAAAATTCTAATAAAAAGACTCTCTAAATAGTTTTAGGTAAAACCAATAACAATCTTAATAGATGAACAATTCATTTGACATTACACTCAAAAAGCCTAAAATCCTTGGGCCTTCCCAGGGCTCAAGGTTTTGCCCAACACTCCCACATGAGAAAAGCTCTTCTTTCACCTAAACCCTAAACCCCTTCATTTAAACCCTAAACCAGCCATATCTGTTTTGTTCTTAAAAAAGAGGCCTTTCAGCTCTGAAGATTGTGTTGTGAACGAGTTCGTGCGAGCGAGCGATCGAGAGAGAGAGAGAGAGGGAGAGAGTGTTGGGAATGGGCAGCGATGGCGATGGAGAGGGACAAAGAAAAGACAAGGGAAGACGGAAGTGGGTGGCAGTGTCACCTATTGCCAGGCCTCTGGCAGGAAAGCGTTTGTCCAAGAGGACTCTCAAGATCGTGAGAAGAGGTCATTGATTTTTCAATTTCCATTTCTAGAACAGGCTCTACTGCATAGAGGTTTAAATATTTTGCACTAGGCTGTTTTTCAATGGTTGTTGCTTATTAGAGTAGGAAATTGGGCACGGGGTGTTTAGGTTTTCATCAAAGCTTATCCATTTTGAGCTCTACCCTTCTCTTTTTCCAACTAATTGAGGAAGTTATAGTCTATGTCTGTTTGGATTCCTTCTTTGCTCTGTTGACTAAACTGGTCTAGGATTCCAAATGGACAGCCGCAGAGAATAAGCAGCTTAAACGAGGTGTTAAGGAGGTTGTGAAAGCTGTTCGAAAGGGCCAGAAGGGGTAGGTTTAACTTTATTTGTTATTGCTGATTGTGAAAACCCTGTTTATTTTGCAGTTTGGGAGGAATTATGCAGGGCAAAAAGGGATTACGCAACCCATAGGGTTTATGGAACTGACAACTAAATTTTATTCCATTCATAATGGAGTCTGGACAAATAAGAATGAAATAACTATGGTAATAAAACCCCTTTGCACAGTTTTACGTTGTGGAAAGTCCCAGCTCTTGGGACCTCCCACAGTTTAAGAATCCTGTGCACGACTATCCACTGTTTAAGAATCCTGATCCTTTGGGCAACGGCCCTCATGCCCAGGATTCTTAAACCGGTGGAAAGCCCTCAGGCCTGGCTGTCCACTATACTTAAGATTTTTTTTACTTCCATTTCAGCGTTCTACTTCTGCAAGGAATGATATTCTCATAGACACTCTTAACATCTTTGTTGACATGGAACAAATACTCACTTGGAGTCCTATTTTTCATGTTGTCTTTTGGTTTAGTTAGTTTGTTTTTCATGTTAGTCTTTTAGTTGTCTTTTAGGCTGTTTTCATGCTAGAAGGGTGCTTAAAATCATGAGTTAGTTAAGATGGAAGTGGTCGATTTTTCATGGAAGATTATTTTGTTGCAATGTTTTGATCAACACATAGCACATGCCTTACTTTTGAGTGCCTACATGGGGTTGCACACACCCCACAATGAGGTATCATACCTTCATAGATTCTAGGATCGTACATCCTTCATTCCCCTCGGAGGTCCACACGCTCTAGGACATCACACTCACTCATGACATCTTAACGCTAGCTACTAGCACCTCCAAATAGAGCTAAGTCACACAATGTTCACAAACTCTAGCGTCTAGACAAAAGTTTGATCTAGGTCAAATATACCAGTCATGACTCATGACTCACGAGTCACCTATCAAGTTAGGTTGATAATCCAACGTCTATGGACCCATGTTGGGTATAATCAATCACCCATAGAACTCACTAATTAAGATTGACATCTAATGGTTAATAGTTCAACCCAAGGTTAAAAGATATTTTAGTTGTAAGTTGCCTACAAGGTGAATTGCTTATTATCATTTATGAACATGCAATGTGCTATAAGAACATGTGGTTGGAAATTTAGGGCCTAGACATAGAACGTAGAACAAAAAAATAGTCATTACTTTTCCTACACCTCCCTTGATGAATACTTTATTAACACCAATGCATGGTGACATTTCAATTTTCAACTCTTAGCAACATTTAGATATTTTTCATAAACGTGATGTAAATGCAAAAGGTAGTTTTGTGTGTTGAGGAAGAGGAAAACCAGTAGAACTAGTGTAAAACAATGTAGTAGTTTATATCCTCATCCTATCCTACTCAAGAATGATGGAATAAAAACTACTGGTGCTATAACCCTCAGTGTGAATATATGTCAAATCATTGTACTTACAGGTCTCCATTTTCTTCTTGGGTGTGTCATGTTGCATCCATACTTTGGCAATGGTGATCCAAGGTGGTCTCAAGAAAGTGTGCCTCTCCAAGGCCATTACGTGTGTCTGGAATGCCCCTCACTCTAATCATGTGCATTCAAATGCGTCCACGTTTAAAACATTGAATGAAAATTCCAAACGTTTGAAACAAAACTCGAATTTTTTTTTTCTTCTAGGTTTGAAACAATTTTATTGCTAATTTAAGTGTTGGAACCTTAAATATAACATAAAAGTGGTTGAATAAGCATGTTAAATATATAAAAGCTTATCATTTCTTGGAAGTGGCCTCAAAATTCCATTTGTTTGGACACATTGCTTGTAGCACCTAAATTAGGCTTCGAAACTCTTATCTAATGCTTCCAATCACTCAAGCACAATAAAAAACCCCAATGTGCAAGAGATCTTGGCAAAAGATGGAGAGGAGCTTTGATCAAACATTTGGAGGAGAGGAGGGTGCATTCTTCTCCACGAGTTAGTTAGGTTAAAAAAAAGGCTGTCCCGAGCTGTACGTAGGTCATTTTTTTAATGTAAATGAGACTTAAAAATTTCTTCAACAGAGTCATTTGGCCCTTTGGGGTGCCAAGGCACAAAAAAAAAAGGTTTGAAAAGGCCAGGGTTCAAATGCGTTTCAAATGTAGGCGTTCGAAACGAGTTTGATTCAGCATTCAAATGCGTTTGAATGCAACTATGACTCTAATGTTGAGGCCCTTTGTTCCCTCAACCTCTTTTCAGAAATGGTAGCTGACGTTTTAAAGGTCAGAAGTTGTGAATGTTTGAAATTCATTTTCAGGCAATTGCTTCTTCTACCTGGGAACTGCAGAACAATCCAATTTTTAGGAAAGTTTGATTGAAGTTGTGTTGGAGCTGGACGCTCTTATCTAATATTGGTCGCATGAACTTGACAAGAATTGCATTTTAAACATTTACAGACAACCATTGATGGACTTTACTAGGAATAGGCCAATGATCTTGCCTAGAAGTCTATTTGGCTTGCATGCTTGTGCTGACTGACGTTCTGATGCATACTTATGTTCCACCTGCTACTTGCAGGTTATGTGTTATTGCAGGTGACATTTCACCAATAGATGTGATCACCCACCTTCCGATTCTATGCGAGGAAGCAGATGTACCCTATATCTATGTACCTTCCAAAGAAGTGAGTGCTATTCTTGTCTACATGGTGTAAATTTTATCATAGTCTCTACTCATTAATTAAAGCACCTGCATCTATTTCTCAGGATCTTGGAGGTGCTGCGGTTCAGAAACGGCCTGCTTGCTGCATGCTTGTGTTGCCTGAGCCTTTGAAGGGCGAAGTTAGTGCCGAGGAGAAGGCAAAATTCAAAGAAGATTTTGATGATGTTATCAAGGAAGTTAGGATTTTAGCATCCTCATTTTTTTGATTTATCAAGTTGCAAATTCCACAATTATTTGAGTTGTCTTTTTTAAGTAAAGCTTTAGATCTTGTTCTCCAATATCGGTAAGAATTTCGCAAAAGAAGCTTTTGCAATCTCCACATATGGTAAATGCTGTCTTTAGATTTTGTGTAGGTGTACATGTGGCAAAGCTCTTCAGTGCATGCAGTGTCATAGTATACTAACAGCCAATGAAACGTTATACTTTTTGTTCTGGAAGAGCTGCATGCTAACTGAAACTCTAAGATGATTTGAAGTAGATTAATCATCTATTTGGCATGACTTGGTTGGGGCCTATGATGATGGGCAATCACCTAAAATATATCGTTTAATCATGTAAAAAAGCACGACGTCGGTAATGTCGACTTTAATTGTCACATTTGTGAAGAAAATCAACTAGTTCATTCATTATGTGGTCAGTCTCCACTCGAATACAATTGTATTCGAGGAGATGTTCACATATTTGGTGGGTGGGTTGAAGAACATTATCAGGAAGCACATTTAAGAAGTTGCATACATTACTAGCAATGTTGATTTTCAGCCACGAAAAAACATAGTATTATTGTTTTTAGCACAACACAAGTTGAAGAGTATGGTGCACGATACAATTTGACACAAGTCACCATCAAATAAATCAAAACATAAACTAGTATCCATAGAATCAATGAACCGTTAACGGTTCAGTACGGTTCTGAGAACCGTACAGTGAACCGTACGGTTCACAATTTTTTTTTAAGCAGAACCGTGTGAACTGTGGCAAAATTAATTAATTAATTTTTTTTTTTGGTCTCCCCCCCAAAAACAGCCCAAAAAAGTCCTTGAAAAATGCCAAACTTTTTTCAGAAAAAACAGATTTGTCTCCCTACATTGCTTTTTTTGAAAAAAATTTGGCATTTTTTTTACTAAATTAATTAATGGCCAAAAAGGCCAAAAAAGTTGGAAAAGTTACCTAAATTGATAAGAGAGAGAGGGACACAGAGAGAGGGGGAGGCTATCACAGTAAACCATTTCATAAGTACACAATGCACATCAACTATCCATCCCTCTAAAAAACAAGCTGAGCTATGTATATAATCTCGTCATATTGAGTTTGCCACATATAGCTGGGGTCTGACCTCAAAATAAAACAGTTTGAATGGAACAACAATGAACTAGATGACAATGTACATGACATTTCCTCAAAATGGTTGTGGCATCCGGATCATCAAAATCATCCAACTCATCCTCCTATCTCACACCTTGACTGAAGTCATGTAAAACCTCTCCCTCAATCTATGTCTCTGACAAAGTGATGCGAGATGCACCTTTGCCAGAGCCACGCGGCCTCCCTCTCTGTTTACATGCCACTGTTTGACTAGGGCCTCTGCCTCTCTGAGAAGACCCCCTACCAGATCCTGGAGGCCTTCTTGGACGCCTACGAGCTGGTGCTATGGAAGTAGATGCAGTAGGAGGTGTCGCTGATGCAGGAATGGGTGTGGCACGAGATGCAGGCACCTTGAATGTAGGCGGCGTGTATGAATACGGCTGTATTGCAGGCTGGTGAAGGACAGCTCCTCGTGGATAGTAACTTGTTGGGAGAAGGGGTCTATGAGTGGAACCCTTTGGCATGGTAGGAGTAGGTCGTGGTGCAGCTGCTGTAGGATGAGGTTGAGGCTGTATGCCAATCGAAAAAGCCGGTGTAACATGACGAGGTGGCCTTGGGAGGCGACGTGCAGGTGTAGATGGTGGAATGTGGGGGGCAACTGTATAACTGGATGTATGTGTCGGCGCTGTATGTCTGGGAGCTGCATGAGTAAGAGCCGTATGAGTGGTGAACCAGCAGCTGATGGTGCTGGATGTGGCTGAGTACGTGCATGTGGTGAGAGCCACTCTATATCATCAATGGCATCCTCGTCATCTCCATACCGAAGGAAGTCTGTCATGGTCCTCTGGCGAACACGACGGGTCCGATCTGCATCATCATCAACATGAACATCTGCAGGGGCCTGTGAATCCTGCACACCATCAATCCCTCCCATTGTGGCACATGCATCTCCACCCTCTGCTGTATCCCTTGCAAAAGCGTCATGTGCCATATGGTCAGCATCCCCAACATGTGCTCCATCCACTGTCTCTTTCTCATGCTGTATATCCTCTAGTAGTGGATCAGATCGATACACATCCTGCTCTAGTAGAGGTGGCTCATACATCCCTGCCATCATCCTCTGTAATCGATCATGCTCCAGGCCATAACCTATGTTTGCCTCATACTCTGTCTCAAACTCTGCCTCAAGCTCTGCCTCAGCCATGGTCTCCAATCCTGGAGCAAGAATACCCAAATCATCATTCTCATCCTCCTCATCAGCACCCATGCCCATACCTGTCCAGCACCTGTATCCTGATCATGATCCACTATGTCCATCAATAACCGTCCGCAACAACTCTCTCTCTGTCTCTGCTGCAATGTCAGCCGCAACATCAGCCCTAGGCATGGGCATGGTGGAATCAGCTGGATCATCATCGCCTAGTAAGCACTCTGAGGGCAACACTTCTAGAGGGTCCACAATAGATGCAAGTCTGTCACTCAACCTTGCATTGGTGTTGCAAAAAACCAGCCGTGTCATCTATGCAATAGAAAGGCGATTACGCCTCTTCGTGTGGATCAAAGAAAATGTGCTCCAGTTGTGCTCGCATACAGTGGAGGAACAATCCTATTGACAGTCATAAAATTCAAAAAAGCGCATTAGTTAATTCCATCCATTTAACACCCATCTTTAATCTCATAGAATTTGGGGGTAAAGGAATACCTGTGATAGCACTCGCAAGGCCAGCTTTTTTAGAGTTGGGCATGCAGAACCATAGAGGTTCCACCAAGTCACCGCTCTCTCCCGTCTGCTGGGATTCAGCGCCGCGTGGTGGCCAAACACACCTACCTGCCTCTTGAAGGCAATGTACTGTGTCTCAACAACATCTATGTCAGTGAAGTGTCTGGCGACTCCATCCAAATATCTCAACCAATTCAAACCTAGCTCCATGTCTGCTGCCTGCCGCTCAGATAGCCACATTGGATGCAATAGGTGGGCAACAGAGTGAATCGGCCTATGGAACCAATTCCACCTGCGCTCCCAGATGTCCCGCAACACCACCATCCTGTTTCACATAGTTAATGACATGTCAACGAATAAATCCGAAGATGCGAAGATGATAGCAAAACCTATTTCAATTACAATAGACAGATTCCAAAACAACAAATGACTGAGATGACCATCAAGTTCCATACCTGTCCTCAAAGAAAAAATGCTGCTTTAGCAGCTGTCCAATCCTGTCCATGAACTCGTAGATAAGGCCCATAGTGTTGCCCTTGCTATCAACTAACCTCAGAACATGGTAGAACGGACTCATCACAGATGTAATGCTCTCAGCCTGACGCCAAAAATCATCGTCAAACACAATCCTCAAAAATCTCAAACCATCAGGCCTACTAGAGAAAGGCAGCTCCCTAAATGCAACACTAGTGGCCATGTGTCTGAGCTGATGTCTGACTTTAATAAGCCTATGCATGACAACCAAGTTGAATGCAAAACGTGTGGGAGCTGGTTTCTTCAGATCAAGTGAACTGAAGGTGCGGAATAGGGCGAGGGCACGCCTCTTCCGGGTGATAAATGTCACTACGGCAAGTGCCATGTCAGCTATCGTGCGAACCCAGGGCAAGTGGCCAATATCCCCCAGTACAAGATCAATGCTATGTGCAGCATGGGGGGTCCATACAATAGCAGGGCACTGCTGCTGTAGCAAGTGAGACATGTTCACGCAATTACTTGCGTTGTCGGTGACAACCTGCACTACGTTGGCAGGGCCAACCTCCTCTATAACCTCATTGATGATATCGAACATAAACTGTCCGTCAATGACCCCACCACCTCTACTAGCATCAATGGCCCGATAGAACATAGTGCCTATGCAGCAGGACACTAGTATGTTGATCACTGGCCGACGACGGGTGTCACTCCAGCCATCAGACATGATCGAGCACCCATAACTCTCCCAGGCCTTCCTAAGAGGCATCATCTGTGTGGTGAGATCCTCCACCCTGGACGTAAGGTAGGTGGTACGGATAGCCTCAGCCACGGGTGGCCGGAAGCATGGACCTACAACAGCAACTGCAGCTATAGCCCTCTTGAAGGGCTCTGTGTCAGCAATGGCAAATGGTAGGTTCAGCTCATAGATCATGTCTGCCACACCATGCTGGGCCTTGGCCTCAAGATGGGGCTGGAAAGACTCCCCCATGGATTGTTGTCTATACTGGGAGCTACGAGACGATCTACTGGAAGATGCCCTAGTGCGGTAAGCACCCCTACGAGGAGTAGGAGGAGGTATGTCAGTGGCAGGGGGGTGCCGAGGCTGGGGGGAAACTGGGCCTGAGGTGGCTGAGGGGGATGCTGCGATTGCGGGGGATGTTGGGGCTGCAGAGATGGTGGCGAAGAAGCTCTAGAAGAACCAGCCTCACCATGTTGTCTATCATCACCGTCCTCATCATCGGAGTCCAAATCATCCTGATGTGTAGGGAAAGTGGATGGTATGTCCTGGGTGTCCTGTGAGAGACCATCTGGCGCCAACTCAGAGTGAAGAAAACGGAATGTCTGCACTGGGCGAGTTATCTGAGTGACTGCAGGAGGACGCTGTGGAAATGCACCTACTGGAATAGATGTAGCAGGAGGAGGGGCGAGATGTGGTGCAGTGGGCTGTGGTGGTGCGGTAGGATGTGGTGCGGTGGGTTGAGGAACGAGTGGTGAATGTGCATCAGGCTGAGGGGGAGGAGCAGGAACAGGAGGTGGGGGAGGATGTGGTGGTGGTGGACGAGGAGCTAGTGGATCCCGTGGGGTGGATGATACCACTACATATACATCAAGATCTAGTGACATACCGGCCTACGTCAATCGAGCTCCATATATGTCAATGAGCCTACAACGCTCCAGAGCAGGCTGGCCTTTCAGCCTAGTGAGGATGCTGACAAAACGAGCATGACAAAACCTACAGGACCATCCACGCGTCCCAGACCGAACGTCAGACCTAACGAATTCGGGGTCTTGGTCCACTTCACCCTAGAGCTTAGGCATATCTCCAGCAGGCATGGTGTGAGACGGTTAAGGAAACAAAGAGTACGGAAGTGAAGTACGGAAGAAGTGCAAGACAAGAAAAATGTAAAAAACCTGATTTTTGGCTCCAAAAAAAACCCTAACTCATAAACCCTATCCTTCTCTCTAGATGAGCTGGTACAGTCTCTCTCTAGGCTGTCCCAAACTCTCTCTATGATCTTAAGTGCCTAAACCCTAAAAATAGACCTATTTGCATGAGGGAATGTCAAAAAATCTGATTTTTTAGCAAAAAAAACAACCCTACAACTAAACCCTAATTTTTTCTCTACAGAGGCCGCTACAATCTCTCTCTACCTTGCCCTCTTCTCTCTCACCAATCTGAGCAGCACTCTCTCAGAAACCTCCACCCACTCTCTCAGAAACCTCCACCTGCAAAAAATGAGAAATGAGGGTCAAAAAACGAGCTATAAGGGGTTTTGGGGTGGAAATTTAGGAAATTAATTAATTAATTATTTAGAGACCGTGGGTTCTATGCTAGTATCTTTTGCCCTAATATATAAGTAGGACTTAAGTTTTTAGCTTTGGGCCCCTAAGTGTGGAACAATTTAAGTTGTTAATTTGTTGTTTCAAAGTATTTTTTCCACACATGTTAAAACAATTTTTCTATTCCTTTTGGTAAATGAGCCTAAGAAAATGTCTACAATATGTAGATAATGTTGTTTTGTTGTGACATGTTATGCATGAGGATTCAATGTTTACATTACAAAATGGGAAAACAAGGTTTTTAAGTTAAGACAGAGGTTATAGAGGCCAAGGGAAAACCACCAACACAAATAGTCGGGGAAAGCGAATTTGGATAACATCGAAGGCCTAATCATGAGTAGACATTGTTATGGCCCTAATGGGGATTTGGACTATTAGGAGGTGCCTTGGACATCGGGACCGGCCCTAACTTGGATGGTAGTCGAGTAGGACCCAGGGGTCAAGTGGCCACCTGCATGTGGTATTAGCATGTGTGTTGCATTCTAGTATGGGATAGAATGTACATGCACTGTGCTTTTGTATGGGTCTTAGCTACTATGGGTTAGGGGTTCCTATTTGCAGTGGACATGCATGGTAGTTGGCATGATCTGTTAGAGTGCTTCCATGTGGATTTGGTGCATGGGCAGGTGGGGTAGGGTCTATGCTCTCTATATACCCTCACCCGTGTCTATGAGGATCATGGAGAGTCTTGCGGCCATTTATGCAATTAGATTGGGGAGTGCTTCTCTTGTGATTTGTCTATCTCCTGGAATGCTAAGGGGGCTAGATCTATATTTGGTCTACGATTGGTTGGGATTGTTTTGTCTAGTACATTCTCCCTTTGTGTTCAGGGTGCTCTATCTCGGTTTGGAGTCCTGGGGGACATTTTATAGATATTAGAGCAACCAATCGAGACGCTGGAGTGGCAACGTGTGATTTGATTTGCTGTGGAATCGAAGGGGTCGACAATCGGTTGGTTTTCGGTAAATTGGTCATCATTCGAGTAGGTGTTTCACCTTCGAGTTGGATGAATCAGTTTAGTAAACCATTTTGTAGTTGTTTGATGTTTTTTTGGTTTTAGCATGGAATGGAAAATTTCAGTCTATTCTAGTTGTTGGTTTTTGGTTTTGAAATGAATCAATGAGTCACATGCGGCTTTGGGATCCTTTTTCCGATGTAAATAAGGGATTGGAGTTTGCCGCAAATTGATTGCAAGCTTATTCATGATCTCGAGGTTGGAATGGATCATTCGAACCTTTGCATGGCATGCAAAAGCAGTTCTTTACCTTCTATTGGTTGTTTCCATGGTGTAAATGATGCTTAGTTAGCAATTTGTGGATTTTCAATGGAGTGTGGAGCCAAAAAACTAGCAATGATGAATTAAAATGAAATGTTATATGCTAAAGAAGTTCCATCAATGTTGTTTGGCAATGGTTCTTCTTTTTTGAATCTCATTTTCCTACTTGAGAGCTTTGTGAATAAAGTTAGGAAAGCTGGGAATGGAAGTAAGGCATGCAAACATGAATGGAACAATAGTAAGAAGTGAATGCTCACAAAATCCTATTCTGCATACAAGCTTTGAAAATGAATCAAGTCAATGGTGAATAGAGGAGTTGAAGAAGATAAACTGTCAAAAGCTATGCAAAAGTGCATTTGCATGTTGTTGGTAGGATGTTCTTCTAGTTGTTGTGGCTTGAAAACCGCCCTTGAGCTAACAGAAATCTTAAATATAACCAATTAATGAAATATTTGTTGTCAGACAATTGTAAATTGTCGTCTTTTGGCTGGTTTTGGGCGCTGGAACTACAACATGGGCATGATGGGTGGGCACACCATGTCGTTGCCCGTTATTGCGAGCGTGTCCCCAAGAGTGCTTCTACTGCCTCACCATTTCATGCTGAGAATGTTGAGAAAAAAGTTGGGGCCCGTAAAAAATTTGGTCACGCCCGACACCCTACGACTCATCCCAAAATCCAAAAATTTGGACTGGCGTGGGTCCCAGCATTTATTGACCCTCGACCATGTGTCGCCTTGGTAGTGGCTCGCCCATTACCCGCCATTAAGCGCCAACGGTGGGCGTGCTCCATCCTCTAGCCCCTGTGTGATAATCAATCATCACAACAAATTTCTACAAATCTTATCTTCCATGCTAGAACAAAGCATATCGAGATAGCACATCATTTTTTAAGGGAGAAAGTGCAATAAAAGGAAGTACAACTTCTTCATGTATCATCATCCGAGTGTATTGATGATATCTTAACCAAGCCTTTGCCAAAGGATCCATTTTTTAAATTAAGATTTGCACTTGGTATTGTAGATATGTACATTGGATTTATCAAGTTAGAATTGAGGAGGAGTGTTGAAATGTCACTTCTAACTTGGAGATTAAACATGTTGATCTCATGGTTAATGTTCACATTTTGATCCCACACTCTGAAATGCTTGACCCGTTCAATGTAATCTCGCATCCCTTCCCTTTTTCCCATTTTAATTTCACTTAAAAGTAGAAAATGATCTTCCAAGGACTTCCTGGATTTAAATCTAGTAATTAGGGCAGCTTTAATTACTTTCCAATCCATACGTTCAATCTCATCTTGGTTGTAAAACCAATCTTGTGCCACTCCAGTTAAGGTCATAGAAAATATCATAAGTTTATCCTGTGGAATTTGTTTTTTTATAAACCTCACACGATTCAACAAAGATTTTGAGAAATCTAACTGGATCATATAACCCATTATAGTTTGGCAACTCTAGACGAGGTGTTCTTTTAACAACAACATGTGGAGCAACAAACGAAGGATCAGGTAGCTCGGGTTCATTATCTGAATTCTTCCAAATCACTTTAGAAGAACAATAAGAATGAGATTGGTTCTAGATTTTCACCTAATCCCTATCTCTGATCAGATCTATAAAACTTTATTACTTGACAATAATCAGGTTTTGATTTTGAAAAAAAGATCTTGATCAACCCTAAACCCATTCTCATAATCAATGGCAAACTGTAACAGAATCTTCCAAAAATTTGGCAGTAGCTAGATCTGATAGATTGGAACTCAAAAATAGTAATGGCGAAGGTTCCCTAGGTGAAAGTTGACTCGACGAGGGTTCTTTCAATACTATTTTGGATAAAAAATCACTTATCGGGCTGTTTATGACAAATCTAAAAAAACTAATCTTCGCTTGATTAATAGTAGGTATATTTGATAATGATGATGCTAGGGTAGAACTGGCGAAGGTTCTTTTTTGGAAAACAATAACTTTTTGTAGCTTGGCGAGGATCAAGATAGACTTTTTAGATAATCCAGATGGATATCACTTTCGTCGAACTAAAAAATGATGGATTGTTTTATTTGAAAACCTCGGACAAATTGGCGAAGGTTTTGGCGAAGGATCAAGAGTGCTATTGTTATTTTTGCAAAAAAGAACTCTTTTTCTAACAAAAATAGCTCAGTATAATAACTGACCTTGACTTAATGTTCGCCCAACTTACTGTCTGATGGACTGACTGTGACTCTAGGGAAGGTTCCTCTCAAAGAATTGATATTCTTGCAGAAAGGTGTAAAACTTTCTACAAAAGGTTACTAGCAACTAGTGGAACGGTTACTTTAGCCTTCTATTTTTGGAATTAACCTTTGCTGACCTAGCTATAAATATATCTGGGTTGGATCTAGGCACAGTACACTAGGCGAAGGTTGGTTTTTAGTATTTTTTTTGTTTTTAGGAGTTTTTTTCACCTTTTTTGGTGGTTTTTGTTTAATTTTTGGAAATTGACTAGGAAGTAACCTTCGCCCTTCAAATGGTAGCTTCAATGCATCATGGCGGTACTGCCTGCAAGTCGGCGAAGGTTGGTTGCAAAGAAACAGAAAGTTATCAGTGACTAATGAAGATTTTTCTCCTTTTGTCACCAAAATAGTAGAAATAAACGATTTTTTTTTTTTCTGATTTATTAAAATCCAAATGGATCTTAGGAATGGTTATCTGTCTGGTTTTCCCTGCTCAACAATCAAAATAGATTTTAAGCAAAAAAATCCATACAAATCAAGCAAAACCTCTTTCAAATTAATCTTAAAATGCAATTTTAACACTATCATGTGAAGATAAGATGCCTGAATGCAAGCTAACATCAGCTCCCCAACAACGACACCAAAATTGTAACAAGTATTTCCTATCCTCCTTCAAACCTAGATCCAAGCTCAATCAAGCATCAAGAGATGAAGATGATTAACATGTTGTCACCCAGAGATTCGTTCCCATGAGAGCGATAACATAGTTCATTATCAAGCACATGCTTATGATCCACATCTAACCATTAACACTACGATCCATTAACACTACTCAAGCAATGGTAGATTTCTCTCTCTCTCTCTCTCTCTCTCTCTCTCTCTCTCTCTCTCTCTCTCTCTCTCTCTCTCTCTCTCTCTCTCTCTCTCTCTCTCTCTCTCTCTCTCTCACAAAAAGTATAATAAAGGTAAACTCCAACAAGCATCAGACCTTATAATTAGCAAGTCCAAAGAAAATATGAGAGATGGAGAAGGAAAGAAGAAGAGCAAGGACATTCCATATCCATTTGAAAGAGGATCCACCTGCTTTATTGAAACGAAGAGTGAATGTACAAAATAAGTAGAATCCACCACTATATATAGTGGATTTTAGAACTTTGGCCTCTAGTCGTTTTGGCCAATCTCTACCTCCCTTATTATTTGAAATTTGAATTTTGGGGGGAGCCATTTTTATTCACTAACTTGACTATTTGGCCTTGTGAAATTAAAATTCTCTCAAAAAGACCTAAAGTCCTTTTATTAACTTCTAACTAATCAAATAACTATGTGATCATCGGGTTGGACTTACACACACAGGGTGCCAATCCCTCTCACTTATTAACTAGGGTTAGGGTTGCCTTAGGATCCGCAAACCCTACAACAGTCCCAACTTGTAGTGAGCACATGTAGAAGTATCTTTGTTGTTGTTGCGCTACATTGAAGGTTTCATTTGAGTCTTATCAATCTTGTGCTTATTTTTGTTTTTCTTCTTTCCCTTTATAAAAAGGGCCTTCTATTGATTTCCATTTATTTCTCCTTCATCTCTCATCAATCTTTCGTCTGCCGCGAGATTGATTGCTCTTTCGAATGTCATCTCACGTAAACTTAAGATGAGCATTGTCAATGGTTGAGAAGATGAGGGTAGTGATTTCATGAAGTACATCAACTTTTGGGGTGCTGAGACTTGGTGCTCTTGTCCAGACGCAGAGAGCTGTGTGAAAATCATTTTGATCTTCTCTATGTGTCGATCCAGCTCATTCCCATCCCATCGTAGGCTCTACAGTTGATTGTGGAGGTGCATGACTGATGCAATTGTCCTCACTTCATATTTTTGCTTTATTTTTTTCCACGCTTCACGGCTGATTTGGCAGTTTTCAATCTACATGAGGATGTCATCAATTATGGAGGATACAATGATTGCCATTGTGTGCTCATTCTTCCTTACCTATTCCACCCTCCTTTGAGCTCCCTTCGGAGGTTTTGGCTTTGTGAGATCAATTGCTAACCAGATCCCCTTGCCTTTGAGAAGGGTCTGTATATTGAACTTCCTTATGTGGTAGTTTGTGCCATCAAGGTTGATTGTAATCTTTGTCATAATTGTATCTAATGAACCCGCTCTGATACCATGTCGGCAAAAGCGTGTGATGTGTTGTGCAAAATTTGCATGAGGAACTAGATCAGCTAATACGAATCATAGACAATACAACAATCAATTGAATGCATGCAATGCAAAACAATGCTGGAAGAACAAAATACCTTTTGTATTTGCTTTTTTTTTTTACTGAGTCATTAGTGCGAGTCATTAGTGCGCGGTGCCAAAAACAGTAGCCTGAAGCTCGTCTTACACTTCACTCTTCTATATTTTTATTTCATTGTTCTCTTGTTTTGATCTCAGTTCTCATACATATATTCTGCCAAGGAAATTAAAAGAAAATTTAGCTAATCATTATAAGAAAGGTTTACATTAAACTACAAGCTAACTACGTGTTAACTCTTGTAATGTTGCCTACGGATGGTCATGACATTTTGCGTCTCACGACTGCCATGGTGTGTCTCAAACTATTGGCCGTTCAAGGAATGTGTCAAAAAAGGTTGGTTGAGTTCACCATTTTTAACACTATTGTCTAGCTATGGTGACTCTACTTGCACGATTGTCTCAAGTATGGATTCAATAGTACACCTACATAATTTACAACATGGTGAAGAGTTGTAATCCACCTCTATCTAAGAAAACCATAATGGTGAACCACTATGCCGGACTGCTCAACGAGATTAGATCTGGCATGGTAGACTTTGCATCCTCCTATACTTCATTTGTACAAATTTGTCAAGATGTGGCTCTTATGGAAGAAGCAAAGATCTCAATCGAGATGGTGGATCATCCCTATTCTAATGCTCCATCATCAAATGAGGCATCATAGAAACTATAATTAGCAATGCCAAACAATTGGGCAAGAGAAGAAGACATGGCCTCACATCAGAGTCAAGAGAAAGAACCAAGTGCCAGATGTCAATCAGTTGACCAAGACCATCAAGAAGATGACCAAGATGAGATTAAGGCCTGCAAAATGAAAATTCTTCAATCGGACCAGTGGGGATACTATTATGGAGACTATATAGTGCATGCTCTGAATGTCTAGTTAGAAATCCTCAATTGAAAAATCACAGACATAATGCAGAGCATAAGGTTGGAGGTTAGAATCAAGAAAGATCAAATTTGATGATGAGCCAACAAGAGGATCATTCAACAGATGTCAAGAGTTTTGTCCTGAGCACATCAAGATAGTCCTCAACCAGAAAAGGTGGAGTGGAAGTCTTGGTAATATCATCAGACATGTTTCCGAATTCAACTGAAGACCATAATAGCTTACCACTCTACTATGTGGAGAGTGAAAAGAGACATTTGTTACCTGTGTATGCTTATCACTTTCGAGGGGATGCTATTATGTGCATGGTAAGATGTTTCGGATGTGGTGGAAGACATCGCTAATCAAAATGCCCACATCGAAGTGATCCAACATCCTTTTCACTTTGGTGTTCACAATGCGATGTCAACCATCCATGTCTTGATTGTCCATTGAGGAAATTACTAAAAGCTAAGATAACACTATCTTACAAGGACCAACATGTACCATGTTCTCAGGTAAATCCACTCAAGATGCACCACAAACGAAAAATCTTGGTGTCACCTGGTTTTGAGACAATCCTCCCAAATCCAAAAAGTGCACATAGTCACCTCAAACTCAAACGACTACATCATCACAAAAGACGGAGTTGGTAGAATCCATTAAACAAATTGCAACAACAAAAATTACGCGAATTCTACCAAGCCTTGTACAACAATTAGTGGATGCTACATTACAATAGGTACTTGTGACAAGGTGGAACTCTTGGCAGAAAATCAGTACAAGACTCTCAAGCAAGCATGGTCACACAATCTTCAAGACTACATGACAATGGGAAGGGAAATGCTAAGGTTAACAATTGCCAACCAACTCCAACATCAACAATAGGCAATGTCCAACCAAAGCTTGTTTGTTCCACTTCAACACTACATCCGGTCCCAAACGAGCAAACGAAGCCTAATCCAGGGAGAATAAGACCAAAAGCAAAACCAAATTAGTAGGAAAAAGTGTGATTAGTACCATCTTTGTACCTTCCAAGAAGTGAAGAATTGTTAACGAACGACAAACGTTCCTGACGTTATCCATATTATCAACTGCGGGAGGTTCCTGTGATACATGTAGTGCAAAATCCATATTATATATAGGCAATATCACAGAGTGGGCAACACAACGCCAGTTATCAATTTCAACCATTTGTGGATCCAGGTGCAATGTACTTTAGTGATGATGACTGCTTGTATGAGACACTGTTCGGTCCATCGAGCTATTAATGAAAATTTTATGGATCCAAAATGTCTTCTTGTTGATCAGCATTCACAGGCCATTTCTAAGGTCGCAAACTTTTCTCTAGCCTCATTTAGGACGGGTTGGGACCCAATTCTAGGTGGACTGACACTTTTGGCTCAGTCTTTACAAAAATTGACCACAAAATATTTTTGACAATTTTTTCAAAAGTCAATTTCTTACTTTTAAACTGTGTCTAGCCACTTTAGGGGCGGGCAACTCTAAAGCAAGTTTGTGCCAATTTTTCTCTAATAACCGGGTTTTACATGCCGATTTTTTTCAGTTTTGCGAATTTAAACTTCAATATTAGCCTGATTTTCCGTGCAAAAATATCGGCTGACAATCCAATAATAAGAAACAAGAATATTACTATTCTTAAAAGACACATGAGTTGCTCTAAAATTCCTTTCCATAAGAAAAGTTTCATACTTATCCAACTCACTTACGATGCCTATATAAGAAGTGTAACCCACAAAGTTTCCTTACTCTAGACATGACACAAAATGTCATTTCAAAGTCAAGGTTCCATCTAATCTAGAATAACTTAAAATTTATCGAACTTATGTGGCTTTTGACTACCCCAATTATCCAACTCCATCTAAGTTTATGAGATACTTTTATTTCCAAATGAAAAATAATTAGAACCAAAAGTTCCTATATATATGTAGCGTGTCGTGTGTAGTATAAGGATCCGATTAGTGGAAACCTCGCCTTCACTTGCATAACAAGATGAGAATGATGAGAGAGAGAGAGAGAGAGAGAGAGAGAGAGAGAGAGAGAGAGAGAGAGAGAACTAAGAGAAGGTAAAACCAGCAGAGTTTTATTAGGAGAATAGAGAAGATATATTACCAAGGAAATGGCCCTCTTTCATAGATTTTAGAGGTGAGTCTCCTTCACTCTGATTGGCTAACTAAGATGGCAAGGATTCTAATCAACTAATCTAAATGGTGCTAAGAAAGTACAAGGGGAACTCACATGTTTCATGGGAGTTCTAATTTGGGCCCTTGTAGCTTTTTATTGGCAACTTGACTTGGGGCCTTTAATATCATTTTAGAGTTTTATGCCCCTAGTCACTTATTCCTAGTTCTACATAACTAATTTGCGTGCTCATTGGGTTGGGCGTATACATGCAGGAAGCTAGTGCCCCCGTACTTATTACTCTAGCTATACAGTGTATTGTGATGGGGCCCACTTGGTAAACCTAGCAAAACAGTACTTTAGTGGTGGGACCCACTTAGTGCGCAACAGTATCCCCCCCTACCTAAATAGGTGATGGTTCCACAACATCTGCCTTCGTTTACTGTGGAAGAAGGCTATCGACACGTTTATTGCTGGTGAGAAAATGCATCAGGAAAAGCATGGATATATATCGTGTATGTAAAACTTGAGGGTCTGTGTTAAAATATAGTTGGATAATAATGTGATAGTGAGTGTTGGATTTGATAGTGAATTGTGATAATTTTGATGTGATAGTTGAATGCCATGTGGATTGAGAGTTTCATTACATTTGTCGAGAGTTAGTTAGAAGTCATTTGAGTTGGAAGTCACTTTGAGTTGAAAATCTTTTAGAGTTAACACAACCTGCACACTGTCTGCCTCTGGGAGGCCTGTGACCTGTTGGCTTGAGTATCTGCGGCCTATTACGAGGAGAACTTGCGGCCTGGGAACCATAAAAAATTAGAGGTTCTAAAATTCTGATCGCTGCCCACCTCTACCTACTGGCCCTGCAACCTAAACCCTATGGATGAATTCCACCTATCTGTGGCCCTGTGCCAACTGAGTGCGACCTGCATCACCCAAAAATGAAGAAGGACAGACTTTTTGCAGCTGTTAATCGGTGTCCATAGGAAAAGTTCAATACTGCCTTGCCTGTCCAGTGCTACCAGAGAAGTGTCTGAGGGAAACTCTCATTTCAGGAGTTGCCAATTTGAGTTTTGTGCATGCCTTACATCACAGACAGATAGAGCTTGTATATATGTTTTGTTGATTCAAAGAGATTACTTCTATCTTCCAACACTGTTTAGAGACACCTCATCAATTCATGATTCATAAGAGATGAATGGACGATCGAGCCCTACTGTCCATCACTGTCATTGAGAGAGGTGTTATAGCAAACACTTTATGTTGCTAAATCACTGTTTCTAAGGTATTGTACCTATGTTGGTTCTAAAGCCCTCACATTTCGTATGAGCTAAACTCAAGGATATCAAGAGCGGAGAGACCTTCTACCGTTGGAAGAGCAACCAACACTTTTTTGAGGCTATATGCAGCTACGGTCACTACTTTAAATGCACTCGTTTCACTGTCACTAGCCGCATTGTGGAGCCTAGCTGCATACCTGCATTACGTTTTGCCGTTAGCTGCATTCACACTAAGTGCAAACGGTTCGTCAAGACAAACAGCAGCCGTAAACAAGACCACAGAATTACAAACGAAACTGGGAAGCATTCATGACTAGCGGTTCTTGCGGCAAACCGGCTACCTAACTGTTCATTGAGCTAAGCATTTACTTAATCTATTTGTACTTTCTATTCATTTCAGTTTCATGAACTTTTGTGTGTCAATTCCGTAACTTTGATCGATCGTAATGTGATAGTATAGTCTTGATCACGTGTGATTTGAATGAAATTTTCCCAAGTATTATAGTGAAGCAAATTTGTGGACGAGGTAACTGCATCCGTTTGAGACATAAGTTTTGATACATATTGACCAATCTTTGCTGGTTCAACCAAGGGAATAATGGGGAATTTCTTAATGGATAAGTTTTGTCATATGACGAGTACAAAAATTGGTGTGACATTATGGCTATACTGTGGGTTGGACTAGTGAATTAATTATTTGTTTTCTCATCAATCATTATACGAAACAAAGAAAAAAATTAGAACCATGTTTTTCTTAAAATTGAAGTAAATACGCTTTAGGGAAGAATAAGGAAAAGATTTTTCTTAACTTCATGCTTTACTAAATCGTCTAACGTACGTTCTGTCAGTTAAACTACTCTACGAAATCGTCCAGTTCAGAAGCATTTTTCCCGTTTTCGTTATTTATGGAGAGTGTTAATTGGACCCGACCTCTGTGAAACACCAGAGCGGGTAGTCCGCCAGAAACAACTAGAATATGCTATCATGGTTAAGTCGCAAAGTATGCACACCACTTCTGGTTCTGTCTAGCGAAACGCCTAGACCCAAAATCTGGGAAACGCTATCGTCTAGTGAATAGGACGACACACGTAATGTACTCACCATGTCACTTGACCTATCCCACTTGAAAGTACAGTGCCTAGGGTGTCCAAGAAAAACCGAACAATCTCAATGGATGTAACCTTAACAATCATAGAACTTTAGCGGACACATGACCTAATCTCAAAGACTAAAGTAGGGGTCTAGAAGTGAGATAACACCAAAAATGAGTTGGACCCCATATGATGGGGGAAGAGGATCAGTTCCAACCCGTGCGTAGTGATGTTTGCCAGTTACGGCAGAGAGGATCTTCATGCTATCACTTTTTCACCCCAGTAATGTACTCACCACGTCTCACTTGACCTGTCCCACTTGAAAGTATAGTGTCTAGGGTGTCCAAGAAAAATCAAACAATCTCAATGGATGTACCCTTAACAGTCATAGAACTTTAGCGGATACATGACCTAATATCAAAGTAGGGGTCTAGAAGTGAGATAACACCAAAAATGAGGTGAACCCCGTATGATGGGGGAAGAGGATCAGTTCCAACTCACACGTAGTGATGTTTGCCAGTTAAGGCAAAGAGGATCTCCATGCTACCACTTTTTCACCCCATAACTCTATCAGTACCTATGCCCTGGAGACATTCTATGTAGAACCCAACATTGTGGGGAGTACAGTTACTTTGAGGCATACGTGCTCACGGAAGACAGATTTTGGCATCTGACAGAAGCCATCTCTGTAAAGTACGTAGATATAGCCCACCTCTTTCTATCAAGAGAACCAGCGGTACGGTCACCTGGATCAGCCAGTAGTACCAGTCGAGACCAAGAATATGACTTAGGAGAGGATCCTAGATACACAGTAAACCTATGTGATTGCACCGCCACGACTCACAGTTAGAGATGAGAACAATTTATAGGTTAGAAAGGAGAAATCAGGCCTAGCAGGTCTAAGATACCCGCAAAACCTCTAGGTAGTCATATTTCTAAAGGTTCGAAATATTCTCAACAATTAGGACCTTGGTATTCTTGTATGGTCCAAACACCAGAATGGCATGGATGCGCCCCAATCTCCCTCTAGGACCTAACATACCATATACCGTTATCTCGTATCTGATCATTACTATCTTGCTAGGGTTGAAGATACACCATCGTCAAAGAATTATATGTATGCTCGGGGTAGACGGTTGGAAGAAATCCTTAGAGCGCCAGAGCCCTGCATCCTACCAATGGTGGATCTTGCAAGGACGCAGGATGTCATAGTTTTAATACTATTCTAGAAAAATCAGACTTGATAGTAGTGTCACACTGTTCGAGAGAATGATCTTAGTATTGTATCAAGACAAGTTGACTGAAGCAGAACCTACCCTCTTTCTACAATACTTTTGGAAGTCTGGAAACTTTCATTGGCTGGAGGAGCACGGAGCGATCGAGCGAGCCAGCAGGGTTGGAAGAAGCTGTCCTCGGTCTCTACCGTAAGGGCATTGTGGGCCCTTCCCCTTTTAGGGCTTTCTGACGAAACCAACCCCATGTCCAAAAAAACCCCTAACATGGATATACATCAAGGATCCGACGAGTTATGATTGGAGAGTCATAGTTCATAATTCTAGTTTATACTTGATTATTTAAAGAGCGGGTAATGCGTGCATGGTCAAATGAACAAATGCTTTGAGCATATGTCTCTTTAATAGCAATCTCATTGGAAGAGGTACCTTCCATTGATTGAGTTTTGCATATAATAGTAGTAAGAATTCGGATACTGGATATAGCTTGTTCATGATTATGTATGGATTTCAACCTAGATCGTTGATAACGATTGAAAGTGAGTCGCTCAAAGTTAAAAAAGTGGTTGATTTCTTGTGAAAAATGCAAGAGATGCTACATTTAGCACGTGAAAATGTACAGAGTGCCTAGGATCGGGCTAGACATTTTGCCAATATGAAAAAGATTACCTCGAGAGTTTCAAGTTAGAGATTGAGTATATCTTAGGATTTCGAAGGATTCGAAGATAATGCATGTTGGGAAGCATCATAAATTTTCTGCTTGTTACAGTGGACATATAAAAACTTCAAAAATATTGGATCTTTAGCTTACCAATTAGATTTACCGGACGAGATCAAGGCTCATCCTATGTTCCATGTAAGTTGTTTGAGGATGAGTTTACATGAAGGGGATCACCTTGATTCTAGTAAAGGTCTAGATTCATTTGAGGACTTATCTGAAAGAATTTCTTTGGAGCCTGAAATACTTTATATGAGAACCAAATGATTGCAAAATCGGGAGGTTATTTAAGCAAATCCATTGACTTTGCATCAATTTTCACTTTTCTAATAAACTAGCTTGTTGATTTGCACGTTTGATTCAAGGAAAGATTGTCCTTTTATTCCAGTCAAATTTTGTACTCTCCAAGGATTATCAAATTTTGAGAAGCATTTGATAACATTTCATTGATGTATATGTAATTGGTCCTGCATAATTAAAGATTCACGAGGGCTAGGGGCATATTCCATATGGTTGCTTGATGTGAATAAATTGATCCAGTATTTTTTTTTCCATTCATGTACTTGATGATAAGTTTCTTGGAATCCATTGAATTTAATTAGAGATTGAGTAAATTTAAAAAATAGTTTGCATGAGAGTCAAGTTTGTGTTGTGGCCTTCGGGCCATTCATGTACTTGATGATAAGTTTCTTGGAATCCATTTAATTCAATTAGAGATTGAGTAAATTTAAAAAATAGTTTGCATGCAAGTCAAGTTTATGTGTTGTGGCCTTCCATAGGAGTTCACATTTAAAGGTGAATATTTTACAATTGTATAAGATGTGGAATACAAAAAAGCCCTTCATGAAGCAAAAGCTACAGGTAGGCACATGATCTACTAAGATGGTAACATTCATTTTGTTGAGACCAAAATATAGCTTAGTGGCTGGATTTATAGAGTTTTAAAAGTTTTAGTAGTTTTGATAGTTGCAGTAAGTTTGTTAGTAGGGCATTGACCCATCTAGTTATCATGATACTTGGATGTCCTCCTTTTGTCTTACATGCCTTATTATGCTTCTTGGTTTCCAAGGGGAGGCTCGAACCTGAGACCAAAGAAACTTTGGATGTCAAGCTAACCAACCAAGACAACCCCGTTGGTTTACATGCCTTATTATGGCATGAAAAAGACATTAATGAATCTCTCTCTCTCTCTCTCTCTCTCTCTCTCTCTCTCTCTCTCTCTCTCTCACACACACACACACACACACACACACACACACACACACACACAAACAAACACAAGGGCACTTTGATCAACCTTTATTGACAATAGATCTTTATTAAAGCATAACCTTTTTTTTTTCCCTTTATTTCTTGAGGAAACTAGAGCTTCTAGTTCCATTTGTTGACTTCCCATTGTTCTTCCCATATTTCTTGAGGAAACTAGAGCTACTAGTTCCATTTGTTGACTTCCCATTGTTCGTCAAATAATGTGGTCATCTTGATCAACGTCCTCAATTGCTCATGATGGCTCGATGTGGTCCTCATGATCAACTTCCTTAAATGCTCAAGAAACACTAGCAAATGCCTATCTATCTATGAAATGCCATCTTGACAAGGTGCAACAATGTATGCTCTAACATCCTACCTTGATCGTGCACTTTGCTATATGTCATACAACAGCCCACATAACAATTTGCCTTCATTGCAGCATCACTTGTGATGCTGGTTGAATCAGCTAATCAGCTACTCACCCAAAACCTTGAGGATGGAAAAACAAGCTGGAAAAATGTTTCTCAGCAGTGATGATCTTCCTGCCTGACCAAACGAACAAAACAAAAAAAAAATTATATTTCAGAGAACATAAATACAAAGAACAATAAGGAGAAAGAGGAAGAGTTCATATGTCAAAAAACTACAAGGAAGTGAGAGAGAGAGAGAGAGAGAGAGAGAGAGAGAGAGAGAGAGAGAAGATTATACCACAGGTACTCGTTTCTCCCTGCTACACCACGGTGATGCAGGAAAATTCTGAGCAGCAGATGATATCGCGCTGCTTGGAGAGCTTTCGCAGCTCTGCGTCTGAAGATCGCTACTGGCGCGTGATCGCCTGAGCATGTATGGCTTGCTAACCACAGGAGACGATGATCCAGCATGAGGACTGCAGCTGAAGTAGCTAGGCTGTGATTCTTGCGTCCTTTGGAGGCTAGAAAAATCGCAGCTATTATCGCTGTAATAGATCTCAGAGCTTCTGCTCAAAGATCCGTAGCTGCTGGATGAGTTGGTTGATCTGCTATCACTGCTGAGGCTTTCCTCCAGTGCCACATAGTGTCCCAGTAGATTTGGGAAGTGAAGCTTTTGCTCATATGTGTTGCTCGATGATGTCTGTCTTACATGGGCGTCGTCTCCACTTCTCGCTGCCACTGTATGCTGAAGCTCTGATTTGCGATCCACGTAGCCACAGTGGAGGTCTTGCGCCAAAGAGGGTCTGGAGCTTCCGTCCAGTAAATGGGTTTCGTGAGTTTTCCTGAATCCATTCTGCTGCAAAATTGCTCTCGCTGGATGAGATATCGATCCATCGCCATTGAGGGAGCTGGACTCATTGATGGATGTCAAATTCAGAAGGCAGTTGGCCAAGGTAGAAGGCGTGGAGGCGGCAGCTCTCGTTGCGGAGCAATTCTTTCGCGGTGGACGTAGAGAATGGCTTGAAGGAGAAGACGTTTTCCTTTTGATCTCACATTCTTCGCAGCCTGAATGAGCGCACGATGCGTCGCTTGGGCGATCTGCTTGCTTGGATGATGGAGGAAATCTAGCAAACATGTACTGTTTGATCTTTCTGGAACTAGCAGCGCTGCGTGAGCAATGTGGTGAAGGGGGAGCCATCTGCCGAGATGGAGGCAGATTGAGCGCAGATGGGGTGAATTGATCGGGCTGCCTGGGGAATTTGGAAATGCCTGGCTCTTCCTCCCACTCAAATGGAACTGCTGCCAAGCTTCTGCAGCGAAAACTGGCCACGGATTCAGCATCGCTCATGCGAGCAGATAGCAAGGCCTGTGGTGTGGCATCCAGAATGTGGATGGATCTTCTCAAGTCCTGGGAAAGAGCTTCATCCTCCTCATCAGTGCAGAAGTAGTGGCGAGGTGATTTTGGATTCCCTGGGGCGAGTTCCTGTGCAAAACGAACTCTTCGGCCAGGTGAATCAAATCTGCTTGACTCATCAGATGTCTCTTCCATCACTGCATGCAGCAGCATCTCTTTCTCCCTGCAGCAAGCTCACAACCACTGTCTGAGAACTCACAGCTTTTGCCTTCTAATCTCAAGGCCTAGCACAAATTGCTAACTAGAATGGTCAATCCCTAGCCTAGAGTCGATCAATCCCTCCAGCTAGAGATCTCTGAGAGTTCACAGATGCAGAATTGAGTGAAATCTTACTGCTCAAACTTGAATGCCGGGAAATGACTGTAGATGCATGTTCTCCAGAAATCACAAATGCGAGCTGAAGTGAAATTTCAATCTAGCAAAACCCAAATTTGGGAAGTGATTATAGGGAAACATCTGAATCATATGTGGGAATTGGAATGATTTTACTTTGGGAGTAGTTTTATGGCGTTCATGAGATCACTATGCAAATTCAAGTGAAGTTTCAACTTTTGGCAAAGCCCAATTTGGGAAGCTGAAATCAAATGCCATGTATTATTGCCTTCATTTCCCAATTAACAAAATCACACACACATGCTGCTTGATGTGATCACAACTCAAGATTACCCCCCAATACCCTGCCACAAACTGAATCAGGAATTTCTCTCTATCACATGATTGATCACAGCTTGTCTCACTCACCTTTTGGTGAGAAGGCCACAATTATTTGCAATCCAGACTGAATTATGTTGATTCGTGAAGAGCTGCAAGATACATTGTCCAAGCACTACACCAAAACCATCACATATTTTGCATAAATGGCTCTCAATTGAATGATTCTAATTCATGAACTACATAAAGATATATTCAATACCCCAATAAGTAGTGTGTGGGTCAGAACATCCTTTCCTCTCCAAGAAGTCAAGAGGTTCCACTGGAATTTGTCACACAAATGAGGACATACTAGAAAATAGAACATAATTCTGAGTGTATAGATGATTTTTAGATTGATTCAAAAATTTCACCTAATTAATAGTTGCATTTGTGATTCTTTTTTTGATTTGGAGCATTCCTCATTTTTCATTTTCATTTTCATTTGGGGCAGGTTGTATTACCGTCGCACATGGTGAGTTAGTGTATCATGCTTGAGTTGGGCTCGGCCACCCAGGTTTGATTCTCTATGATCCCGCATGTTAATAATACCAAAAAGCATTTTGGGAGAGGGACGTATCGTGCTTGTGCTTAAGTTGGGCTCGCCTACCCAAGTTCTATTCTCTATGATCCCTCCCTCATGTTGATAATACCAAAAAGCATTTTTGGCGAGGGGATTGAACGCCCTACCTTTGGATATAGCATCTAAATTATGCCACATCTTTGAGAATAATAGGGGATCAGGGGATCACCCGACAGGTGGCATGGCTGGTGAACACGTGGCCGACATCCAAGTGGGCGGATTAAGAAGCTCTTCGTGTCATGAGGGAATGATAAAGGGCGGGTTTGAGCCCGCCAGTTTTAGTACCGTGAGATTTTGCCACGTGTCTAAAACCAACCGATGATTATCTGACAAGTGTAGACACACAAACGTGGCCGACATCCGAGAGGGCGGGCTAAGAGTTCCTCAGCGTCACAAAGACGCCTATGGACCACCCCCTGTTCCCTAAAGGCACCACATCTCTTATCCCCACGCACTTGGATGACAGCCACGCGTCAAAAGCTGCATCTTACTCTACCTTTTGACACGTGGCATAATCTGAAGGCTCCGATAGAATATCCAACGGCGGCGGGGTCAAAATCCCAGCGTGCCAGTGAGATGCGGCGGGGTGGGAGAAAGGTTGCTGCCTCCTGAAGAAGACGTGCCTGGATGCACTCGCGTCAACTGAAAGTGGGGGCCCGTGGGTCACGATGCGGCGGCGACATGTGAAAACTACGGCATACGCCTCCGCTTCTGGTGGTAGCCTGATTCTGCGCCTTCAGTTGCGAGACAGAGGCGGAGACCATAGTTGACGAAGAGCCCAACGCATGTGGCATGACCGCCAAAAGTGGATGCAGACTGCGGGCGTGCGGCGTGGTTGACCAGAGACGTGCGCATCCAGTGACACGTGTCGACTGGCCATTGCCCAGGTTCGCATGCGCAAGTGGGCTCTATCCGTCATTCTTTCATGCTTTGGACTTGGGCGAATTAAAGAACGTGGATGGGGGAATAGAATTTTGGGGGTAAGGGCCAAGGCCCAGGCCCCATGCCCCTTCAAAGAGCTACCATGCATCATGAAGTTCTCACTCGCCTTTGAAAGAGCGACTCCATCCATCCATCCATCTATCTCTCGAGAAGTTCTTAGTTCTCTCCCTATGAGAAAGTATAAAAGCTTGCTCAGTGAAGAGCGCTACAGTTGTCCCTTCTCTCGACTCCGGACCCTTTGAATGCACTTAGCTCTAGAATAGTGAACCCAGTCTTAGTCCCAATTCATTTTCATGTCCTTGGGGACACTCTCTAACCAGCCAAAATTTTAATATGTAAAATCTATTTTGAGCCTTTCCTCTTCCAAAACCTAAGTGTTGATTTTCTTGTCAGGAAGGGCTCGTCGACTGCGGCCCTCGATGTGGCCCTTCCGCCCTTGAGTGGCTGCCTTCCCTAGCAAAAGGTCCTGAGAGTCTAGAACTCTCACACCCAATGAGGCACTTTTTTTTTCCTTGTATCTCACCACTCATGGGCAAGGAACCCCACCTGGGTGGACAAGCACAGCCCAAGCATGATGCACGTCCAAATCACCACAGCGTAGGCCGATACCAACAAGCCACTCGATGAAGGCAAGTTCCATTTATAAAGGAACAATTTCTTGGTGAAAGGCAATCTTTCTGTCTAATCCTCAACCTCTCGTTATGTAAAAAATTACTTGCACTAGCATGATTGTGTTTCTATCCTAACTTCACCAGAGAAACACACGTCCAAGTGTGGACCTTACAATCTCTCTCATCTTTTTGCGACAAACACCCAAGAGTCAAACCCAGATCTATTGTGGACACAACAACAAGTCTTATCAAACCAAGCTATTGCATGAGATTGTGCTCCTTATAGCCATTCACCAAGCAAGCATGGACCCATAAAGATTGCACAATATTGTGCAAATCCTAACTTCATGATTATAGGCTCTCAGCAAAGGATATAGGATTTAAGATCCTATCTCTTAAAAAATTGAGTAAGTAGAGATGTACTCTTTGATGAATCTCATTATGGTATTCAAGCTTATGAATGGAGCTATGTGGCCACATATGCCAAATTGTGCAAAATGCAACTTTAGGCCAAATAACAAAGTTGGAGGCCTATTAGAGAGAGAGACCCGAAATTTGGCAATTCCTCTACATGTGAATAAGGTTTCTAAAAGCTATCCCAATTTTGGTGCAATATGGAAGCAATCTCTTATTGGTGCACCGTGCTAGAAGAGATCTAGATCATTGCTTGTATTTATGCTAATATTGATGGAGGAATGTGATGGCTCAAATATGGTCTACACTCATTGAATCTAGATGACCTAATAGGTGTTCTTTTCAATCCCAAAGTAAGAACTCTTTTCTACCTCATTTCTATCTTTGTATGTAGCCAAATTGGAGGATACACAATGCAAGATTGTGATATCTCATTGTTGATGTAATTTTGACATTCTTTATACATTCTAAGTTAATTGGTATCAATCATGTGTGAATCTAGTTGATCTTGAATGTTGTAGATGTGATTATGTCCTTCATTATTACAATGTTAGATTTCTAGCTTTCTAAGTTTGGATTTATGTGATCAATTATATCAATAGCCAATTGTGGGTACTTTCTCAAATCGCAATTCTTGGGAAAAAGGAAAACTTGGGAACCTACTACTACAAATTTGGCCAAGCATGAAAGTAGATGTACAATGTGAATAGTGTATAGTGCAATGAATTGGTCACAATATTAAATATAAACTTCTAGGAGTAAGGCATCTAGAGAATTGAGCATATATTAGATGTCAATTCAGCAATGTTGTGCATCTGCTTTTTTCCTTCTATAGAGTTCACACCAAACTCTTACAAAATATGAAGTGAGAGTAGCAAAGCCTTTGCAACTTTATGTCCTAATAAGGTTTGCATATCAAAGACTTAACACTCTTTTTCTTTTTCCCCTTAACTCAATGTATTGCCAATATTTAGCAAACATATATTGTTGCACGAAATAAAATCATTATAATAAAAATGATGACAATGCTTACAACAAAATTGATTAAATTACTTTTTCACTCAAATTTGTATTTAAAAAAGAAAATTCATAAAATCAAAATTATTACTAAATTAAAATTTTGACGATAATTTAAAAAAATTGGTTTTTATTTTTAAAAAGTTGTTATAATCTAGAATATTTTGACTTTTTCTTGATTGAGTTGTTTGTCATGGAGTTAAAATTATATATATTTAAAATAACAAATTAACTTTTTAATAATCACAGGGTAATAAAAAAATGATTACTTTTGAAATTGTACAAAATATAAGAAATCTAATATTTTCAAAATAGTTACTATTCTAAAAAGCTAATTTCAACACGCATGTTAAAATTCTAAAATAATTTAAAATATACTACTTTGAAATATGTAAGATTCAATGACTCTAAAAAAATTCATTCAAAATTTTTAAAGAGTGTCATTTGCCAAAGTAGAATCTCAAATATTGTGCACCACTTTTGTAATCTTTTTGATAAGAATAATTTTTTTTTTTTTTATGTTTTTTTAACTAAGATCATTATTCTTATAACATACAACAATAAAAAATTTGCAATATGTAATAAAATTGCTTTAAAAAAAAGAGAATATGCTTTATTTAATTCTAAGAAAATTAGATACGATGAAAATATCATATTACGTAAATTTCATATAAATATATATGGGAAATAGAAAAAATATTGTTTTATTTTCATAAAAAGAGAACTATGCTGCCCAATAGTCATCAAGCCCATTGAAATCTTTTTGTTTTTCAATGAGGTTCAATGACGGTGGAGCTACAGTCAAAGTATAGAATGTGCAAACACTTTATTTTTTATAAGTGGAACTAATGAAATGAAATGTCGAAGACTAATGTATCATATGTTAGCAATAAATTCTAATAACGTGAATGCATTCAATCTATGAAAGATATAACAGAAGTAGACTTGAACAAAAACAAATACACATGTGTAATAGTAGTGATAGAGACAACCATAGGATTGAGACAAAAAAATGACTTCAATGAGAGAAAATGTTTGCGTTTAGAGAGAAGAAGGCCTAGCAATAAATGGAGTGACATCCTCTACCAATGATTTTAGTCAGAACAAAGAATAGAAACGGTTTGTTGCAAAGAATTCATTAGAGAGAGAATATCTACTAGAAAGATATAGAACTGATATCTCATTGACAAGCACAAAGAGTGAGATGATTTTCCATTTGTAGAGATCTTTGCTCAAATGAAAAAGTTGTTGATGCGAAAGGATTGCAAGCTACAAAAGAGAAATGATGGCTGAGAAGACTATCAATAAAGAGTGCTTGAATAAAGTGGTGCAAATCAAAGGATGTTTGAATGTTAATTCATGTCTCTCAACATTCAGAATGGCTAGTTCTTTGCTTCCAAGTGGGAGAAGAGGTGTCGCAAAATTATATGGCAATATAAAAGGTTGGATCCGCTCCAAATTAGTCAAAGTTATCAGTGGTAGTGGCAAAGATGAATGTGCCTTCACCATCAAGGAATGCGGGAGTAAGCTGCACAAAGATCCAATTCATTCAAAACAAGGGGAGTGGCTGCATCAAATGAAGCATCAGACGTAACTACAAAAGCAAGCAGAGACGTGCTATGGCTTCTAAAAAAGCATGGCCAATATAAAATCTCATCATGAAATCTATTTCTGATTTAGATGTTATGACTAGAAACCTAATACATGTCTGAATATTCCATTAAGAAGTGTTAGAAATAATAATGATTGTATTTACACTGAGGTAAATAATAATTAGATATAATGTAACTATTAGTTACATTCACGATTGTGAGTGAGTGAATAACATGGTTCTGTGAAGATTTTGCAAAATCTAGCTTGATTAGTTTATACTTTCATGTACATATGTAAACCTCACATGTGTGGAGCACATGTGGAGGGTAGGCCTAATAATTTTAGTTCATTTATGTTGAGTTTGAATAGTCAATAGGCCTCAAACTTGAGATCTAGTGAGATAGTGACATCTGTCACATGATCTTAGGATTGAAATGTATCTATTTGGCCCAATCACATTTAGAGGCATAGATCACAAGACCAATCACTTTAAGAGGTGCATTAAATGTTGACCAATCATGTTTAGTGGTGCACATCATGAGGCCCAATCAAACTGTGAGGTGGAAATCATGATGAGAGGTGCAATTCATGATGTAGAAAGGCAATAAATGGAGTCCAATCATTCCAGAGCATTTTCTTATGCTAGATCTCGTGCTAGTACTACATGGAAGAGCTCTCTTATTGTATATACAAGTTTTTGTGAAGCAATCTATGTGATACACATTGTTTTTCCTCATATTCTCTCTCTACTTGAGGTCACTCACTTTCTCTCTGCCCGAGAGTAGGCTATTTTTCTCTCTCTAAAAGCTCGTTGGGTTTGATACTTTGAGTGCCAATTGAATGTGGATTCATATGATGATTTGGATCTAAAAAGTATAGTATGGACTACTATGCTCAGAGCACGTGTGGAATGCCCCCATTTTAAGGAATTATTGTGTTCTATGTGGTGATCCAAAGTGTGCAAGTATATACTTGTTGGAAAGCTATTTGAGTATAGATTTAGGTACAAGAGATATCTATAGATCAAGTTATTGGCATTTGTTTGGAAGTAGGTTGGGCATCCAAGCTAGTGACTTTTGCCAAAGAGCACCAAATCTTGGTGGTTGCATCAAAAAAACTCAAGGTGGCCTTGTCAATCTAGGTTTTGAGAGTTCTAGATGAGATTTTGAGATCCTAGCTCATAGTTCTTGAGTGTTTAAAATACTAACTTCATGTCCATTCACAGTGCCTTTCAAACAAAATAAATTATTTGGCAAGAATGTAGTACTGAAAGAACAATCACACTCACAATTCATTTTATTAATTTCCAGCTTAAGATTCTCTTTACCTGGCATCTCAATCACTTGAGCTACGCCTTTCTTTCGTTCTGGGCAAAATTTCATAACGTGTCCAGACTGACCGCAATGGAAACAAACATTGGTCCTTCTAGCCTTTTTCCGGAACAACTTTTTCTTTTGTCTAAATTCAGATGCAGCTTGATCCAGTTCGTCGAAATATTTTTTATTCTTATTCTCACGAACCTTTTTCTTCCCTTTTTTTTGGCTGGGTCCGGATGATCCAGATGGATTACCCTGTAACTGCTTCCTAGATGCCACAACCGTGGAGTCATAAGCTTTCGCAACACGAACAACATCTTCAAGGATTGAAGCACGTTACGCTTACACCAGACCTAAGATAAACTGCCACAGAGCCAGTTTTGCATCGAATGAGGGGATTTTATTCCATAAATCCATACAATCTTGTAGGTACGAGTCCAAACTCCGAGTACCCATTTTGCAATTCACAAGTCTTTGATAAAAATCCGAGTCGTCCACAACCACAAACGACTTTCTGAACACCTCCATGAACTCGTCCCATGTGGTAGATTTAGGTTGTAAATCACGCCACCACGACGAAGCTTTACCACGGAAGAACAGAATAACACTCTCAATCTTTTCCTCCTCAGGAATTCCGTGTAAGTTAAAATAACCGGTCCACTTGGTTAATTAGTCATCCACAATTTCAGGTTTTTTCTCCTCCTCCCCCGAAAATGGTTCAGGCTGAAAGCCCAAATTCGGAGCAGACAAAGGCCTCACTTGATTTAATAGTACTTCCATTTGTTGATCACGTAAAGTATTCCTGTTGTTTATTTCATTAAGCGCTTGGCTTAATGTGACAAATTTGCAGATAGGTAGGCATTGGCACCTGACCATCAAGAGCTGCATTTGCATTATCGTCTGCCATATTGATTTCCTGACATGCAAAATTTGCTTAAATTAGTCGAGATCCAATCATCAACTAATAAGTGAAACGTTCAAACCTTTATAACAGGCCGATATCATTCAGCAAGGTCTTTCACTTGTATGAGCAATTTTTTGCAAAATCAATATCAGAACAATTAAACAACAACCATTTTTTATGACCAATCATTAAACTTTACGAAAAACTGAGATTTTCGAAATCCGTTCGAAATAGACCAACTGTGAAAATCGATTAATCAGATCGATTTTGCAAAAACACAAGCACTGTCACAAATCGATAACATTTCGAAAGATCCTGCATGGAACTGCTCAACATGCACTTACTTTTCCAAAAAAAGTAAATTTTTTTCGTAAATAGCCTAGTTGCTAGGAAATCTGCTTTTTGATCTAGAATTGCTAAAAATAGTACCATGCAAGAATTCTACTGATCAAAATCACTGGCTACGCATGCATCATGCATTTAAGCATGCATGCAGGTCTATCCACACATTTCCATCATCAGAAAAGCACTATACTGATTTACACGCATGCATGCATCAAAACAATTCCAAAATTTTGCAAATTTAGTTCAAAAATTGCCAAACTTCAAACGGCCATAACTTTCTCTACAGGACACCAAATTGGTCGTTGTAAAGCACAGTACGGAGGGAGAGTGAGTCTACAAGGCACTTGCCATGTCACCCTGTACCTCTGACTTCACACGTGCGAGCAGTAAATGGCTGAAAATCAAGTAGGAGGGCGCACTTTTTTGGAGAGGTATCTTCCAAAATCACATCCCAGCCCCAAAAGCCTTGGATCAGAGGTTACAAGCACTCTTCTAAGGTTCATTAGAGAGGCATAGAAGCTTCTAACAGGTCCAGCAAGCAATCATTAGCTCAGATCATGCAAAAAATGCATTTTTGGTCTCCTTCAACAAGCAAAACTTCAATATGTTGGTGTCTAATGCACATCTATCCAAATTGGATGCATGATGGCTCAAATCAGAGGCAATCCAACATATCTTTCAGCTTGTAACAAGAACCAACAGGTTCAGACCCCCAATTGAGAGGTATTCATGCTAAAAAATCATCAAAAATACACTATTTTTGAAGGTTTTGAGCCCCCTAATGGTGTCTAATCCTGACCAAACTTCATGACAGCTTAAGAACAGCTTCATTACATCTCTGAAAACGATCATACCAATTCTTGGCTGAGAATTTTGAGATCTACCCCAAAATTAGTCCAGAAATCATCAAAAAACCTTGTTTTTTGACCAAATTTTGTGGAGAAAAACCACAAATTCGTGCCTTCAAATCCAAATCCCTATAAATCCATTGCATGCAAGCACTAAAAGTTCTGAATCAAGTCAAACATGGTTTCCATAGCCCATTTATGGTCCAAAAACACCAATTTTTGGTCCAAAATCACTATCTAATCAACCTTTTGACTTTTCAATCCACATGCAATCATTAAATTCTGTAATTAATGACTGTAAAACAACAAGTACAATCTGGAAAACGTACTACACCATATCCTATAATCAATTCCTTGCAAAAACCATCAATTCTAGGTGAAAAATTCACTAAATTCATAAAAAATCCAATGATTTCCTTCAAAATTCATGGAACAAATTCACAATCATGAACTTTAGGCTGAAAGTACATCAAGGATCTGAGAATCCACCTACTTGAAATTGAATTCCAACACCTGGAAGAAAAAGCAAAGAGCTACACCAAAAAAACTGCAAAATCCAAGATCCTCAAGCTCCACCTCCCAGTAGATGTGATCCAAGCTCTGATACCATTGTAAGAACCACCAAGTGAAGATCTACAGGATTCCAATCACATGCAACCCAAAAGGACACCTGTGGAGCATGAACCACCCAACCAATATGGAGAGGCTAGTCAATACCCTAACCAATCCACCCCCAAGCCACAGTGAAGAACACAAGAAAGGAGAGGAAACACTGGCTCAAGAATCACAATTCACAATAGGAGGGGCGAGTTTCCACTAGACTTACTCTCCTCTAGAGAGAGAGAATATTCTCTTTAGGATCCCCCATGCAATATTGAGCTATTGATCTCTTATTCTTGCATTAAAGCAATCTTCACCATGCATGTGCTCCTATGTCCAATTATAGGTCTGAGCCCTCATATGATTAATAATTATTTATTACGACCACGTCCGGAATGACGTAGCATAACTAATAACCACATACAGCTGGAGTGATCGACTATCCACGTCAGGAATAATTTCAATTCCCTTGTACAGGACATGGACATAACAGTAGGGCACTCAACTTAGTGAGACATGCCAAGGATTGCTCATATCTAGCTTAGATGATCAAAAATTCATGATTTTGCATTGTCAATCTAGTTTGTGTGTGATCTAGATGAGATTTTGGTGCCATAGCCACATAGTTTCACACAAATCCATTGTGTTTAAGTTGTTTGTGGATTCCTTGAGCATTTTCAAGTGTTTTTGAATCTCATGGAGGGAGTTGGCTCAAAGTCTTGGAATTCTTTATCTTTGGTGTGAGGCAAGATTTAGATACAATGAGAGATTGACATTGGTTGTGAGATTAATTTCACATTGTGTTTGCAAGATCTCATAAGGAATTGAATTCACCTTCAAGTATCATTCTTATAGAAAGAGAGAAGCAACAAATTTGAGTGGAAAATAGTCAATGTTTTTACAAGAATCTCAAGTTTTGAGAGATCTAGTCAGAATTGGTAAAAAACTACGACATTGTTTGTAATCAAATCTTTTCAAATCCATTCCAACTCTCAAGAGGTAGAGTCATTGGTCTTGGTTGAGTCCAATACGAGTTATTGGGTCTGATTCTGGTGTGATTTGATTCAAATTTAGTGAGTCCTAATCTTTGCGATCCAGGCAAGGTCCATTTTCCAAGGTGGCTAGTTTTTTTAGTGAAGATTGATTCTTAGATTTGTGAGCTAGATCTTTTTAGATTTTTTATGTATTCAAATCTAGTGTCTTGAGAGTCACAAACTCACTTTGAAGAATCATTTCACAAGTTTGTACTTTGTGTACAAGTACTTACCATGGCATCAATGGAAGCAAATGGAAGGTCCAAATAAGGTGCTACTTTTGTTTCAAGATGGGGCATTTGGCCCTCAAATGCTACAAGATGAAAAAGGATGAAGGAAGGCAAAAGAAAAGGCAAGTATGTTGCAGCAATCAAGGTGGAGATGGCTTCATTAAGGAGGAGTCTCTCATGGATGCACCAACAATTTCTATGGAGGAAAATCCTCGGTGGATTGATATTGGGACAAAGTCACATATCACTTGCAAAAGGGAGTGTTTTTCTTCATTCACATCATATTCAAGTTCTAAGGAGTTTATTCTTGTTTCAAATGGTGTTAAATATGTGATTCATGGAATAGGAACCATTCCTATTTGGCTTGAATCAAGAAAGAAAGCAAAGCTTGAAAATGCATTGTATGTCCCTTCATTTTCTAGAAATGTATTGAGTGTCAGACAATTTTGTTGGGCTGGTCTTCACACGTGTAAAACCTTCACAAAATAGAGTCATAGAGGTGTGTGAAACTTGTGTTTGGTGTGTGATCCAAATTATCTTCGAGTTCCTTCTTTTGTGAAAGGCAAGATCTAGTAACTCAAGCTGATTGGCATTCGCGCAGAGATTGGTCTCTCCTTTGTGATCAAGATCTTACTAAATGGATCTAGCTCTTTGAAGCACACATCTTAGTGAGAGAAGAATCCCATTTTTTGAGATTTCAAATCCAGCCCAAGGATGGAAGATGGATTGAATGTTTCAAGCTTGTTGTGAAATTGCTTGAAAAAACAAGGTTTTGAGAGCTAGTTTGGACATAGTTTGCAATCAAGTATTTACTTGCACACTTTGGATCACCACATGGAACACAATAAATCCTTAAAGTGGGGGCATCCCACATGTGCTCTAAGAACAGTAGTCCGTACTGTACATTTCAGATCCAAATCATCATGATTTTGGCCCCTCTTGATGCCAAAATCCCTTGGAAGCTAGTTGAGATCCTACCACACTCAAAGCCATGAATTTCACTCTCTAATCTTGATCATTGATGCATGAAGATCATACCTAAGGGTGGCTCTGATACCATGTGAAGGTTTCACACATGTGAAGACATGCATAACACCTCTGAAGACCTACCCAACACCCACAATGATCTTCTAAGACATAGATCTATCACTCCTACAATCTTCCTAGATTGATTCTAAGGGAAGAGCACAATTTCATGCATAATGAATTCACATTCAATTCGTACTCAAAGAAATCAAAGTACATGAAAAAAGTAAGTTTTCAACATGCTTTTAGAGAGAAAAAAAAACATCCTACTCTCGGGTAGAGAGAGAAAGTGAGTGAGCCCTCAAGTAGCGAGAGAATATGAACAATGTGTAACACATAGATTGCTTTACAAAAACTTGTATGTACAATAAGAGAGCTCTACCATATAGTAGTAGCACGAGATCTAGCATAAGTAAATGCTCTAGAATGATTGGAGCCCATTTATTGCCTTTCTACATCATGATTGGACCCCTAGATTTGCACTTCTCATTTTGATTAGACCTCATGATTTCCACGTCACAATTTGATTGGGCCTCATGATGTGCACCTCTAAACATGATTGGTCCACATGTAATGCACCTCTTAAAGTGATTGACCTTGTGATATATGCCTCTAAATGCGATTGGGCCAAATATGTTAGAAATGCACAAGCTAATTTGGACCAATTTTGGTCATATGACTTGTAATTGGTAAGATGGCCATGTTGTGGGATGTCACACATGCCAGATAGCATAGGATGCTTTTTCGGATTAATTGGATCTTTAAAAGCCTTGTGAACTTTAGATCAAGGAGTCAATTTGGGTCAATTTTCTACATCAAGCAAGCTAGTTACTATTTGCAGCTTTTTCAATAGAATTGATTGAGCTCAAGATCAAGCATCTTGTTGAGAATTCATTTTTTGATCATTCTCAGGTCCCTAGATAGTGGGATAGCTAGTACTTGCATCTTTTCTATTGTGTATCCATTCTTATAGATCAAACTCTTGTTTAGAGGAGGATGGCATCCATGAATGCCTATCTTTTGGGTCCTAGTGATAGGTTGAACAAATCAAACTATTCCATTGGAAACTAAGAATGGAATCAATCCTTGTAATGCAAGACTTGATGGATATAGTGAGTGGGGATGAGGAAGAACCTAGCCACCCTCAAGAATCCACTGAATACAAGAAGATGTGCAAACTAGCCCTTCATTGTATTAAAATGAATGTAGCCAATGAACTCCTAAAGGAAGTAGGAGAATGTACCTCAGCCCAAGAGGCTTGGGAGTCCCTTCAAAAGGTTTATGAGTCAAAGAACACTTCAAGATTGCTTGCCTTAAAGCATCGAATCTTTCAATGTTACCAAAAGAAGGGGGAGAGTGCTCATTTATATTTTTGAGGGTAAAGGAATTGAACAAAGAACTTGCCTTTATAGGAGAGTCTGTAAAGGAAGATGAGCTTGTACAACTAATCTTGAATGACCTTTGTGTAGATTTTTGTAACTTGATCGCACAGTCATGAGTAATTCTTTCCTTTGAGGTGGTCATATCAAAAAATGGGGCTTGTTGCAATGATGAGAAATGCGATTGTGAAGTGGAAATTTGGCTGCCTTATTCACTTTTTAGGTATCAATTGTCATGTACTCTTCCTTTGCAAAATACAAGAACTCAAACGCTCTTTTAGTTTTGCCCCAAGATATTCAGATATTGAAGAAGCCTAGACTATGGATGCCTTCTAACTAGAGATTCAAGGGAAGGGCTTCAGTAATGAAGCACAAAAATTTAGTTATTTATTTATTTGCAGAATTTGATCATCAATAAAGTAAGATTTCAAGGTTCCTGGAGTCCCTTTTCTTTTATGGTTTGCATTTTTGGCCATATTCTTATTTGCAAGAGAATTTAAAGAGTGCAAAAACAAAAACACTTTGATTCAAAGAAAAGGGTTAAGAGCTTGTAACAACCAGGTTGACAAATCCTGCACAAATCAAAGATTTCACATATCGAACAGAACTTTCTAGAAGCAGAAAAAATTTGGTGACAAGTAGTCATAATTAGGCTTACAGATAAATTTTGCATCAATTCTGTACACCTGACTCCTGAGTCACCAAATCAGCCTACAGAGAAAGAGAAAGAGCTATACAAGTTCTGCACTCCATGTTCTTGACAAAAAAATCCCCACTTGACATGTAGATGCTAACCAGATTAACTGCAGAACCAGAATGACATCAAAATGGTCATGACATACCAACGCCTTCTTCAAACGAGCTGAAGACATCTTCCCAATCTGAAACAGTGTCACTTCCATTGACAACCTGATGAAAGCAATGCAAAAAAAGTTCAGAGCTATGATCAACCTTTTCTCTAATTTTGGATCTAAGAAGTCTAGAATGGTACAACAGTTGCCATTTTTGATGAATTTTGGAGAAAAGAGTCTTATGAGGGTTTAATGCAACACTTAAGGTGATTTCTGTGGACTACTGTGAGTCTAAAGTCAGCAGATTTTGGGTTTACAAAGCAAGCAGATAAAGAGCTGTGCAGGTACATCTCATAATAACTGGTGAGGAAGATTGTTATCAGACTTAAGCATGGCTCAAGGATTTAATTGGCATTTACTTGAAAACTAAGCTCGAGGAGATCAAAAACACTCAGATGGAAGTTCCATGGTTACTTGAATTAGATATTAGAAAGTGCTATGACACAATCGACCGGCACCACCTGGTCTCAATTATCCAGGAGGAAATCCATCATCGATAATTTATGGACTTGATATTGAAGTTGTTCAAGGCGAAGGTTATTGATGATTGCCCAAGGCGTACCTTGCCTAAAGCAAGAGTCCTACAACAAGATAGCGTCATGTCACTCTTACCATGCAACATCTACTCACAAACGCTTGATCACGAGAATGTCATGTACTGTCAATACATCACTGCTTAGAAATGCATTATAATATCCAATGTAAGCTTTCTTAGGCCTAAAAGGAGCTATTAGCCTTAAGAATAAGGGGGTTCCCTCTTTAACCCCTTCAAAATACTTAAATGAGGATACTAGACCAACAAGGGCCCAAAGTACTCTTAATAAAGCTTAACAAGGGCTAACTATCCTTCAAGATAGTTATATTTGATTAAGTTAGGGGCATTGTCTATAAGTAGACAAGAGACTTCACTTTTGGGATCTTTTGGCTCATTTGGGAATGTGAGAGCTCAGCTTCCTCTTTGTGAGTGTGAGCCTTGGGAATAGAGCTTGCTAGGTCTCATGTGCCCAATCCACATAAAATTCATCCCCCTTTTGTTTTGATTTATTCCATGGAGCTATATTTGTGATTTGTGTTTTATTACTAACCAACATAAATGCTATGTCTTTCTCGTGATGGTGGCTTTAATTTCATTATTAATGCTATTTGATTGGGTTTGGCACATGACATCAAACAAAAACAAGAAAACATATATACATGACCTCAAAAATCAGTGACTGCTGAGGAGGGACATCAAGGGCTTTGACACACACGGTAGCCGCATCCTCTCGGCTTAAGGTACCCGATAATGTGCTACCCTGAAACAAAGAAAGGAGCTAGGCATTCAGAACACCTGTTTAGGAAGAAAATCATGCAGAACCCCAAATAATTGAGCACAAGAAAGCACAAATTCTTCATTTCTTGAACAGAAAATGTGCCCACTTCCCATCATCCCTACCTGTGCAAATGCAAAACCAAGACGACCACCAGGTTCATCTTGCAACCTTCCAGTTCTGATGATGGTGGTGGGGACACCAAAATTTGCAACAGCAGCTTCATCTTCTTCAGCTTGCTTTCGTGCTCTGGCAGCCAAAATTGAACCTATACCCTTTTCATTTCTTAACACAACTAACTGCAAAACCGAAGTTAAATTGCTGTCATCGTGACGATTTCTGTTACAATCTTGCATGCCAAATGATGGCGATCTGGAGTACAGTTCATCATATTGGAGTTTAAGGTATTGCTTGTCCGTTCGTTGCCACAGAAAATATTAGTGGAATTCAGTACACATCATAGTCTAGATTATTCAATGCATTTGCTTTGGTGGATGGACTGCTTTGGATCATCAGGAGAACTGACTTTCATAATCTATAAAAGACAAAATACAACATGGATATGTCACATTGCTTATAATTCTCTTTAAGAAAGTATTTGCAAAAATGATCCAGTGATTGAAAGCAATTACACAATATGGCAAGCATTACAAAGTGCAAGGATTATGCATTTGGTAAGAACAGTGTTGATTTCAGATAGGCATGCAAAGATTTACTCATGACAGACCATCCTAGAATTGGCAGTTGTAACATCATATCAAGGACTACAATGAGACACTTTTTCCCAACATTTCATGGTAGACGCTTTTATTCCTTGAGCATTAGTCTTTTCAAAGGAAATATTTGCAAAAGGATTGTTGTATGTTACTTCGATCTTTCTCTGCAACACCCTCTGCATTACTATAGAAGAATAGAGATTGGAAGTGTTTTCTTGGAAAATGTCATATTATGGTGTGCCATTCATTAATGATCCATGCAGCCCAAACTTACATGGAAAGCCATGAGTTAGAGTTTGACCACTTCCTTAGGGAAAGGCCCCTGATTGATATTTATGGGATCCACCCATTTTGGCTCTGGACCAGGTAGCGAATCATAAACAATAGCAATCGATTCATAAGTTGGTATTCATTGGCTCAAACTTTTCTCGTAACCGAATCCCAACAATACCATGTGATTTATTTCTTGTTTCTATATTCTTCCCGTTTACCAGGTGCCAAAGCATGACTTCAAATAATTTTGGGATCATCATTGGTTTGCCATCAGAACTTACATAGAACTAGGTTTGCTGTTTCATTGGCAATATTCCCTTTTCCTAAAGAAAGAAATTGCAGGTCTGTGACTTCTTGACCCTTTCCTTCATCAGTTTTTTTTCAAAGCAAGGAAGGACGGAAAAAGCAAGTCAACATACAAGCATATCAATATTAGAACTTTGAATTCCAAAGGATGTACTTAGTGGGCCAATAGCTGTCGTGACACGTCTCCAACACAATCTTCACTTGCACTCAACAGAAATGCCTTTTCATAGAGATGCAGTAGTCCTTGATACCCTTTTTCAGGGAAAGTCCAGAAATGAAACTTGTTTCAAAAGGATGAGCTTGTTAGGCTACTAAACATGGCATTGAGAGTCCTCTCACAAGACTGCACTATAGCAGCTTGTGAGAGGAACTGGAGCATCTACTCTCTCATACACACCAAGAAGAGAAATAGGCTCTCTACAGATCAGTTAGAGAGGCTAGTGTAGGTTTGAACTTGAACTACTTGAACTTGAACTTGAGTGCCTAGTGTTGAAACTTGTCACTTGAATGATGAATCTTGATTTTTGATAGTTGAAAGCTCAACGTTGAGTGTTAAGTCTTGACTAGTCTAAGATTCATGAACCATTTGTATTATGTAATTTCTGAATTTGTGTCACATGTGACATGAGTCACGAGTGACGAGTCATGAATATTCTAATTGTTTAAACTTTAGGTGAACCCTAATGAGATCGACATCACCAAGGTTCAAGATTGACCTCCTAGGTCACAGGAGGAGGATTGTACTTCTTGCTATTTACTATCTAAGTTACCTCTTGAATTTTCAATCAGAGAGTAGCTTCAGTAGCTCTACCAAGTAGACTGAGGAGAGTGAGGGATCTCCGTCTTTTGAGGCCTCATAGGGTGGGGATGATGATGATGACGGTGATGACGACGATGATGAGTGAGAGGCTACAAGGCCACTTCCCCCAAGAGGACTAGGAGGATGTAGATATAGACTATAGTTCATGGTCTAGAATCTAGGTCCCAAACACTCATCAAATGACATACACTAGGTTTTTTACTTGTATAAGCTTCTTCTGATGTTCGATTCTCTACCACTTTAGTAGGATTTCTATTCAAAAGATAAATCGTTGTTTTAAGTACCTCACCCCAAAATGAATCTGAAAGATTCTTATTTTTAAGCATGCTCCTAGCAACTTTCACAATAGAACGGTTTTTTCTTTTTGCAACTCCATTTTGTTGAGGCATTTTTGTACTTGCAGATTGTCTCTTTATACCATTGTGCTTGCAGAACATTTGAACTTCTATAGAAAGATATTGTCCCCCTTTATCTGAACGGAGTATCTTTACCTGTCAATATGTTTCCTTTCCACCTATGCCCTAAACCACGTAAAGCTTCTGGATCCCTCGCTCTTATTCTTGAGAAAGTATACCCATACCTTTCTAGAATAATCATACACAAACACCATAAAATAGCTTGCTCCACCATGAGACTGTGTTTTCATAGGACCACACAAATCTGTATGAACAAGTTCGAGAGCATTTCCTATTCTAGTTGTACTAGAAGAAAATTTCTGCCTATGATGTTTTCCAAAGACACAGCCTTCACAAACTTGTGATGTGAAATAACTTGAGGCAAACCTGTAACCATATTAAAGTTCCTCAAAACTTGTAGACTAATATAATTTAAATGTCCAAACCTCTCGTGCCATAACTTACTCGTCACTTCGATATCAGCAATTGACTTACCACTTGGGCCTGAAGTTTTTATAATCTTCCTGTGAGAACCCTTTCAGCTACCACTTCATTGTCCTTCTTCTTGATAAGACATCGTTCTTCATCAAACTGCACGATCATTTGTTGCTTGCTATAGCAAAGACTGAGAGCAAGTTTTTCTTTATGCCAAGTACATAAAGGACATCCTTGATATCACCAACCTTTGCTGAAGGTAATTGAATATGTACCTTCCCAATACCGTTGGTGGCGTAAAGTATAATTGTCTCCCAACTTGACATTAGAACCATCATCTAGTTGCTGAAAAGTAGATAACCAATCCCGTTGTGGTGTCATATGCTTTAATGCACTGAAAATTCTATTGGTTTTGCAAAATTTTGTCATTCTAAAAATCTTTACGGGTTTCAAAAATGTTGACGATTCATCTTCTTAGAAAACCTTGCATCTATTATTTAAATAGAACCAAAGTAATCAATCTGCTTCAGATCAATAAAATAATTATTATTTCTTAGCAAACCAACTCCTATAAAAAATCCCTCTTCAAAAACACTCCAATCAAAAATAATCAGAAGCACCTTTGCTGTGATATAATATTAGAATTATAAAAATAATTCATGAAAGGAATGGTCTAATCTTATTAGCTGTCACACATAAACTGAGACTCGCTATAATTGGATATGGAGGAGGTTGCAGATCCTCTTTATATAGTATTTACCAAGTTCTAACTTAGGTGAAAGCTAAAGATAAAGCATAAAGCATATTCCTAAATCTAGTTCCTAAACTAGGTAACTGTTCATGCTAATTACTAAACCAAACTCTTAAGTCCTATTATAGTCCTATAGTGCCCTACTATATGCATAGAACTATATCTATCATAAGTAGAACATAGGCCCCTAAACTAGCTCGTAGGCATGGCCTAGTAACATTTGGGGTAAAATAATCATTCATTTCTAACACTACTCACCAACCACACCTACCCCTACTAGTCAACAAGTGGTCAATCATGAGGTATCTCAGTGTAGGCTCTAAGGTACTAGTTCAATGTAGGCCTTACTATCTTTAGTAAAAAGATTCATGGGGCCTATGTAAAACGTTTTTTGGCCTATACATTGAATTCCTGATTTTGCATGATCTAATTCTATGTTTGACCTATAAATCTATTTTCTAGATCTTCACTAAAATTTACAAGAGGAGTTACAAGAGAAGTGAAAAGTTACACATTTATAATGTACATGTTTATAATGTAAACGTACACTCAGGCCGAGTCAGGCGTATACTTCATGGTCAATAATTAGAGTTTGAAGTGAAACTATCCACAGAGTGCAAACTTTAACCATGACCAAAACAAGTTGGCCACCCAAAAATTGTGGAGTGTGACAAGGTTTTGATGTAGGAAGTGTTTTGAAGGTTGCCTATGTCTACTGCTAAAAACTAGAACCACGCATGCACATGAACAAAATACAATAAAGATCCATAAAGTCATTGGATATCACCATGAAATTAAGCAGTGATGCAGTTAGAATATGCAAGACAATGTTCCAAAAATAAATGACTCAATATAATGATATCTACCAGCATATGCAATTTTAACAGGTTTACATTAACATGTAAGGTAGTAAGTGTAGTTGATAATGTGTTCAAAGATAACTAGCAAGAAGATCTGCATTGAAAAACAAATGCACTGCTTAAGTGTACTTTCAAGCAAGTGCATAAACTAGAACATACATTTAAGGTCATACTGCAAATAAAGTCATCATTTTAGAATATATAAACACCAATAAAATTTCTTTCTATAAAATCCACAATATCACCGGCAGTTGGTCACAGTCTAGCCCTGGAAAAGTTTACAGCAAAGTCTAAAAAATCCCACAAGTTCTTCGTGATTCTTGGATTCTCCTCCTTTGCAGTTTTGAATGTTGACGTTAATATGTGCACAGAAGGTGTTTGTGTCATATCCCTACTTTTACACTTGATATTGTTTCTCCCTAAAAATTATGCAAATAAATATGAATCTTTCAAAACTTTAATTTTGGAAGGCAATTACACTCTGAAATAATCTTCAAAGCATGTATTTTCCAAGTGCTACATGAAAAAACTATGAAGTGAGAAGTGTTAGCAAAAAAATTAACATACATACTTGGGAAAGAAAAATAACATGCTCGACTCCTCGCAACACCCCATTTTGGGCCAATGCACCAACCTAGATGGTAGAGAGCCAATAAGAATGAACATTACAAAAAAGCATGTAAGTATACTTCAAAACATCTTTATTTGATCTAAAGACAATGCAGTAAAACTTCTTTCTATCCTTCATCCACATCCAATGGACCATACGTAGGTGGGAACTAATGCACCCCATACTTTGATCAAGCTTTACAAGACAAATATCAATTTAATACTGATTGTCACGATCAAGGAAACATTCTTTTGTGTTCATAGTCAAGTAGGCTTTTTTTTCTCTAAGAAAACTACAATTGATCATAAATCTTGTTTCCTACTTTTTGGAATAGAGCATTTTGTTCTGCATGTATAGAACATTACAGAATTTTGTACAAACGAAACGTGTTTAACCTTTAGTGGCCACCAAAAAAACACTGGATTATTGCAACACTTGCCGGGAGAATCAGCAAAAGAAAACTATTTTAACTATTAGCTAATTACAAGAAAATCAATTGTTCTACTAAAACAACGAGAGAGAGAGAGAGAGAGAGAGAGAGAGAGAGAGAGAGAAGCTTTATTAACGTCTTTTCTTTCTCTCTCTCTCTCTCTCTCTCTCTCTCTCTCTCTCTCTCTCTCTCTCTCTCTCTCTCTCTCCCTCTCTCTCTCTCTCTCTCTCTTGCACGCGCGCGCATTCTAGATCTCTCTCTCTCCTCCCATGGCATGTAAAACCAAGGGGAGCCCAACCTCCCCTTTCCACCTCGTTTACCCACACCGTCTCTCCCCCCCCCCCCGATGCGCAGCAATAGCAACCCACCCCCGTCCCTTTTTCTTCTTCTACCCCGACCACCCCACCTTCCTCCTCCTTTGCTACCCCCGCCCCTCCTCCTTTTTCTTCTTCTTCTTCTGTCACCCCTGCCTGTCATGCTCATGCATGGACTGATCTCGGATTATTATCCCGAAGGAGGTCAGTAGGCCTATCTCGACCTGAAATTGATTATGATTATGAGGGATTTAGGGCCCTCATGGTATTAAAGTTATAATTAATGGCCAGAGGCTAAAACTCTAGATGGCAAATTGGTATGGAATTAACAGTGACTAATAGGGGAGGGGAAATGGATGAGGTGGCCAGTTAGGCTGCTAATGTGTTCGGTGAGGTGTCACAGTTCACTCCTAGTTGAGGAAAAGCCTTGGAGGGTATAAGAGTTATGGACTTGGCTCATTACATTCGCCGCGTCCATTCTTTTATTGTTATTATGCACAAGCAGGCCTAAGAGCCCTTTTAGTTCATATACTGGCCTTGGGCCCTATTTGGTTATATTTTTAGGACTTGGTCACATTGATTTGGAGTGGGGGTCCTATTGGGAGGGCGCACTATTTTCCCTCCAAATCCTTTTCCCTCCCTTTTTTGAATCCTCCATTTGATTCAAGGAGAGGGTATAAGTAGGGCAGCATTGTATTCCTTTATTCAGTTGATGATGATTGCTCCTCTTTAGCCTCCTTAAGCATTCTCTTCCTGTTTTCTAGCTTAAGTCCTGCTTTCTAGCATAGCTAGTGAATCTTAGCTTGTAACTTGGTATCAGAGCACCTTCCTGCAGATTGGTGGAGGCTGTCCAACGCCCTACCACCCATCACTTTCATCGATTTTTCTCCGTCAACCTTCCTGCAGATTGGTGGAGGCTGTCCAGCGCCCTACCACCCATCACTTTCATTGATTTTTCTCCATCATTTTTGTAGATTGATGGTGGCTGTCCAGCGCCCTACTACCCATCACTTTCGACGATTTCTTCTTCATTTTTTGCAGTTTTGGTGGAGGCTGTCCAGCACCTTGCTAACCCATCACTTTCGTCAATTTTTTCGGCATATTTTCATTGTTTTTGCAGATTTGGTAGCTATTGCCCAGCGCCCTACTACCTCATCATTTTTGACACTTTTCATCACCGATTTGCTGTCCATTTTTTATATTGATTGGAGGCTGTCCAGTGCCCTACTGCCATCTCATTTTCAGCGGTAACCCATCACTTTCGTCGATTTTTTCGGCAGATTTGGTAACTATTGCCCAACGCCCTACCACCTCATCATTTTCGACACTTTTCGTCACCGATTTGCTGTCCATTTTTTATATCGATTGGAGGCTGTCCAGCGCCCTACTACCAACTCATTTTCAGTGGTAACCCATCACTTTCGTTGATTTTTTCGGCAAATTTTCATTGTTTTTGCAAATTTGGTAGCTATTGCCCAGCGCCCTACTACCTCATCATTTTCAACACTTTTCGTCACCGATTTGCTGTCAATTTTTTATATTGATTGGAGGCTGTCCAATGCCCTACCACCGTCTCATTTTCAGCGGTTCTTTTCACCGACTTGCGGTCGTTTCGGCTATTGATTGGAGGCTGTTCGGCGCCTTACTTCAGCACCTTTTTTCAGCCTATTCTTCAGCATATTGTGGATCTTGGTAGTTGCTGCCCAGTGCCCTATTATCTTCAACTTTTACCTCTCTTTGTTGGCACTACCAAGTGAACGACGGATCAGCACTCACCCAGGTATTGCTTGTGCCCTTTTTGCACTTCCTTTTTCCACCTACTTGCTATCTTTTCTGCTCACATACTGCTCTTTTCCAACCCCCTATTCCTGTTCATATTTGTTGCCTCACACCCTCCTCTTTCCATTTTTCCATTTGTTAGAATCCTTCTACTTTCTCAACCCCTTATTTTCTGATTATTATCCATCTTGATTGACTGTTTATGTGCCATTTTTGGTGATTTCGGAAGTTAGACTAAGTTGGGGTGACGACAAACGTCCTCTCCCTCAGGTTTTTATCTCTTCCTTAGTCCCTGTGGCGACTTCTTCATCAAAAGACCCTCCGCAGAGCTCTTTAGATGATCGTTTTACACATATTGATTCCTGCATGGATCATCTTGAGAGTCGTATTGATCGTATTCTTTCTAGCCTTGAGACTATCCTACCACAAGGGGATACCACCCCCCCAGACATTCTTCATCGTCCTGGTAAAGCACCTTTATTTCCTATTTTGAGTACGCCTGCTCCTGCTCCATTTCCATCTTCAGGAGGTGCTTTTGGTAGTACATTTGGTCTCCCTTCATATAGTGCTAGTTCTTATGGGTCTCCTTTCGGGTCTTCTGTACCACCACCTGGATTTCCCTCCGCACCACCAGGATTTCCTTCTACTTTTTCAGGTAATCCTGAGCCTCATTTTGCTCGTGATTTTCGTGATCGCATCCAGCTTACTACTTATTCTGGTTTATCTGATGGGGATATCTTTGAAAATTGGTTCTCTAAGTAAGAGACCTATTTTCTTATGTATCCCAAGACTGAAACCCAGAAAGTGCAGTTGGCTGCGTTACATTTAGATGGTCGAGCTCAGACTTGGTGGCATGTCTATCGCTCTGAGCCTACTCGTGAGGGATTACATATATGGCCTACTTTTCGGCATGTTCTTCGTATGGCTATGATTGACCCACAGTGGTTGGTTCGCCAACGTGATCTGTTTCGTAGCCTTCGCCATATTAGTCATTTGACTGCTTATATTGATCAATTTACTGAGCTTTCTTACCTTTTTAATGATCTTCATCCTACAGAGCTTATTTCACGTTTTATTGCTGGTCTTAGAGGCTCCTTACAATATGATGTTTCCTCTTTTAGGCCTCCTACTCTCTCAGATGCTATCTCCCTGGCTACTACTGTTAGAGTCCAGTTACGACTCTATCATGACCTTGGCATGGCCGGTCACCAGAGGGCCTGAGGCCAAGTATTGCCAAGGGCCAGTGACCAAGGAGGACATCAGTCCCAAGTTGGGACCGGTGCGTCACGAGCAGTGACTTGGTTTGGCCGCCTGACAAGCTGTCAGAGATGTGGTGTGTCTTGACCGTCGGGACCCTGGCCGTCAGTGATGAGATGCTAGCCGGCAAGTAGTCGGGGTGACCAAGAGGGTCACAGGTCTTCGGCGGGCACGGGGGTGGTACCCTATGAGTCACTCAGTATTCACAGGTCACAGGGGCCATGCATGCCATATGGACTGATCACCCACAGGTGGATGCCATGTGCCAGTTGACGGGAATAGCAGGTAGAAGGACTCAAAGAGGGGGTGCCTATGGTTGGGAGGTTCATTCTACACACCGGCTTCTAGGATTCACGAGCGTGGAGAGACTGGCCTGTGACAATTGGTATCAGAGCCTCGTTCTAGAAAGAGAAAGCCTCGTTCTAGAGAGAGAGAGAACCTCGTTCTAGAGAGAGAAAGTGTAAAAAAAGTTAGATTTTGCTTGTTTTTTGAGGAATTTTGGTGGGAGAAAGCTAGGAGATAGATTGGAGAAGTAAGCTGAGCCTCCATCGCTGCTGTTCCAGCTTACTAGGAGCCACGAAAATCCGTTTTAGGGGAGAAAATTTGGGTAAAATTTTGCAGATGCTCCATCGCCTTCCTGTAGCCAATTTCCATCGCTAAAAGGAGGGAAAAGGGTGAAAATTGGAGGGGATTCTGGGCACACTTTCTACCTGCAGTTCCAGCGCTGTCCTCAGACCTATCCAACGTTTGTATAGCTGGAAATTTTGGGCACATTTCTCTCCTACAGTTGAAGTGCAGCTCTAGCACTGTTTTTAGCGCCCTCCTACAGCCTTTTTCATCGCTGGAAAGAAAAAAAATTGTTTAGCTTGAGTAGACTTGTGGCCTCCAGAACTGTTTCATCGGTTTCCAGCAAGGAATTCGGGCAAGAAAAAGTTTTGTTATGGTTCTGGCCAGCGCTCTTCCATAATTTATAGTTTAGTAACAGCAGAACCAGCGAGTTCCAGAATCTATACAACATTCGATTTGTTTCAAATCAGGCGCCCTTCTAATCTGATTTCCAGCACATTTGTGTTCTAGCTTTTGGGAATTGGTTGATCGTAGTCCTTGCTACACCGAAGGACAACCTTTCAATATTAAAACCAGTGCTATCTGAAGAAGTTTTCGAGCAGCAAATATCCGTTACCTCTCTAAGGATTTTGGACCAGTTCTGAAGGCAGAATCGGCACTTTCGTTGGCTGTTTTTCAGGGAGAGCTCATCCTCTTTCCTTTCCTTGTCTTTACTGTCTTGCAGTTGAAAGTTTTGGTCAGATTTACCTTTTCTGAGTATTATATAATTGCTAGCTTGATTTTGTGCTGTTTCTGTTTTATTACATAATGGAAGATAGAGTTGATATTCCGCTCAGTCCACCCGTTGCTCTCCCATCACCAACACCCAGCCCTGTGCTTAGTCCTGCCCATAATCTGCCTACACTGCATGCCCGTTCGCTTGCTGGTACTTCCCCTTCTGTGCAAGCTCGTTTCGCTGGAAACACTCCCCAACGCAATACTAATATTGTAGATCAGTGGTTGCATAAGTGGGGAGAATATTTTGATTTGAAACGGTCCCCAACTGATGAGGGTTGGCGGGTCCGTAAAGCTGCTTACCATTTCACTGATTTTGCTGACAGGTGGTGGCGCAAGTTGTTAAAGTCTAATCAGGCTCCATCCACCTGGATTGAGTTTAAGCAAGCTTTCAGAGCTCAGTTTATTCCTCCACATGAGCATGTGCGTGCGACGGATGCTTGGCTTTTGCATCGTCAGAGGCTGTACATGGTGCAGGAATATGCTGAGATGTATTGTGAGATACTTATCAAGATTCCGGAAGAGATTCCCGAGTGGCTGGTAGTCCACAAATTCATACTTGGTTTTCGTGAAGAGTTGAGGCCTTCAGTGCTTAATGAAGGGTGCAAGACCTTAGAAGAGGCAGTTGCTACAGCTCTCAACTTTGAAGGTAATGTGCGCACCAAGGGTGAATCTGGAGCGCCAAGCTGGCCTCAGAAGAAGGGTTCGCGAAAGTCTGGCCAAGCTAGTCAGAAAGGCTTTTCGCAGAAGGATCCTATCCAGATGCAGCAGACTTTGAAGTGCAAGGCGGGATCTCCTATGGCTCGTCGTGCTTACCACAAGTCTCCCCTCAATCCTAAGCAAAAGGAAAAGGCCAAGAAAGACGGATTATGTTTTTTCTGTGTTGGCAAGCATCTTTTCAAAGATTGTCCTCGACGTATGGGCAAGAAACTCCATACTATGCAACGTCAAGATGAGGGCAAGGATGAGGAAATTTTGGATGACTTGTTGGTAAGTGATGATGAGGACACTCGTCGTGTCATGACAATTTCGGTGCGGAAGCTTGTTCCAGAGGCACCAGTTTGTTTCTTGTCCACCAAAGCGCGGGAAGCTTATCAGTTTCCAGACAGTGAACTGATACGCATGAGGGGAAAACTGGAAGGTAATGACGTGCTCGTCTTATTTGACACCGGTTCCTCGCATAATATCATTAATTCTCGTGTGGTGAAGAAATTTCACTTGGCTACTGTTCCATCTGATTACCGGTAGGCTTCTATTTCCTTATGCTACTTGGGCTGGGCGTCCTGGTCCTCGTTCTATTCGGTTACGTGTTCGCATTTTGGGGCGAGAGTATATTGCTTTGGTGGATACGGGCAGTACACACTCATTTATTAGCAGTTACATTTCCACCAGGATTCGTGCTACACCTATTTCTACTACACAGTGTCGAGGTTGCTAGCTCACATACTTTTATCAGCTCTCAGATGTTTCAGGGCTTGGACTATAGCATTGGTGACTTCTCTGGACAGGCAGATTTCTATATTATTCCTCTGGAGCGCTATGACATTATTCTTGGTGCAGATTGGTTTTCATCCCTTGGTACTGTTGCTATGGATCTTTCTCAGCAAACATTGTCTTTGACACATGCTGGTCGACATCATTTACTTTCTGGTATTGATTCCAAGGTGACTATCAGTTGGTTACCGGGAAGCAATTTATGCGTAGCCTGCCAAAGGTTCAGGGTTCTGTGGTCTTTTCGAAACCTACGTCTCTGCCACCAATACGAGATGTCACCCACCATATTGATCTTATTCCTGGTGCTACCCCACCCTCTCGTGCTCCATATCGTATGTCTAAAGATGAACGTGATGAGGTTTAGCTCCAAATGGCTTCCCTTTTACGTCAGGGCCTCATTGTTCCTAGCCATAGACCTTTTGGTGCTCCTGTCCTCCTTGTTGCCAAAAAAGATGGAACCAAACGCCTTTGCATTGACTATCGTGCTTTAAACAAGCTGACTATCCGTAATCAGTATCCTATACCTCACATGGATGACCTTTCTGATCAGCTTGGCACTTCTTCCATCTTTTCCAAAATTGACCTACGTTCTGGATACTACCAAATTAGGATGCGTCCTTCTGATGAGCATAAGACTGCATTTCGTACTCATTTGGATTTGTATGAATTTCGTGTTCTTCCATTTGGTGTTCAAAATGGTCCACCAACATTTCAGAATGCTATGAATAATATTTTACGTCCTCTTTTAGGTGTTTGTGTCTTAGTTTATATTGATGACATTCTTGTTTTTAGTACTTCTTTGTCTGATCATGTAAAACATCTATCATCTGTGTTTGAATTACTTATTAAGCATCAACTGTTCGCCAGATTGTCCAAATGTTCTTTTGTCGTGGCTGAAATCGAATTTTTTGGTTTTCTTATTTGTGGTGGACGTATTCGTCTTGATCCTTAGAAAGTTCAGGCTATTGAGAACTGGCCTGTCCCAACCGATGTTCATTCTGTTCGTATGTTTTTAGGTATGGCAACCCATCTTCGTCGTCCTGTTAAGTATTTTGCCACTGTGGCTGCTCCGCTTCATTCGTTACTAAAGAAGTCTCATACCTTTGTTTGGACTTCTGAGTGTCAAACTGCTTTTGATGCTTTACGTCATGCCATTGTTTCTGCTACGGTTATGTGTCTTCCCTAGTTTGATCAGCGTTTTATTGTTGAGAAGACTGATGCTAGTGCTATTGGTTTAGGCACTCTTCTCTGTCAGTCCGAGTGTGTTATTGCTTATGAGTCTCGCCGTTTGCGCTCTTATGAGCAACGTTACTCTATACCTAAGGAAGCAGACCCTGGACGAGGATGCACCAGGGGTGCGTCCACGTCCGAACGCGTCCCCCATTTCCAAAAAAAAAAAAATTCAAAAATAAAAATAAAAATACAGGCACTTGCCCACGTTGTCCCACATCCCCAAAGCGAAATAAAAGCAATTTATGGCCCCTGCCCCCCCCCCCCCCCCTCCCCCACGGAATAAATTATCAGAGGGTGTCTGGCACCCACCTGCCCCCTCCTGTTAAAAAATAGGAAAATGGTACCAAAAAAATTTGCAAAAAAAATTGCAACAGACCTAACCATTGCCCCCATGCCTCCCATGTCTAATATCTACAGAATCGGACACAAAAGAGCAACAATTTGTAGTTTTTGAGTCTCCAAAACTCTGTCTCGTGCCCTTGCTATCTCTCTCTCCCTGACGAATCTAAATTTTATAAGTATATAAACACAGGCAAATGATGCGCTCCCCGGATGAACCTCAACAACTTACTAATTACTTATGCTCCGCAGTGTGATTCAACACAGGGAAGTTCAAGACCTACACAGTACCATGGCCTATGTGATGAGATAGGTTAAGGGTTTTGGGAGGTACAACGTCACATGGGCAACTGATCGTAGCAGGTCCTGGAAGATGTCCGCCGACACAACGAACGGAAGCAAGAAGTAGAATTTCACGAGAGCTTGCGAGAGATAATGGCGCGACTACCGAAGCTGCAGCCACGTGCCCTGCGACTCTCGGACCTGCTCCTCAAGTTCAAATTTCAAATGTAGTATGTACTATATAGTATGATTATTAATGTGTCTTCAATCTTGATTCTTGCAGGCTTGCGGAGGTCCGGCTCCTTTGGCTGAGCAGGTGAGAGTGGTTTCATAAGCCCCTGCATGCCATGGCCCACATACTCCATCCACTTTGGAGGAATGAGGAGCAGTACACAGATAGGGAGCTCAGGGATGGCTGGAATGCCTATATCTCCCGAGGTTATCCTGATGTACGCGAGCAGGAGAACCTGCTGGATGAGCTCCTGATTTTCAGGAAGGAGACTTTGGAGTTCGCCACTGGCCCGCCGACGCTTTTGCATGGTAAAATCCCGTGCTAAGTCCGCTGGTTTGCTCCAGAGTTGGCCCATTCCTCATCGCCAGTGGACAGATATTTCTATGGACTTTATCCTTGGTCTTCCTCATACCCGCCGTGGTCCTACTCTTGTATGGTGGTGGTAGATCAGTTCTCGAAACAGGCACACTTTATACCGGTCCCCGGTACTATTACAGCTGAGCAGTGCGCACGTCTTTTTCTATCATATATTTTTTGCCTGCATGGTATGCCACGTACTATGCTATCTGATCGGGATAGTACGTTTTGGACAGAGCTTATGCGTATTTTGGATGTATACCTTCTCTGTTAGTACCAGCACTGGAGTTTCACCTTTTTTATTGGCTCATGGGTATGCTCCACTTTTGCCAGGGGTGCCTCTTCCTCCTGATGATACACCAGTTACCATTGCTTCTTTTTTATCCAATGCTCGTGAGCTTATTGCTAGGGCTACTACTCACTTACAGCATGATCAGCAGCGCTATCAGACTTCTGTTGATCGCATTGCCGTCATGTTGAGTTTCAGGTTGGTGATATGGTTTACCTCCGGTTACGCTTTGCACGTCATCACTTTGTTCAGGGTCACGCTTCTACTGAGAAGCTTGCACCATGCTATTATGGGCCTTACTGTATCTTGGATCGCCTCAGCCCTGTTACATACCGGTTATAGTTGCCTGATTCTACACGAGCTTGTGATATCTTTCATGTTAGCCTGTTACGAGCTGCCATTGAGGATGATGCTCCTCGCGATCTCACATTTCAGAGCCAGAGCTGTTCCCTTTTTGCCAGCCGCCATCCATCAGGTTCGCCTTCAGTATAGTCAACGTCGCAGGCAGGTTTTGTTTTTAGTACAATGGGATGGTCGTCCTCTTGAGGAGGCCACTTGAGAGCCTATTGATGTGTTTTATCGTACACCATTATTGGCAAATCAAGCTCGAGCCCTCATGGCTTTAGTTCTCTCCTCTACTACAAATGTCATTGTAGATGTTCCCTCTGCTTCATGACTTGGCTAGCTATGACTATTCTTTATTGTCGTATTTGCTTAGTACTTGCTTTACACAGTTATGATGCTTTTGGGGTATCTGTTGTGACAACTTATGTCCTCTCCATCAGTATTTCCATTAGTTCGTGATTTTTCAGTATTTAGCATGCTTACATTATTGTTTTAGATAGTAATTATGCTTGCTAGCCGGTGGAGGGCTTTGTTTTTCTGCAGGGGAGAGTTATGGACTTGGCTCATTACATTCGCCGCATCCATTCTTTTATTGTTATTATGCATAAGCAGGTCTAAGGGCCCTTTTTATTCATATACTGGCCTTGGGCCTTATTTGGTTATATTTTTAGGACTTGGTCACATTGATTTGGAGTGGGGGTCATATTGGGAGGGCGCACTATTTTCCCTCCAAATCCTTTTCCCTCCCTTATTTGAATCCTCCATTTGATTCAGGGAGAGGGTATAAGTAGGGCAGCATTGTATTCCTTTATTCAGTTGATGATGATTGTTCCTCTTTAGCCTCCTTAAGCATTCTCTTCCTGCTTTCTAGCATAGCTAGTGAATCTTAGCTTGTAACTATAAGTATACCCATAGGCCTCCCATGGAGGAGAGCTGGTTTTCGTGATGGTAACTATATGTTGTTGGAATGATGCCTCTCTCTTATTAAGCATTGGTTGGTCCATAGCTTGGGGGCTATATCCATTCAATCTAGATTTGGTTGGGTAGGTTTGTCCACCAACCAATTCCCTTTGGTTTTATGGGTTCAGCATCCTAGTCTTTGATTCCTAGTGGATGTCTTGATAGTGGCATTAGAGCCAAAGCTAGGACAAATTGTTGATTGAAAACACAAAAGAGGAGGCCGAGAATCGATGAGCGGATCTTGCAAGTTGGGGTCCCGATTCTTGATGAATTGGAGCAAAAGTGTACCAAGTTTTGCACCAAAAAGTAGGTGTTGGATGGCAATAACAATTGTCCACAAATGTTGTAAAAATCAGCATCACAAAGAGCCATAAAAATGTGAGAATGCCTCATAGTAGGGGCTTGATGTCAATTTAGGGCTTCATGTTGTTCCAACATTATTAGTTCAATAGATAGAATGGATCTCTTGAATCAACAGCTCCTCTCCAACCAAAATCTATGAATCCTTGCAAGATTAAGAATGCTTCTTCATTGCCATTGTAAGATAGTACTTCTTGCTTGGTAGCTTGAATGTACTTCAAGACTCTTTTCAGAGCCTTCCAATGGGTCATTTATGGTTCTGACATGAATTGGATTAGAGAGCTAATGGTGTCAGCTAGATCAAGTCTAGTACACTGCATTGCATACATTAGCAAGCAAAACAGTGATGAAAAGGCCTCAAGAAAACCCTCAAAAGTGCCACCAACTATGAATAAATGGTGTCTAATGTTAAAAAACAAATCATAAAGATCCATTTATGGCCTTTGATCTTTGGCTAATATGGATAGCACATCTAGCATCATTAACAATGTAGAAATCTTGCATCTACTACACATAGAAGATGTAAACTCAATAAGAACTTGTCAAAATCACCTTGATATGGTAATTTATTGTTCCAATCCGTACTACAGGCGTACAACAACAGTACTCACACTTGGGAATTCATACACATAAGAAAAATAGCATTCTATACACAAGAATCCACGATATCATCACAAATATGCAGTAAATGGATGTAGAACCCAAAGAGATATCTTCCATAAGATTGAATGAAAAATGAGAGAGATGATTTTCTCCCACGCTTGTAGTCTATTTATAGTAGCCCCTTGCCCTATTTGGACGCTCTTACACAAGCTTATCTACTTATGGAAGTTTCTAGATCTCTTCCAAACCCTAGATCTAACATGACTAACATGACTAGATTCAATGCATCTCTACTAACCAATTAGAGTAGGTCTAAATTCAACCTTATCAACTTGCCTAAGTTGTCAACATAGTAAATCCACTATTCTTAGGCCTTATTAACTTTATAAAGTCTATCTCTAAGTTGAAAATGCACATTGGTCTCAAAATTGCCAAATAAACTTAATTTGACTAAACTAAACTAGTTGATATTTTTCACACTCCCTCTTCAACTAGTTTACCACACAACTTTAATCTGACTTTAGAATGATCTTCGTCCTAAGTATAGACCTTCTTTCTATGGTTTTATAATAGCTTTCATAATTGATATAGAGAATTACTATTTCTTAGATCAATTTTACATATCAAGATGTAACTAGAACATGAAAAACCAAATAGAATGTAAATGCAATGATTCCTCCATGCTTTAACCTTTGAACTCTATGGAAAATAACAGCAAACAAACAATAAATGTGAGTAATCAACCAATGATTGCATGTCTCCTCCATTTTTGTCCTTCATTGATATGTCTCTACCATGAAAAGCCATGAATGAGCCTCCTCCTCCATCTTTCCCAAAGATATCATCATCACTTGATGACTTGACCATGAATGAGTGATATAATAACCCTCCCTTAGCTTCATTTCCATCAGCAAAACCAACCAAGAATGCTAGTACAACTCCAACATCAAAATGATGCAAAACAATGTAACTAGTTTCACCATATCTTGACAATTTGCACGCATTCACATGAAATTGCTCAAACATGAGATAGGACAAGTAAAGTAATCTTGAACAACACTTCCTTGTTGCCCCTTTGACTTTACTTGAGTCTTCAAACACCTGCAAAAACAGATCCAAAGCATCTTTGCCATTTGACTCCCCTTTGATGCTCTTGACTAGCTCCAAATTGCCACCTTTTCTTTTGTGTTGTTGAAGCCCTTCAAGATCAACCTCTTGCTCTTCCTCTTGACCATCAAAGTCATTGACTAAGACCTCTTTTCCAGATCCATTAGTTGCTTCCATTCCTTGAGAACCACCACCCACTTGCATAGTCTCATCTACACAAGAAGATGAACCAAAACATGTGAGTAAAGCAAAGTTTGTACCTTCAACTTGCTTACCCTTCTCATCATATGTAAGCCTAGATGGCTTTTGTCTTTCCCTTGATGATCTTCTTAGAACTTGACTTGGAGAGACATCTCCACCATCACCATCCAAAGAACCATCTTCATCACCACCAAAAATGTTAGATTGATCAACATCAACAACATCAAGCTTATCCACATTCTCCTCTTTAAAAACAACATCTTGATTTCTTATAAATGTGAAATTTCTTTGACTTAGGAATGTAAACCCTATAAGCTTTCCTTACTTCACTATAACCAACAATATTCCCTTCAAGAATCCAAAAGATGAGTTGACATAACAAGTACTACCAAAAATTTTCAAATGCTCCAAGCTTGGCTTCTTACAGAAAAGAACCTCAAATGAACTCTTACCATCCAAGTCTTCATTTGAATACCTATTGCAAACAAAGTTAGCACACATCAAAGCTTCACCCCAAAATGACTTTGGGAAATTTGCATTCACCCTCATGGATTTAGCTCGTTCAAAAAGATTGATCTTCCTCGCTTCCACACCATGTAGAGCCTTTGAGTTTGAAAGCCACACAAACCTCTTTGAACTTTGTTGATAGGTTTTCATTTGCCAACTTTAAACACTTGATCTTCATGTTGAATTGACTCTCCACAACATTCTTTGAACTTGAGAAAAACATCAAATATGAAGTCCTCACTCTTTAGAAGATAAGTCCAACAATATCTACTAAAGTCATCAATGCAAGTTACAAACATCTTTGCTTCTCGATTACTCAAAGCACTAGTACAATGCACATCCAAATGTACTAAATGAAAAGGCATCTTAGATCTTGAGCTAGATCTAGAATAAGACAACCTTTGTAAATGAAAAGGCATCTTAGATCTTGAGCTAGATCTAGAACAAGACAACCTTTGTGACTTTTGACATTGAACAAAGCTCACCAACTTGCTTCTTTGCCTTCAAACCACCATGGTTAGAACATATCCATCAAATTTGTAGGGCTCACCTTGTCTCTTGCCTTGGGCAATCAAGACTTCATTCATTTTCTACTTTAAGCTCTTTGTCAACCATTTGACACACACTAAGAACATTCTTAGTAATGGAAGGTATGAACAAAAAATTCCTCATAACATTCCTATTTGTAGATGGAGAGAAAAATAGGAATAGTACCAATGCCACCTTTACCACCATTGACCATGTTGATGACCTTCTTCTCTCCTTCATAAGGCACCAAAGAAGTGAAGTACTCTTTGTGACATGTCATATGAAAGTTTGCTCCACTATTAATCCACCATGGATCAATATCTCCATCATTGGTTAGCAAACAAGAAGACATCAAAAAATAATCACTTGAATTTTGCTCATCAACACAATCCTCATCAAAAGTAAAATTGCCTTGCTTCTCACCTTGATCTCTTTTCTTTTTGAAACAATCACTAGCAAAATGTCCTTTGACTCCACAATAGAAACATTTTAGCTTAGATCTATTTTTTCTCTTGCCAACAAAAGTAGAAGGATCACCTTGATCGTGTCCTTTAGACCACTTGCCTTTGCTCTTGCCCTTAAACTTGCCTCTCCTCTCCAAATTGAGATATGGGAGTAGATCCTCATCTTGATAGAAGCCTAAACTATATTCACAACCCAACAAGTGGCACGTTTGTCGGGGATAGCTGCTACTAACTAGTTTAGTTGTTGTTTCAGTTGTTTTAGTTTATTTTTGTGTGTGAAGGGGTTTTGGGATAGTTTAGAGTAGATTTTGCATGTTTTTTTAGTGTTGATCTATTTGAAGCTAGCGAAGAAGGTGTTTGGAGGTAGTGGAGACCTAGGACAGCCTATAAGGGCTTGACACGTCATCACATATACCAAAAAACCACAAAAAAACCAAGAAATTTGCATTCTTGGGGTCTCAGTCCTGCATAGAAGCCTCCGAGAGTTACTCCCTAGCAGATCTCCAAACCTCATTCACCAACTCCATACTTGGCAATGCCTTTTGAATAGCAAAACTTTGAACAAGGTTAGCATAATCATCCAACAAGCCATTAAGGACTACTTGAACAAGTTCTATCTCCTTAATGCTTTCATCAAAACATGCTAACTCATCATTGAATGCCTTAACCCTCAAAACATTAGCATGACCACTTTCATCCTTCTTTTGTAAGCCAAGGGTTAGAACCCTTGATGTAGACTTGGACTCATAAACCTTCTTTAAAGATTTCCAATCCTCACTAAATGTAGTGCATGTACAAACTTCCTTGAGAAGTTCATTAGTCACATTCATCTTGATAATATGAAGAGCTGTATTTGCCCTTCTATCATACCTCAATTGTTCTCGAGGTCTTTCTTCCACACTTACAACAATGTCCATCAACTCATTCATCTCAAGAAGAGACTCCATTCTCACCTTTCAAGTTGACTAGTTGCTTGAGGTAAGCCTATCATTGCTCTCCAACATGAAGCCTTCATTTGTAGCCATGTTGCAATGATTTGATCTTCTCTTTCAACCTGTTCCAATGCACTTAGCACTCTCTTGAAGGTCAACAAATGAATCCAAGAAGAAATCACAAAGATATGGAACCTCTCAAAATCTCTTTCTTGCACAAAAAGACTAGCAAATCCAACACATATAATTGATGACACTTGATCAACAAATGATATGGAACCTCTCAAAATCTCTTGCTTGCAAAAAAAGACTAGCAAATCCAATACATAGAATTGATGACACTTTATCAACCTACAATATCATGAAATTTTGCACTCTCTAAGATTGAAACACACTCTTGAAAAGTCCAGCAACTTCAAACACAAGAGATCCTATCAATTTTAGGGTTTTCACAAAAGTACATATATTGAATCACACAAATTCTACATGCAAAAGCTAGAAACTTGATATAGAATCTTGAAGGATGTTATAAATCTTTTCTTATGCATCAAAATTCGCCACAATCCAACAAGGAGGGAAATCGGCCTACTACAAGTATTTTGACCTAAATTGAGTTTTGGATTACAAAAATCCCCATTCTACACATAAAAATGCTTGATTTTGACAAGGAATCACTCTAGCACACTCTAGAATTAGAGACACCTCCAAATCACTCACTAGAATTGGCTTCTTCTCCACTTATAGCCCGCAACAAAGCTCTAATACAATGTTAAAACAAACAGATCACAAAGTTCCATTTATGCCCTTTGATCTTTGGCTAATATGGATAGTACATCTAGAATCATTAACAATGTAAAAATCTTGCATCTACTACACATAGAAGATGTAAACTTAATAAGAACTTGTCAAAATCACTTAAATATGATAATTTATTGTTCCATTCCGTACTACAGCTGTACAACAACAGTACTCACATGTGGGAACTCATACACATAAGAAAAATAGCATTCTATACACAAGAATCCACTATATCATTAAAATATGCAAAAAATGGATGTAAAACCCAAAGAGATATCTTCCATAAGAATGAATGAGAGAAGAATGAGAGAGATGATTTCCTCTCACGCTTGTAGTCTATTTATAACAGCCCCTTGCCCTATTTGGATGCTCTTACACAAGCTTATCTACTTATGGAAGTTTCTAGATCTCTTCCAAACCCTAGATCTAACATGACTAGATTCAATGCATCTCTACTAACCAATTAGAGTAGGTTTAAATTCGACCTTATCAACTTGCCTGAGTTGCTAAAAATAGTAAATCCACTATTCTTAGGCCTTATTAACTTTATAAAGTCTATCTCTAAGTTGAAAATGCATATTGGCCTCAAAATTGCCAAATAAACTCAACTTGACTAAAGTAAACTAGTTGATATTTTTCACATCTAATACTATTGCAAAAATTAGCAAGCAATAGAGGAACAAAATATGCCAAAAACACTAGAAAAAGTGAGTGCTAGCACGCATAGAAGGCTTTTCACCAACTATAAAACTCAACAAGCAAAAAAGTGACGAAACAAGCCCCAAAAGTGGCACCAACTATCAACAAAACTTGCCTTATTAGATTAAAGTCAATGGTTAGATCAATAACTTAGGCGTGCATGATAGTTTCATTAGTTTCCGTTGATGTTGTCACTTTGTACCTTTTGGTATTAGTTTGTGGAGATCTTGACATGTTTGTCCTTTCTATAACTGGGAGCTTCTAATGTACTTTATAGATCTTGATTCAAAGTACTGAAGTTTACTTTTCATTTCTCAAGCTTTGAGCACTTCATCTCTTTTGTACTTTTTTGCATCCTTTTTTGAAATTTTTTTGGATCTTTGTTCTTCCTATTGTAGGGTGCTCCTACAATTTTACAACAAATGATTTTGATATTTCTAACTTTCATTTTTTTTTTTAAGATAACATATTTTGGAGGGTGTGAGCACAGACTCTAAAGAGGCCAAAAGTCAAAACATTATCAAGAATCGCTACAATCTAGAAAAAGAATTAGGTCACTTGAAAATGTTGAAACTGCGATTAGGCAAATGCATCAATACAAAGCACTAGTTTTGTGGCCACGTTTGCTTGTTCTCAAAAAATAATCAACTTAAACTATCCATCTAGAATAAAAATACATAGGAAAACATGGAGGTAAAATCATATTTAATACAACAAGAGGATACTACATCCATCATTCAAGAATAACCAACTCCAATAGAGGAAGATGGTTGAAGGATGACAATTTACCATAATTAAAGGCAATAGTGTTACTCATTGTTGGAGGCACTGTTCTTTTACACATATGTATGTGACTAACTTCCAACTCCGAATTGATCAGTGCTTTGTTGGCTTTCTTTTCAATGTGCATTAAAGCTTGAAAATAAGTAACCATGGATATAATATATTCTATACCAAGAAAGTTGTGTTCAAAATACTCAAGCTCAAACTAGAATTTCATACTCGTCATTGTAGCTCTGCTCATTATACTTTACCTTTGATCTTATAAATTCACAAGAAAATATCTCCAATCGATTTACTAAATTCAATAGCATACATGATATGCTTGTAGATGATCATGGTCTCACAATAAAAGAGAAAACAAGAAAAGCAAAATGCAAGAGCTCCAACAACAAATAGCCAGTGACCTTTCAGCATCTCCAAAACTTTACATCTAAAAAGCTTTACATCAGTTTTCCATCCTTGAATACCTAAAACACAAAGATTTAATGAATAACAAACGATTTAGAATATGCACCTTTGCAGGACAAATAATAGCACGTACACCTCTTAAAGCCTTGACCACGCTAGCTTTATCAGCAACATCTCCAACAATAGGCTTTTAGATACAAATGTTAGTAAAACAGTTTTACATACAAACTTTAAAGCTCTAAAAACTACCCTTGAATCTTCCAAAAGTATTTTAGCTCTTGAATACCTTGGCAAAGAAAAGAGAAAAGTTCAGTTTCTGAGTAGCTAGGTCCAAATAGATGATAAACTTATAGAATACAAAGTAAAATTATGAAAAAAAAATAAGGGAAAACTAATTAAACCTAAAAATATGTAACTGTGTAGATCGAACCAATGTAGGACTATGAAAAAACTCAAATTTTATAATCATGATGTCAAGTTATTATCCAATGTTCTTCATGTTTCAAAGCATTTGCATAGTTCTATGCGACACTTGGGATTATTAAAATCCACAGTCATGTTCATAAACTCATGAGCAACTAAAGAATATATTTATATGCCCCCTCCTATGTAGAAGAATGTACTCTTGTGCTTTTTAATATAGTTTTGTACATTTCTCCTCTTGTGATGTGAGTTTACCTACCAAGGTTCTTCAAGGGTAATCTTTCATGGTCAGTTTGTTGTAAGTCATTTGGGCATATGGAGATTAAAAATCTCGTAGTCTATCAAATCATAGAAGCCATACACTCTATATTCCTCACTAATAGTTTCCATAACGTGTCTACTATAACTCTCCATGATCCACAAAAGAAAGTGTCTACATTATCTATAAAGGAATGAAGAAGCTAACGTTGCAACATGGAAATGTATTGTTATGAACTCCTGCAACTTTGCCGCGACGCGAAGCGAAGTGACACGAAGCGAAGGTTGAATGGCGAACAATACGCGAAAGTCAACGTACCTCGAAAACCCTAAGACACGAAGCGAAGCGAAACTCGAAGGTCGAATGATTTGCGAAAGTCAAACATGCCTCCAGGACCAAAAGACACGACACGACACGAAACGAAAAGAAAACGAAAGAAAATCTTTCGCGCTGCCAGCTGGCAGCTCAACGGGCGTGGAGCTTTGAACTTCACGCTCAGCTGAAACAATTAGCAATAACAGAGAGTAACTAACTAGTTGATTAGCGTTAACTACTCTTGTAATTCTCTGTTTAGCTATCTTGTAAACTCCACACAGTGGAGATATAAACAATTTTCTGGATCAACAGAATACACGGAGAAGAGTGCGAGAGTCGAGAAAAGAAAAGAGAAGAGAAAAAATAGTTGTGCATCAAAATCTGCCAATGAGCAGAACAGAGCGAAAGAGCAGAGTGTCAGGCCGCCAACAAGCGAGACACTGTTCATCTCGCTCTAAAAAATCAAACTGATAATACAGTTACTCTCTCTTGTGCATCTCCTTGTCTTCCGCTATCTTGATTGCTAGAATGATTTCTGTTCTGTGATCTGTAGTCGCGTGTCTAGGGTCCTGCAAGCTTCCGCACAAGAAAATTCAAAAGAAACAAATCCGTTCGCGATATAAAAACCAATTCGCAACATGGTATTAGAGCCTACAGGTTATCACTACTGATATCTAAGCAGTGATTCTCTAGGCAACACAATATGGCTACAACGGTCTAGACAAGAGTAGAAATCAGTCTTGATGGCGCAAACTACAGGATATGGAAATTCAAAATCAAAACACTTCTGAAGGGCGAAGGCATCTAGTCGGTGACCGAACTCTCAGAGGTGCAGCCTCCAGAGGGAGACTCGAGGAGAGCTGAATGGATCAGAAAGGATGAGCATGCAATGGCGATCATTGTTTCGTCCATCAACGAAGATCTACTCATGCAGATTGAAGATTGCGAAAGCAGCCATGCAGCATGGGAAAGATTAAAACAGAAGTATGAAGTGAGGACTGCAGCTTCAGTGATGCATCTTCACAATTAGCTGCAATCCATACGATGGGATGGCAACCAGTTGGACCAGCATGTTGAGAAGATCAGAATGATCTTCGCTCAACTCGCTGCATCAGGACAGGAGCACCAGGTCCCAGCACCACAACAGCTGATGTACTTCATGAAGTCGCTGCCTACGTCCTATCAGCCGTTGAGAATGCTCATACTGAGTCTACCAGATATGACATTCGACAAAGCAATCAGTCTTGTCGTTGATGAGAGACTGATGAGGGACGAAGGAGAAGGAAGCGATGATCAAGAGAAAGCTCTCTTCACAAAAGGAAAGAAGAAGAACAAGAACAAACCCAGATTCAACAAGACAAAGTCCTCGAATCACAATTTTCTTCTTGTGATCATTGTCACAAACCAGGCCATACAGCCAACAAATATTGGTTCAATCCAGCAATACCTTGCATGCACTGCAAGAAGAAGGGGCACTCTGCATACGATTGTAGATTCAACCCAAAACGAAAGAACAAAGCTGAGAAAGCAAATGTTGCAAAGTCATCCAAAGATGCAGACAGAGGTGACGAAGCCTTCACAATACTTGATGAAGCTTCAACGAGCTACACTGAACAAGACTACGATGTAGTCATTGATTCAGGAGCAACATCACACATCACCTGCAACAAGAAAATCTTGATCGACTTTAGAGAACTCGAAAACAACAGAGCAGTGACTCTAGGTGATGGGACCAGACACGATGTCAAAGGCATTGGGACTCTACAGCTGCGAACACTGTCAGGTCAAGCAGAGCTGCCAGGAGCACTCTACGTGCCTTCACTGAGAAAAGATCTGCTATCAGTCTCCAAGATGGCATATCTTGGAATTCGAATTTTATTCGATGACAATACATGCCGCATAATCGAGAAAAGAACAAACAAATTGCTAACGGTTGGATGCAGAGAAGGAAACCTCTACCAAGCCAAGATAACCAACAATTCTGATAGCATATTAAATGCATCAGAAAATGAAGATCAGCTCTGGCACAGAAGAATGTATCATCTGAACATGAGGAGCCTGTATGACACGTGCAAGAAAGACATAGTCACAGGTCTAAAGATATCAAAACCCGATACTGAGTTCTGCGAAGCCTGTCAGAAAGGCAAACAACATCGGAATCCATTCACACATGAGGGAAGAAGAGCCAAAGAAGTTCTTGAGCTCGTCCACTCTGATGTTTGTGGACCGATGAAAATGGATTCGCTCTCAGAATTGAGGTATTTCCTGACGTTCATAGATGATTACAGCCGGATGACTACGATCTACTACCTAAAGAAAAAATCTGAAGTGTTTGACTCTTTCAAGAAGTTCGTGGCATTTGCAAAGAGACACACCTCAAAGAAGATTCAGATCGTCAGATCTGACAATGGAGGTGAGTACAAGAGCAAAGAATTTTCAAAATTTTGCCAAGAATAGGGGATAGAGCATCAGTTCACTCTTGCGTACACACCAGAATATAATGGTGTCGCAGAAAGAAGAAACAGGACGCTAGTCGAAGGAGCCAGATGCATGATGGCACAGGCTCGATTCCCAAGTCAATTCTGGGCTGAGGCAATAGCTGCAGCAGTACACCTGCAGAACAGATCAACAACGACAGCGCTGGAAAACAAGACACCGTACGAAATGTGGACAGGTAGAAAGCCTGATCTATCATACGTACGTGTGTTTGGATGTGCAGCATACAAGCACATTCCAAAAGAAAAAATAAGCAAGCTCGATGATAAATCAAAGCAAACAATCATGGTCGGGTACTCGAATGGATCACAAGTGTAGAAACTCTACAATCCAACCACGAAGAAGGTTGTTTCGAGTAGAGATGTGAAGTTCGATGAGTCCACATTCCCTGGACTAAAAGATGAGAATGGCCATGAGATCTTCACACTGCTGCAAATTCAAGAGGAAGATCGAGGACAGACGTCAAACCAAAATGTCGAGCCACAGACTCCAGAGCAGCAGGAAGCAGAAATCAATTCCACGAACAAAAAACGTTTGAGCAGCGACGAAACGAACCCAGAAGGTCAACAAGACAAAGAAGACCTCCAGATCGATATGCTGACAATCTTTAGTGAAGCAAAGACACGCAATTCGAGTACTGCAGCTTCACTGAAGAGCCAACAACATATCAAGAAGCTGTCCAAAGTCCAAAGGGAGAATTCTGGAAGCAGGCAATGTTAGAGGAGATCGAGTTGATGAGGCGAAACGAGGCATGGTCACTAGAGCCACTACCAGAAAACAGAAAGATCGTCGACTGCAAGTAGGTATACAAAAAGAAAATGAAATCAGATGGCACTGTTGGCCATTACAAAGCAAGGCTTGGCGCGAAGGGCTACACATGCTACACAACACAATTTGGAAATTCACCAGATTGATGAAGACAACCTTTCTCCACCGAGATCTAGAGGAAGAAATTTTCATGAAGTAGCCTGAAGGATTTGAAGACCCCGACAATCGACAATATGTCTGTCGGTTGCAGAAATGCATTTATGGTCTAAAGCAGGCATCACAAGCTTGGTACAAGAAGCTCGACAGTCTTTTGAAGTCTCTAGACTTCAATCCTACACAACCAGACTGTAATGTCTACATAAAAAGAGTAGGGAAAGATTTTGTGATACTGACTATTTTCGTGGATGATTCCTTTATGATAGGTAACTCCTTGATGCTAATCAAGGACACGAAGAGTCAGGAGAATTATGAAATCACAGATCTAGGAGAAGCAACAAAATGCCTCGGGCTGGAGATCAGAAGAGATCGAATAAAAGGCGAAATGCACTTGAGTCAGTCCGAATATGCCAAAAAGGTGCTGAAGCAGTATCACATGATGGACTGCAAAGAAAAGGCCACATCATTGATAGCTGGAGCCAAGCTGACAAAGCAGGATTGCCCGAAAACAGAAGAAGAAAAACAGAAGATGGAAGGTATACCCCACCAAAACCTAATCGGTAGTCTGATGTACCTTACAATTTGTACCAGACCCGATCTGGCTTTCTCTGTTTATGCTTTAAGCCAATTTTCTTCCAATCCTAGCATGGCACATTGGCAAATGACAAAACGAATCTTACAATATCTGAAGGGTACCCAAAATATGGGATTAACCTACAGAGCAGAAAATGAAAGAAAATGATTCGAGCTGCACCACTACAGTGATGCAAGTTGGGCGAGCTGCAAAGATGACAACAAGTCCGTAACTGGAGGATGTTCAATAGCGTGCGGAGCAACAATCAGCTGGTATGAAAAAAGCAAACCTTGGTAGCTCAATCCTCTTGCGAAGCTGAATACGTCGCAGCTTCAAAGGTGGCGAACGAGGTAGTTTGGTTGCAAATGGTGTTGGGATACCACAAGGAGGACCATGCACGATGATGATGGATTCTCATAGTGCCATTTATTTGTCCCAGGATCCTGTCTTCCATTCAAAGACAAAACACATACCTCTGAAGTACCATCACATTCGAGATTTGATCTCGAAAGGAGAGCTCCAGGTCCAGTACATAAAGTCTGAAGACATGATTGCAGATCTGCTCATGAAGCCGCTCGACAAGCCACTCTTCGCAAAGCAAAGAAAGGCAATTGGATTAAACGTGCAAAGCTGCAAGGTTCAAGAGGGAGTGTCAGAAATAATGAACTCCTGCAACTTTGCCGCGACGCGAAGCGAAGTGACACGAAGCGAAGGTTGAATGGCGAACAATACGCGAAAGTCAACGTACCTCGAAAACCCTAAGACACGAAGCGAAGCGAAACTCAAAGGTCGAATGATTTGCGAAAGTCAAACATGCCTCCAGGACCAAAAGACACGACACGACACGAAACGAAAAGAAAACGAAAGAAAATCTTTCACGCTGCCAACTAGCAGCTCAACGGGCGTGGAGCTTTGAACTTCACGCTCAGCTGAAACAATTAGCAATAACAGAGAGTAACTAACTAGTTGATTAGCGTTAACTACTCTTGTAATTCTCTGTTTAGCTATCTTGTAAACTCCACACAGTGGAGATATAAACAATTTTCTGGATCAACAGAATACACGAAGAAGAGTGCGAGAGTAGAGAAAAGAGAAGAGAAGAAGAGAAGAAATAGTTGTGCATGAAAGTCTACCAACGAGCAGAACACAGCGAAAGAGCAGAGTGTCAGGCCGCCAACGAGCGAGACACTGTTCATCTCACTCTAAATAATCAAACTGATAATACAGTTACTCTCTCTTGTGCATCTCCTTGTCTTCCGCTGTCTTGATTGCTAGAATGATTTCTGTTCTGTGATCTGTAGTCGCGTGTCTAGGGTCCTGCAAGCTTCCGCACAAGAAAACTTAAAAGAAACAAATCCATTCGCGATATAAAAACCGGTTCGCGACATTATGCCCAAGCCATGAAATGCATATGATGTTTTTGCCAAAATAAAAATGGTTAGGGGATGATTGGGATAGCCAAGACTTGAACTCACAACCTATTGGACTCGAGATATGCGTGATCAGCTCTTCTCCAAGATTAGATTGGCAAACAAGGCTTGCGTGACATAGTACAAAGATTATGTGTCCATATCGTTAACATTGCTCCTAAGTGAACACGTGACTCCCACTCAAATGCTCAACCTTTAGTAATTTTTCTTTTTGATAGGTTTTAGTATCCCCAGCATCTACATTGGTAGAACATGCCCCATTGGCTCGATGGGCAACAATTGGATCCAATTTCTTTTTGCAATGCCTCGTGATCATGCACTGCCAACTTTATGGCACAATCCAATGTTTTGGGTCGTAACTTGTGAAAGGCATTGCTTATCTTTTCCTTGGTACGGTTTTGCGGCAGGTCTATATTGTCTATATAGTCACTCGTATAGCATCCACCCACCACCTATATTGCTACCCACAATCCTCTAGTCCAACTCACAAAACAAGTGTCCAAGTTGAATAATACATTCACTTGGTAATCTTCAAGGTTCGTATAATCAATCATACAAGATCCATCCACCACCTATACCGCTACATGTAGTCCTTTAGTCTGACTCGCAAAACAAGCAGCCAAGTTAAGTACTATCTTGACTTGAAAGTTTGAGACCCAACGTGTCAAATTTTAGGCAATGGAGCAATAAAGGTGTTACAATAAGCACCAAGACTTGAACTCACAAAATATGTGATAACCACTAGTCCAAAACCCAATCGGTATGTGGACTTGTACGGCATTATGTTTCCAATAGCCTTAACAAAGATGTTCATTCCATAAAAAGCTAGAAGGCAATGCCAAGAAAGGAAAATGTTGATGCTGCAAATTAGAGTTCTCAAAAAATATATATCAAATGACAATGTGCATCGCACATAGTCGTGCCTTTGGAGCTAGAATGCCATACAAAGGCATCAATGGAATGGTCATGGCTAACCAATGTCAAAACAGACTCTCGAAGTAATCAATATTACTATAGAGAGACAGTAAGAGGTTTGTTTCCAATATTTTGTTACAAAATATTAGCACTTTGGTGTTGAGGCTCAATGGACCAGTTCTTTGTAGGAGGGAATATTCCAGCAGCCTTATACAATTGTAGTACCTTGTTGTAAAGCCATCATTTTTTAGCTAGTTCTCATGATTTTGATGACTTTACGTGACATTGTTTGTAACTATACTTCAAGACTCTTCTTGTCAAATTGATTCACAAGATGGAGATACAACTTTGATAGACGAGAGGCAAACGATTAATAAAAATCCAATGAAAAATTCATGATAAAATTCAACATATTCAGTTAGTAAAATAATGCCTTGAATTGTCATCTATCATCAAAGCTCTAACACCTTAGTTGTATGGATATTAATCAACCAAGGATAGGCTCCAACATTTCCAGATCACTTCTAACTTAGGTGCAAGTCCTGAACTTTGGTAATTCTAATACCTCAATATATGAACCAAACGCAGAAATGGCAAATTTGGCATCTTTCACAAGCACTCGTACTCGAACCCTTTTGAGAATGAGTGAAAGCACGATAAGCTGCACGATCAGTTGATAGCTTTCATTTTCACGAGGTACACTGCAAAATATACTATAGAAAAATACTGTATTCTTCATAATTTGCCAATTAAGAACCCACTTCCAAATCTCACTATGACTCTCATTTAAATAACAAGAAGCTATAAGATTCAGCTGGAATAATTCAACTTTCTTTAGAGAGGTTCTATGTACATCTTTAGAGTTCCAATGAAGTTATCGCATGTTTCAAGGATGTAGATATGTAAAAAAAGTTGAAACCAAAGTTGTTCACAAGGACAAAGCCAGTTCTACATTCAAAATATTATGCAAATTGATGGCAGCAATAGCAGTCTTATTGAAAAAAAGCCATCCTCCATCAAGAAAACAACTTTCACCGAGAGACTCGAAAAGGAAGCTATCATAACAGCACTACTCAAAATCATAAATAGCCCTACCAAAAATCTAAAAACACTCCACTTTGACAATTTAGTATGCAGCTGTATAAGCAATCTGCCCAATAATATTCACTTGCTTGATCTTAAAATAATGAAAAAATTAATGAAAAAGAGTACGAAATAGAAAGCTTGCACTCCTAAGCTTTCCTACTACAAAATGTAATGTTACATACAATATGATGAATTTCCAAGTTATTGCAACATACATTGCTAGAAGTCCCGTTCTCCCTAAGTTAAAGGCAACATCAATAGGACATTTCTAAATACAACTTGGAATTTCCAAGTAAAAACTCTCAAGCAGACCTAAAAAATTTACAGCTTAGTCTTTAGAAAGCTAACATCAGGAGGTAGACATGTCATGAAAAGGCACACTTCATATAGCAAATTGTTCACAATCTCAATTAAGATTCTTGAGTTTAGAAGCAACTACTAATGTAACTATCCTTGCTCTTTCTAAGGGAAAGCAACAATTATATACTGTCAAAAGGGCACCTGACCGGTTTCAGTATCTGCATCTGTCACCAACACTGCATCACGCACGCCATCTGTATCCTCTAAAATCTGTTCTGAACAAAAACTTCAGGAATCAAAAAACATAGAGCACTGAAGATGTGAGCAAGCGACTCCTTAGACTGCCAAAAGATTAACTATATTCAAGTGTAAAAGGAATGTGTTCAAATAACACGATTATGATAACGTTTTTTCTTTGGACAATTGTCATTATTGAGGTGATTATTAATGAGAAAGCAAGTGCAACAAACTGAAACAGTGATTTACGTTCGTAGTTGTCAAGGCTAGAGACATTGCCTTAGAAATTAGGGTCAGAATAATTCTTCTTTTATTTCACTAACGAAGCATTCAAAATATTCTTATTTCTTTGGCAATGTACGATCTTGATGATCTCTAGTTTATAGCACACTTCTACGGGTGTATGATCTCAATAGCTCTAGTCATTTTTGCCGACCAAGGGTTTGACGCCCGCATGGATATGTCGAGACTTTGCCCTCAAATGTATGCTTTTATCTTTAATGGGTCCACTATTTGATGCCTAGGGGATGGAAAGTTTTATCGACCTTCAAGTTGGATATGTGCAAGGCAAGGATGGCCATTCGAAAGATTTCATAATGGCCTAAAGGGATAGTGTAAATTTTCGACTCGTTTGCATGGAAAATGGATTGGCACTCCGTTAACAAGGCCAGCTCATGTGCCAAAGTTGGTTGAAAGTGAATTGATCCACCATTAGGCTTGATTCGTTGGAAGTGAATAGGTAACATAATAAGTGGCCAAAACCACATGGGTAGTATAAGGTTGGAAGTGAACTCGTATTCATGCAGTGGAAGGTGTCTCCATAAGTTGGATGCCAAGGAGGTCCGGACCTCCATTAGCAAACAAACAAGGAAGACTGATCAATATATCGTCTCCACTAGGAGGGACTGTGATTATTCTACATTTGACATTTTCTTACATTATGCTCTTAGGCAATGAAAGGGAACTGAAATTTCATCTGCAGGATAAAAGACCAAGATCAAGATCATAGTGATCGAAGAGTACAACTAAGAACATGGCAAATTGTTGTTAGAAATCAAAGTACAATAGATTCATTCACATAAAGAGAGGAGAGGAGAGGAGGAAGACTAGGTTTGCATTAGGAAAGAAATCTCCAATAGAATCCATGGTGCCCTCCAATGAGAGAGAGCTACATGTATACAATGAATCTCTAGAGAGAGAGTAACCACCAAATGACTATCGGGTTCCTAGAAGTGGGAATGATCCACCAACTCCCCAGAAGTGGAAATGAACCACCACTAGAGAAGTGTGCCCCTCTACTAGACCCAATCAGCCTTTAGCCCTCCATAAACAAGGCCAACTCATGTGCCAGAGTTGATGGACATAAGTCACCAAAGACACATGGGTAGTATAAAGTTGGAAGTGAACTCATATTCGTGCAATGGAAGGTGTCCCCCATAAGTTGGACACCAAGGAGGTCCCTCTATTAGCAAACAGACAAGAAAGATTAATCATTTTGTCATCTCGACCAGGGGGACTATGATTATTCTACATTTGATACATAGATGTGCTGTGTTCCGAAACAATTTTGGGATCCCAGATTGTTCCGGATCGGAACGCTACAATTCTTTTTGTTTTTTGGTTTTGTTGTAAATTATTTGGACAGTGTGTTTTTATTTCCTTCCATCTCTTGGAAATTTTTTGTAGAGATTAGAAATAAGACTAGCTTTTTTGTCCACTAAGTATCAACAACATTTGTATCAGATTCTAAAATGTCTTTGGACTGGACATGTGGCTTGCTAGAAAAGTTTCTCGGTGAAAGCAGCTGTCATATCTGGTATATTGTTCAAGCATTAATTCAAAAGCACGTTGGCATTGAACAATCAAATGTATTAGGAGCCTTCTTCTTTGTTTTATGTAGTTGACAATTTCAATGTCTTCTAGCACCTTAGTTTTAACCATAGTTGCACTGCGTTTCTGAAACGCGTTTCAAAATCGCGTTCAGAAACGTTTTTTTAAATTTTTTTTTTAGGTTTTTTTTTTGGGCAATATGGGTATCAGATGAAAGCTCTAATTAAGAGCATTATTACTGTGTAATTTGCTGACTATTTCGGGTGCAGGATGGTCCAGTTCAAGTGCATTAATCCATGATGGGTTCTGTCAAGGGTAAAATTTTGAAACTAACCTCTAGCCTGTCCGTTACGATCACAGATGGTCCCAGTAAGTGTGTTTTCGCTCAGTGGAAGGCCAAGTCATGAAGAGGCCTTACCGTCGGGGCCGAGGTCTACCGGCAACCCCCGGACTAGCTATTGAAAATAAGATCTGTTTGTGCCCCATCTACTGCACTTTTGAGAGGCAAAACGCTGGTTTGACCATGGATCCCCTAAAAAAATTTCAGCCCTAAGCTATTTTTCCGATTTTTTTTTTTTTTTTTTTGGCGATTGTGGGTATAGAACCGCGTTTCTCAGAAACGCGTGCCCTCATAAACGCATTTCTATGCAACTATGGTTTTAACCCTTTTGAGACTCAGATGTTCCAACGATTTTGATTATCAGTCTTTGTTATGTGCATGACCTATATCATTCTTTTCTTTTAGCCTATCTGCCAGAGTTTGCATCTTCCCATGATATCAATCAGTCATTTTATAGCAAAGTTGAAACTTTCAAAATTACCTTCCTCACATTGTTTATTTAGAACTTAAATAAGGGTTACATACTGACTAATCCAGTAGTTCCTCCTCCCTTCCTTCTATTCCAACCCCCCGTGACGAGGATATGACCTCTACCGTGGATAAAATAATATCAGATTTAGATAAAAGTTTAATAGCTGATTTTTATAATGAGCTCTGTGTAAGATTTCTTGTTGATTCCAAAGATTCATTTTTGGATTCTCTGAGATATATAGTTTTCGCTTATTATTGAAAAATAATACATGAGAACCTAGTAGTCCACCATTTACGTTCCTCATGCTCTCTCGACTCCAACGATCGATCTTCAAACATATAAAAAGTGAAGAGTAAGTCGTTATTGGGCTTTGTAAGACTCCAGATATGCAATTCACTCTTTCAAGAGTGTTCAACTATAGCATGCCAAAACGCAAGTGTCATTCTCCGCGTGCTCCAAGAAATATGTAGCAAAGCTTGTCACCATTAATCAACTCTCCATTCATTTGGAGCCTATCTCACAAGGCTGGCTAATGTACCATATATAAGCTCGCCATTAACCAGCAAACATGGCAAACACAAATATTTGCAAATGCATTTGCAAAAGGGGGGGAGGGGGGGCAAGCAATTGCAAATGTTGCCTAAACAAGCTCTAGAGTTTTTTTTTTTTACAACTTTGTATGGAAAATTTTAGGTACAAAATACATCTTATAGGCTGTTGGAAGAAGGAAAGGATGCTCGATAGAGAAAAGACTGCATTCAATAGATGCAGTATCGGGCTCTGTGGAATAACCCTTCTCCTAATGCATGACGACGCCTATCAAATTTGAACAAAACTGTCGCGACGATTGTCACGTTCGAATTCTAAGTGATTCTAACTTTGGAATAAAAAGAATCTGTTAAATTGATTTCATAGACAAACATAACAGAATAAACATTGTTGTATCAAATATTACAACCTTCATCCCTTCTCTCACTCGGTTGAACTACACTACCATCATGTCCTCTCATCTTTACAGGTCATTGGGTTAAATAATCTATATGCTTTTGATTCATCACATTACCCAAAAAAGATGCATTCATTGCTCTTCGAACCTAATTTTGATCTCTCTTAGATGTGGACTTTGCACCCAAAAATTCTAAAATGAGAGATATGTGGTTTCTGACTTCTCCATGGCTCTTATGGCATTTTGTCTTCTAATATTGACACGATGAACAATTCATGATTGCTGCTTTTTTGACGCTTATCCCTAAAAACTCATGTACCAACTTCTTCATGTGGATCATTGCCCTTGCCATCTCTAGGAGTGTCCTATTTTTCCATTTTGCTCTTCCATTCCGTTCCTTGTTGTATGGTGTGGTCATCCTTTCTTGATTTCCTTTGAGCAAGTCATGGAGCGATGACTACTATGAGGGTTTTGTTAGGTAGAGGTTGGAAGTGGTTGGGGACAAACAATCCAAAGTGGTTTTGTATATACATCTATGTACTCTTTGAAAGGATTAATCTAGAAATCAAGGTTTTGAGTTTACCTACACATGGTTTTGTGGTGGCAAGTTGCAGCTTGATAGTACATTCTATTTTTGGGGTGTAATACATTGATAGGAAGCTTGATTGATTGTTTATAGGTTGTGAGAGAAAGCTGCACCTTCAGATCTGATGTTGTTCAAAATTCTATGTGCCAATGTGAAGCTCTTGCCAAGATAGGCTAGAATTGATATTATGTGCTGATCTTAAGTGCTAATTTGGATTCAATTTGATTATTTGTGCAGCCTCCATCACTTTCTAATCAGTTTGTGATTAGCTCAAGTACTTTTGCTCATATTTTCAGAATCTATGGTGCAAAGGAATACGGCCTTGACAAATTTCTCAATCTTGTGACCTTCTTGGCATATGTTTGCAAGTAAGGTCTCAATCTAATCAACAATAATTTGAGGACATTGGCTAGTTGGCTTGGGTGTACTTGTCTTGGACATAACGAGGATGATTATCACTTCATCACCTGCAAACAATGAGCCTTGAATGTTAGGGAAAATCGGTCGATCAAATGAATGAATACATGAGTTGCACATAATTTGCTAAGCCACCTTGCAAAGTCAGGTCAATGTAATCGATGGGAGTGAGGTGGTAGAATGCCCTTGAAGCGTGCATTCCAAATCTCTAGTGCTTGCTCATTTGAATTTTGAGCCAATGCAAAAGTGACTCTCCTTGTGTGATGTTACGAGCTCGTAACCAGTGCCGAACCCTAGAGAACACAGATAGGTCAGATACCACAGTCAGGGTCGTGTCCAGCGTACATGACCAACAGGGCAAGACAGTGTGAGTAGTGTGCCCCAGCACGGTCCATAGCCATGGCGGGCCTAACACAGCCTAGGGACCCTGTCAGCAGGATAGGGCCCCCAGTTGGGTCCCGACGTGCAGTCGGGCACGTCAGTGCCACGTGGCCGACACTTGGCAGTAGCATGCTACCAGTCCTCACACTGGGCTAGGAGGGGCTTACTCTATATCAGGGAGTAGGCAAGGTTGGGTGGATCAGTTAGTTTTTGCCCTACTGTGGTGTTAGGATCTATTACACTGGTATCAGAGCCATCTCCATCCTAGGGAGTTTAGGACAGCAGTAGAGAAAGCTATCAGAAGATAGGAAGTGTTTCTCAGATTCTCAGAGAGGAATAGAGGAGGAGGATCGCTGTAGGAGCAGCCTTCAAACTTCTGATTTCCACTGAGAAATCACAGTAGCAAGGAGTTAGATTCCAAGTGTAGGTAACTCGCTGAAAAAACAGCTGTTTCTCACTGAGTTCAGAGGATTCTCTATAGTTTTCCCAGCGAAATTAGAGTAGGAAGAAGCCAGCACCTCCATCGCTGTACAGTCAGAGTCCTACATCCGATTTCCAGGGAAAAAGTCACTGGTTCTCAGCGAGTTGGAAGCCAAAAAAGAGGAGCAGGGCCAACGCTGCCAGTGCTTCTGAAAGTCTGGTTTTTCAACAAGTTTTTGGGCCCCAACGTCAGAGATTTGGAGCAAGAGGATTCCTACCAGATTAGCGAGTAGGAGACTTCTGAAATTTCAGAACTCAGAAGGGTTTTTGGACTTCAGATTTGCCTTTTTGTGGACAAGTTGGATTGTAATCATACCAGCGAGCTACTATCCTCAAAAAACCGGGAAATTTAGTACCGTTTTGAAGCCTCAAACTGGCATTTTTCGGAACAGCAGGTCTGAAATCTTGGGGAAAAGAGCTGAAAGGGTTCCTCTTCATTCTTTCTTTGGAAGTACAGTCCTCAGAAACAGCTAAGTCATCTTTCCTTTCCCTTGTACAGTTGTAAATTAGTCTTAGACTTTTTTCCTTCAGAAGTTAAGGTAGCTCTCTTTCAGTTTCGAAGATGACCACTCCTCAGGGACCTGATCAACCCCAGGAGAGAGGCTTCGACAAACTTGAAACAGAAGCCTTGGCTTACAGAAAAGGGAAGGAACCTATGGAAGTAGAAGAACAGGAACAGTTCGCCGAAGAACTCGACGAACTGGTTACCAAGGAGCAGTTCCTCCAATTGGTAACAGAGGTGGATGAACTGAAACTGGCATTAGCCAATTTCAAGTCCAGTGTGGACGACTCGTTCGCTGAACTCAAAAACTTGATTTTGAGTTCCGCGAAAGGAAGCCTTCCCTCCACTTCTCAGTTATCCCCTTCTCCACTTCCATCAGTTTCGGGTGAGACTTTACGGTCTCACCCCAGTGTTTTTAAAGATTTAAAGCCTCCTACTTTTAATGGGGAAGAGAAGGATAGAAATGCAGATATTCTACAAACCTTCCTCAGCAAATGGAAGAACATTCATGCTCTTAAACAGACCCCTGACCATTTGCAAGCAATTGAGGCCAGTCTTTCTTTAGGGCCTATGGCCTATAAGTGGTGGTTAAATCTCCAGGAGACTGGGCAGACTCCCCGGTCATGGAAAGCTTTTGAAGAAGCTTTCCTAAGAGAATTTCTACCAGAGAATGAACTTGATAGAGCCTGGGAAGCCTGGGAAAGAACAGTAATGGACAAGTCCCTCATCCAATATATCTCGCAGTATCGAGAGGCAATTTTAAAGATTAAAAATATGGATGACTATCAAAAAATCAGAGGATTTGTCCGTGGCCTCAAAGATGAATATAAAGTAGAGGTCCAGAGAAACTCGCCTACTACCCTTGAGCAAGCTCTCAGATATGCTCAAATCTATGATGATTCAGTGGGCAGGAAGAGAGCGAGACAGCAACCACTTTCTGAGCAGCTTCCTCAGAAAGACTTTCAATTTAAAAAGAAATTTTTAAAAAGAAAGAAAGAAGATAAATTTAAAGGTGAAGCTCCTCAGAAACGCCCTTCACTCATACAGCCCGTAAAACCAGATGATTTTGAGAAAGCCAAACAAGAACGTTTGTGCTTTGTGTGTATGGGCAAGGGACACACAGTCAGACAGTGTCCCAAGGGGCCTTTCACTAAAAAAGATAAGAAAGATAAAAAATAAGTTCATCTTGTTCAGACTGTATGTTTCCCCAGTGACTCGGCAGCTTCCGAGATCAAAGTGTATCATGAAGATCATGAACACTGTTGCCAGCTGACCTCTGCAATGCTAGCGAGACCCTTCAGCTTTGGGCCGCATGACCTAGTACGTATGCATGGGAAAGTTGGTAACCAGTCAATAAGAGTCATGGTTGATGATGGGGCAACCCATAATTTCATCAACCACACCCTGGTTAAAAAGCTTAAACTACCAGAAGTACCTAGTCAGCATAGGTACATAGTTTCATTAGCTAAGGGTGAAGATAAAAAAATATGGGAAACTATGGTAAGTAAGTTAAATCTTGGTATTCAGGGGTACCAAGATCAAATAAACTTTCAGATAATGCACCTGGATCGAACAGACATTGTTCTCGGGAGAGATTGGCTCTACAGTTTAGGACCTTCCCTCCACAGAAACTATCAGGAGAACACCCTCAGCTTTCAGTATAAAGGCCGAGAGATCCAGTTGCATGGGGAGCATGATGTTCCCAACAGCCCTATGGTCTGCAGTTCAGAGCTCTGTCAGCTAATCGGAGACGAAGACCATCAGGTATTCTTATGTGACTTTCAGTTTATTCCTGAAGTTTCTATTTCCAGTTCTATTCAGCAGAAAATCAGTAAATTAGAAACTTTATTGTCTAAATTTAAAGATGTTTTTCCTGAAGATTTACCACATGGTTTACCACCTAGCAGAGAGGTAGATCATGTAATAAACCTAGTACCAGGTACAGCACCTGTTTCTAAACCTCCGTATCGGGTCAGCCGAACAGAGGATGAAGAAATAACTAGGCAGTTAACAGACTATCTTGGGAAAGGCCAAATTCAGACCAGTAGTTCACCATGGGCCTCACCAGTCCTATTGGTGAAAAAGAAGGAGGGGTCTATGCGTCTTTGCGTAGATTACAAAGCCCTCAATAAAGTCACAATTAAGAATAAATACCCTATGCCTCGGGCAGACGAGTTGTTTGATCAACTCGACGGGGCTAAGTTTTTCAGCAAAATAGACCTCAGATCGGGATATCATCAAGTCCGTATAAAATCGGAAGATGTCTCGAAAACAGCTTTTAGGACTCGTCACGGTCATTATGAGTTTAAGGTGATGCCATTTGGGCTCACAAATGCTCCAGCTACCTTTATGACCTTGATGAACAGTGTCCTCAGACCATACTTGGGTAAATTTGTAGTCGTATTTTTAGATGACATCCTCGTTTACAGCAAAACCAGGAAGGAGCATCTAAAACACCTCAGAAAGGTGTTTCGACTGCTCAGAAAGCATAACCTTTATGCTAAACAATCCAAGTGTGAATTCTTCGTTGAAGAAGTAGCATATTTGGGTCACATTATCTCTTCAGATGGGATTAAGATGGACCCAAATAAGGTTAAAGCCATACTCAGTTGGCTGAGACCTCAGAATATTTTGGAACTTCAAATCTTTCTTGGTCTGGCGGGATATTACAGACGATTTGTCAAGGAATATGCTCAGATAGCAGTCCCTATGACAAATCTCCTTAAAGGGAAGGGAAAGGAGTTCATTTGGGAGTCCGCACAACAGGAGAGCTTTGATGCTCTCAAAACAGCCTTAGCTACAGCACCAGTTTTAAAGGTCGTCGACCCCAATCAGCCATTTGTGGTCGAAACAGATGCTAGCGACTTTGCAGTAGGTGCTGTGCTAACTCAGGGTGGACGACCAGTTGCGTTCGAGAGTAAAAAACTCGAGCCAGCACAGACTAGGTATAGTGCCTATGAAAAGGAACTCTTTTCTATAGTCCATGCCCTTAAGACTTGGAGGCATTATTTGTATGGTGCCAACTTTGAGGTCCTGACAGACCATGAGAGTCTCAGATACCTTTGCAATCAACCTGAGCTTAGAGGTCGGAAAGCTCGTTGGGCAGAGTTGATGCAAGAGTTTGACATGTCTATCAGATATAGGCGTGGAAAATTCAATACAGTAGCAGATGCCCTTAGCAGAATGCCTATGATAAACGAGCTGAGTTTTACTCAGATTCGTAATGAGTTACTCGAGTCCTTGAGAGGGAAATGCCAGCATGATGCATTCTTCTCTATTATCTGGAACTCAGTCCAGAACAGACAGTTACAGACTCCAGAACCAGTTCCCGGGGCTGGTGCCAGTTCATCCAAGAATACGGCAGCTTTCGTTGAGGATGATAATGAGTCCGAGTATACGTCGTCAGACGACGTTGAGGATTCTGAGCCTGTATTACCCAAGCAAACCCCAGTGGTTGAGGGTCAGTTGACTCAAGGATTCAAATGGAAACAGTATTCCATTCAGGATGAGTACTTGCTCTATAGAGATAGAGTATGTGTCCCCAATTCAGAGGATTATAGGCAACAGGTCCTATATGAATGTCATGACAATCCTAGCGCGGGACACCCAGGCATACAGAAGACCTATGAGCTTCTTCGTAGGCAATTTTTCTGGCCCAATATGAAAAAGGACGTCCACCAGTATGTAACCAGTTGCCAGAAATGTCAAGTAAATAAAGCAGAGCGTTTAAAGGCAGGAGGGTTGTTGCATCCCTTAGAAATACCAGCTGGTAAATGGGAGAGTATCTCCATGGATTTTATAGTAGGCCTGCCTAAAACCCAAAAGGGTAATGACGCTATATGGGTCACAGTTGACCGTCTGACCAAAATGGCTCATTTTATTCCGACCAAAACAACCGTTAGAGCTCCAGAGTTAGCGAGGTTGTTTGTAGACGGGCTATTTAAATTGTACGGTCTACCTTCCGGCATAGTCAGCGACCGGGACAGTAAGTTTACTGGAAATTTTTGGAAGGCAGTATTCCATCATCTCCATACTAAACTTAATATGAGTACCACCGACCATCCACAGACGGACGGTCAAACAGAAAGGGTAAATCAAGTGCTGGAGGATATGCTTCGTGCATACGTCAGCAAGAGGCAGACTAATTGGGAGGAGTATCTCTCGATATTAGAGTTTGCTTACAACAGTACCAAACATTCAGCTACGGGATACAGCCCATTTATGCTGATGTACGGTTTTCAGCCACGCTCACCCACAGCTGTAGGGTTTAAACAAGAAAAAGTTGAAGCAGCCAGAAACTTTTTAGAAGACCTAAACCAGATGATAGAACATGCTAAGCGTAGCATTAGACAATCCCAGGATCGAGCCAGGCATTATGCAGATCCACACAGACGGGATGTGCAGTTCTCCACTGGTGAGAAAGTCTACTTGAGAGTCCCAGTTGACTCTAAAACCCTCAAATCAGGAGTGTGTGCTAAGTTGTCTCCAAGGTATTGTGGTCCCTTTACCATCAGTAGGAGACTAGGCGAGGTCACTAATGAACTAGAACTCCCACACAGCAGTAAGGTTTTTCCAGTTTTTCATGTAAGTCAGTTACGAAAAGCCTTAACCAGATCAGATAATCTGGTAGGGGACAGTGTTCTAGTTCTCCCATTGGATCCTCAACAACCTCCACATGAACCAGAGGAGATTCTTGATAGTAGAGAGACGCAGACTCGTCATACTCTATACCGAGAATATCTGGTTAAGTGGAATGATCAGCCTGTTGAGAATGCCACTTGGGAAAGAGGCAGCGTCCTTCGCAAGATTTTTCCAGACTTTGTCTTAGAGGACCAAGACGGTTCTTAAGGGGGAGGGAGTGTTACGAGCTCGTAACCAGTGCCGAACCCTAGAGAACACAGATAGGTCAGATACCACAGTCAGGGTCGTGTCCAGCGTACATGACCAACAGGGCAAGACAGTGTGAGTAGTGTGCCCCAGCACGGTCCATAGCCATGGCGGGCCTAACACAGCCTAGGGACCCTGTCAGCAGGATAGGGCCCCCAGTTGGGTCCCGACGTGCAGTCGGGCACGTCAGTGCCACGTGGCCGACACTTGGCAGTAGCATGCTACCAGTCCTCACACTGGGCTAGGAGGGGCTTACTCTATATCAGGGAGTAGGCAAGGTTGGGTGGATCAGTTAGTTTTTGCCCTACTGTGGTGTTAGGATCTATTACATGTGAGGAACTGGAGCACATAGCATTGATCCACACAAAAGGAGGAACATGCTAAAGTTTGCAACTAGTAAGAGAGAAAGGACTGTTCATGAGGCACCTCAGCTAAGAACACCCATACGAGCAAGACAGGGTCCAAGGTGATATGATAAGATCGCTTCAAAGAAAATGACTTATTATCTCACTTAAGAAATGTATCCCATACCGTCCGTCAAATTGTTATGCGTTCTCACTTATCTCAGTCAAATGACAAATGCAACCTCTCAAGGTGCTAGCTTGAGAACCATGTTAGTTCATATTGAGAATATCCCAAGCTTATTTTGAAATTTGGGCAGAGCTTAAATGCCCTATTTGAGTGTCTCAAACATTCAAGATGATTAAGGCAAAGGCTGGCTGTCAGGCACCTCATTAAAAAACATGTAAATAAATACAAATATGTAAAGAAGTATGTATGCCACATCAAAGGCAATTTGATGAAAAAGGGAGTATCTAAAACTTAACACGTAACACATAACAATTATCCTTTGTGAAATAACGAGTAAGATTTTTGTAACATTTAGAGCAATTAACAATTTGGAAGAGTAGACTGTAAGATCTTGATACAAGTAGGTTGCGCTCTTTCTTTATGCTACAGACAACATTGTATCCTCGCGGTAAGGTGGCGTCTTCTTTTGAATAGAATTTCAGTCATTGCTGCAATGGATACTCTGTTATGTTGTGCTCTGTTGATCTATCTTTGCTGTTTTTTCTGCAAGCAGCAGTAGTTTTAGTTCTGCGTTTATTATAGGGACTGAATGCCTTCACAGATAGCAATCGCTTATCGATGATTGCTGCCATTCACATAATCCTTTGGATGACCCATCAGATGTACAATTTTCTGAAGATTGATGCCCTACATTCTGTTTTACTATTGTTATGATTAGTATTAACTAATCGAACTGATATAACTTACCAGCTGTGCTTGCTTCCTCGTAGTCTTTCTGTCCACCATCTCTTACAAGTTGTTCTTGGGCACCATACCATTTTCTTAACTTTGGACCTCCTGCAGGATGATAACTTATCAGAACAGACCATCCCCACCTGAGTTCTATGATTTATTTCATGAATATACTCCCGCAAAAAATACCTGAGCTCTGGCTTCAATCAAAAGCTAAACCAAAGAATCAACAGCCACATGAGCGAAAAAGCTCATGTAACTCCTGCTCAAAACTAGCATTGAAAGGATGACTAATACATACTCAACGATAAACTAAGCGTCACAAATGCAATGGAAAACTTTACCTTCAATATAATCCAGGAGGCGATCGCCAAAGGAAATAGGCTTGGTCTTGGCATTTCGATCCGCATCAGGCTTTGAAGACGATGCATGAAGTATGGGAGAGCGCAGCGGTGCTGCTCTCACGCCTCTTGGAGCTGTAATGAAGGCTTGCTCGTAGGAGGTAGTGAGAGACGAGAAAGGGAAGGAGGAGGAAGAGGAAGCGGCAGCCATCGCCACCAGAAAACAAAGGAAAGGAAAGAGAAAGGATTGAAGAAATGGATGGCTCTTATAGTTTTTCTTTTGATTTGTATGAAAAGAATAAGAGTCCTTGTATACTTTGACGTAGCAGTTCGATTCCCGGTCAACCTCACAAGGGAGTGAAACCATTGAACCAAGGGAATGCAATAATTGGTTTTTGGCTTTGTGGGTGATGATAAGTGTGTTAAAGTGGTAAGCTTGCCCCACTTACAAGTTAGCACTTTCAGCTTACAAGTTAGCACTTGTCAGTCAGTCAGTGCTAATTGAAGCTGATGAAAAGTGTGTTGCCCCACTTATAGCGAACTCACACAAGTTAGTTAACGGATTCAGTTAGCACTAACTTGGATTAGACCATTTTGTGCTTTTCACTAACTGATGTGAAATAGGTTCCTTACGCTAACTTGTGTCTCAGTCAAGCTAGGTCCCAACGGTCAGAGTTTGTTGCCTCTCTCCTCTTCCAACTGCCAACGTCTACAAGCTTCCCCTCTTCTCCTCCTCCATGGCAACTCTTCTCCTCCCTCCAACTGCCAACGTCTACAAGCTTCCCCTCTTCTCCTCCTCCATGGCAACTCTTCTCCTCCCTCCAACGTTGCTCCTCCCTCCATCATTGCTCTCAAAACCACCACCCTGCTCCACCTCCATCGTTGTTGGGACTCTTGCTCCATCGATGCTCCATGCTCCTTGCTTCATCACAAAATCCTTGCTCCATCGCAAATCCCTGGTCCATTGCAGCTGCTCCAACGCTACTCCATCCTTGATCCATCCCTGCTCCCTGCTCCATCGCAGCTCCCTACTCTTTCCTCCATCGTTGCTCCATCTGTTGTAAAGCTGACTCAGGTGCACCCAGCGTGCCCTGTAAGACTCTAAGGAGTGACGCTCCCTAAGGTCCCAGAGCAAGTTAGAACGTCAAGGACTGAGCCTCCGACCTGTGGTGAGCCAGTCAAGTAGTCACAAGTCATGAGCTAGCTCCGGAGCTCGAGTCATGGCCTAGTCAGGAAGCAAGTTGATTCTGTCGCCGGGACGGCTCCCGGGACCCATGTCCGGGAGCCAGACTGATTCTGCCAGGCTTGCCAGGCTTAATCAACAAAGTAAAAATTAAGTCCTAAAAAGTGTGCTTTACCAGAAAGCACTATGTTTCAGAACAGAGGGGATGCGCCGAATCAGAGCAGAACTATAGGGGGAGTCTGGTAGACAGAAACTTGGGCAGCTCAACCAGCGCCAGGAATCTAGTCACTAGGTCTCAGCTCCCTCTACCAGCACGAGCCAGGCACAATGCCCAACACGTGTTGGTGGCCCCGAGACCGGTCAGTCTATGTATGAATGTAATCTCTTCCAAATCTAATAAAGTTGATCCTTGGGGATGATTACCATTTCGGTTTCGCCTCCAGGACTGGTCCAAGTGGAAGGACCCTTACTACAACCTTTTTGCTTCGTCGGCGCCTAAGGGTCCACGTCACCGACGTGTGGCTTGCCGCTATGCCAATTGGTCAGTTTGGTGACCACTATGCCTTGGGTTTCATGTGTGGCTTGTCTTTGCCTTTGGTTACCTTTTGGGGACGGATTCTGAGTTGGCTTTCGGGTTGATTAGGATTCCAGTTTTCTTAAGTCTGAATGGTTAAGCTTGTTACGTTTCTGAGTTGGCTTTTACGTAAGTGCATGATGGATGAATGTTAGACTTAAGCGCGTGTTGGGGAAACGGCTCAAGTCCCAGCGCCCTTTGAGGCGCCGGCGCAACATGTGGTATCAGAGCCGACTAGCCAATCAGCAACGCAAGTCTCACAAGGATGGCCACGTTTTGGGATTTGTCAGGACAACCGTTGTGCAAGGTGTTGCCCACAGTGTAAGCACGGGTGCGTCCACGGTCGGGATGGTCGGCAGAACGGGGGACTTGATGAGGCAAGGTGCTGCCCTTGAGGTGTAAGCAAGGTCAGTTCCCGCGGTTCGGGCCTGGCGCCGTCTGCACGTAGGACAGATGAGGCAATGTGCTGCCATTAGGTTGGTGAAAGCACGGTCTGTGCCTTGTGGGGTGCAGGGTGACATATTCGAACTGTACGGGTTAACCACTGATACAGAGATGCTGCTCGAATTTTGGTGTAAAGCACGGGTGGTTAGCTGCCGGTGCAGGATAGCTGCCGATCGTTTAGCTATAAGGGCTATCGACCAAAAAGTGGTGGGACGTGACTGAGGCAATGTGCTGCTTAATGGTGAAAGCACAGATGGTTAGATGGATGTTTCCCCGTGGGCTAATTCTATGATAGATTTGAGTGGGCGCGGCTAGGCAAAGGTCCTACGTCCGGTCTCAAGGGGAATGTGGCTTGAGAGGGATCCTCTGTGTTTGCTTTGGTTGGTATGTTTGTTTGTGGTGTGCTTGTTTGGACCTGAATAACCCCTGGTTGCTTACCTAATTCCAGGTGATCTGATCTAGTTGGGAGTTGAAGGAGGAGTTTGCATTTGTGGGTGGACGACATACAAAGTATGGAAAGGAGCTTCAATGGGGCAACCCCCAAGATTGGTTCAAGATTATTATTCCTATCTAGAAAGATCGCGGGGAGGAAGTCAGATTTCATGATCAACTCCGGAGCTTCACATAACTATATTTCAAGGAGCGTAGTGGAACAGTTCAGCTTGCTGACCAGAAATGTAACATCAACGCTCAAGGTAGAAACAGCAAAGGGAGCACTAAACGCAGACAAAGCAACATTGAACATCCCGGTGCAAATTGGGAGATGGAAGGCTAAACTTAGCTTTTTGATTTTAGAGATGGATGCCTTCGATGTAATTTTGGGCCTTCCTTGGCTAAATGAACATTGTATTGCAGTTTTGGATAGGAGCTCAAACTTGGTTCTCTTGGATTACAAGGGACAAATCTGTATGACAAAAGCCCTGTCTGGAGGGAACGCTAAGGGCACAGATATTGAACAAAATCTGGTTGCTGCATCTGTAATTAAAAGCATGGCGAAAGGGGAAAGGTCAAAGTGCTTTCTTTGTATCTGTAGAGAGGTTCCATAAGGGAAAAACGCACAACAGAAAACCTTGCCAAAGGAGGTGGTAGATTTGCTAGAGGAATTTAGCGATGTGTTTCCGGAAGAACTCCCAGCTAAGTTACCTCCTCGAAGACCAGTGGACCATAAGATTGAGTTGGTACCTGGAACAAAACCAACTTCACGAGCACCCTATAGAATGTCCCAAGAAGAGTTGGAACTGAAAAGACAGCTTGGTGAATTGATAGACAAAGGATTCATTAGACCCAGTGCTTCGTCTTTTGGAGCCCCAATGTTATTCGTGGAAAAGGCGGACAAGACACTGTGGATGTGTGTGGATTACCACATGCTCAACAAAGGTACCATCAAAAACAAGTATCCCATGCCTAGAATTGATGACCTGTTCAACCAGCTCAAACATGCCAGATATTATAGCTGAATAGATCTCAGATCTGGATATCACCAAATTCGAATAGCTAAAGGCGATGAGCACAAAACGGCTTTTCGAACATGGTATGGGAGCCACGAATTCAGGGTGATGCCGTTCGGTCGAACAAACGCACCAACCACTTTTTGTACGTTGATGAACAACATTTTTCAAGACTGCTTAGATGAATTTGTCATCGTGTACATTGACAACATCTTGGTGTTTAGTCGTAGCCTCAAAGATCACATTAAGCATTTACGGACGGTCCTCCAACGACTGAGGAAGAACAGCTTGTTTGCGAAAAGAGAAAAATGTGAATTTGTGGTAGAGGAAGTTGATTTCCTTGGACATGTTATAGGCTACGGACGAATTTGGATGGATCCTAAGAAGATCAAGACTATCTTGGATTGGCTGGCTCCTAAAACTGTTCACGACATCAAATCCTTTGTGGGCTTATATAACTTTTACAGGAGATTCATTGAGGCATTTAGCAAAATTGTGGCACCACTGTTGGAGCAGACCAAGACTCATCTGAAGATGCCATGGACACCGGAATGTGAAGCAGCGTTCCAAGAACTAAAACGACGAATCACTCAAGAGCCCATCCTTGCCTTACCGGACTTTAGCAAACCTTTCAAAATACATACAGACGCGTCGAACTTTGCTATTGGGGCCGTGTTGATGCAAGATGGAAAACCTGTTGCATATTTTTCAAAGAAATTGAGTGACGTAGAGCGACGATGGCCAACTCATGAAAAAAAAAAATGGTCACAATAGTTCAAGTAGTGGAGCATTGGAGACATTATGTGGCAGGAAAACCCTTTAAGGCGTTCACTGATAATGTATCACTCAAGTACTTCTCATCCCAAGGTATGCTCACGCCAAAGCAAATGCGATGGCAAAACTTTCTCTCAAAATTCAATATAGACATTGTACACATGGCGGGAAAGAACAATGTGGTGGCGGACGCACTAAGTAGACAGGAACACTTGATGGCAATGGTGACAACTCAGGTGACTGGCCTACTCCAAGAAATCAGGAAGAATTATGGTGCAGATGCGTTGGCGAAGGACTTAATGATCGAATTCCAGCTGGGAAAGCCTCATAAACATTTCACTTGGAAAGGTCAAATGGTTGTTTATAAACAACGCATAGTATATGTCCCAGACAACATCAATTTGAGGAAGAAAGTCTTGCGAGAACATCATGACGTACTAGCCGCCGGACATCCAGGGGTGAATTGCATGTATGAACTTCTCAAAAGAGGCTTCTATTGGCCAGGTATGTGGGCAGACGTTGAATCCTATGTGCAAACATGCCCAACATGTCAACAAGTGAAGGTGGAACCACTAGCTCCAACAGGACTACTCCAGCCATTACCGGTACCAGCATACCCATGGGATTCGGTGAGCATGGATTTTATTGTTCAACTACCACGGTGCCAAGGCTTCGACTCAATTTATGTGGTGGTTGACCGCTTTTCAAAGCAAGTTCATCTGGTACCAACTAAAAGTTCAGTGACAGCTGAAGAAGTGGCAAGATTATTTTTCAAATGTGTCTTCAAATACCACAGCCTACCTAGAATGATTATTTTTGACTGAGACACCAAGTTCGTCGGAAAGTTTTGGACTTGTCTATTTCACCTCGTGGGAACTAGACCAAATTTCAGCACTGCATATCACCCTCAGACAGATGGGCAAACGGAACGAGTCAATCGATAGATTGAACAATATTTACGAAATTATGTCGCTTGGGACCAATCCAATTGGGTCAACTACTTGGATATTCTCGAGTTTGCACATAACAACCAAGTGAACAGATCTTATAGAAGGGCACCCTTCGAGATAAGCAATGGTTGGCTACCGATTGTTCCAAGCTCTTTTCTTACAGGCGTGCGAGAAACTCCAGTACCCACTGTGGAAGAATTCATCAATGAGTGGCACACAAAGTTGACAGAGGTGAAGTCATTTTTAGAGCAGTCCCAAAGAAGTATGGCAGCTGACGTAAACCCACATCGACGAGAACTGGAATTTGAGGAAGGTGATCAAGTGTGGTTGAACACAAAGAACATTGCGTTACCAAAAGGTTTCTCTCATAAGTTCTTTCGACCTTATGCGGGGCCATATTATGTCACCAAGAAGATCAACCCAGTGGCTTACCGATTGGCGCTGCCATCCAACTTGGATATACACAATGTGTTTCATATCTCATTACTCAAACGGTACAAACCAGATGAGCAATTTGATTGGCAACACGAACTCCGTCACCCACCAACGACACTTGATGATACGAAGAGGCAGCTTGTACCAAAACAAATATTGACACATAGAAAGCGAACTGGCGTTCAACGTGAATATCTAGTGAAGTGGCTACGGGATCCACTCATTGAGGTTTCTTGGGAGTACGAAGACAAACTTAAGGAGGGAGCCCCTGAAGTACTGGCAGATTATCTGCAGAAGAATCAACGCAATAGCCGTTTTCCCAGATCGGCACACAAAGCACCACCTGGCTGCATGCCTCCTACATAAACACTCATGGCCATTCTGAAGTTCAAGGAACTTCCAGGTATCTTTCTTAAGTTTGTCAATAAATCACTTGCAGCTTTACACAAGTTTTACGTAAATGAACTTTATCTACACTTTTCATGTGCTACTGCCAATGTATTTTTAATTCAAAGTTGTTAAGGTCGGTGAATTAAGCCCGTGCCATACGTTCTAGGTCTAGTTTGGCCCTGATGAGGACATCAGCTTTTTCAAACGAGGGGAGGATGTTGTAAAGCTGACTCAGGTGCACCCAATGTGCCCTGTAAGACTCTAAGGGGTGACGCTCCCTAAGGTCCCAGAGCAAGTTAGAATGTCAAGGACTGAGCCTCCGACCTGTAGTGAGCCAATCAAGTAGTCACAAGTCATGAGCTAGCTCTGGAGCTCGAGTCATGGCCTAGTCATGAAGCAAGTTGATTTTGACACCGGGACGGCTCCCGGGACCCATGTCCGGAAGCCAGACTGATTCTGCCAGGCTTGCCAGGCTTAATCAGCAAAATAAAAACTAAGTCCTAAAAAGCGTGCTTTTACCGAAAAGCACTATGTTTCAGAACAGAGGGGGTGCGCCGAATCAAATTTTTCTTTGCAAAGGTTTAGTAAATTGCTAGCTCTTCAATTGATTTCTAGCAACTTTGGTGATGAAGCTTGGGTATCTGCAATAAATGGCTATGCAGGCAGGGTCTTCACCCTGTGAAAGGTTCACCCAGTGGGCAACTCCATGGTTTCAAGATCAATGTCTTTGTTGTCTATGAGAATTGACATCCAAATTGTTTGGTGTTGACAAATCATGTCAGGTGCCTTTCAATATCCCAAATGCATGCTCGATATGAAGATGGCCACGGACATATTTCTTGTTGTAATATTTTTGTAACAATGACAAGCCACCCTCTCCCTCACCACCATAAGGGCACATGAGCCATGGGGCTTCAATGTAACCCTGGTCGTCCAAAACATATGGGAGCATCTAACACCACCATTGATCAAAACTTGAGGCCTGTTGAGCATCTCTCCACTTCTCACTTTATCGTAGAAACTCGACAATCTAAGCAGCCGTCTATCATTCATAAATCTTGCGAAACCAACAAAAATATTTGTGAACCTTCTGTTTTTGTTACAAATGGCTTGGAGTAGTTGATATGCATTTGCTTGCAATTGAAGTAATCCAAAGCCATGGCCCCCACATGTTTTATTATTGGGATGTGGCAACCATCTATGGCACCTTGACAGTTCGGCAAACTGCATATGCCCATAAAACCTTGCATGACATTTTGCATTGCACCTCTGATGGGCCAAATGACCCAAGGTCTAATTGATTGCCCTTACAACCTAGCAAATAGCTCGAGACACTGTGCTTCTACCAATCCCAAAAAACTTTGACGTTGCACCACAAATTGCACCTTTTGCCAATTTAAACGATACCAAAGCCACCTGGATATTGACAGAGACAGGTGCTCTAGATTTTGTACGTTGTTTGGCCAAGGGCGGAGTAAGAACTTTGCAAAGCCATTCACAAAAACCTTTCAGCATGTGAAAAAGGGACTTCCATCTATTGTTCTCATAGCAATGCATGATGAACTTGTCACCTAAGTCGGTGTCTCTTGGCTTAACCCACCACATACCATCGTCGTGATTCGTTGCCATGGCAATTGCGTACATGGTGTATTTTACAAGCACCAAGCCTCATCCCATTCATCCTGGTCCTCAATTTGTTGCAACTGGCCTTGTTTGAAACTCGTAGAAGCATTTGAGCTTGATGATAAGAGAGATGGAAAGAACCTTGGCATTGTTTGAATTGCCATAATGCACCGGCCCATCAAGAAAAGCAATAGTTCTTGCTCCTGTGGGTTCACTATGATGGAAAAGGGTGATGTAACAAGTTTTTCAGATGGAGCTTGGTTGTCATTAGTGCCGGGGAAATTGGTGAAAGGTTCCCTCGGTGCGTGCACTACTGGTAACTTAGTAAGCGAACACAATTATGAAGTTAAGTTTAGAGCTAAGTGCGCGGTGATAGCGGAAGCTAGAGCAGACAATCAGACAAAGCAATCAAAAGGTCAGACAGAGAGCGGAAAGCATTGCAAATACTGACAGAACCTGAATGCAGAACTAGATAGCACTTTATTCAGATTGATTGTAATGAAATACAAGTCAATAATGTAGATAAGCACAAGATAATAGCGGGCGAAACCGCGTGCTCACAAAGCTAACTACAATCTATAAAAGCTATGAGCTAATACTGACGATTCGTTTAAAGAGGTGAATCAATGCATGAAAGCATCTATTGTGTCTGTCTCATCAAATTTGATAATCCGTGTTCTTGATCATTGATCGATTGCATACTTCTACCTTGTATATAAATGATCTATGTGCTATTTACATTTATGCAGATGAGTGTACAAGAGATGGCGTGGAGCCGTTGCACCGTCAGGGAGAAAATTGTGGCTGCTGTCATTGTCAAGTTGGTTGCGCAGTACAGAGGATGAGCGTGAGGAGGTCGATAAGTCGGGCTTCTCCGATATGTCGACCAAGTTGGGTCTACCCGATAGCTCGTCCAACTCCCATATGTCGGCCATCTTCTCTTGCTCGTCCAGTAGTTGAACTGTGCGACAATGCAAGTAAATATGCAACAATGAATGGAACTAGATTAATATGGGATTTAGGAGAGTAGAGGAGGTAAATCCAACACCCCCCCTTAATCTGGATCCATGAATAATTTGATCTTCAGACTAAGCAGTGCACAAAATTTGACTTGATCTGTGAATGATTTGATCTTCAGACTAAGCAGTGCACAAAATTTGTTGTGTGCGTCAATGCTCAATGCCTTGGTGAACACATCTGCAACCATGTCCTGCGTCTAACAGGACGTTAAGCTCACCTCTATGTCGAGAATCTTGCCCCTAATATCGGATTTCAATTTGCTTACTCCTAGAGTGAAATCTAGAGTTGGCCGATAAGGCAATTGCACTTTGAAAAACACAAAATATGATTGTCGGGGTAAACTGGTTCAAACTAATGTCTGCCAGTAAATTTCTCAACTGAAATGCCTCTTTAATGGATTGAGAAGCAGTAATGTACTCTACTTCTATAGATGAAAGAGCAATAGAGGTTTGCTTACAACTATTCCATGATATAGGACCACCATTGAAGAAGAATGTAAATCCAGATGTGGATTTACGATTATCTACATCTCCTCCCAGCTTGCATCGAAAAATCCACTAAGTCAATGAAGATTGTCGTTGTTGACTTCTCCATAGCAGATGCATTGGTCCACAATAGCTCGTATTATCTCATGACTCTTATAAGAGCCTTCCAATGGGTAATGCCAAGATTGGCCATGAATTGGCCGAGTGAGCTGACTGGAAAAGCAATATCAAGTCTTGTGCAGACCATTGCATACATGAGAGATCCAAGTATCGATCGATAAGGATACTCTCTCATCTGCTCCTCTTTCTACTTGGTCTAAGGACATGGGTCCTTCGACAATCGTAGGCCTGTTGGATCCATTGGTGAGTGAGCTAATTTACAATCAATCAGATTATATCTGATGAGAACATTTTGAAGATACTTTTGTTGAGTAATAAACATTAGTCGTCTCGCTCTGTCTATGTGGATTTGAATGCCCAGACAGAAGTGAGCTTCACCAAGATCTGTCATGTCGAACTCAAAAGAAAACATTTGTTTAGCGTCCTTCACCAGATTGGTACAATTGTTGAAAAACAATGTATCATCTACATACAAGGTGATAATTATAAATGATTGTTGCACTGACTTGAAGTAGACATTACTATCGGTCGTGCTTGGTTGAAAGCCTTGTCGGATGAGGAATGTACCGATCCTCTAGAACCAAGCTCTAGCTGATTGCTTCAAGCCATAACGTGCCTTGTGGAGTTTGTAGACATTATGCTTCATACCTTTTTTTATGTATCCTTCAAGTTGTGGCATATAGATGTCCTCTTCAATGACTCCATTCAGATAAGCTGTCTGTACATCAAGCTGATGTACTTCCATGTCAGTTGATGCAACATACGATAAGCGGGCTCGAATTGATGAGTGTTTGACTACTGGACTGAAAGTCTCATTGTAGTTAATGTTAGGGACCTGAAAAAATCCTCCTGCTACTAGACTTGCCTTCCTTCGATCAATCGCTCCGTTGGCATTGCATTTGATTTTAAAAACCCATTTGCAATTGATGAGATTGCAGCCAGTAGGAGCTTCAAGTAGTGACCATGTCTGGTTCTTGATCAGAGAGGATTACTCTATGTCCATTGCTTCTCTCTAGAGATCGGAGCCTGGTTGGCTAAGTGCCTCATCGACTAATGTCGATTCCTGCATTAAAAGACAAGCAGACTCAGGAGTATACCTTGTGGGCTGTGTGCGCACTCGACGCTTGAGCCAGTGGCTTGAATAGTCATGTTGGTGAAAGGCGTTGAAGGTTGACTTGGAACTATGTCTTTGCCTAGAAGATTGATGAACTGATCCTCGATAAAGACTGTATCCCAGCGGAATAAGATCTGCTGGGTGTCGAAATCGTACAGCTTGTAAGTGTTGTCAAATGAAGTGTATCCGATAAAGATTGTCTTGAGACCTTGCAAATTTCTTCTTTATCTCTTTCGGGATTTGCGCGTAGGCGATACATCTCAACCCGCCCGGCTTGTATTTCGTGTTCAAAGCAGAAGTGTTTAAAAAAAAGGAGGTCTTTTGACCTTCCTAATAAAGCCGAAGATCCTAAAATTTTCTCTCCTTCTAGAAATCAGTCTTCTCCTCCTCCTAAAATTTCCTCTCCTCCTAGAAATCAGTCTTCTTCTCCTCATAAAATTTTCTCACCTACTAAAATTTTTTCTCCTCCTAGAAATCAGTCTCTTTTCCCTCCTTAAAATTTTTTACCTTCTAAATATCCTAAATCTCATCCTCCTAAATCTCATAAATCTCAATCTCCTCCTACTTCTCCTCATATTAGTTCACCCACTAGAGCATCAGGAAAAGAGGTAGATAATTTTGTAGATTTAAAAGTTGAATCAATTTCAAATGACAATTCATTCCATGGTTTATCTGTATTACTTTCTGCACCCCCTGCACTTGCTTTCGTAGATTCTCCTCAATATGATGACCAATTGTTAAATACTTATCTTAAAGGTCTAGGTCCTAGATATAGTTTTTAGATGCCGGAGACTAAAATGGGTCTTCCATTTAGTAAATTAGATACATGTGAATTAGAAAGTAGGAATAACATGTTAGGAGACAATGTAGGAGGGGGGGCATTCAATATTGGATGGAGTTTTTCTAGACCCCATTGTTTATAGAAGTCGCATTGTTTGCCTTACAATTCATGGCTGCCTTTGACTTTCCTGATTTTAAAGGTCTGCATGCTAATATGCTTCAATACGTCAGACTGGGGACTCCAATACACGTTCTCCTATACATAACCAAGTAAGTTACTTTTCAAATTTCATTAAGATGATTTTTTCATATGAATTGTGATTTTATATATATTTTCAAAAACATATTGTTTTTTAATTGCAGTGAACACTGGAGCTTATATGTGCTATTCTTATATGTCAATGATGAGGGTGTGTGAAATCCAAGTTGTCTAAAGATGAACTCTATTACACACACCCACAAAATAGCGAGGAGCCATATCAAAAAAATTATGGAACTCTTTCCAGTACCAGGTGCAACAACCTATACGAAGCTCAAAATGGTTGATGCAGAGATAAGAATTTTTTGATACCGGTTCGAAACGTGCTTTTAGTGTTTGTAGATTACCAAGAGCATATCGCACGCATTGATTTGATATTCCATCAATATTTTTCTTGATATCGGTTTGCGCGCTTGTCGCCTTTGTAGATTTTAATATCATCTCGTGCGCGTTGATTTGATATTGCAATTTTGTTACTAACTTTTATATATATTTGAATACTGCAGTCCTCCCAACAGGTTCATTCAGTCAGCTGTGGTTGGTATATTGTATTCAATGTCAAATGTTTTTTCAATTGGCTTGCACAACAAGATAAGCTTCTAAATCTATTGGAGGTAATCCATTAGTTAACAATAACATACAAATATTCATAATTTCTAATAACTTATTCTTTATTAATAACATGTACTTGTGTTTTTGTTTTTTTCAATTCAAATGCCTGAAGGTATCTCCAATGGAGATAATGCATTTTTGGTAGGAGACTGTTTCAATTGCAGAGTGTTCTCCACCGAAGTTACTTCCAACTGGACAAATGGATTTAGAGATCATAGAATAGAATGACCCTCAAATTAAAAAAATGATACTCAAGTTGAGCGGTTCATATATTATCAATCAATTTGTGTACGGAAAAGTATATTACATAATAGAAAATTATATTTTTCAAATTCTATGGATATTTAATTTCGATGGATGTTCATATGTCTTTGTATTTTATATGCTCTTCCTGCCTTGCTCTTACTTGCACAAGAAAAATTGTTTAAGTTCATTTATCTTGTAAAACTGATTAACTAAGAAATAGAAAAAAAATGAAATTTTCATATGGCATAACTTACCTTTACACCATTCAATCGAAAATGATAGTACTGAGGTAGATCGAATTGCAACATGTCTAGTTCCGATCGAATGTGATTGAGACGCCAATCCTCCTCAACCTCGACCATAACAAGAATGTTGTCATTTCTTTTCAATGTTATTTGAAGTTGCTCTTGATGGTTTATTGCAAAATCTTGATCAAGTGGCTTCCACTTATTTTTGCATTTTATCCATCTTCTATAATACAGCAGCAAAGTGAGCATTTGTTTTTCGATGTGATATCTAAATATCATTGACGAGTCACATACTCTGCACTCAACTTGCTGATTTTGTTTCGTATCCCAACCATCATCCAACAATTTGGCGATTATTTCCTCACTCAAATCCTTACAAATAAACATTGTTTTCGTTCGCCGAACATTGCATTTGGAAAAAAAATCAACAAAAATAGAAAAAGAGAGATACATAATCTATTATTTTTTGAACCAGTGTTACATTTTATTATACTCCATATAAAGTCTAGATCGAAAACTTTCTGAAATTGTTGAATCTGGAAAAATCCATTCCTCACTCAAAAAATCTGGTAGAGGTTATGGCTCTAATCTACTCACTAAACCATTTCTATTAGGGCTATAGGTGTGATCATAAAAAAAAAACTCCTGACTCTAAAAGGGATTTTGGAGATCGACCTCTATATTGTAAAATATCGATATCAAAATGTATGACATCAATTATTCCTGCAATCAATTGAACTGGTTGCCATTCAACAAAATTTGATGGATGCAGATCTACAAAACCAACAAAAACATCGTGAGAAAAATTTGATATAAAAAAAATGCTAATACTAAAGAAATTAAATATGAATATGCACATACTAATTGTATACTTACCATTGTATTTTCTTCTATCATTTGGATTCAAATCCTCAATGTTGAGCTCTTTGTGAAGATAAGCATGCTGAACTAAAACTTTTGTGATAGATTGACTGGCAGCTGATACTCTAAAATCCATTATCCTACCTTTCCACGAGCTTCTATATATGTTATTCGATCTTTTTCTTTTCCGAAAATCACCTTTTGAGGATGGATGCATCAAGATCCATTGATATTTATAATATATCCTTAGTATCCATTGATCTTCTGCATTATTTTCATTGCAAATATTGATTGCATCAATGGTTAGCCATTAGTCCAAAATATGTGCTCGCAAACTGAGAATGGTGAGAATGAAGAGAATGAGAGGTAAACCTATGAATGACAATCCAAAATGTCTATTGAAGCTAAGAATTGAGAGAACGAAGAGAATGAGAGGTATACCTTAGAATGACAAGAAGTTCCTAAACTACAAGGATTGGTTAACTAAAATTATATGACTATTGACGTCAAATCAACCTCGAGTGTACAAAGATGGGTAGCAAAAGAGTATTTGGGCAGTAACTATGGTCCAACTTCTGCCCGACGGGATATTTAAAAATCACGAATTTTTGGCTGGGACAAGCAAAAACAATTTACGTTCGTCAACCACTATTACAATTCATCACAGATGGACACCATTGATTGGGACACATAAGTGTTAAATTCGTGCGAAGTCAAAAAAAGCATCTTGACAAAGGCCCTATTTTGAGTTCTAATATCCCCTAATGTCTATCAAAGATTCCTTTGAGTCAAACGATACCGCATTACTTTCCACAGCCAGCAAAAAGATCTTACAAACTTTCAAATAGATGGTACTCATTGTGTTCAGGACAATAGTTCCATTGCTGATGCACAAATTTAAATGGATGGGCTCAGCACATTCTGATAATGTGGTGCTAACCACCTAGGTGCTAGGTTCGACATGAATTGACATGTCAACTGGGAACTTTTGTATAGTGCGGTCAACTGATAGGTCAACTGGGAAGTTTAGTAATAGTGCGACCGACGGGTCCAAGATATTCACAAGGGCCAATCATGCTCAATAATTTTCTTATCGGGATGACATGGCATCAATTTTCCAAGTGCAAGTTCAAAGTCAAGTGCTAGCTAGAAACTCGTGGACAACCAACAAGAATAGTCAGTATTGCTTACAAAAGTGTCTTATACAAATGGGATGCACACATATATTGAGTCCAAGATGACAATCTAACTTCATGACTATTGGCTATCCAACTACTTGACTATTGACTATCCAACTTTCTATAAGTTACATAGAAAGAATAAGGTACCTCCAATATGTCAAGTTGGGGTACTTAATGGCACAATTAGGCCTAGTGGACCCATGAGTCCCTACCAAGTTAATTTCATACTAACTTAGCTAATTCTAAGTTTAGTAGACCTACTATAATAAATGACCATGGTTACACAGCTCTCGATCTTTTGAGTCAAAGTAACCTATGGTAATGTAAGCAATTCCATTTACATTCCAACACCCTCCTTAAATGGAAATGCATAACATAAAATGAAGTAGCTTCTCGAAAGAGAAAAATGCAACTTGTTGTCCGAACTTCATGTCGCCAAATAAACTTTGCACCGAAGTAGTCGAAATCTCATCCCCAATCATGTCCAACATATAAAAGGAAAAGAATGCATGATAATGAAACATCAAGTCGAAGGGTGAGGATTTGCATGCTCCATCCGAAGAGGGAGCCAACATAAACTCGGCAATAAGTCGAAATATGGACTTGTAATCCATCATAGGCTCCCACATCAACTTCTTACCATAAGGACAATAAAAAAGAGTACCAGACTCTTTTGGCATCACATCCTCCCGAACCTTACCATCAATGACTTGCTCACATAGATTAGGCGATGTACCAACATCATGATGAAGAGTAAGTGTAGAACCAAAAAAATCAGCAAGAGGTACTAATTTTAAAGAGGCATGTGCCTTCTTTTTGTAGTAAGATATTTCTTTGCTGTCCTGAAAAGTCTCCAATAGCCAACAAGGAACTGTTATGGGCCATTCAACACTTTGCTGCCCAAAGTGTTCCCAACATGGACCATGTTGTCCATAATCTTCCGCAGGCCGTTCCCGAAGTATAATGGATTGCTCATGATGTAAAATAGGCTGTAAATGACCAAGACAAGATGACTGAACTTGCTGTTCAACGTCTTCATCATAAAAATTTGGCAAACTATCAAGAGATGCATCAATGATGGTGTCATCAAAGTTGTCCCTCGAAGAGGCATAGGATGACATAGAAGAATCTTCAAGTAATGAAAATTTCTCTCCAAACAAATGCTCACTCTTAACACTAATTGACACATGTTTACTCCCTCCTCGATTAGTACAAAATAGTTCCAAATTGAAAAGGTTTTGCATGAAATTTTTCACTAATGCATCCATGATATGCATTAACTTGCCGCAAGCTGAAAAAAGAAGATTGTTTCAACATCTGCTCAATGTATTGTTGTTGAGAGATGAAGATTCTAGCCCCATGTGGAAGATCAACAAGAACCCAAGTGTGGTTCTTCATTAGTGAGTTGTACTCCTCTTGCATCGCATCCTTCCAATATTCTACTCCTCTGGCCTGCTCATAGAAAACAGGTTCTACTGCACCATCCTCAATAGAAATAAGAGCAAAATTAGAAAAATCAGCAAATTCTACTGATTTAGTAGAGGCACGAGTCTTCCTTTCATAGAAATGATCCACTTTGTTGTCATGCAAAGTCTGCAACAACCATTTAGGGCCTGTCCAACAGCATTACCTTTGTCAACACTTTGTTGTCCAAAGTGTTCCGAACTTGGACTTTGCTATCCAATGTTTTCCGAACTTGGACTTTACTGTCCAATGTCTTCAACAGGGTGCTCTTCACCGGTTCTTTTTGATGAACTATGGGTTGCAAAATTGAAGAAGTAGTGGGCTGTCCACTAGAAGTTGATGGCAGTTCCTTCTATTCATGATTAGATGGCAAAACCAAATCTGGAAATATTTTAACATATGCATCATGGGAGAAGTCCCCTTTCATGACATGAGTGGGTGCAACATCATAGGAGGTCTTTTCATCAAAATGAACATCACGACTCACTATGATTTTATTAGTATCCATATTAAACAACCTATAGCCCTTGCTTTCTCTACTATACCCAACAAATATGCATTTAGCTCATTTATCATCAAGCTTGGTTCTTAGCTTATCGGGAATGATTAGCATGCATCGAGCCATCTCCATAATAGTGCAATTCTTTCTTTCGGTAACACCATTTTGTTGAGGTGTGTAAGGGGTTGTCATTTGATGATGGATACCTTTGCCTTGAAGATAAGTACCGAACGTATTCTTTATATATTCCCCTCCTGGGTCGGCACGTAAGATTTTCAAAAAGTGCCAAAACTGATTTTCTATCATTGCTAGAAAATCCTTAAAGCGTTGAAAAACTTCAGATTTTGCCTTCATAGGATAAATCCATGTAAATCTTGAAAGGTCATTAATAAAAGTAACAAAGCACTTACACCTTCCAATGGATTCGGTCCTCATTGAACCCCATACATCACTATGAACCAAATCAAATTTGTCATCAACTCTAATAGTTTCATCATTTGGAAAAGCTTGCCTTTGAAATTTTCCAAGTATGCATCCTTCGCATACATGTCCTTCGGGATGCTCAATATTAGGAATGTCTTCAACCATATTGAATTTCTTCAACATCTTCAAGCTAGCAAAGTTGAGATGTCCAAACCTAGCATGCCATAATTCAGCCAACTCCAAAGAATGTGAACTTGATGCAACAAGACAAAAAGATGATAAAGCTCTTCGCTCATAGGTATCCATAAGGAACAATCCACCACGTAATGTCCCTGAAGCAATGATCATAAGAGATCTCTTTGGGTCTTTGATAAGAGATTTTTCTTTTTTGAATTCCACAACCAATCCTTGGTTCATAATTGTAGACACCGAAATGAGATTCTTTTTTATTTTTGGAGCATAAAGTACATTACGAATGTACTTCTCCTCACCATTGGATAAGATAATGGGGATAACTCCAATACCTTTGATAGGATAAGAGGTGTTATCAACACCTTGAACTTTGCTTCCATCATGCGCTTTCACAAGCTTTGTGAAAACTTCTTTGTTATAAGTCATATGGCGTGTGGCACCGCTATCAATCACCCAATCAATAGATGAAAAAACAACAAGTTGTAAAGCTGAAGATGAGATGTTTTTTGCTGAAAAATCAGCAAGATTTGAAGTGGCAAAAATCTCGTCTTGAGAGAGATGAGATTATTAGTGACAAAAGCATAATCATTATTGAAAAGATTATCCTCCTTTCCAAATTGTTGTTCCAAAGTAATGATTGTGGTACTTGTATCGTTACCTTTCTCTTTTTCCTGTGCAAGCCTCTTCCTACATTCTTTGATGTGATGTCCAAACTTCTTGCAATAGTGGCACTTACCCTTCTTCTTGGAGTCTTGATCTTAGTTCCTTATATTTTTGATCATCTTTGGAAGTTTTGAAAGAAGGCTTCCCTTTCCACTTGCCTTTGCCTTTGCCTTTTGCAAAGAAAGCTTGATCTTCTTGTTCACCAAAGTTGATTCTTGTTTGCTCTTCTTGAAGAAGTAAGCCAACAAGTTCGTCAAAGGAGATTTGTTGCCCCCTAAGAGAAATGCTCAATGATGACACAAATGGAAGGTAAGAATTAGGAAGAGAGTTGAGAGTAATAGGTACAAATTGTGAGTTCTCAATCACCTCATCAATACTAAGAAGCTCCTCTCGAAGGTCCTTGATCTTCGTCAAGTGGTTTGTAAGCAAATCACCTTCTTGCATTTTCAAGATAGAAAGTTCATTTCGAAGATATACCACTTTTGCCGCATTCTTTACTTGAAACATCTTGGCAAGAGTCTCCCAAGCACTTTTGGAAGTCTTGCATGATCTAATATGAGGAAGGATAGATCTCTTCACTGATAATGCAATTACGGAATGTGCTTGTGCATCTCGTCGATCCCACTTCTTTTCCTCATCGGAAGACACTTCCGTAGATGATGAAGTAGTTGTTCTAGATGGTGTAATAGGTGCCAAGGTAGGCGGCCTCTCTTCGTCACCATTAACTACTTCCCACAAACCTTTAGCAATTAGAAGGCTCTTTATTATGTAGCACCACAAGGAATAGTTTGTGCCATCCAGCCTATCTTCATTAAATAAAGAACCAGTAGACTCCGATTCTTTAGCCATAACAAAAAAATCAGCTTGTAGTAGATAGGAAATAGACTTTCCAAGACAAAATCTACTCAAAGGGCAGCTGAAATTATGAGCACAATAGATTGCAATACTCCACATGCAATTTGCTCAACAAGTAATGAAATAGGTGGCTGATTTCTGCACACAAAAAAAACAGAATGCTCACAAATAGGTAGACTTCAAATGAAGCCAAAATCAAAACCAAAAATTTGTGGCTAAAAAGAGGGCACACTGTCTGCATATAGAGCTGATGGTAGCGCCCTGCTCTAAGCTCACCAACAGGGAAATTTCAGCAAGAAATGTGTCCAAAACACATGTATCTTCATTTAAGAAGTAAATTTTAAATTTTCAACATGTAATTGAGTCAAGATCACATGCAATTGGTTTGAGCATGGGCGCCCTACAGCTAGCTCTCAAGTAGGTGAAGGTGCCCTGCAATTTCTTGCAAAAAAGCTATAAGAAGATGAACAGATTGTTCTATTGCAAAAATCAGCAGCTTGATGATTTTTTGCAACCAAAAGGAGAAGAAGATAGCTTCTTATTGGGCACCCTCCTGCAAGCAATATGATCACCTAAAGGCTCTGATACCATGTAGGAAATAGAAGCCAAAGGATCCAGGATCTTAACTATTCAATCACACAAAGCATTCTCAAAAGAAAGACAGAGATGGCTAGAAACCCTCTTGTAGAAACTCGTGGACAGCCAACGAGAATAGTCAGTATTGCTTACAAAAGTGTCTTATACAAATGGGATGCACACATATATATAGTCCAAGATGACTATCTAACTTCATGACTATTGGCTATCCAACTACTTGACTATTGACTATCCAACTTTCTATAAGTTACTTAGAAAGAATAAGGTACCTCCAATATGTCAAGTTGGAGTACTTAATGGCACAATTAGGCCTAGTGGACCCATGAGTCCCTACCAAGTTAATTTCATACTAACTTAGCTAATTCTAAGTTTAGTAGGCCTAATGTAATATATGACCATGGTCACACAGCTCTCGACCTTTTGGGTCAAAGTAACCTATGGTATTGTACATTTACATTCCAACAATGGACAAGTACCTTCCAAGCAATATTCTCAACACAGGTCTGATATATTCCGGCAGACTATAAAGTCCTACTACAGGATACTAGTCTAAGCATACCAATTAAAGCAACAATACAAGGGAACGGGTGGTGGATAAACCAACCCAACCAAACCTAGATCGAACGGATCTAGCTCCCAAACTATGGATCAATCAGATTCATGGAAAGAGGAATCACACTAGCAGCATGTAGCTACCAATCACAGAATCAAGCTTGCACTAGTGAGAGCCCAGCAGGTATCCTTATACCCTCCAAGGCCCATGCACCACTAGTAGTGCACTGTGACATCTCATTGGACACCTCTGCAGCCTACCTGGGCCACATCATCTAGTTCCCTAATGACTTACTGATAGACCCATACCAACTCCACCACCATGTGTTTAGGCCTACAACCATTAATTATGAACATGTACACATAAGGGCCCCAATTCCCTTATAGTCACAATTAACTTATGGGTTGTTGGTGTACCAGTCCCTAGCATGGACACTCTACCCCCGAGACCAGTCATAGGCATGACATTCTTTTCCCCTTATTCAAGTTCTGTCCTCAAAACTTAAAACTGGGAAAGTTCCTCCTTAAGCTTCCTTCCTATTCCCAAGAATCATCATCATCTGTACATCCCTTCCAACGAACCAGATGTTCGGTAACTATACAATTTCTCAATCGTTTGGTTCTTGTATCCAAGATCTTTTCGGGTTCAAGTCGAGATACACCCGATGATTCATCCAACAGGTCCAATTGATCTCCATATCCAAGATGCTCTCCTTCACGTAGACTCTTCTTTAGATGGCATATGTGAAAAACGGGATGCACTTGAGATCCTTTCGGGAGTTTCAATTGGTAAGCTAAGGATCCGATCTTTTTCAAGAAATTATACGGTCCTCTATATCTAGGGGACAACTTATAATACTTGTCAGTATGCATTACACTCAAATCTTTTAGGATTCTCAAATATACCCAATCTCCCACTTGGAAGTCTCTCGGTGATCTTTTCAGATTTGCATAATGTTGGTCCCTATCCTGGGCACACTGGACATTTTCACGTGCAATTCGTAGAATTTCCTACATATCATGTAGGAAATCCACTACTTTCTGAAACTTGATCGTCCGAGTCTCAACCGCAATGGGTGACCTAGGCTCAAAACCATACATAAGCATAAACGAGCTATAATTGGTAGTCGAATGCTTACTACTGTTATAGGCAGACTTGATCAATGGAAGATACTGCTCCCAATCAGATTGCCATCGGAAAACATATGCCCGAAGCATTCGTTCCATCGTCTGATTTGTTCTTTCCGTCTGTCCATCGGTCTCATGATGATAAAAAAAATCCAAGCTCAGTGTCGTCTCTAGTTTAGCAAATACGACCAACCAAAAGTGACCGATGAACTTCGGATTGCGATCGCTCACAATATCACTTGGTAATCCGTAAAGCCTAAACAAACGCTCTACAAATATGTGAGCTAAATCAGAAGGCTTCGCAATGGTCTTTACCAAAATAAACATAGCCAATTTGGTAAGACGGTCAACCACAACCCAAATTGCATCATGTTATCTATCCGTCTGCGAAATCCAATCAACCACGAAATCCATGGAAATATTATCCCATCTCTTATCTGGGATATAAAATAGATGCAACAATCCGCCAGCCTTATGGCGTTCAACTTTATTCAACTGGCATTGGTCACACTTGACCACATAAGATTCTATAAAGGGCTTGAGTTTTGGCCAATAAAAGTCCCTTCGTACCAAATCTAATGTATGATGTAAGCCCAGCCAAGTCGGCAACAAAGTTTTCAATGATACCCGAGGGATCGATCTTGCTTTCACCGTATTCCATGTAAATCTTAATCCAATGTAGTGTATCCAAAAGGTCAATAGTGCAAAGCATCTTATCTTTAGGTCCAACAGTGTTACAGGTAGCACGATCTGTTTCAGTAATAAAACTATGCAACATGACAACTCTTTTCATGCAAATTATCAATGTTTGAATGAACATATTAGGGGAGGAAGGGGCTCCTCGTAACCCATGTCTGCAGCGTCCTGATACCATCCTGAGGAAATATGACGGATCGTCAGATCCGATCAGATTCCTCTACATCTACGAACAAGCGTGCAAGATCTATGGTGAGCGGCTACTGACGGAGAGGTTGATGTTGTTTCCTATGTCACTTATTACGACAGTGCAGGATTGGTCCTTCAATCTCTCGAACGAAGAAAAGTCTACTTGGGAAGGGGTTAAAGTGGCTCTCATCACGCACTTTAAACCGAGGAAATTCTTGGAAGATCTCTTTCTCCTGCTGAGTAAGCTAAAAATGGGAAAAAGAGAAAGGGTCAGGGACTATATAGAACAAGTCAAGCACTTAAGATCCGAATGCAACGCAACACTAATTCCCGATCATGTGGTCATTATGTGGCTCCTCACGAGATTACCATGAAGTATCAGAAGAGAACTTAAAAGATGAGAGCAGTACGCCACATTGCAAAAAGCAATGGAAGATGCCATCAGGGAAGAAAACGAGGGTTCGGACCCTGAATCATATCCGACCACCCATAATCCAACTCCCTCGATACAATATATCAACAGATCTGCTGATGAAGCAAATGATAAAGTTACACAAGCAGCAAATGGAACAACTGATGGCGCAGTTTGATCATAAACTGAAGACCTTGTAGGGAGTTGTAGCACCAACTCCAAATCCACCAAAACAGAATCAGTTGCAATATGGAATCTTGCGCATGGTGATTGATGACACACATAAATAATTTTATTTCTGATAACATCCACATTAGGCACACAAACCTCCCCTTTCCTGAAAAAAAGTCCATTACAGACAGAGAAGTCATCAGCACCCTTTATATCCTTCCCCCTTCACTAATCACCATGAACATCAGTCCCGCTTAATGTGAGTGCTATTTGATCTTTCTCTCTGATATCCAGAGTATTATTTCAAGAAGATCATGAGTTTGTATGCCCTCAGATTGTACACATACTTTCGACTTGATTGAATGATTTTCAGTAAACAGAGTCATGTTTGTGTCGTGTCGATTGTTTTATTTTCTCTTTTGTCTGATTTATTACATGCAGATAACATAATTTGTAGGTTGAATTGTTCTTGTGACCGATAGTTAATACTGTTGACTGTAATGCCCCAACCTGCTTGCTTGACCTTTCACGTTTCCGCATCTTTAACAAGTTTGTGTGTGTCTACGAAATCGATTATATCGACCCTTGCAAATTTGAAGGTTGGATAATTTTATTGGCAATAGCTCGAATATGATAGACATAGATTCATGCACCAAGGAATGTTACACAACATTTTTGACAATTACCACATGCTTAATTGAGTAGGAACTCTAGCTACCACTATATGGATGTGGGCTCTCATTGTACTTTGAACACTTTAAAAAAAAGATAGAAGGATTGTTGATGTCAAATTCTCTTATGTATTCTCTCTCTAACCGAGGACTCATTGTTTTTCTCTCTCTACCTGATAGTTGGATGTTTTCCTCAATCTAAAATTTACATAGGTTTTTTAAGGATGTGCATGGAAATGGCTTGTCTTTGATGGATAATTACTTTTTGTATTCAAGAGCTCTTGCCAAGATCCAAATCTTGTTTGATAGCTTATTAGAATCCGAGTTGACCAAGAGTGGTTTGGTAGTGTCCTAAACATACATTTTTAAACTATTCAAGTCATAAATTTCATTTATTTCACATGGCATCAGATCCTTGTCCAAGGGGTTGGATGTTTGATCTAAAGCAGAGTCCAAAATTAGCAAGTTTTAAGATCATAAACCTATTTTTGGAGTGGTAAGTTTATAACAACTGGTAGCATTGGAAATTTGGGATCAATCCTTGTTTTTAAGCTTTACATGTCTTCTTCACATGTTTAGAAGTGTGCAAGACCATAGAGGAGCCTTGCTTTTGAGTTAGTCCCAAATTTGCCAACATTGAAATTTTGTTGATTTTTCTTGTGCTAGGTGTAGACAAAACTACAAGAATTTCAAATCTACTGGTAGCTTTGTATTTGGTTTATCACATCCTTTTTTTTAATCTGTCATTAAAGTGTCCAAAAGGAGTTTTTTTAGGCCTTTGGGAGAAAAGCATATCTTTTGAGTGTTTGGAGTAAAAAATACTCATTTTAATGTAGAATCTGCAAGAAAGTTGTATAATGCTCAGATTCTTTCTAGTCAATCTTTCTTTATGAGAGTGTGAGGGTCAAGTTGAGATCCCACTTAAGATTCTAGAATAGGGAAGAACGAAATTTTGAGTTTTCAACTTGAGTAAGGTCATTGTGAATTTCTAGCCAGTGTCAATTTCTTCTATTTAGTCAAATAGGGTGTATAGTTTGGTGAACTTGTTCAAGAGGCACAAAAATCTTTGCAAATTAACATTTATTCAAATTCTTTAATGCTACACATTTTGTGGTGTTGTGCCAAAAAATAGGAATAAGTATATTTTCAATGACAAGTAGGTGTGGCAGCATGCGAGCTTGGACACCCTTCCCCTCATTTCACCATCTCAATTCAACCTAGATGGCTACCCAATTTCAGGGGCCCATCCGTCTTATGATTGGCTCATATTGGTCTTACGGTTGAGGAGGCAATCCATGGGGAGTCTCAAAACCATGATGAGTCTATGCATCATTAGTGTATGGCACAATAAGATTACTTGAACCAACTTAGTGATGGTAGCAAATTCTCCACTAGGGAATCTTAGTGGGTGCAACCACCCCACTAACTCCATGATGATCACATCCCTTTGTAATGTTGTGTGTAAACATTGTTGATGCATATGCATCAGGAGTCATTGTTAAATCCAAGAACCATGGCTTTTGATTTTGAGAATGCAAAAAATGTATTTAACTTTTTTTATCTTTATTCATAGATGACATTTATCAACCTTCCTTTTGCAACATTGTCTTCTTTTTCTTCCATCAATACCATGAATGTAATCACATTGCAACTTTTGAAGAGCATGCACTAATAACATGAGTGAAAACAATGAGCTTAACTTTGGAATAGGAGGAGAAAAATGTGTGGACCTATGAATAAAGATAGGTGTTTGAGGCTTCCAACAAGTGGGAGGCATGTACTAAATCATGTACAAATTCAAGAAAAATTTGCATACGAAAAAGAGGGGCCGATATTATGAACACAATATATTTTAAGACAGGTGAATATACGAAAGCTTAAAAGGAGATCCCTTCACCCTTCTTCTCCCCACAACAAATCTCACATTTCCAATTTTCAAATCTAAAAGTTTTCAATTTGAGAATATGATATAAAATCATATGACCTTAGTTTTCTAGTATCATGAAGATCAACTAAGTGCTTTAAAAATTCCACTAATACTTCTTCAAATTATCTTGTTATTTCCTTCATTTTATCTATTTACAATAATAAAGATTCCCCATCGCCCATTCTCATCACAACCACCTACCTACCTTCGCAGGTATAGGATATTGGAGATGCAAAAGTCACACAAACCTTCAAATGTATCCCAATTTTTTTTTGCTATTTTTCCCCCTTGCAACTCGCATGTAGGTATTCAAACATATTCAACATTCTCTTTCATTCATGTATCACCATTGTGTCTACTTATCAACTACCCTCATCATCTAAAATTATTCCTTTTCTACACTTTCTTCCAATGCCATTATCCTCCAAAGTTTGTCCCATTGAAAAAACTATGTTTTCGAATTAGCAACTTAGTGATTCTTGCACTATTTCCAACTACCTTACCCTCGTTCCAAGATAAATTTACCCCTTATTCAAATCACTCACCTCTCATCCATCTTTACTATAATTTATTGCCATGTCGATAAAGTTTTTCATTTCTACAAAACGTGTGCTACCACATAGTTCATCAACTACCAATAAAAAGTTCCAAATCCAAATTGGACCTAATGGTTACATTCCTTTACAACATCCAATCTCCAACCAATTCCATTTGAGAACTTCAAAAGTGATTTTCCCATGTTCACACAAGGCTTACACAAACAAGAGTATCTGCAAATAGTTCAAATGAAATTGTGAACATGCGACGTAATGAAACAAATAGAAATATCTATAAACACCTGCCATGCATGCAATATGAGCAAATAAAAGGTATAGAAACAAATCAATCAGATTTGATGTAACAAAAAGTTATATTTAAACAAATGATGTATCTACAAATGGCTCAAAAGATAATGTAAATATAACATGTGAGGTGTGTGGTAAAGGGTTCTTGGTGTGGGATTGACCACCCAAGGTCGAACCCCGGGGGTGGTGTCCAAAAAAAAAACCATGCAATGTAGCAATACTAACTCACCAAACAAAAGGATACTACCTGCAAATAAATCTAACCAAACAATAGGAAATACCTACAAACGGTTAGAAAGCAATCGAACAGGCCCATGTAACCAAACAACAGGAAAAACTTCTTATCATTAGAAAGGAATCACAACTATGATCATGCAACCAAACAATAAGAATTACCTACAAACAGTTAGAAAGCAATCGAACAAGCCCATGTAACCAAACAATAGGAAAAACCTCTCATCATTAGAAAGGAATCACAACTGTGATCATGCAACCAAACAATAGGAAATATCTACTAGCCAAAAGAAAAGTACAAACAATAACAAAGAATGCAAAACTTTGATAAGTACCCTACAACCAATTCCAAGGAAATTTCAAACACGTATGAACTATTTATTATAAAATTCTTTCAAGAATGGTCTTGATTTTCTATTAAAAATAAAATCTTGGACAGAGAATTTTATAATCATGGATGTCCTTAAAATAAACATAACAAAGTGATCACTATATCACATGCTTGGCCTTGAAAAAAAAAAATTGCACTACAAAACCGAACTTTCTAAAAATACTTATTTCAATGCTCAAAAATTGCCAATAGTGACACCTAGCAAATAATCACAATAGATTAAACCTATAAGGTGCAAAGCTGAGGAAATTTATACATCGCCAAAAACTTTAAGTTACATAAGGCACTCTATTTGATGAAATTTTTTATTGAAAATATCATAAATTGCATTTTAGGATTAAAAATTAAAAATATCAATTTTAATGCTCAAACTCACCTCACATTGAGACCTCAGCCTTTTATAAATCGTCAAGATAGCTTATCCTAAAGCGATAGAGCTAATAAAATGCACATAAGAATGCTTATGATTAGCTATAAAGAAGGAATAGGCATGACTATGGCTTAACTAAAGCTTCCCTCGAGAACCCATTTTGGCAAAAAGGCAACGAAACCACCTTTTGATGTCTTTGCAGGCGAAGAATCTCTTCATTCAGTTGATGCAACAAAACCAAGCACAAACATGATCTTCAAATATTTTAAAGGAAAGGTTGAGTGCAGAATACATTCTACAACGCTTACGCAAAATACAGCCCACCAAAGGAGGTAACAATCATTCTATAGAAAAGCATCAAGCTATATATTGATATAACTCCAGCTAATGAGATCCCAGGTCACAGTGTGCAGTATACAAATACTGCAAATCAATACAATTAAACAAAGTTTCAACTAGTCCAAAGGAAAGCATTAAGCTATACACTGCTATAACTTCAGCTCCCAAGATCCCAGGTCAGATAGACAATGCAGTAAATAATATCGTTATTGCATTTAATCAAACGAAAAGAGAGTACTGACAGTTTATGAGAGGTAAGCATTATACTATAAACTATCGACTCGAGATCAGACTTCTAAGAAAGGCAAAAGGCAACTATTTTCAAAAGCTGATCACTGGACAGGTCTCTACAGAGATTTTTGGCTCGTTCAAGCTAGCCACAAGGTGGGCTTGTCCAGAAAGACCAGAAGTAGTTTAACTAGCTGAAGTAACCGATGGACCCTGCTGCTGAGAACCACCGCCTCCTTGCTTCTCATGTGATATCTCAATCTGCCTGACATCTGGTTCTCGCTTATGCTTCTTCGGAATAGTGACACGGAGCACTCCATCTTCTACTTGAGCTTTCACATTCTCCACATCTGCATTCTCTGGCAAGCGAAACCGACGAATAAATTGACCCTGCTTTCGCTCCACGCGGTGCCATGTATCACCCTGTTGCACCTCCTCTTCCTGCCTTTCTCCACTAATCTCCAGCGTCCGTCCGTCTGCCACAGAAACCTTTATGTCGGACTTCTTGAAGCCTGTTGATCATTTCAGACAAAATAATACTTAGTCAACTACCAAGGTACTAATCTTAAAGCAGGAAATAGTTGACTTCTAGCATTACAAATGAACTTGAGATAGAGCATCCAAGGCGAACCTGGTACATCAGCTATAAGAATATGCGAGTCTGGTGTCTCCAGCCAATCGATTCTAACATTGAAAGGCACAACAGCGGAAGTATCCTGAGTTCTCAGGCTTCCCAAAGGCTGAAGCCACCCAGTGAAGACATCAAAAGGATCCACTATGCTAGTAGAGTAAAATGGGTCAAACACGCTTGGTCCCACCTGCCCAGTAGTGAAAAACGGCGTCAGAGCCATTGAATTATTTCGAACCTATCTACTATCCGCCACAAATTAGATAAAATTGATCAGAGCGTGCTGCTAAGAAGCCAGCTGAAAATTGGAGCACTGATTACAGCAATAAAATGAACACTACTGCTATGAGGTAGTGGACCGAGTTTGATAAGCAATCTTCCTTCATCCAGACACAGCCCAGATCATCAGCGTGGATGAGAATACACGCTGTGTATGGGGAGAGGTGGCAACCATGCACCACTCCTTCTATTCCTGTCGTAAAGCCCATGACACGAACATCAATGTTTCTATCTGTAGCCTATGAAATTTGCACTCTCCTTTAAGACCAACCCTTTCGCATCTATTCTTCGTATGTTGTAATTATTTTGTCTTATAGCCTCATGTATTGATTCCTGCAATTTATGCTTTGATCTTCTTTCATGGCTCTTAAGCTAGCACGAATCCCAGTTAATATGCATGTGACAGTTAATATGCATGTGACTGTTTGCAAGGGATTACATAAGGTGATTATTGAAAATTAATATCCATTACCTAGGATGGATGACCTAGTAGATAACTTAGGTGGGACTAAATATTTCACTTAGATTGATCTTAGAACATGGTACGATCATATAAGAATTAAGTTAAAAAAAGTGCAAAAAAGTGCAAAAAACTGGATTTCGTACTAGATTTGGTTAGTATGAGTTCTTAGTGTACAAATGATGAACAATTTATTTCGTCCGTATTTAGAAAAGTTTGTGCAAGTGTTTCTACATTATATTCTCGTCTACGGTAAGGCCTTCGAGAAACACATAGAACACATCAAAATTGTCTTGACGAAGTTCCAACAAGAGTTACTCTATGCTAAGGAATCCAAATGTGAATTTTTTAAGCATGAGCTGATTTACCTAGGTCATAAGATCTCTGCTTATGGGAGTATTAAGATTTACGAGGACCCAAATCTTTGTTGAAAACGCCGAGGATGCTCAAGTTGATATTGGATCCATGAAGTCATCTATTTTTCAAGAGAATGATGGAGAGGAAACTGAGGCTTGAGGAGGAGCTTTCTTGATCCAAGACTCCAAGGGGATCTTCAAGGGACAAGGTCGAGCCACTTAGGCTCACATATGCTGACAAAGGAAAGAAAGTCGAGATGGCTAATTGTGGGGGTTGGAATACAAGGCCTAAGGAGCATTTCAATGGAGGAATTGATGGAAGAAGCACCTTGCAGGGAAGGAGCCTTTATATATAATGATTTTGTGTAATTAATGGCCCAAGTATGGCATCCTACGTGTATAAGCCCATCAGCTTGAAGAGCCCATCAGTAGTCATTTTAGGCCCCACTTCGGCATCCTGCATGTATAAGTCCAACTTTTGGTGCCATTAGTCATTAGGGGGCAAGAAAACAATTTTGGCAAGTCTCAAAGTTTACACTTAGACTTAAAAAGCATGTAAAAGTCAAAGTCAAGCTTCCCAAAAAGGAACTTGCATGGTATTTTGAGACTAAAAGGTCTTGTCCCATAAGCAAATGTGTAAAGCAAACTCCACAAGCTTCTATGAAAGGAAGCCCAATGTATGTAATTTCCATCCTTAATGCAAGAGAGCTAAATGCTACTATTTTGGATCCACATATGCTTGCTATGGTGTTTGGTCATTTTTAGCTTAACCTTGTGCTTGTTGCTATCTTTTCCTAAGTTATTGCTATTTGGACTCCTAGTTAGCATGTGTGTTTTGCCTCTAAATGTTGTTAGCTAGTAGTGGTTAGAGAGAGAGTAGGAGGGCGTGGAGTCCATTAGAGGAGAGATTGGAAAAGGGGAGAGAGAGAGAGAGAGAGAGAGAGAGAGAGAGAGAGAGAGAGAGAGAGAGAGAGAGAGATTATGGAAAGAGAGTGTTAGAGTTAATGCTTTGGTTACGTTTATGATTTAATGTAACTTTGCTTGTAAGTAGAAGTAGCTTTTGCTCTTTTTGTTGTGTAAAGCATCTTGGCTCCTAGGATCGAGCCCTACTCCCCGTACTACACACGACTTAGGAGAAGGTGGATGAACCCCTCCTCTTCTTGACAACATTCGCACCATTGTCGGGGAGCCAAATGCTTGCCAACATTTTTTGTTTTTCACTTCTCTTGCTTGCTTTTGTTGTAGGGACTAGTCACTAGTTTTAGTGGCTATTTTGTAAAAAAAAAAAGTATGCTTTTTTTGCTTGTGATTTGGATGTTTTGAGCATATGGACGTGTGGGCCTATCATTAAACTAATATCTCCTCACAAAACAGTGACAAAAACAGCCTCCAATCTATTTTTAAATCTACCATGAAAGTGCCTTCCCAGAACTGACTTTGAGAACCTAGAAACAAACTGCCAAACAAGTTTTGCATTCGCCAAGGGGTGTTTTGAGGCCCAAACCTTGACCTCCAGGTTCGCCTACTTCACATAGATCCAGCAGACATTAAACTACAACATATCAGAGGGACGAACCTGAACCTTATAATTTGAAAGTTTTACTAAGGAAAAACCTCCAAAACCTATTTGCATTCTCCAAAGGTGCAGATCTAGGTATCTAAGTTTGCCTAGCTCATATTTAGGCCATTTTTACCTGGTGAAAACATTGTCCAGAGGGCGAACCCAGACCACGAACCGTGCTCCCAAAAACTGACTTCAAAGTTCTTCATGTTTCTGCCTCTACAGCCTCTGCATTATCCCATCTAGGTTTGCCTCCTTCATCATTGATAGATCCAGTTGAGCCCAGTACACTGACCAGAGGGCGAACCTTGATCCCAAGGATCCACTATTTTACATTGAAAAGTGTGAACATCTTGATTTTTTGGACATTTGGCCTGACAACTGTACTTATGAGTTCCCCTACCTACCAGTGATTAATTTCATTGTCCTAGATTTGTATCAGTCTGCCAACTGAGATTGGGACTTGTACAATCTCCCACTGTACTTTCTTGAGATTTACTAGAGATCTAGGTTCGCCGAGTTGTTGGTTGCATTCCCCAATGAAGATAAGCTTCAGGCGAACCCAGACTCCCACTGGATCAGTCAAAAAACTGCATATTTTCAAAAACACATTTTTTGACCTACAAGCTTCAATTTTCAAGATCTAGGTTTGCCACTTTGAGATCTGAGAGATTTATTATGGACATTTAAATCCCCAGGAGGGAGAACCTAGAATCTCAAGGGATCTCCCTATCTTGCCACTTTTCACTTCCAGCACACTAAATTTCCAAAATCGATCCAAATTTTCAAATTTGGCCATCTAAGTTCGCCATCAGGTATTTACACTCATCCATCCAACCTACATCACTGGCCAAATTGGTGAATTTAAAGTCCCAACCCATATTCAACCATCAGACTTTGTGATTCCATCAAGTTACAATCCCAGATTTGAATTTTCCAATTGTGTGAGCATTCCCAATTGGTGAATCCCAATTTGAAAATCTACTAAGGCATAATCAGGTTATCATTCCCATTTTCAAATCTACATTTCCCAATCCCACATTCCCCAAATTATCATTTCACATTCCCAATATTTGTTCTACATTCTCATGCCGTCCTCTTTCCTTTACTTTACATTTCCAACTTTTTGCATTACCCAAATCCACATGCACAAGTCTTTTCGCATGCCCCTACTCATACCCTTCCATATTCTCATCACCCATATTCTCCAATTTCATATTCCTATAATCTACATTTCCAACCTCCCATGACTTCGTCTGGATTTTCCAAATTTCCAAATTCTTTCATTTTCTATCTCTTTGGACCCAGATTCCCAAGATCCACTTACCTTGTTCCGAATTTCACAAATTCTCTTATTCACAACTTATGTTCCCAACCACCTGTCCTTCCCAGATCTTACCATCAAATTTCCAAGCAACCACCCTACAAACTTGTAGTTTTGACATCTTGGTTCGCCACCTTCAAGTTAGACTCCTCATAATTCTCTTTCAAGAGTAAAGTAGGCAAACCCAAAATCCTAGTCAGTTTTTGTGACAAATCTATTTTCAAAAAATCACTAAACATGCTCCCCACACGTGTGGAATTGACATCTAGGTTCACCCCCTTGATATTTTATACATCTCAACATGCTAGATCTACTACCAAACAGGCGAACATAGATCCCCAGCCAAACTCTCAAAAACTGAGGTATTTTTTTAAGTTGAACTGGATTGTTTTTTTTACCAGTTTTAGCCCTGTTTGAGTTCGCCACATGTGTGAATGTCCTCATCTGAGTTTGCCACTATCACCTTTGGTCTTATAATGTCTTTTTTAGTCAATCTGATACCTAGCATCTATGTTTCCCAAATTTGGAGGGAAAGGGGGGGGGGGGGCTATATTGTCGAAAATCGAGAGGTTAGTCAGCGGGTGCGTGTAGGGTCAAAAATGCCACAAACAACAGCAGAATATTCAAACTGAATGATTCAGACAAATGCACAATGAAATGATACTATAGTAGGACTGAAAATTTGCACCTGATTAATATCAAACAGTGAGTACAATGCTTGAAGTGATAACTTCAGCTTACAGTCGTTGAGAGTGATAATTCTGCTTACAGAAACTTGAATAATCAGAAGAAGTCTTTGGATGAAGATTCTAGGATTGATATCCTACAAAATATCTACAACTACCTTTTGTTGCAGTTATTACAACTGTCTCATTATAGTTAATGCATGTACAAAGTGGGCGGACTATCAACGCGAAGTCGTTGGGTCATTTCCGACAGTATCAAAATTTACAAGTATCAAAAAATGTACAATGACTCATATAATACTTACACAAAAATATAGAATCTTTTGAGTCAATCCGATATCGAAGAATTCTAGAAAATTAAATCCTGAATTTTTCGATCCTCTGCTCAAAAATTCAAGCCTTCTGTTTCTGGTTTTTCGGGATGCACATTATGGAATGGATTTGAGGCTGAGCATCAAATTACAACACTCCCCCTTAATGTGGATCCTAAAAACTTTTGAATTTTAGATTCAACATGTCGTTGAATCTAAAGTGCTGCTCCTTTGATAGAGTCTTTGTGAAATAATTTGCTCCCATTGATTCTGTTCTGCAGTACACTAAAGATACCTCCTTGCTTTGCACTTTCTCTCTTAAATAGTGATATCTGATTTCGATATGTTTGCTTCGAGAATGAAATATCGGATTTAGAGAGAGAGCTATGCTGCTTTGGTTGTCACAAAAGATGGTCGTTGGATGTGATTCTGCAAGGTTGATTTCTGCTAGCAGGTGCCTCAGCCAAATTGCCTCCTTTGTAGCATCCGCGACAAGAGTGTACTCTGTTTCAGTTGATGATAATGCCTGTTCTAGGAGATCGGGCCTTGATTGTAAAAAAATACAAATCCAGAAGTCGATCTTCTGGTATCGATATCCCCCACCCAATCCGCATCTGTGTATCCCTTCAAGTATCTTGGTAGGTTGCATGCCTCCATCACAGATGCTAAGATGTTTGGTTGCCTAGATGTATTTCATGACCTTTGTGATCACTTTCCAATGGGTTAGACTTGGATTCAATAGGAATCGGCTGAGTGAACTGATCAAATATCAATGTTGGGTCGAGTGCAAATCATTGCATACATCAGTGAGCCGATGATGGAGTGAAACAGATATTGCTTTATCTCCTCAAAGAGTTACTGCACAGGTTTAGGTTGCAGGATTGCAAACCAGTAAACACTCCTATTGAACCAGGTAAAAAGCTTTCTAAGCTTGATGAGTCACAGTCATTTGATGCTATGCTATATAGACAGTTAGTAGGGAGCTTGATTTACCTTACCACGACTAGACCAGATATATGCTATGTTGTTGGCATTGTAAGTCAGTTTATGGCAACACCTACGGAAACGCATTGGAAGGCAGTTAAACGCATTTTGCGTTATGTGAAAGGCACTTCAGAGTATGGCTTGATTTACAGAAAGCATGATGGTTTACCTGAGTTGTGTGGCTATGTGGATGCGGATTGGGGAGGTGACTATGATGCTCGTAGATCCACCACAGGGTATGTATTCCAATTTTGTGGTAGTTGCTTTTCCTGGTCTAGTAAGAAGCAAAGTACAATTGCTCTTTCCACCACAGAAGCAGAGTATAAGGCATTGTGTAGTGCAACACAAAAAGCTAAATGGTTGAGACAAATCTTGGAAGAAATTGGCATGAAGCAGAAAAATCCCACGACTTTACATAGCGACAGTCAAAGTGGCATTCAGCTAGCAAAGAATCCAGTGTTCCATGTGAGAACTAAACACATTGAGATTTAGTATCACTTCATACGTGAGAGACTGCTGAGTTGTGAAATTCATGTTGTTCATTGTAGCACAGAAGAACAACTAGCTGATATTTTCACTAAGCCACTTACTGGAGAAAAGTTTGATAAGTTTAGATCAAAGCTTTCTACCTTTTTGCCACACTTCTACTCCAAGGCAGTAATGCATCAAGCTGAGATCTGTTATCTCGAGTTGTTCCATGAGGTCTTTCTTAATCATGTCTATCATCTCTTGATTATTTCCCATAATAATCAAGTCATCAACATAAAGAGCAATCAAAGCAACCATACCATCAAAGCATAAGACATATAGATTTGGATCATAATGTGTTCTCACCATCCCTTTGAACAAAAGTAGGCATCAATCCTACTATACCACGCACGTGGTGCTTGTTTAAGACCATAAAGAGCTTTCTTCAAGCGACATACTTTATTTTTCTGTCCCTTCGTTACAAAGCCTTCAGGTTGATCCATGAACACTTCTTCTTCTAACTCACCATTTAGAAAAGCAGCTTTCACATCCATCTGATGCAAAGGCCAACCAAAATGTGAAGCTAAAGCAATAAGTAGACGTAGAGTATTCCACTTACAAACCGGCGCAAAGGTCTCCTCATAGTCGATGCCTTTATTTTGTGCGTACCCTTTGATCACCAATCTTGCTTTGTGCTTTGCTATACTTCCATCTGCATGGTACTTAGTCCTGTATACCCATTTGCAACCAATGGGTTTCTTGCCAACTGGTGGTTCTACTAAGTCCCATGTGCTATGCTTAGCAATTGACTCCATCTCCTCTCCCCTGGCCTTGACCCAAATGTCATCATCCTTCGCTTCACCATAGTCGAAGGTTCTTTGCTTTGAATAATGCTAGATAAGAGAGCATAATTTGCTTCATACCTTTCAGGTAGTATCTTCTCTCTTGTTGATCTTCGTAGCTCTCCCTGGTTAGATGATCCTGGAAAGTCATCTATGTCACGGCTCTCCAACAATCTCTCAAACCACTTAGGGAGCTTCATGTCAGGTGATCGGCTTCCTGGTGAGAATGTATCCCATGGTACATCCTTCTCCTTGCGTTTGTCACCTGCAACTTCAATCATTTTTTCACCAAAAGGTTTGTCCCTACCTCTCCAACTTGTTTCTTGAGGTTGAGTAGTAGTATTTTGAGATGTATCCTCATCTTCATCACTCGAAAGGTCAATGAATGGATCATTATTAGGTGGTATCCTCACTATACCATCTCTCCCACTGGATGTGTCTATCTTCTCAGCATCCTCGTCTTCATACATCTTGGATTCATCAAAGATAACATCACGGCTTATATGGATTTTGTTTTCGACTGGATCAAAACATCTATAGCCCTTCACAAGATCATCATATCCTAGGAATATGCACTTGATAGCTTTTACATCAAGTTTACATCTCTCTTCCTTAGGAATGTGTACAAAGGCCTTACTTCCAAAGATTCGCAAGTGGTTCACCTTTGGCTTCTTCTTCGTGAATGCTTCCTCAGGTGTTATCTTTGGTATGGCAATGGTAGGACTTCTATTTTGAAGATAGACTGCCAAGCTACATGCTTCTGACCAAAAATCTCTTAGTAGTTTCATCTCAGCTAGCATAGATCTGGCACTTTTCACAATCGTACGATTCTTGCGCTCAGCCACACCATTGAGAGCATGAGTATGAGCTTGTGTAAATTGTCTTTTAATCCCACATTGACCACAAAGATCATTGAAGTAATTAGACTTGTACTCACCTCCACTATCTGATCTTAGGACTTTGATCTTCCTACCTGTCTGATTTTCGACCAATGCTTTGAAGCTCTTGAAGTTCTGATTTCTTTTTCAAGAAGTAGATCCACGTGTCGTGACATATCATCAATAAAGGTCATGAAATAGAAGGCTTTACCTAAGGACATGGTCCTCATAGGCCCGCATAAATCTGTGTGGATTAGATCCAGGATGTTCTTTGCTCTTGCAGCACCCCCTTTATTGAACTTCTCTCGATGCTCCTTCCCATATACACAAGATTCGCACATCGATTTCAAGTGATCTTCTATGGTAGGCAATCCTGTTACCATCTCCAATTTTCTCATCAAACTGAGGCTTCCCAAGTTCAAGTGACCAAGCCTCTTATGCCACAACTCAGTGTGCGATGGAATGGACGATACAAGTCCATGTTGCCTCTTAATTGTAGCATTCAACCTGTACAATTTTGTATTGGGCTCTCTTACTCCATCCGCAATAACTTTGAACTTTTGGTTCACATCCTTCACAAAGCAACGATCATGGGCGAATTCTACTTTCAACTTTTGATCAGTAATGACTCCAACAGAAAGTAGATTTTTCTTCAAACCTGGTACGTAAAGTACCTCCCTGATCATCTTGCTTTTGCCATTAGGTAGTTGGATTGAAACGGTGCCTATCCCCTTGATCTTGCACACCTCACCATTTGCTTGTGAAACAGATGTTCCATTATCCAACACCTTCAAACTACTGAACCAATTCTTTTTACCTGTCATGTGTCTTGTGGCTCCTGAGTCAATATACCATGCTTGATCATCTTGATTAGATGACAATGCAGATATGAAGATGCTAGAGTCTTCAATCTCACCCTCATCGACAAGGTTACCTGCTTGTTTTGGTTTCCCCTTGCCTTGTTCTGCCAAGAATTTGCGACATTCACTTTTCCAATGGCCCTTTTTACCACAATGGAAGCACTTGTCTTTTTTCTTAGTTTTACTAGAAGATCCCTCATCCTCCTGAGACTTGGCAAATTGCTGCTTAGACTTCTTCTTGCCCTTGCCCTTGCCTTGTTTTTGGCGTGTCGCAAGTGCCTGATCGTTAGTATTTTGATGTCTAGCTTTCACCATTTCTCGCCGTTGCTATTCCTGCATCAATATTCCTGTGAGCTCGTCAAAGGTTGGCAATCTTTCTCTTGATGCTATTCCGCTCACAAACATCTGATAGGGTTCTGCAATGCCGCACAATGCATTGTGCACCAGCTCCACATCCGTATGCGCTCACCAATAGAATGCAGTTCATCTGTCATTGTCTTGATTCTGGTCATGTACGTCTGAATGTGCTCTCCTTGCTCCAGGCGGGCACTATTCAACTTTGACTTCAGAAACATGATTCTTGACGGATTTGACGTCTCAAACTGCTCCTTTAGCACATCCCATGTCTGTCTGGGTGTAATAGCATCACAAATGTGGGTAATGATGTGATCCTTCACTAACCAGATAATGAAGGTCAAAGCTTTCCTCATCTTTTTGTCGAACACTTTGATGTCTGCTTCATTTGGCGGCCTTCTCTCATCACCTACGACGACTTCCCACACGTCTTTCTCCATCTAAATATATTTTTCATTTTGAATTTCCACACTGCATAGTGGAAATCCCGTCCAATTTGCTACTTTCACTCAAAATGGACTCTCCCATGTTTGCCATCGCAAAACTGCTTGAAACTTCTGCCTTAGGCTAAGAACAGTATGCCGAGACCAAGAATGATGTCAGAAGTTGAAAATAATGACTTACACTTTTTCCCTTACCAGGCCACTTGTCGCTTTTCCACCAATTTGAAAGCCAAATCGGCGTCTCCTTCCGAAATGCACTTAGTCGTCAACTCCCAACAACGTGCCTAGTAGAATGGTGAAATCACTTCTGGCATATTCCAAACACTTTCTCCGTTGCAATCACTCTGTTTTGCTGTACTGTACTTGCAAGTACAGTCTGGGTGCCCTTCGTTTGGAGGTTATAGCCTTTCGTTTGGGTCAAAATGGGCTAAGGACCCAAAAATAGGGACTTTTCTAGTTTTTGAACTGTTTCTTCACCTTGAAGAAACTTCACTCTTCACTTGTGAAGGGACCCAACTCAACTTCCAGTATGAAAATTTTTAATGAAGTTGAAGGCTAGAATGCACTTCACTTCTTCAGGGCCCTGTTCAAAGCTCATCCAATGGCTGAACCAAATCTTGTGGTCCAAATTTCTCTCCCATCACAAGTTTTGGACCGTCGATGCATTTGACACCGCATCCAAAGGTCCAAACTGCATCTGGGCATTGAACCGCACTCCTACAGTCGCTATGGTCTTCGAGACACTACAGTATCCATCGCGTTGGGCGCGCGAACAGCCCGCGACCTCCCTGTCTGCGGCCGCGCCTCCCCACTCTCAAAATTGTTTGATCTAACTCGCCTGTGGATCGTTTTGAGCACGATCTTAGGCCTGGAGCAGGGTCGCCCTACTGATTCCAAGACTATAGAGTGTTCACTCAAGAAATTCTGTAGAGAAACGGTGATTTTAGCTCAACTTGACAAAGTGGCTTTTTTCACCTTTTTACTGCAAATATGCTAGGTTAAATATCTGGAGACAAATCTCTGACATAAACCTCAGAATCTCTCCATGGCTGGTTGACAATGTGATTAGCTTCCTCCCTGTCCTTACGACATCCAAAACGGTGCACAAACAGCGAAGAAATCACAAGTTATGTATAAAAACCGTAACCCCAAGCCCGTTTTCAATTTTCAGCTAGCTTCAAAATTGTAAATTTTTTACCAAATTTTTTCCTGTCTGATGCTATGCACAGGCTAATAATCCCTCTGCTGAGCTTAGCAAGCCTCTACAAATTAGAAACCGTGCTCCAGTGCTTCTCTTTCCGTCTTCAACCCTCCGTAAACCTCGAACTCTCAGAAGACAGTTCTCCCGATGCTCTCTTCAACAGCGATGCTGTACTGTGTACACTCCCTGTACGACTCTGATACCAACTTAGAATTTTCTTTGCACAGGAACACATATCATGCTACACAGCAACACAAACAAGAAACACTCTCCACAACAATCTCACATAGCAACTGTATTTCTCAAAATGAAATTAAACTGTACATATAGTTGTTCACTCAGGCAACCCATGCATGACCCAGGTTGCCGTTGGCGGGACGCACTTGCCTGGTGGCGAGGCCAACTGATCATTATCCACTGATAGGACCCACAATACAGTAACACAATGATTCTACTTTAATTCTAACTGATTGTTCTTTTGACAACTTCAATCCAGGGTCAAGTGGAAAGAGACTTGGTTTGCAGTTGGCCATTCTATACTTTTTCAACACGTTTGTGAGATATCTCTGCTGGCTGATGAAAATCAGATGGCTAAATCGAATTCAAAATTTTTCGATTCCAAGATAATAGTGGGCTGGACCCATATCAGTCATTTTGTACTCCTTGGCCAGCATGCATTTCGTTTCCTTCATCAGATTCAGATCGTTACTGAATAATAGTGTGTCATCCACATAGAGAGTGATGATGATGAAGAAATTCGATACAAACTTGAAATATACATTCGAGTCTGCTTGTAGTGGCTCAATTTCCTATCCCAACCTCAACTCAAAATCCAAGCACACAAGCATCAAGGAGATGAAGTTAGTTGTCACGCGGAGGTTCGATCCCATGAGAGCGATAGCATATCTCAGATTTCAGCAAGTATAGAATATCCACATCTAACTCTAACGTCCATTAACACTACATCCATTAACCCTAAAATCCATAATGATAATAGCTTACTCTCTCTCTCTCTCTCTCTCTCTCTCTCTCTCTCTCTCTCTCTCTCTCTCTCTCTCTCTCTCTCTCTCTCTCTCTCTCTCTCTCTCTCTCTCTCTCTCTCTCTCTCACAAAAGCATAAGAAATAGCAATTTCAATAACATTCAGATCCAACAATTAGCAAATACAACAAAAGCATGAGAGATGGAGGAATAGAGTTAGAGAGCAAGGACATTCACAAGTCCATTCCATAAGAGAACCAATCTGCTTGTATTAGAATGAAGATGAAAAACATGAGGAGCAACTCGAGTTTGCTCCTATTTATAATGGAGAGGAGGGCCTTGGCCTCAAAATCCTATTGGCCCATTTCTACCTCCCTAACTATTCAAACTTCAAAAAGAGTGGGAACCCATTCAATAATTGGAGGGAACCAATTTAAATTTGAATTCGAACCAATTTTGGTGGAAGACCCAACTTCATTCACTAACTTGACATTTAGGCTTGCGACATTAAAAGTCTCGCAAAAAGGCCTGAAGTCCTTTTATTGACTTTCTAATTTATCAAATAACTATGTGATCATCGGGTTGGACTTACACCTAACTTATTAACTAGGGTTAGGGTTGCCTTGGGATCCGCAAACCCTCCAACAGTATCCCCCACCAAAACTGGTGGCGGTTCCACGACACCTGCCTCGAAGCTTAAATGCAAATTTTCAATAATAGCCATTGGGTCCGGTGGCCACTAATGATAACCTTGTTCATTGACAAATGGGTAGTCGACACCATCCAAAAAAAGATCCCAAGATAATGCTTGTTGATGTTGATCCTTGTAGATAGGTGCACCTGCTAGCAATGACATTGTTGAAACTAATGACAAGGCTACAAGAATTTCTTTATTTTGACATTTTCAAAAATTTGTAACTTCCGCAATACTTAACGAAATGAGAAAAAAAATTATATCTCCAGAAAGGCCTTTCAATGCTCTATAGCTGCAGCTATTCAGATGGAATTATAGAGAATAGAAGGTTGGGCGAAAAATGAATCAAACAGGGCATAAAAATAAAAAAAATCTAGAAGTTTTTGATTTTTGACAAGTTTACAGAATTTTGTGGCCAACTTCAAAAAATTGGAACTTGCTCAATACTGAACGGAATCCAAAAACAATTATATGACTAAAAAGCCCTTTCAATGTCTACTCTACAATCCTAGATATTTAGATTGAATTACAGAGACTAGAAAATTGGGCGGAAATTGAATAAAAAAGAGCATAAAAAGAAAAAAAAACAGAATTTTTAAATTTTTGACGAGTTTACAAAATTTTGTTGCCAAGAGATTCTAATAACAACATTATAAGAATAAGGGAATGTATAGAAGTAGACTAATAGTGCATTGTAACCATATTCATAGGCCCGGCTCACTCAGATTGACATTTTCAATTCTTATGACAAGTGCAATCTTGGATTCATTGTGGTGATTTTGTAGTGAGAGACTAGTGGACTCAACAACAAAAAGTATATGGAGGACTAAGTGAATTCCCATAGCGCATCATAAATTACTATAGACTAAGTGAATTCATAGCATTAGAAAATACTATGTAAAGTAGGATACCAGAAGTTGGTGAAATTGTACTTTGTGTAAGAGGGATAATCTAATAGCCTTACAAATAATTGTGTAATTCAATGCAGTAAATATACAGGACTAAAAGTCAAGTTGAAGGCCATATAATCAAGATTGGCTTCTTTTAAGCTTATCAATTAGCTTATATTTAAATGTAGCCATTGAATATAATAAACCTAGATAAATCGCCAAAAAAGAGATCTCTTATATGATATCGATCACTCATGGCTACAAAACAATTGTGTACATTCATTCATTCTTCTCCTCATTGATATGTATGATGTAAATGTTTCCTGCACTTTGATTTATTACAAACCTGGCCCATTGGCCACGTGCGGGCCGCGTGTTGGGATCCCACCCCCAACCGCCTAGCCACCCGCGTCCACATGCCCTCAATGCCCAAAAGGGTTGCGCCAGAGGACAAGGGACTAAGGACTCGTAACTTCTTAAGTACCCCTCATTCCAATCACTTGGAATACTTATGGGATTTGCTTCAACGTCTTGCGCTCTCAGGTGCCTTCACACAGACAGGCGTGAGCCCTGTGCATGGCTTGCCTTATCCGTCAACACTCCCCCTCAAGCGAGCACAGGGGTAAACCGGGCTCTGATACCATATTACTAAATGAGAGAGAGAGAGAGAGAGAGAGAGAGAGAGAGAGAGAGAGAGAGAGAGAGAGAGAGAGAGAGAGAGAGAGAGAGAGAGAGAGAGAGAGAGAGAGAGAGAGAGAGAGAGAGAGAGAGAGAGAGAGAGAGAGAGAGAGAGAGAGAGAGAGAGAGAGAGAGAGAGAGAGAGACAATAGCTTCTCATAATTTACATGCTTGATGTGTGTTCTTCAAAAGACTGGATTTATGAAAAGCTTGTCTAATCATAATGATAGAAACTATCAACAAGGTGGAGCCAGGTGGAGCCCATGTTACAAATGAAGCTTCACATAAAAGAGCACTAAGATTTCCCTAACCTACTATGGAGACCTTATTGATATCCAAGTGAGCATGGAGAGCTTTCACTACTCCCATCAATAAAACATCATTTTTCTAGGTGTTCAATGCAACAATGTGCATCAACATTACCGTTGCCTTCCCAAATCCTGCATTTCCCAAGCTGCATTCCTAGGATTTGTCTTTTCCAATGTTTCATTTTCACATTCCCAAGATCTGCTCCACATTTTTACACTCCTAGATCTTGCATTTTCACACACTCCATCCTACATTTCCAAATTTCCCAAATCATACATTTCCAAATTTTTATTTTCTCCACTTTTACATTCCCAAACTTCTTGCTTTTCCAAATATCTGCATTCCCAAATTTCACATTCCCAAAACTATTCATGTCTTCCCGCACCATTTTGCCTCCCAAGATCCATCTTCCCCACAATTTAGTCTATCATGTTTGCCTTCCCAGATCATGCATACTCCAAGCTGCGTTCCCTTAGAACTCTCTTCCCCAGCTTTCCACTTTCACATTCCCAAGATCTGCTCCACATTCCTACATTCCCAAGTCTTGCAGTTTTGCAAATTTGTACATTCCCAAAAAATTTCAAATTCTCCAAATTGTACATTCCCAAAATTTTAAGCTTTCCACGTTCACATTCACCAGCTTTTTACTTTTTTAAATATTTGCATCCCCAAGATCTGCTCCACACTCTTACATTTCCATAAATTACACTTAAAACACTTTTTACTTCTCCACATTTGTCTTCCCAGCCCACATTCTCCATCACCCAGATTTGAAGACTTGATCTGAAAAGTTCAACTCTCCCAAGAGCCTACATTCCCAAATTTTGCTTTCTTACGGTGTGGCTCTGATTGATCCTTGCTTTCCCAAGGCCTCGATTCTCATATCATGACCTCGTCGGCCTGAGAATGTGTAAATCTGATATTGACAAGTCATCTCAAGTCAGCAAGTACCTTGCTAGATCCCAAAGATCCAGAAGGAACAGCCTTTACATTCCCAAAATCTATTCAAATTGGTAAATGTCAAGATCCAATAGCACGATGGAAATTTGATCAAGCATCAAAGAATTGGGAGCATACAGAACTTGGATCAAGATTAAGACTCATCCACCCACCCACTTCACCCTTTATTGACTAATTCATCATTGTTTTTCTCTCATTTATTTCATCATCCCTTTCTCTTTCAAAAAAACACACTATTGGAGCACCAAGAACCAATAGTCATCTCTTGAAGCGCCATCCTACGATGACATTCATTCATCCATCCATTCTAGAAGCTATGTCAACCCCAACAACTCAGTTATCAAGCATTAACATGCAACATAAGGAGACAATTCTTCAGTACCTTCAAATAATTTATCATATAGCAAAGGACTGTCATCCACCAATCCCAACATCGGTAATCATCAAGAAATTTTATTTGAGGACTGAGGAGCAACATTCGTTATCGAATGAAGAACCTCACCTCTTATGCAACATTGAAGAAAATTCTTGATGATGCCATGCAAATTGAATCCACGTTGTTCGTATTTAAGATTCTGACTTAGATTCTGAGTTGGATCAAATATCTAGATTAGCAATAATAAGGGGTTCAGGGATAACACTAATGTCAAATAACGAAGTAGCAAGGGGAGATCTAGCTTCACAAAGGAGCAATGGAGAGAAATGTGAATCATCATGTCAAAGCCACAATCTAGAAGATAATCCAAAGCATTAGAGGAATATTTCCAAAATTAAAAAAGATCCTTTGTTAAAATACTATATTTTTTTTTCTCTAGTTTTGACCATGACTTGGCCCAATCAAATGCACAAATTTCAAATCTACGTAACGTAGCTCAAATAAACTGATAAAAATATATTACAACAAACTTTGAAATTTGCGTCGGGCAGCATGGATGTCCCATTGCTTGGCTCTTCTTGCCTGAATTTGTCCAACGTTAATACCTCAAGTTAAATTTATTGAACTATGCTGGTTATTAGAATGAAATTTGTTAACTAGACTAGTTATAGTTATAGAAATATAGTATGCACAATAACTAGAAATATAGTATGCACAGACTATTGTGGCATTTTCATGAGATTAAGTGTGATACAAAAAATTGAATTGAGTATCATATCCGAGAGATTTTTGGTGCCCAAGCTTTGACAATAGCAATGACAAGGAGACACAGTTGAGTCTGTGATTCTTTACAATGAGAAAGATGACGCTGATAACTGGAAGCCAAATAAATATACTAGGAATTCATGGGTGTTGCTGCATCCATCATCAAAGGGCAATTTCGACAGGAGAAAAGGGCAGACATGACATACAAATCTTATTGGAAAGCAAAAATTTTGGATTTTAAGACAACTCCCGGAGGTCACTCTATATCAGAAGTTTTAGTACAACATGTTTATATGCATTCAAAAATACAAGTACAAGATATCAATCCTCCTTATCATCGAAAATGTAATTGGAAGCATATCAAAACATATGCACTCTACTGCAATCATAGGTGTTTTTTGATTGAAGCTCTTTAGATTACAATTTAAATCATTTAACGTTTTTCTTCTTTTAAATTTATATCTATCAAAAATAAGTGATTGGGAACAAGCACAGTCACTTGCAAGAATATAGGATGTGATTCACTCTGATGTTGGAAAGCTGCAATACAGAGGAAGAAGTCCAAATGAAGGTATATATTTTTATGAATCTTCATATATTCCATTGCCAAGCATTCGGAGTGATGAGTGGCCTACTCCTGACAGTATTGTTTTTGAATCCTTCAGATGCAAGCTACTCTTGGATGTTAGAAATGCCATGAAGATAAGTACGAGTTCCAAAATTGTTCACCTAAGCTGATTTCTCTCATTGCATGTATTTGTTGATTTTTTCTCAAGTGCAAGTGTTCTAAGGACACTAACTTTATTATTTTGCAAGGATTTATCAGATGAAATAATGTCAGATCTCATGGATCAAGGCTGGGATAGTAGAACAAATAATGATATAGAATGCAGGATAAAAAAGTCGTCAATGATCTTCCGTTATCATATCAAGAACAAATGCTCGGTCTCACATTAGCTATCAGAGATTCAAAAATACTGATGGTACATGGCTACCACTAGATCAAGACTTTCAACTAAATGGTCACACAGATCGAAAGGAGATAAGCATCATACACAACAAATAATTTTTTACTATGCTTGAGGTGGAAGAGCATTGGATGCTTGATTTTATCATAGCAGAGCTCATGCTATTACAAGCCAATCTACCCAATTATTTCAGGTTCATCATCAATGAAGGACTCGTAAGTACTCTATGTTTATTGCCATTTCACAATAGTACACACTAAAGGAAAATGACATAATTTGCAACGACACATTCACTAATATTTGAGTTGTCACAGTTGCAAAAAAGATAGGAGCTGATAACGTGCTGCAAAAATATACCTACAACAATCACCATTGTGGAAGAGCAATAGCTTAAAATATAGTTCAGTAAAATCTGGATAAGAATCTTTCATTATATAAACGAAAGCCCAAGTTGGGCATCAATAGATATATTCAAGACTCTCAAATTCAATATAATGGAGTTGCATTTGATATAGACATGTATATTTTTCTATCATTTCTATACATTTTGAATCTATCTTTGTTTAGTGCTATCTATATTTTTCTAATCTTTATTTAGTATAATAAGATCATCAGCAATGCCATCATCAACAGGGGTTCGGTGAAGCCTTGCCCTCGCCAATATGCTCAAGATAATTTCTTGCCTGAATTTGTACACCTAGGTTGTTGTGTATTTTCAAAGTTTAAACTACAAGATAGAATATTCACGTTTTAGTTACGATTATAAAATTTACTAAATAGAAAAATTAATCACGATTTCAAAACCAAAAATAAACAGAATAACTTACCTTTGAAATATCAACATTCTGTTGAAGGTTGAACCACTCAAAAAATAACTTTGCATTATACAAAGTGTACCACCCACAGCTGAATGAATCATTTTGCTGGGGTGACTGCAAAAAGTTCAACACACAAGATATCAATGAAGAAAACCACACAATGAATGGAATACATTAGAATGTTGATTTTAAAATGTTGATGAGATGGACAGGATTTACCTCCTGACTGATGATCTCCTATTCTATGACTTCGCATTCTCGTTTGGAATGTAATTACATATTGTCGGCAAGATCAAGTCAATATCCTTATGCATATTACTAGCCGAATTCATCTTTACACATAAAAGTTTAATTACATTATGTACATATCTTGTGATAAAGATTAGATTTAATCTCCAGTGCTCACTGCAAAATAAAATGGACAATCCATTAGCTGCAATTCTAAGAAATATTTCCAATTTGGAATGCCAATGATAAAGCTATTAACAGCAAGAAGCATATAAATTGTCTTACTTGGTATGATATGGCACAAGTGTTGGATTTATCTCCTCTACTCTCCTAAATCCTATGTTAATCTGTTTCCATTCATGTTGCTGCATTTCTACTCACATTGTCGCACACTCTGCAGAAATACAAGTATACTTTAACAGGTGAAAAAGCCAAAAAGGCCGAAGTCTGCGACAAAGTCTCAGTTTTACATTTCCTAAGACTTTTGATGAGAGTGTGGCATTTTTTTGGCAAAGTGCGAAGAATGCGACAAACATTGTTTACTTGGTTTTCAAGCACCAGAGGTTTTTCACCTCGACACCAACGGAAACACAATGAGCCTCAATGTCGGCGCCTCCTCACGCTCACTTCTTGCACTATGCAAACAAACTTGACAATGATAGCAGCCACCCACGATCTCCTCCAAACAACACAACAACTTAACACCATCTATTGTACATTTCATCTGCACAAATGTAAATCGTATATAGATCATTGTAATTGATCATCACTACATATAGAATACATCCAACGAGACAGACATTGTAGGTGCTTTTATGCATTGATTTCTTTCCTTTAGACGTATTGTCAGTAATAAGCTCATAACTTTTACAGTTTGTAGTTAGCTTTGTGAGCATGCGGATTTATCCGCAGTTGTCTAAATCACTGACTTGTATTTCATTATATTCAATCTGAATAAAATATTGTCTAGTTTTGTGCTCAGATTTTGTCAGTATTGCATGCTTTTCGTGTTGTGATTGACTTGTCTGATCGTATGCTCATTGCTTCCACTACCACTGCTCTGAATTCATTATTGTGTTCGCCTGTTGTTACCAATAGTGCATGCACCAAGGGAATACAACATTCCCCAGCTAGGACAGGCAAGATCCTAGCACTTGGAAAGAGACATGGATACTTGTATAGATTAAGTCATTGCTTTTCTGCCTCTAGTCAAGCTCTTATTACTTCTATTCAAATAAATAAAAGTTTACTTTGGCATTATAGACTTGGTCATTTTAATCATGCTTCTGTACAGCAAATGTTTAAGCAATCCATTGTTCTTGATCTCGACTATCCTGATAGGAAAGCCAAATTACTTGTCTGTCAAGATTGTCTAGTCGATAAACAGGCCAGGAAACCATTTAGATCAAGCCATCCGCATACTGCTAGAGGATTGCTAGATGTTGTACATACAAATATCTGTGGCCCAATACAAATTTTTTTATTGAAGGATGCAAAGTATTTTATAACTTTTATTGATGAATTTAAAAGAAGGACTATGGTATATTTTATCAAGAAGAAATCAGAAGCTTTCAATTGTTTCATAATCTTCAAGGAGCGTGCAGAGAAGGAGACTGATAAGCAAATTAAAGCCTTGAGGTCCGACAATGGTGGAGAGTACATCTCTACCGAATTCAAGGAGTACTGCTAGATCCAAGGCATTGAACAATAGTTCATCACTCCTTATTCACCTCAGTCGAATGGCATCGTAATTGATCATCACTACATATAGAATACATCCAGCAAGATAGACATTGTAGATGCTTTCATGCATCGATTTCTTTCCTTTAGATGGATTGTCAGTAATAACCACATAGCTTTTACAGTTTGTAGTTAGCTTTGTGAGCATGTGGTTTCATCCGCGATTGTCTTGTGACCATCTGCATCACTGACTTGTATTTCATTACATTCAATTGGAATAAAGTATTGTCTAGTTTTGTGCTCAGATTTTGTCAATATTGCATGCTTTCCGCTTTCTGTCTGACCTTCTGATTCACTTGTCTGATTGTCTGCTCATTGCTTCCACTACCACCATTCATTTTTAAACTTTGAATTTATTATTGTGCTCGCCTATTGTACCAATCGTGCGTGCACCAAGGGAATAGCTCTCCCAACATTCTCCAACAACAAGCAGGTACTTGGTGAGTGGTGTGCATCCACTAAACAGACACTCTACCAAGGTGTCATTCTTCTCCTTAAGGGACTGAAGAAAAAAGTTGTTGAGAACTAAAACTTCTCGGCTTAAATCCTTGCAATGTCAAATTGCAAGAGTTGGACTGGTGACTCTATCACAGGATCACTGATAGAACCTCGTCTGTTTTTCAAATCCAAACAATCAATAGTCTTGAAATTTATACTGAAATCGAGATCCTCTAATCTGAAACAAAATGGGATTCCTATTCTATCTACAACGTCAGATATGTCACTCTCAAATTTTAGATATTCATTCGAATCTATATAGGCATAAAAAATTTTAGGAGGTGGAGGTGGTGGAAGAGAAGTATCTACAGGATTAACTGGATTTTTCAAAATGGTTGTAGCTGTATTTACAACCGAATCCAGTGTCGCAGTATCTACATTTTTAGCAGAAGGGGATACTGGGATATCCGTCCTCTTGACTTTCTTTGAGGCTCTCTTGGAGGCTGGCTGCTTCCTAGGCCTCTTGGTCAGGAGGTATGTCCTATCTATGGGATCGGGTCTAGGTGCAAAAGGCTCACCCTTATGTAATTTAGATACCTATTTCGCATCCTGTATAGCAGTTGAAAATCTTTTGGCATTATTGTAACTCACTTGCCATGTATGGCTAGCAAAAAGGAGTCTTCAAAAAAAAGGCTCTGATAATCCTCGGCAGCCTCTTGAAGGCACTAAAGTGTTGTGGGTGTGAATCTAACAAAACTACCAAGATCATCCCTAGTGATATGGTGAACAATGTGGTAAAATAGAGCTTTGGAAATAAGAAGGTTTGTTGACCTCTGATATTTTCGAATATCAGATAGCCACCTACTGCGGTTATGCCTTCTCGTTTGCCTTGGAGGATTCAAGGCAACGGGAGGCCCTCAGGAAGAGCCTGCAAAGAAAAAATCTCTCTTTGTCTGCTTTCTCCTATCCATATAGCTAGGATATGGGCTACCAGACTTGTGCGCAATATAAGAGAGATGTTCAAAATTGGTCTAACGGGGTTCGTAGAGAAGCGATATGTATGGACGGTACAGTATTGCTTTTGTGCATAGGTAGTGTAATAGGTAGCAAATGAGATACACAAGTGTCGCACAAGAGCGATATGCGAAAATGCAAAGCAAAAAAAAAGTGAAAAAAAAATGCCTCAGGGGTGAAGTCCTTTAATCTCATGGCTGTGAACGGACGTCTTGTCACACGTGCGAAGTGGCAGCGAATCAAATTCTGCCACATGTCAATTTTTCATGCAATGAGCTTGTGACACGTGTCAAGTTGTCAGGTCACACGTGTGTTATAGTATAGATGAATCGGGAGGCAACACGTGTTCCATTGACCGTTGACTCGCACGTGTAAAAATGTGCCTATAAATAACATGCAACTCAATTTTTGTTTTTTTGCTTTTTCTTTTTCGATATTTGCATATATCGCTCTTGTGCACGCTACTTGTATGTTCTCCTATAGCTAGTGGTCTACTTGCGCACAAGTGTGATATTCCAAGTTCATATTCCGTACATATCGCTCATGTGTGCGTTCTTAACCATCACTTTTTTGTTGTTTGCTTACCTCGCGCACAGAAGCGATACTTGCCTGGGACCGATGGCATCGTCTTTTAAATCTAGTCGTGAGAGCACCCTTAGTGCATTTTTGACTGAGTTTGGAATTTCTAAGAACCTAGACTACTTTTGTTCCCTATTTTGCCCTTTTCTACATGTTTTCAAGACTGCCAACCCAATACTAAAGTATTTTATGACCACTATGTTAGATTCATAAATATAATTAGTATTCCTATTGTCTCCATAGGTCCTCTCTCTTGCATGGTTCTCTTTTGGTCACAAAGTTTCTCATTCAACTCGCAATGGTGTTCTATCATGAGGATGAGGTGCTTCGTTTATTATTTCTCACAATTTCTGAATTCTCCGACATTGTAGATTTTGAAACCGAAGACTTGGTGCTTGGAATTGATTACAATGATGAGGAAGATATGAAGAAGAATTCGTGGCAATTCAATCTCGGATGGGCTTCCCTTGTCCATCATTAATGCATTTCATTGATGACTCTTCTTCAAAAGGAGGCCATAATACTGATCATCCATATCTGGTTGCAGCCAATGATGAAGAATGTGTAAGTGTTTTTACTTCAATGCCTAAGAATGTTGTTATCTCCTGAATGTGAATGGTTTTTTTTTTAAACTCTTACTTTCTATTGCAGAATGCACTCGTAATTGATGACTTTGCTGCATGCCGAGGTGGTTACAGACAACATGCTTTCTCGTTCCATAGGGATAGTGGACTTGGCTACTCTCTGAGGCATTTTCGAAAGAATGAGATTTGTATTGCTCATTCTAAGTTCAGCCCATTTGGGGCAATAATGGCTCTTAAAGCTTTATCTTATTATATAGGAGGACATAAATTTGTTAAGACAAATAAAATCATTTTCGTCAGTTTACCTTATGTCTTGAACATTCTAGGTTTTACTAATGAGAATGTTCCTTTAAGGACCTCACATTATTCATTGTACTCTACATATATTGAACTTAGTGGATAAAAGGATAATGCACATCTATTAGATGCATACTCAGGTAGAAAATTTCTTCATGACAATACAACCATCGAAATAGATACAAAAATCGATGATAAAGAGTGAAAATTTTGTATTTTGTTATTATACAATCGATACATATATAGTGAGTACATATCATTTAATTATAATGCTCTTCTCTCTTGCTCCATAAAATCGTTAGTATATATGGTACATTTTGATGAAGAATGTAATCAATTGTTTAGCACTTTGCTATTTTCTCTCTTCCTGTATGAACTTGCATGCTTTTCTAAACTTGCTGTATTATGTGAATTTTGTTATGTGTCTAATCTGAACTATGCGGTAGAACCACTGAAATATTTGACATATATAGTTTTTTTTTTCATGGGTTTTGCCATGTTGTGTATTTTGATGAAATGTTGCCTGTGCTTGCCATGTGACTTCTCCATCCCTTGTAATGACCAGACACTCAGACTTCCATATGTGTTTGCAGTGGTGTAGGATCTCTTAGTGTGTGCTGCACATGTCAAAATCGTAATGTCAGTCTTATGCTTGGATCAAAATATATAGTTGAATTGAAAGCAGCTCTAATCATTTATCATATTCGGATTCTGTGGAGGGCAACGAAATGCATTTATGCTTTCTGTTATTCCATGAAATGGGTCCTCACTAACCATGTAATGAGTGATATGATCTGCTCCCCATGCTTTTGATACTGCATCAACAAACTTGACACAAGTCTTTTGTAGAGTAGAGTTCGGTTCTTTCTCTCGGCTACTCCATTCTATTGTGGTGTGTAGCTGGTGGTGAACTGATGATGAATGTCGCATGATGATAAGTAGTTAGACATTTCGTCTGATAGATATTCTCCCCCACTATTAATGCATAGGGTTTTGAGCTTTTGACCAGTTTATGTTTCAACAAACTACAAAAATGTTTGAAATCGTTGAATGCATCAGACTTGTTCTTGATGAACATAATACTAGTGAATCTTGAATCGTAATTGCTAAAAGTGATAAAATATAGTGCTGAACCCAAAGAGGGCATACTCATATGGCCGCACAAATCACTATTTATTAATTCTAAAATGGACTTCGCTCTAGTGGCTTGTCCCTTTGGAAATCTTGTTCTAGGCCGTTTGCCTAGTAAGCACATCTCACAAACATGTTGAATGTTAATGGAGGCATCATTATTAATTAAATCCTTAATCATACTATTATGATGCATGTACAAGATAGATCTCATGTTCAAGTGTCCTAATCTTTGATGTCATCATTTGAAGTACTCATGTTGGTGGAAAGTGCATACTCTTGACTCAAAATGTACAAATTATTTTAGAGCATTTCATTCCGATCTTTATCCAAAATAGTACATTGCTTTGAATTGAACAAGGATCTACAACCCTGATCTGTAAGCTTGTTGATAGAAAGTTAATTCTTTGTCAGCTTAGGTACGTCCTTAAACAATGTTGAGCTACCATTTGGAAAATGAAGGCTCACGAAACCTTGGCCTTCAATATGATGTGTATTGGAGTCACCAAAGTAAATATACTTCAAATATGCTAGCGTGAGTTCTTCGAATAGGAACTTACATGGAGTCATGTGTTGAGAAGGACTGGAATCGAGATACCATAAAAGAGCATCTCTACTTTCTTGATCATGTACCATTATCAGTGTTGGGTCTTCATGAGAGGTTCTGGCAGAATAAGATCATCCATCCTGTTGCATATTTTTCTTTGCTTCATGATGCTTGATAACTTGACAGTCCGTGATGTCATGATTGGTTCTCTTGTGGTACTTTGTTTTTAGGCTTTTGATGTTGTTGATTGTGCTGTTGTGATTGCTGGTCTGAATCACTCTACTCCTTTGAAGATTTCTTCTTCTGGCTTATTCAAATAGAGGGCGATTGCATTCATATTCGATGTGGATAAGCTTTTCCTTCACCAGTACATTTATCACAGCCGGATAGATTCTCCAACTAAATCAGATATTGTCCGAGTGCGACTGCCAACACATGTAGTGCCTTAATCATGTTTGTAAATCACACATTGATCATTCTTTTAATCAATTAGCCATATGTACATATTCATCTAAGATCGATGAACCAGTAGATCAGTGATTTTTCATTCAGAGCGCAATTGTATCGTTCTTCTTCTTTGTTATCACAGAGTATTGTATCAAGAAGAATGTGCTTGATCTGTTCTACAATCACATTGTATCTCTACACGACTAATCCATTATTGTTCCAACAATTTAGTTTGTGTAAGGTGATTGCATAATTTGAACTGATTCATACTTGCAGATTCATTGTTTTGTAGATTTTATCGTTTTATATGACTGATAACACTGCTCGATTTTCTTGCTCTAATCACTACATTTTGATACAACACTTCCGCAAAGCCAAATCTCTATAATCAAGGTAACTTTTGCATGGCTAGGGAATCAACTTAGTCGATCCAGCAACTTTGAAGCTGTGATCAGTAGGACAGACTTCAAAGACTTCAAAGTCGATCTGATTACTAAATCGATAGACTTAGTTTCATACATCGAGGATTCAATGTCGCTGTATTTTTTGTTGCAACAGGAATTGAAGGCTGATCCACCCGTCGAATCCCAGCATGGTATTAGAGCATGTTCTCAGACAGATTAGAGCATATAATATAAAAACAATCGCTTTGATATAGTGTAGGCAGCTGCTATTATTTTTTCAGTCATATTAATCTACTGCTCATTTTGAAATTCCAAATGGATTCACAATCACAATCTACTCTAATGGTAGAGAAGTTGGATGGTTTCAGTTACCATTTATGAAACTTCAAAATGAAAGTAGTACTGATGGCCAAAGAACTATGAGAAATAGTCGTTGGAATTGAAGTACTTCCCAGTGTCAATGAGCAAGCCATTTCCAAATGGAAGCTCAAGGATGGCAAGGCTTTTGCCTTAATCACCCTTAACATCTCCGACACACGAATCAGTCATATCAAAAAAGCCCAATCATCGAAAGAATCTTGGGATATATTGAGTACATTATATGAAGTGAGAGATGTCACTTCAAAGCTGCATCTAAGGAGAAAATTTTTTTCTCTCAGAATGTCAGATGGTGATTCTGTTCAGAATCACATAAATGAATTCAAGACTCTAATGGATCAGATGGCAGCAATAGGTTCAACAATCGAAGACTCTGATGTTGTTATGACCTTATTGTCAAGCTTACCATCTTCTTAGGAAAACTGGGTGATGATGGTTTCCACACACTCGGACATCACATTATCCAAACTCATAACTATGCTGCTGTAGGAGGAAACAAGAAGAGGTGGAGCATCTTCATCCTCCACCAACGACTCACAAGCATTATTCTCCAAGAAGGGCTCAAGAAAGCAACAGAAGAAGATAAACTGACAACAATCAAAAGCAGTCACAAAAGTCCTAGAATTAGCCACTTACTTAGAACAACAAGAAAAGACTCTTTTGCAGGTACTGCAAGAGTCCAAATCATGAGATCTGGGACTGTCAAATTCTAAAGTTCAACAACGACAAGAAGAAGAAGCAGTCGGATCAGCAAGCTCATGTATCCGACACCAAGATCGAAGATGATGATGAGCAGGAAGTCTTCATGGTGAGCCATCACCATGTCGAACAGTCAGAGGAGTGGTCCTTGATTCTGGAGCTACACAACACATGACAAGTCATCAAGAATGGTTCATCGACTATTCACCCTACAGCACAAAGAAATTTGTTTACCTTGGAGACAACAATTTTCGCATAATTGAAGGTGAAGGTCCTGTTAGGATGAATTTTCAGAATCAAATGTCGAAGCTTATACCAAATTTATTGTATGTCTACCTAGAGGTTTTGGTGGTATCTTAGACCTGCTAGGCCTAATTTCATCTTTCAAACCTCTAAATTGTTCTCATCTCTAACGGTGAACTTGTGGCGGTGCAATCACATAGGTCTATTGTGTACCTAGGATCTTCTCCTAGGTCATATTTTTGGTCTCGATTACGGAATTGACAAACAAAAATGAATAGAAAGTACAAATAAATTAAGTAAATGCTTACTCAATGAATAGTTTTGTCGCAAGAGCTGCCAAGTCATGAATGCCGTTAAACTATTCACATTGCTTCTCAATCATGACTCCTTGATCGTTTTCCACTTGCTTTCCGAAAACTGTTTGAGCATAGTGTTGCCTATATGAGTTTCAGATTCGATTTTAGGGTTCTCCTTGAGTGCTTGACTCTCCCATTTAAGTAAGAACATCACCTGCTCTTGCTTTTGCAACGCTACTCTGCAAGTGGCAGTTTACTCTTTGTACGGGTAGCTTAGTGATGAAGGGGGTAGCCGGATTGCCACAAGAACCGCTTAGTCATGAATGCTTATGATCAACTCAAGATTCTATCCACTTCAGGAAGATGTAATTATATGGACGGATAGAGAGCCATGTCTCATTCTGTCACAGAAATCCAGCTGAATGTTTCCTCTTCAATCACCAATTGAGGGCTTCAGAAAGGTGTTTGAATCAGGCAGAGACAAATTCCATTACAAAATCAGCGATGGGGTCCTGCCACAGAAGTGAGATTGACTAGCCTCTACAATGAATGATCCATTGACAATAGAAATGTGTTGGTTGAGAATTTGCCAGAGTAAATGCGCTTGAATGGGATCACAAAACAGTGCTTAGCCTCCTCAGAAATGTTTTGTGTAGACAGTAGAAAAACGCTGGGATGATGGTAACAGAATTGCGCTTGATTGGCCATAGAAGTGCAGCTTGATCTCTGCCGTAGAATTGGATTGGCGACTGATAGCAGAAGTGCCCTAAAAAATAGCGGCCAGGTACTTTGACAATCAGTTAACAACTATAAATGCATTTCAGAAATCAGCATTGGAGCAGGAAAAAAACGGACACACGCTGCGTGTGTGGGTTCTGGCAATGGATTTGATTTAGACTTCTTCTTGAGTGCTTAACTCTCCCATTCTCAGTGAGGACATCACATGCCCTTGCCTCTACAACGCTGCTCTTCAAGTGGAAGTGTGCTCTCTGCTCCGGTCGCTAAAAGGAAGAATTTCATATCATTATTGCTACTGATTCAGGGTACTGAAGGTGTTGCTTCAATTCACCATTGAGGAACGCAATTGAAACAACTCACTGTTTTCCCATAATCCGATCATTGAGGGTAGTACATATCATTCTAGATGTTAAGAATCAGTAGATGGTCATCTTTGGCAGATTTCATATCCATTTCAACTCTCAAAAGAAAGAGTCATTGGTATTTGTTGAGTCCAATAGGAGTTTGGATCTGATTTCTTTGTGATTTGATTCAAATATTGTGTGCTTTTGTTTTAGTGATCAAAGCAAAGTTTCCAAGTGACTAATCATTAGTGTGAAGATTGATTCTTAGGTTTGTGAGCTAAATCTTTTGTAGATCCTTCTAGATTATTGAATATGTTCAAATCTAGTCTCTTGAGAGTCACAAATTACATTTGTAGGATCATATCACAAGTTTTGTTTCACATGGCATCAATAGGTGGCATCCTATTGAAGGCAAGTAAGGATCCTAAGTGCAACATTTGTGGCAAGGGAGGATATTTTTCCTCAAGATGTTACAAAAAGAAAACCAATCCATCCAAGGAGAACCAAAGCAAGGGGGCCGAGGTGAAGGATGGAGCTTCAAGTTCGAAATGCAAATACAAGAAGGACAAATCCAAAGAAAGGTGTTTTCTTTGTGGAAAGGTAAATGAGGCTTGGAGTCTCACAAGGACTTGCAAGATTTGTCTTCAAGAGTCCATCACAACACAAGTCAGACCTTTTGAAATTTTTTATTTGGAAGTGCATTGTTTGGTTCAAGATGCAAAGGTAGATGTCACTTTCATGAAAGTAACTTGGATTTATTTCATGTTCTTGGAGATTAGTTTGCTTGGAACTTTGGATAAGTTCAAACTTATTGTTATTATCCAAGAGAAATCAATCAAGAATAAGGAGCAATCACAAAATGAAAATAGTTTCATTTATGCTCTCATGTCAACTTATGAAGAACCAATTTGCTTTGAAGAGATTTTTGTATCTAAAAGGTGGATTAAGGCAATACTAGTTAAGTGTGATGCCTTAAAAGATAGCAAAATATGTTTTCCTTGTAAACTTACATTAGTTATGAAGTCAAGGAAATGGAAATGTCTTCATAATGTAGGATCTTTTGGTTTCAATAAAATCATGAATGATGTGTTCATTCATAAAGATGAAAATTGTAAGTTTTCAATCTTAAAGGCAAGTTGTAAACTTCTCATGAGAATAAGTGAAGCATCCAAAGTGGACACCTATATCCATAAGCAAGTAGTTAGCCTTATTGAGATGGAAATACCTTTTGATTTCAATATTAAAAAAATCATGCCAAGTTGTGGTGATTTTTGGACTTATGTTTCTAGCATAAGTAATCTTGATAATCATAGGAAGTGCATATTGTATGGGCATGGTTGTTATGATCATTATGAGACATGGAGATCTCGAATTTCCATAAAAAAGGAGCACCATGAAGAGGATCTTAAAGAGTCATCTTAAGGTTCAAGTGTGCCAAGGATTGAGGAGGAGAGACCTTCTCAAGTTGTGATTTCAAAAAAAATCTCAAGAAACATGGTTGAGCCCATGTGGCTCACATTTCAAGGGAAAGAAGAGCATATTTCATGTAATATACATCTCATACTTACTTCTCTTATGTCATTTGATGAATCAATTTGCTTTAGTGAGATCATTGCATCTCAAAATTGGAGTAAAGACATACTAGTTGAGTATGTAGTCTCTCTTGAGAACATAGATGATGTTCTTAAAAGGTTGAAATTGATTTTAAATCAATTAGAAAGCAAATGGCTACTTCATCAAATGTATGCTCTTGAATCATGCAAGAGCAAAAGTGATTTGTTCACTCATAGTTTGAAAATTTGTATTGAGGCAAATTGTAAACTCAGTTTATGAGAGTAAGTGAATCATCTTCTAAAGACACTTATCTCCATAATGAAGTATTTAGTCTCATTGGATCTGAGATTAACATGGTAAACAAGTATGAAGATATGATGCAAACACTTTGTTATTATAACATGCATAGTCTTGCCAATTTGGATCAGTCTAATTCTCTAGATCATGGTAACATGATGTTGGATCTTTATGATCCTAATAAGTCAAGAAGAAATCTTTATTTCCTTGTGGAGGAGCATGCACATGAAGAAGGAACAAGCCTCAAGTTCAAGCATCTACATGAAATTTGGAAGGAATCAATTTTGGAGGTGCTAGGATGTTGCAAAGCTCTCAAGTTCATCAAAGGTGCCAACATCAAAGAAGCACTATCATGGATATGGTGATCTCGGATCAACATCAAGCTCATTGGTTGATCTTCACACCTTTTGAACCAGCAAAGACCAATTCAGCCCATGGAGTCAAGTTCAAGATCACTATGTTTTTTATCAAGCTAGATTTTAGCTAGATTTTTGAGGAGGAGTGTGAAAAATGCAAAAATTATGCTTGGTCAAGGGCAAATCTATGTACATAGGATGATTACACATGTGTGGAGCACGTTCTCACATGTGAAATAAATGTACTTTTCATGTAGTACAATCATATAGCTTGTACATATAGTTTAAATCAAGTTCTATTGGCTAAAAAGGCCAAAATCATGTTTTTTAGGCATATGCCACAAGGCATCAATCTAGAGATTTCATGAAGCCACATCATGAGATTAGGTGTCAAATCCCATGTGTAGAGGTCTACTCACATGTGTGGAATAAGCTGAGGAAGTCAAATTTGCACTTCTAGAAGAGTTTTTCCTAGTTCTCTACATAGAAGAAAAATGGACCAAAAAAGCTCAAAATAAAAGGTTTTGTCCAAGTGTCAATTTTGCATGATGAATCATCACATGACAAAGCACTCTCACACATGTGAGATTAGAGGGATGATTAGTACCACGAGCTCCCATTTTTTGTATTTATAGAGCCATATTTGGCCATAATCATCAAGCAACACCAATCTTGGTTTTGGAGGCAATTCTTGTCAATTTCATCATTTGTCTTTATTTTTCTTGATAGTTTTGAGTTCCTCTCACATTGTACTTTGATTTCAGGCTGGAGTCTGTACTCTGATAGGTCTCACACATGTGAAACCAGCAAGTACAATTCCCTTTCATTTATGATTGTTCTTGTTAGATTTTCTCATCTGAATTTGATCTAGATTGATCTAAATCTTGTGTAGATTGATAGATCAATTGTATCTAACATCCAAACACTCGTGGATGGTTTTGGATCCATTCTTGGTCCAATTTTGCATATTTCCACACATGCCTCACACACCTGATATAGATCTCTCACTCGTGCAATCTTTCAAGAATGAAACTACATGAAGCACGATACTTGAAATTCTCAACTCTTGAAGACTCTCTCAACATGAGATTGAGAGAATGATACATACAAACATGTTTTAAAAAAAAACATCTTCAATACTAGATAGACTTCCTCATTATGAACTTCATGAAGAAATGTCAAGAACCACACCCACACATAACCAACAAACATATGAGATGGGATTTGCCTCCCTTAAGTACAAAGTGTAAACATATCATCAAGCATTTGTGGCAAAAGTATCCAATTTTTACCACTACTCTTCAAATCACTATGGATTGCTAGGGTAGCATCCAACCCAACCATTGAAACCACCACATTGAGTGGCAAAGAAGCACAACACATACATTACATCGATCTCACCAAGCTCCCTAATGATAACGCCATCACCAAGAAAACACTACCCTTCTATGTTAACCATTCAATGCACTCAAAAGGTATGCACACTAAGTACTCACTTTCTTTCCCTCAATGCAAATTCAAACAATCCATGATGCACTCCTACTAGAGATGAGATTCAAGCAAAAACTACCAACTCCCATAGCAAACCCTAACATGGAGCAACAACATCCACAATCACTAACACCAAAATGGAACTAGCTTCTAAGCATCCTCAAACAAGCAAGTTTTCAACATTCCTTTCAAAGACAATCCAACTAACTCACCAAACTCTCAACATCCCAACTTAGCAACTATCAACATCATCTCATTATCCAATTATCCAACTTGCATCCAACTATATCTTAACACAAAGAGTGGCCTCCTTTTATAGTAGATCTTAAGTGTCCCCCTTCAAAATGAGGCTTTGCCAATTTTCATGCCCTTCCAGCCTTCTTTTCCATTTGTCCAATCCCCATTGGCAAGTACATCAAGTGGCCTCCTTGAGGGTGTAGGGGTTGGTGCCATTTAAGGCCCCTTTCCAAAACTAGCCAAAATGCCCTCTTTGTCAACAGCTAGAGGAGGTATCTACCAAACTTTTCTAGCTTCCAAGGTCTTCTTCCATTTATTATCCAAAACGTGGTTGAAGACTCTTGCCAACCTCTCTCTCTCTCTCTCTCTCTCTCTCTCTCTCTCTCTCTCTCTCTCTCTCTCTCTCTCTCTCTCTCTCTCTCTCTCTCTTGTTAGGTGTCCTCTATTTCCCTCGGTCCTCCATTTCCTTGGCCTTTCATTTGATTTTTCCTTGTAGCATGCACGGCCTGGCTTTTGGCTTTTGGTTTCTCGGGATTACCAACTGATTTGCGTACTTTGCCCATTTCTCGTAATTTGTCCAATTTTGCTCGTTAGAGTTTCTGCAAGTTTTAAGTATATCCCACAGTTCACGGCTTGGTTTTTTCCCATAAATATGTTCCTTTGATGGCTCTTTGACTGGGGTTGACTTTTTTGACATTCATGACTAGGGCTCCCACGACAACACGGTTTTCCTGAAAATGCACTAGGCAACCATATATTAGTAATACCAACTTTGTACATGGTAGGATTTTAGCACGGCTATTTTTACAACTGGCCAAAAAGTTGTAAAACTTTATCATAGGCCATTTCTATGGCCACAAACTTTTCTCTAGCCTCATTTACGGTAGGCTGGGACCCAATCCTAGGTGGACCAGCATTTCAGGCTCAGTCTTTACAAAAATTGACCACAAAATATTTTGGACGATTTTTTCGAAAGTCAGTTTCTTACTTTTGAACTGTGTCTAGTCACTTTAGGACGGGCTGGGACCCAATTTTAAGACAAATTTGTGCCAATTTTTCTCTAATAACCGGGTTTTATATGCCAATTTTTTTCAGGTTTTGCAAATTTAAACTTCAATATTAGCCGATTTTTTGTGCGAAAATATCGGCTAACATAGACATAACAGTGAGATAACACAACAAGAGATGTATATTAATTTAGATTCAGAATTATAAATTCATTTTTGATCAATAGTTTCTGTTTGTCTAAAACTGCCTTACGTTGTCTCTTAATTCCGCATATTATTTTCGCACGTTAATTCAATCAAGGTAAATATTGTTCTATTAGTACATAGATCAGAAACAAACCCGATTGAAGACACTGATATTAGTTTGATTTATTCGAACTTTCATCGTGTTCTCTGTGGAAGAATTGTTACTATTTTTCCTATAGAATCAGATACTCATCAAGAGTGCCAAGAGCATGATGGCCCATGCCTCTCTTCCAAATAGATTCTGGACAGAAGCCATTACTACAACTGCCTACTTGCAGAATCGATCCATCACCAAAGCCCTGAACGACAAGACACCTTATGAGGTGTGGACTGGATCAAAACCATCACTCAAACATATTCGACTATTTGGATGCATCACTTTCGCTTAGATCCCTGAGGATCTAAGAAGAAAGTTGGATGATAAGAGTAGGAAGACGATCTTCATCGGCTATTCTCCAAATCACAAGGCATACAAGCTCTACAATTTGGATACCAAGAAGGCATTCACCAGTAGAGATGTCATTTTTGTGAAAGACCAGTTCATCGACCACAAAGGGAAAGCCGCTGATAATTCCAATCCAAGAATCGAACAACCAGTCAATTCTGATCCAGAGATTCAATTGCAGAACATCGATGTTGACTCAGACATTGAGTCAGAACCTCAACGAGTCAACCCACATCAGAGGACCGAAGTTCAACCCAGGAGGTCGAACAGGTCCAGACAGCCTCCATTCAGATTCATGGATGATCCGGCCTGCTACTTCGTGTAGGAGCCGAACACCGTTTTTGAGGTGATGTCTACTCCTGATGCTGACCAGTGGAAAGTAGCGATGGACACTGAATTTGATTCTCTCATGGAGAATTAAATATGGACACTCCCTGAGCTGCCAAAGGACCGAAGATCGATTCCATGCAAATGGATATTCAAGGCAAAGTACAACGTTGAAGGAAGGCTAAATCATTACAAGGCCAGGCTAGTCACCAAAGGCTTTTCTCAGATTTCAGACCTAGATTATTCAAAACTTGAAGAAAGGCTAAATCATTACAAGGTCAGGCTAGTCACTCTAAGATTCCAGACCTGGATTATTCAAAAACCTTCAGCCCAGTCATCAAACATGCGTCGATCCACCTACTCTCTCTCCTTTGCAGCCGCAACAGATCTTGAAGTCCACCAGATGGATGTCCATACCGCTTTTCTCAATGGAACCATCGAAGAGAAAATCTACATGACACAGCCAAAGGGATATTAACTCAACGGCAAGCAACAACACTTTGTATGCAAAATCCACAAGGCGCTCTATGGGCTAAAACAGTCGCCCAGAGCCTGGTTCCAGAAGATCAAAGTATCTAATAGAGAATGGTTTTATTTTAAACTCAGCATACTCGAATGTCTACTTCAAGTCTGTATCAGATTACTTCATCATCATCACTCTCTACGTAGATGATACACTATTATTCAGTAACAATCTGAATCTGATGAAGGATACAAAATGCATGCTAGCCTAGGAATACAAGATGACTGACATGGGTCCAGCCCACTATTGTCTCAGAATTTAAATTCAACGAGATCAACCCAGCAGACTGACCTTTATCAGTCAGCAACGATATCTCAACAATGTGTTGGAAAAGTATGGAATGGCCAACTGCAAACCAAATGACTTTCCACTCGACCCTGGACTAAAGCTATTAAAGGAACAATCCCCTCAAACTGAGGCAGAAAAGGAGGAGATGAAGCGCTACCTGTTTCAATCCATCATTGGCTCACTGATGTATGCAATGATCTGCACGCGACCAGACCTTGCATATTTGATCAGTACACTCAGCCAATTCATGTCAAATCCAGGCTTAACTCATTGGAAGGCACTACCAAAGGTCATGAAGTACATCCAAGCAACGAAAACTCTCAGCATCTGCTACGGAGGCAGCCACACTGCCAACATCATTCAAGCCTACACAGATGCAGATTGGGCAGGAGATGTCGACACCAGAAAATCAACTTCTGGATTTGTATTCTTATACAACCAAGGCCCAATCTCATGGAATAGCCGGAAGTAGACCTCAGTTGCATTATCATCAACGGAATCCGAATACATAGCTGCCACCAATGCAACCAAAGAGGCGATTTGGCTAAGACAACTGCTTGCAGACCTGAACCTTGCACAACCACTTCCTACAACAATCTATTGTGACAATCAAAGCACAATAGCGCTATCTCTCAATCCGAGATTTCACTCTCGAAGCAAACATATAGAAGTCAGATATCATTACTTTAGAGAGAAAGTGCACAGCAAGGAAGTAGAACTAGTTTTCTGCAGAACAAACTACATGGCAGTAGATTACCTTCGTCTTTTTTGTTGCCTTTAGTCTAAGGCACCTTCACCTTCTTCACTACCTTCAGTCTAAGGCACCTTCGGCTTTTTCGCCTTCTTCGCTGCCTTCAGTCTAAGGGTGCCTTTGTGATTTACATATCTTAAGTCTAAGGGCACCTTCAGGATTTGCATACCTTCAGTCTAAGAGCACCTTCGGGTTTTACGCTTTTTGCTACATTGGCAGACCGACGTCGCCAACTTATCATCAACACTAAAATAGTTGAAGAAACAAATATCTTAAGGGTGGTTACCAACTTTGTATAGATGAAAAACTAGAGTAAATGGCAACTAAGGCATAAGATATTTTTCTCTCGACACTTGTAAATATATATACTAGCCAAAATGTGCATCAAGAAATGTATGAATAGGAAGTACCTCATGCTTAGCTTGCTACTCGATCCAAATGCCCAATGCAATCCAAAAATATTGCCTCAAAAGCAATCCAAGAACATCACCTCTCCAAAAACACATTTCCAATAACAACTTGATAAAGTTGCGTGCATTATTTTTTACACATTTTTTTATTTTTTTTAACCTAATCAGGTACGTCGGAATCCGACATCTCACCACGTCGGATGGATGTCGACGTCATCAGAGAACGTTTTGCAAAAAATTTGCAAACAGCCGAGGAATTCAACATTTTGGTGGACGTCGGATTGTGACTTGTATTTATCCGTTGGATGGACGTTAGACACTCGTCGACGCAATTGGGCATCGTTCTGTTTTAAAAAATGCCAACAAATGTTAGAATTCAACATTTTAGAGGATGTCGGATTGTTACGTCCATTTCTCCGTCGGATGGACATCGGGGACACTCGTCGCGGACGCAATTGGGCATCCTTCTGTTCTAAAAAATGCCACTAGCCGTCGAATTTTGACATCCGACGTGGACATCAAAATTTGACATCCACGTCAGCATTGCCACGACAAACTTGGACATCGTAATCTGATGTCCACGTCGGATGTCGGATTCCGACGTCCATGTCAAACGTCGGAATCTGACGTCTAGGTCGATGTCGGGAACTACTTTTTGGGAGCCCGATATCGAGTTCGCATTGCAAGGGATTCCGTCGACCCTATTCCAACGTGTTTGTGACGTCCATGACGAATAAAAAAATATTAAACGTGCAATATTCGTCGCTGATTGTGTCAAAAACTGGGGGCAGGTGTTGTAGTGATCGTAGTACATAACAAGGGGGTAGGAATTATTATGGGTTCAGCTTTGCTTCCAAAGTGATGGAGAAGGCAGAAATTGTAGTCCAACATCACTTCTATGCCTGAGATCTCCCATTTCATCTTGCTAAGACCCCAACATCATGGAAGATGATGACCAGAGTGAACACGATTGGTCAGGTGAGGCCAAAGCCTTGGAATGAGAATCTCAAGATGAGAGGACTTGTTGTTGAGCAAGGAACAATGACAAGTAGCTAGAGCCCCTCAAGCGGGCATGGGCCCAATATGCATCATTTTTTCCCTTTTAAGTTATGTCATTCAAATTTGCTTCCAATTGCTAAGTAGTAAGTACTAGGATTTAACTTTTACGTAGTGACTAGTAACTTTTAAAGTGACATATTTCAGAACTCATGTGAACGATTAACTTTTAACTCTCAAAAATTAGACCGGAATCTTGATCATTTGACATTCATGATCAAATGTTGATACTCATTGTTGACAACTAGGTTATAGTTGTAATATCATGTTTAATGGTTGGAAGTGCCACATAGTGAATTTCTTGGTACGTCGTACAACTATAATCAATCCAAATTGTAATAAACATTTATATGAGGCTTAAATTTATAACTTAAAAGTTTCAAGTTACCAGTTACCAATTATAATTTAGTACTTATTGAAATTCTCATGAGCCAACTTTGAATTGTCACGATCCACTATGACTGTACTAAGATTTTGATGTGCTCATTGCTATGTACAGTTAAAATAGATTGTTTTAGGTACTTACTTCTAATTATATTGCAATCTGTTGTTAGAACATGATCAAACTTCTCAGAAATGAATTCTTTGAAACGTTTCAAAGTAGCCCATGAGCATAAAGATAGATTTTCTACTTTAAAATCGCAAAAGACATCATATAGAACATACCATTCTATTTTGATATTAGGCATATATGACCAAGCAAAAACGATTTTGTGAAAGGACTCATGGATAAAGCCGAAAATCTGTAATAAAATACAAGCGTTTCACATGAATGGTTTCAAACATCCTATTATAGTAAAGTAAATATAAAAAGATATTTCCCTTGTCATTGCGAATGCTGAGCTGAAGTCAATCCATTGTATTCCTAGGAATTTCCCTCCTATCCAAAACTTCGTCATCCTACAAATCAGTCAATACCTGTGAATTCAGTCACTTAACCAGCAAATCTTCCTTCGTACCATTGCCCTGTCCTTTCTTTCCTTGTATCTCATAAATTTCTTTCATTTGCCCATATTTTGTCCATAAACAACCGAACTCGGATTGTTGAGGTTAAATGAAACCGTCCTTTTATTGGAGTTTTGAAAAAAATTATCTTGAAGAGTAGAGAAGCTTGGTCTTTTGAGGAGGCATTGAGAGAGAGAGAGAGAGAGAGAGAGAGAGAGAGAGAGAGAGAGAGAGAGAGAGAGAGAGAGAGAGAGAGAGAGAGAGAGAGAGAGAGAGAGAGAGAGAGAGAGAGAGAGAGAGAGAGAGAGAGAGAGAGAGAGATCCTCTTCCTAATGCCATTTTGTGAAAGTAATCCCTTATGGATGCTGAATGCTTGTATTGTTGTTGTTAATCATGTTATCACATTCAAGCACTTTCATTAGAACAAGCATTTTCCACATCTAGTCATAAGTACTAAATCCATATGATCCACATGCAAGCAAAACAAGTGTTAGATCCACATTCACCAAGAAAAGATCATTAAGGTCTATAGGTAGGACGTTTTAATACATCGATCACCTCCCTTGAGAAGATGAACCTCAAAAGGAAAATATCTAGGGCCATTGATGCCTAGATAACAAAAAAGAAACCAAGAAAAGTAAAAGAACAAAAGATGAACATCTCCCCAAATCTAGGCTCCATTCCTTCATTAAGCTTCATCTTAAACTCTTTTAACACTTCAAGATTAGCATAAACTTGCATTGACATGATTTTCTTTTCTAAATTATGTCGGAAAGAGGTGTGTAGAAGATAGGTCAAACTCGAAAAGACACGAATGAAAATAATTTGAGTGTCTAGAAAGAAAACTTTTCGTGCATGGCAGAATAAACTATCTTCCTCTTTCTCAATGCATGACTACCCCGATCAATTTCAAACAAAACAATAGTGATAGAAATCACGTTTGGTCTTATAGTAACTAACTCTGAAATCATCAGTACTATAGTGATTACGTAGCCAAAGAATTAAGCATTGAATTATTAGACAAATAATTTGTCGCGAAAAACTAGACAAATAATTAGTCGCGAAGAACTACAAAAACGCATACATTCGGAGACGAAGCTGAACGCAATAAAAGATAGTATTGATTGAGTATGAAAACGAAACAGAAGTAAATGAGTACAATAAGTTGTGGATTGAAGTTGCTTACTCTATGCTATCTTTGAGCGGCTAAAATGAAAGTCTGTATTAATGCGCAATGCTGATAAGCAGTAGCGCAATAGCAATCTCTAAAACAACTCTAAGAAGTGAGCTAGAATGCTCAGGAGTGTTCAAGCTCGCAGGCTTGAGAGAGAGAGAGAGAGAGAGAGAGAGAGAGAGAGAGAGAGAGAGAGAGAGAGAGAGAGACCTAACTATTCAAATGCTTCTTCTAATAATTTTAATAATGAAATGTATGAATATGAACAACTATATATATACTAAGAAATTAGGTCATCAATTGTGATCGCCAGTTGGCTGTGGTCCGCTGGCATCCATCCGATTTCTTGTCATTGATTGCTGTTAAGCGGTGGAAATTGGTCGTAAACAATTTGTCTACATAAATGAACCAAACTGTCACTTCTATAAAAATGAACTAAAACAGCCACAGGCGACACTGTCACAAAAAGACGACAGTGTCGGGATTTTGCAAAAAACCCGACAGTGCCCTTAGATCTCATTTAGGGTTGCCCCACACTTTGCCAGAGTCATTTCTTTAACATTTGAGGTACTTTGGAAAAAGCAAAAAATGCGACTCTACATATTTGCACGAGATTCCTGACAGGCGAAAAAGACGACACTGCATTTTTCCATGAGATTCTCGACAGGCGAAAAATGCGACACTGTTGTCAACTCCGTGTATTTCTGCAGATTGTATAAAAACACTTCAAAACTTATGTAAAAACACGAGAAAATCCACAAAACTGGATAAACAATGGATGAAGATTAAAACCGATTAGTCGATTAGTAAGAAGGAGACTAATCCAACACTCTCCCTCAATCTGAGTCCTTGAATGCCTTGACCTTCAAACTTAGTTCTACACAAAATCTTCTGTGTGTATCCAAACTTAATGCTTTGGTAAAAACATCTGCTGTCATATCTTGCGTTCTACAGTACTGCAATCTGACCTCTTCGTTGAGAACTTCGCTTCTGACAAAATGATACTTCAGTTCAATGTGTTTACTCCTAGAATGAAATCTAGTTTTGGCCAATAAAGAATGGCACTCTGATTATCACAAAATAATATTGTCGGAGCATATTGATTCAGACTGATATCTGAGAGTAGATTCCTCAACCAAATTGCTTCCTTTGTAGCTTGAGAGGTTGCGATATACTCTGATTCAGTGGAAAATAGAGCTTTCGAAGATTGCTTGCGACTGTTCCATGAAATTGGACCACTGTTGAGGAAGAATGTAAATCCGGAAGTGGATTTACGAGTGTCCACGTCTCCTGCCCAACTTGCATCTGTGTAACCATTGAGTAAATTGAGATTGTCGTTGATTCCTGACAGGCGAAAAATGCAAAAAAGACGATACTGCATTTTTCCATGAAATTTTTGACAAGCAAAAAATGCGACACTGTTGTCAACGCCGTGTATTTCTGCAGACTGTGTAAAAAACACTTGTAAACCTACAGACTGTGTAAAAACACGAGAAATTCCGCAGAACTGGATAAACAATGGATGAAGATTAAAATCGATTAGTCGATTAGTAAGAAGGAGATTAATCCATTACAATTAAGATTAGACTCCATTATTGCACTGTGTCATGTTGTCTGGTGGAACCCGGTGGATGAATGGAACAAACGAAGGAGACGGAACTAGTAAGCCGAGAGGCTTTGTTACCACTTGTTCGATCCAAATGGGAGGAAATAAAATAGTGCAAAATAGCTCCCACCGCGATTTAGGACAAATTTTAAAAACAAATGTGCAATCAAGTATCAAGGTGATCGCATCCACCGGAGTGTAAGAGTTACTAGCAATGATTAGAGTTGGAATGTTTAATTACGGAATGAAGAACTATGGTGCAGAGATTTTGCGCTTGTTTATAGTTGGTATGAATGGTGGTCCTTTCATCTACTTGCTCTTCGGTGTTTTAGAAGCAAGTATAATTTTTTTGTTGGAAGAAGGAATGGCGATTCAATAATTCAAAGCCTATGGGCGAACTATCGAGCGCAACGGAATGAGCCTTATTTCCTAGTGCTTTACTTTGTCTATCAATAATTAGACAAACATCTGAAAGTAAGTTTCTCAACCATACTGCTTCCTTTGTAGCTTGAGAGGCTGTGATATACTTTGATTCAGTAGAAGATAGAGCTATCTAAGTTTGCTTTTGACTGTTCCATGAAATAGGACCGGTGTTGAGGAAGAATGTAAATCCAAAAGTGAATTTATGAGTGTCTACGTCTTCTGCCCAACTTGCATCTAAATAATCACTGAGAATATTGAGTTTGTCATTGTCGACTGCTCCATAACAAATGCATAAGTCCATAGTAGAATATATCTCAAAACTCTAATAAGAGCTTTCCAATATGCAATACCAGGATTAACCATAAACTGACTTAAGGAACTGATTGCAAAAGCTAAGTTTGGGCTAGTACAGATCATCCTATACATAAGAGATCATATTATCGAATGATAAGGATACTCACACATCTGCTCCTTCTCTTCGGTCATCTAAGGACGTTGGTCCTTTGACAATTTGAGTCTTGGGTACATCGGTGAGTGCAATTCAGATTATATCTGATTAAAACATTGTGAATGTATCTTTGTTGAGTAATGTGAATCAACTTCTGTTTTGTCTCTTTGGATTTGAATACTCAGAGAGTAATGAGCTTCGCCCAGATCGATCATATTGAATTTCGAAGACAACATTGATTTAGCATCTTTTATTAGATCGATACTATTGCTAAAAAGTGGTGTGTCGTCCACATACAAAGTGATAATAATAAAAGAATGTTGCACATTAGAATATGAAGTGCTTGATTTGTAGCCATGATCGATAAGAAAAGTGTTGATCCTTTGAAACCATGCTCTAGCAGAAGGCTTCAAGCCATAAAGTGCTCTGTGGAGTTTACATACATGATTATGTTTGCCTTCGATATTTTAACCTTTGGGTTGCATAATGTAAATATCTTCTTTGATAACTCCATTGAGATATGTTGTCTGTACATCCACTTGATGTACCTCTAAATCTACAACAGCAGCGAATGTCAATAGAAGTATGATTGAAAAATTCCTCTAGATTGAAAGTCTCAATGTAGTCGACATTATGTACTTGAGAAAATCCTCTCGTGACAAGTCGAACTTTTCTTTGATCGATGCTTCCATCTGTCCATATTTAATTTTATTGGTTGGATAGTCGAGTTCGAGTGCTAGGGATTGTCTAGACATGTTCAGCACGGATCGTATGATTCAAGTGCCCTAATCTAAAATGCCAAAGTAATGCTTTATTAACAGGAATAGAGGCTCTCAAAGCTTGACTAGTGTCTGAATGATAATGAGCCAGTCTATATAAGTATCCATGCCTCTTGCCGAGTGCAAGAATCTTATTTGTCCTATCGATAATTCGGCATTGATCATACTCAAACCCTATCCTATGATCTAAATTAGTAATTTTACTTACTGATAACATATTCGTAGAGAGTTTAGGTACATACAAAACTTTTGATAGTAGTTTGAATTGATCATGCTGGAACATCAATCTTATAGTGCCTTCACCTTCGATATTTGGTGTGCTATCATCACCAAGCTGAATGAATTTCTTTGTACTGTAAGGCATATAGGAATGAAAATGCTCACAATGACTGGTCATATGTTGAATAGTTCTAGAATTCAGAAACCAAGAATTATCGAATTGTGCCTTTTGGTCTTTGACCATAAACACTCCTTCGTCCATGTCGAGTTCGAGAAATAGAGTGGATGCTGCGACTGCATTTGCTTGTTGATCTAGTTGCTTGTTGGCATTATTTGTTTTTAATACCTTGCAATTTTGAATCTCATGATTAGTGCATTTGCAATACTTATAGAACATCTTCTTCTTCGACTGTGGATTTGATAATTGCTCTGTGACTTTGTGTCAGCTTCCGATTTGATGTGGACTACTTAGAGCTTTTCTTCTTCTATGCTTTATTGACATATAGAGCACGAGATGATGAAGTCGAAGAGGTGCCTTGACTTCTTCGATTGTCTTCTTGCAGCAACATAGTGATAACTCTAGTGAGAGCTAAATCTGAGTGTGTAGATATGATCATCACCCAGTTCTCATATGTAGAAGGCAAGCTTGAAAGCAGTGTCATGATTGTGTCTTGATCGTCGATGATCGATTCGACAACTGCCATTTGTTGCAAGAGATTCTTAAATTGGTTAATGTGATTCTAAAGTAAATCACCATTTGACATCTTGAGTGTGAAAAAATTTCTTCTGAGATGCAACTTGGAAGTCACGTCCCTCACATCATATAGTGATCCCGTACTTCTTTCGAAGTTTGAGCTTCAAATATGTGGCCAATCTGAGTGTCTGATATATTGAGAATAATAAGCGCAAAAGCTTTACCATCCTTCGATTTTCAATTTGAGTCACCTGTGTCGTCTTTAAGCTTTACTTTGATACGTGTGACAATATACCACAACTCGTTGGCGATTAGCAAGGCCTTCATCTTAAATTTCCACAAATAGTAATTGGATCCATTCAGCTTGTCTACGATGAGACCGACTTTACTTTGAGAATCCCTTTGGAACTTGGTCTGTCGATAAATCGATGACTTAAGAATGATGTCGTGCGATGCTACAATTGGAAATCAATTATTTGATACGGAAATTTGATACCACACATTGAAGATTAAGAGCAAGTGTGCTCTAATAAGAATTTAATACTTTGAAAAATTTCACCCGCTTTGATTCCTTGAAGGGTATCTAATAGTAGAGCTCTGATACCATGAAGGGTATTTAATAATAGTGCTCTGATACCATGTTGGAAGAAGGAATGACGATTTGATAATCCAAAGCCTATGGACGAATTATCGAGCGCAGCAGAATGAGCCTTCTTTTGAACAAAGCTATAATGACAGAAGTCATGTTCAATCTTTTAACAACTAACTTTGAAATCATCAGTACTAAAGTGATTTCGTAGCCAAACAATTTCAGAGTGATGTACAGAATATTGCAGCGTTGAAGTATTCAACAAATCAAACAAAACAATAAGAGATTTATCAGTTACAAATGACTATAGAGAAGCATAGATTCTGACATGATACTGAACACAATAAGAAGATAGATTGGTTTAGTAAGTAGCATGTACAAATCAGATGATGAGAGCACAAAGCAATAGTGGATGAAAACCGCGTACTCTAAACTATCTCTGAGTAATTGAAAAATCTGTTTGATGCACTTCCGCTAGTAAGTAGTAAGTGCTAATAGCAATACTCTAATAGAGCTCTGAAAAACTTTGTAGAGATTTTTGAAACCTTTAATGAGCAACTATTTATACTAAACCAGTTTAAGCTCATCTGGTAGGACAACTAATCAGGTCGTCGATCGCAATTGCCAGTTAGCAGTCATCCATCTAGTTAGGACTTCCCAGAAATTTACTTGCAAAGCAATTAGGGCAAGTCTTTAGCTTTATATCAGGCAGAGCAGTAAATGTCATCCTTTGACATGTTCGACTTTTTGGACTTTTGTCGGAGTCATCCGATATGTTGGAGGTTGTCCGATATGTCGAAGCCACCTATTGAGCGATTCCCAAGTATTTTTGCAGACTGTGTAGAAACATGAATAAAACTATATAACTGGATAATGCTTCTTGGTTTCCAAGGGGAGGCTCGAACCTGAGACCAAAGAAACTTTGGATGTCAAGCTAACCAACTAAGACAACCCCGTTGGGTATTTTTCATAACTGGATAATGAATGGATGTAGATTAGGATCGATTATTCGGATGAATCACTCTCGATAGAAGAATAATGTAGCATTTTTCATCCATAAGTTGGATAGTTGTAACTCCACATTCATAGAGGCCTATTGTGAGCTTTGTATGAGAATAAGTGAATCATCCTCAAAGGACGCTTATCTCCATAGAAAAGCATTTGGCCTCATTGAATGTAAGCTTAGTTCTGTTGAGTACAAGCTTAGAGAAGTAAAAAATGGGCAAATAGGCCTCAAGTTTTTTCAAGGAGGGGCTACATCATGGAGGAGAAAGCCTCGGGATGAAATATCTTTTTTAAGTATGCAAAAGATGGTGTGTTTGGAAGAAAGCTCTTGATGAAACTTGGAATTGTGGATCTTCATTGAAGAAGTCTTATCTTGGTTGTGGTAATCATACATGATGTTAGATTGGCTAAGTTGAATTTGAAGGGGAATATGAAAGATTATGCAAATGCCAACTTAGGCCAATGTGTTGGTGTTGAAGATTTGCAAATGGCAACTTAGGCCAACACTGCAAATGTTAACTTAGGCCAATGTGGTATTGTTCACATAATGGGAGTTGGGCACTTGGTATTATAAAATGCCAAATTAGGCCAATATGTGAGGCCACCTTAAGAAGATAACATTGTGCAAATTTCAGCATCAAGTTACCTCTTTGGAGTGCTACACAAGTTATTACATTCTATTGGCTACATTTACCAATGTCTCATGTTGACCATTGCTGACAATGTAAAGCTAGGCTTAGAAATGTAACTTGCACATTAGGTAAGGGTATGGAGGGGAGACTCACTCTCTCAATACTTCATGTAAATAGGTCTTAACCTATTCGTTTTCATTATTGGAATAGAGAGAGTATTTCTTTCATTGCTCTTTTCATTGGTTGTATTGTGGAGGGATAGTAGAGAGGAGGAAACAATTGCTTCATGAGCTAGTTAGTGTTGTAATCATTCTTATGTAGTGTGTATGGCCACAAGAATAAAGACTATTGGCATCTTGTCGATCATATGCAGAGCTCTTGTGAAATGCTTGAATAAAATCTTAAAGATCTTGGTGATGTAATGAAGTTAGAGTGTGATGTTGTGGCTCATTGCTTTTTGTAGTCTTCAAGTAGAATCAAGCTTGGTGCTTATGTTTCTTGTTGATAAATTTTAACAAAAACCATGAATTTAGTCAATGAGACACATGACATGCTTTTCCATCACTAGTGTCATCATACTCAAGAATTTATTTTATGACGGTAATAGGACTTTCCTCACACAGCAAACCACTAGTCCCACCTTTTATCCACACCCATTACAACAAAAATAACATGTACTCCTTACCCTATGCCAACCACCAAAAAGAATAGAGAGCTAGTCCCCGCTCGCGTCCGACGACACATGGAGAAAGAGAGAGAGAGAGAGAGAGAGAGAGAGAGAGAGAGAGAGAGAGAGAGAGAGCATTGCCTTTATGTCCACCATGAAAAACCATGGCTAGGAGTGTGAGGAGCATCTACACGAGAGGCCATGGAGTCTCATGCCATGGAAGAGAGAAAGAGAGCACAATTTTCACCATCTTCACACAAATCATTCATCTCACACAAGATACAAGGAAGAGAGAAAGAGAGCACAATTTTCACCATCTTCACACAAATCATTCATCTCACACAAGATACAAGATTAAAACATTCTTGTTTGTCGTCTTTGTTAAGATGAAGTGGAATTTCATGGATTCCAAAGAGCTCCAAAACTCCCAAAGACGAGTAAGTGTTGGTAAGAAGAAAAAAAGAGTCTCGGCCTCTCTTCTTAAGCAGCCCACATAGACATCTTTCACACAATAGACAGCTTTAGCCTTCTGGGTAGGTGATCTGCCTCCTTATACAACAAGGAGTGTCCTAAGCGCCGTCAGCTAACTCAGAGTTAGCCGTTGGAACGTCTACTTATCAGTATTATTATTATATAGTATACTGTAGTATAGTAGAGAGCGAAAAACAACGGCCATGACGAGATACTTGCATTCTTCTTCTTCTTCTTACTTTCTCTCATTTTCACTCACAAAGCTCTCTAATCTCAGCTCGCGCTGGCTGCCGGATGATGATTGCAGCAAAGCACGATTCCGATCGCTGTCTCAACAACCCAACAAATAATTAGGAGGAGAGTAGTCCATTTGATTGCAAATCGAGTTGATTTGGGTCTTCGATATATCAGCTGCAAATTCTTTTTAATCAGTTGTGGATTCTTTTAGCTAGCCTGTCTATGATCAGCTTTGGAAGAGGAGTGTACAGAAAAAGGGGAGAATTATTTTGATTAGCTTTTTTTTATCCCATTGCAAAAGTTTTATGACAATAAGACTGTTATTTGATTGATGACCAGATTGCACTGCAAATGGACTTTTATCTGTATCAGCTGTAAATTCTTTTTCTTAGCCTTCTCTTGATCAGCTTTGAAACATAAAGAGAGAGAAAAGAAGGCTTCAAATAGATTTTGTTGATCCTATTGAGACGGTTTGAAAGATAAAGAGAGAGGAAAGAAGGCTTTAATTAGCTGTTCTTGATCCCATTGAGAAGGTCTTTTTCGCAATAGGACTGTTTATGGATCGGAAGGGAGGTGGCAGAATGGTGCTAAAGCTGCTCTTGCACCTGCTGCTGCTATGCCTCACCCATGCTCAGCTGCTTCCATTGGAAATGCAAGCCTTACGAGACATTCGTGGCAGTTTGCAGGACATGGGGGGGTCTTCCTTTTTCTCATCATGGGATTTCAGCGTTGACCCATGCACCTCCTTCAGCGGTTTAGTCTGCGAATCCCTTCATGGACTCAATCGCATTGTTATGCTCAACCTCGGAAGTCAATCTGCAGATTCCACTGGCTTAACAGGTGTGCTCCATCCATCTCTGGGCAGTTTAGCCTTCTTGAAACAGCTCACTGTTGTACCGGGGACTGTGACAGGCACTATTCCCGATAGCTTGGGTATGCTTTCAGAGCTTCAATTTCTAGGCATAAGCCAGAATTCCATCACAGGGCCTATTCCTGACAGCTTTTCATACCTCAAGAGCCTGCGTGTGCTAAATTTGAGTAAAAACTTACTGTCTGGGAGAATTCCAAGTGGATTGGGTAATCCTCCCAACTTGATTGCAGTGGTGTTGTCACACAATAGTTTGAATGGCCCCATCCCCAGCTTTACTTCTCCTGTCATCCACCTTGATTTAAGCCAGAATGCTCTCTCAGGATGGCTTCCTGTGCTGCCCGCTACCCTCGAGTACCTTTCTCTAACAAAGAATTCTCTAACTGGATCACTAGATCCTCTCTCTTCTCTGAGAAATCTGAACTACGTAGATCTGAGCTTCAATCAGTTCATAGGAAGCGTCCCAGCTAATCTCTTTTCCCTCAAAATGTCAGCTTTGCTTTTACAAAGAAATCAGCTGTCAGGACCCATTCTGCCCAGTAGTCCTGTGAGCATTAATAAAATAGATCTGAGCTACAACAGCTTTTCAGGGCAGCTCTCTCCTTTTCTTGCCCACGCCCACTATCTTTACCTCAACAATAATAACCTCAATGGCATTGTCCCTCATGAATTTGTAAACAGTCTTCTCTCTGCTAATCTCCAGAACCTTTATCTGCAGCATAATTTCTTTACTGACATTAGTTTGCAGTCAGATATGTCTCTTCCAACTGTGAGCTCTCTTTGCATCCAGTATAACTGCCTGGTGCCACCTGCCCAGTCTGCATGTCCATGGAGGACAGGGAAAGCATCATCGAGACCTGGCTATCAATGTGAAGGCCGTCACAGCTGACCCTGCAAGAGATGAGCCCAAATGTCCATTCCTTCCTCCATAAGAGGTTCAGCTCGCCCTAAGCCTTAATCCTTGTAAGGACAATAACAGACACAGATATATTTTTTATTCTTGGAAGCTCTGGTTGCTCGCAATGCCCAATGCCCATAGTGCAGGTTGCATCTTATAGACTCTATTGCGTGAAGAAAAGTTGTCATGAATTCTTGTTAGTTAAATACGACAAGCTTGACTAAACCAGGAACTTATCTGTTAGAAAACTTAAACCTGTTATTAGGGAAGGTAAGATGCCAAGTTGTAGATATCGAGATGTTCAGATCTAAGAGTGTGAATAAGAACACAAATTGTAAGTCTGAGAGAACTGGTAAAATAGTATAAGATTGTCCATTTTTTATCGATTTTTGTATTGATTGCTATATAGTCTCTGGCACCTCAACAAGCTTTCACTTTTAGCCTTTTATAGCTCTTGGGTTTGAAATTTTATTGCAAATACAGTTTTCGAACCAGTCAGCCATACATGGTCTACTGAACTATGTTCCTAATCGGATGATTTTTACTTCTCTCAGCACATGCATATCCTTTTTGCAACTTATTATTCTCATGACCTCCCTAAACAAGTTATGTCAGGGTATCATCACTCTTCAACTGGAAGGAGAGTCCTATGAGCAAGTCAATTCTGGTGTTACTCTTCAAATGGATGGAGTTGTACCTGTGAAACAAAGGGGGTACATTTTGAGCTTGCTCAATGCACTGTAATTTTGTACAAGCCAGCGTTTCTTGTCAAGATTTAACTTATACGTTAGCATCTGCACCAGTGAGCAGATGTCTTTTTTTCATTCTTTTTCTTGATGCTAGGTGTACTTTAGATTTAGTGAGATTAACTTGAGATAATTTGGGCTTTGTTATTAATACAAATTGCTACAAAATGACATTCATAAGCCAAAGGGGAAGATTCAACATGAATTACGGCAAAGCTTTCGGAAATCACCACTATCAAGGTGCATGAGTATCAGCATCGCTTTGAGTAGTTTTTTGAAGAGAAAGTATTTCCGCTAGAGTTTTTTCTGACTTTTGCCTTTTGACGTAAACATTTGTCGTGAAACTCTAGCAAATCACCACTATCAAGGTGCATAAGAATCAGCATCACTTTGAGAAGTTTTTTGAAGAGAAAGTAGTCCCCCTGGAATTTCTATTTTTTTGGTCCTGTAATGAATACATTTGCATATTATATCTACTAAGACTGAAAGTCTACAAGAGTCCTCACTCTGGGAAACATGTTAGATAGTTCTAAAAGTGCGATCTCTGCAAGGATGTATTTTCCATGTTTGATGTGTAATCGTCCACCTTATTCTTTGATAATTCAGATTGGTGAGTTTTGAGTGCCATTGGAGCCCAAACAGTGCAACAAGTGGCAAGAACCTCATGTTAAAATGTTCAGGTGAGGCCGGTAAGATCTAGAAAACACCATCTCACTTTGGCACTTGATTATGTGCAGTCACCTTGTCGGCTAGCTAAGTTAATAGTTGGTATCAGAGTCATGTGTGTCATCTGCAACTTTTTGATTTTTGCTGCTTGTTTTTGGAATTTGTTTTTGACAGAAATACCATAGCTGTAGTGACTTTTGAAAGTTCATAATTCAGAGTAACTGTGGAGTGGATTGTCATCATTGCTGAGACATTTAGGTATCCCCCTTTCTACCATCCTAAGTAGTACAAGTCAGGGAGCTAGTTTTAACTGCCAATTGGACTCATTGCCTACAAAGCATCGCAGGAAGTTCATTCTAAATGCCTACTGCAACTTAGGGCTTAAGAAGCATCACTGTGAGTATCGTTGCCATATAAACTGTTAGGTGCTCCAACTCTTCATCTATAAGATTAGGAGAATTATAGGTGCCTCTGTCTCTAAGATGTATTTTACCCGCATGGGTGCTAATCTTTAAGAATGATCCGGTTCATCTCTACAACTTCTTGATATTCTGTGATTGGTATTTATTCTGTGGTCAAAGATTGCTTGACTTGCTTTTTGGATTTTTGAGCTCCATTCTTGATACTTAACAGTCTAGCATAACAGTGAGTGAGAGCACCACTGCTGTCATATGAAAAGAAATCTTTCATTCTGCCATCCTAATGATGAGCTGCGATGTTTGTTCCAACTGGCTGCTGCAAGCCGGTACCTGCAATGCATCGCGGTGAGGATCATTGCTGTACTAGCTACTCCTTACTTTTCACATGCAGAATGAATGGTTCTTTGTATTCAAGCACAGCACTTTATTACACCATTTCAATGTTTTGGCGAGATTTATTGCGACATTTAAGCCGCCCACATAACATTTTGTTGCTTACTAGAAAAGAATTTTTTTCTTTGGAGACATCTTTGATTGTCATGAACATACTGTCATTCTTCACACCCTGAGCACTCTGTTGCAACAACATATAAGTTCAGACGGAATGCTGGATAAGTAGAGCGGCTCACGGGATCATCAACACACGAATGGGAGTCTTCCACGTGAATGCTTGATTGACATGTATGTACGCTACATGAATGAAGTCTGTGATCCTGGAGATTGACGTCATTTTCAAATTGTGCCAGCTCGAACATATGTCCTCCGCAACAAGGTGGGCTGCGCTTCCCTTTTTCTGTGCGTTTTCTCAAGTAACCATCCTAAACTAACTGGTAAAAGTACCTGCACTAAAAATCTTAGAAACCAAGAGAACCAACACATGCTCTGAAAGGTGCTAAATTGTACAGTGGATTGTACTGAAAGTTTGTAAGAGGCAAGTGCTTGCTGTTCTGTATACTGGTTATGTGTGAAATTTCTTTTTGGGAGATTCACAAACATTTCATTTTGCCAGACGTGGATCCGTTTGTCCCTTTATATACTTTTTATGTTTTTTGGGTTCTTTCAGTTGAGCTTGCCGAAGCAGCAGAGGTAGAAAAAGCCATTCAGGATGCTAAGAGATACCTTTTCAGCTTTTTGAACATCTTTGTTTGGTATCGGCTTTCAGCGATGTAGATGAAATCCAAAGATAAACCTTACGGATATCATATCACTCATGACATGACGTTCATTACAATCGGCCAGGCAAAGATGTATTTCAGGGTGCTTTCCGACAAAATTAAGTGCAACTAACTTTGATCGAAGACTGGGCTGTTTTGCCCACCACATTCGCTCAAGGTCTAGCATTCATTGAGGTTGCAACCAACAAAACAAGCCTCTTATTTCATTCGCCACATTAAGCTTCAATTTCTTAATGAACATAAGTGACAGAAACTGCTGCTGAAAGACAAAAGTCCAGAGAACCGTTCAACATATATGATTCTGAGATGAGATATGTTTGTTGCTCTATCGTTTACTACTTGGGGGATTGCTTATTCCACACACTAGATCAATTTCGAAATTGATGTATTTTGCCACGATTTTGCACTGTTCTTCGCCGCCAACAAAGTGGAACCGGCCCTACAATTACAGCTCTCTGTCTGGTGCGCTTTTACTGTGCGTTGCCAGGGACGCAGTGATCAGGGATGGATGTGTTTGTTGAGTACCCAACTTGGAGAGGGCGGGGGTCGGTTGGATTGCTGCCGCTGGGAGCTTCTAGGACAACAATGCCTTGAAAAGGAGGGTTCTTCATGCAATTTACAAGATGCTCCCAATCCTGCCTGGGGAGTCCACACTGCTGATTGCTTCCTGGTCAGACACTCTGTTATGGACTAGATTTTTCTTTCAGATCCACAACCATTTCTTATAAAAGCCATGAAGTTTGAACCTGTTGTCAGCCAAATATCGGCAATTGCCTTTGTAAACGTTATTTTATCAGATCTACCACCATCAGATCTAATAATAATAATAAACTGCAATTTTTTTTGACATTTTGAGCACTTGTGACTGACTGATGTTGCATTTAGAATAAAGTAGCTCTTTTTTCTTTAACTTAAAGTTGCTGAAAATAGCTTGCAGCAAGCAAGCTATTTTCAGCAGCCTTTGTTAGCACTGCCTGCATTGATAAAATCAAGAGTGCAATATCCTTTTTGGTCCATGACTGTTGCTTCCTTCTTTTAACATTGTCCTAGACATACATGATCACCATTGCAACTAGACTGAAACTTAAATTTCTATAGACAACAAGAGTATATCATTCTTTGGATCATGGGATCTGAGTAACTGCTATTTCACATCACAATCCACTCTTCTTTTCTGTCTAAACTTGTAGAATTCCACTTACAAACTTGGCCCTGCCGTATCTTATTCGAGCCTTGCCAAAGGTGGCAACTTCCTTGAATGAGGGGGTCTTGTCACATGGTGGAGGACTTGGTGGTGCTCCCCCCTCCCCCCCCCCCCTTTCAAGATGGGGCCCACATGATTACGGCTTTGGCCCCGGTGGCCCTGGGAACTATGCGTGGCGTCGTAGGCGCGCCATTTTTTCACAGCCAGGCCATGGTCCCGAGCACCCCAGCAGGGGCGCCGGGCAGCTTGGGCAGGGTGCAAGTGGCGCTGGGCAGCTGTAGGGTGGGCCCGAGAGCCACAGGTGGCGCCGGGCAGCACCGGGCAGCTGCAAGCTGGGCGTCGGGCTCCGCCACACCAAGGCACACACACATGTGAGGTATTGGGAGAGTTTACATATATATTCCCTCTAAGAAATCCCATAAGAACGCTTATGGGATAAAGTTTGGTTGTCCGGACACGTGGCACCCGGGCAGCTAATTTAAAAAAAAAAAAACCGTGTGGTGCAAAATGCACCGGGGCCACAACCTCACGTGCTTGCAGTGACCCCCCCCCCCTTACCCCAACCCCAACCCCCACAGATCTAAGGGTGGGCAATGATAGCATTGTTTTCACTTCACCATTGCCATGGGGCAGTGGTGCAAAATACACTGCTCCCTTGAGGTAGCACCCTTGGGGAGGGTAGGAGGCAGCCTTTGAAGGTTGACTTTTTAAACCTGTTACCACTGGAGGTTATGGCCTACCTCAAGAGGCAGGAGAGAATCTAGGGCAAACATACCATCCTGCCTCCATTTATGTGTTCCTAATAAGTGCCGCCTCTCAATAGGTCCTGCCTCTCAAAACCACAAGAAAAAAAAAAAGACTCTTCAAAATTTGGAAATCTGAAGCTGAGCATCTTGACTTAAAAAAGCTCACACTAGTGGTAAAACATGTGTATCTAGGTTTAGGGTATTTAACATCATTTAGTTCATGCTAGAGTTTTACTTATAGGTAGTAATAGTTTCATCCACTTTGTACTTTCTTCATCTGCACACCTGTAACATTGTGTATATATATTGAATGAACACCACTTGTGTATTCAGATTGATTGAGAGATCGAGAGAACAAGGGTGTGAAAAAATAACATCAGAAGCTTATCAGAGATATAGACGAAGTAGATGCCTTGCGCATTAATTCTTTATTTGTTCATTCCTCTTACATATTGAATTAGCTTTGTAGAGCACGTGGTTTCGTCCGCTATTGTCTTGTGACCTACTGCATTATTGACATGTATATTTGTTATACTTAATCTGATAACAGCTCTTTGTTCTGCGTTCAAATTTGTGTCAACATTGCTATGCTTGTTCTTTATTCTGTCTGACTTTTCTTGTTGTTCAATCTGATAATCTGTTTTAGCGAGTTATTATTAGTCTAGCTGTTGACGACTAATATTTAGTCTTGTCTTTTGCGAATCATTCACGACTAATTATCAGTCTAGCTCAGTCTAGCTCTTCGCGAATCATTCGCGACATATAATTTGTCTAGCTGTTTGCGACAAATTATCCTTCTAGTGTTTTGTTATTGTTTGGCTACGTAATCAGAACGTTAGTGATGAATCAGAATGACCATGATTTCTATCACTGACATTCTGTTTGTTTCTGATAGGTGTAGTCATGCTTAGGGAAGGAAGAAGTAATATAGCTCATTCTACTGCGCACGAACACATTCCGTTCGAGTTCGTTTCTCGTTCGAGTTTTGAGTTCACTTTTTTTTCGTGTTCGTTTTCTTTTCGAGCTATTTATTTTCGTCTCTCACACTCATACACTCTCCTTCTTCCAACAGAAAGTACCATAAAGCATAACCACTTTCAAGACGTCCAGCTGATACCTGCCACCATCCCACAAAACAAAACCGCTCAAGTTAGTTCAGTGAGGAAGATAGGTGTCATAGCTGAACGACAGTTGTTTTTATGTCAAAAAGAAGTTATACTACTTAACAACTTTAAATAGCATTTTAAAACATAGTCCAATCTTCCCATACACACAATATTTTAGCGATAGGCCAAGCCGTTATATCACCGTATCAGGGCGAGTGCCATACTGATCAGCTTACGATCAATTGGTCCGTATCAGTTCATTTTAGTCCAAAAAAAAAGGTATGAAAAATTTAAACCGTTTTGAGTTTTACTTAGCCAAAAGACCTGGTGTGAACACATGTGCTGGTATCAGAGCAAATCCATGCTATATACTGACCCAAGTGACCCTTACATAGTAAGGTATGTCACGCACTGATGTCCATACTCCTGAGCATATCCATGCTTTCCAGTTGTATCTCACCAAGAGTCTAAAGTAATGTTGACAGGAGTAAGGTAACGTGTCAACATGAATGTTATATCTGAATGACATAACATCCACGGTATTAGGACACTGTGTAGGAAAGATGTGATTAATACTTAAGAAGAGACTGCCAATGTTTATACTAGGTATTAGGGCAGATCCGTGCCATTCTAATCCATAAGTATAAACTACGATTTTTACGCATATCCATGCTGTCTAAGATAGTATTATTGGAGTCCTTACTGTTGAATTCAATGACCAAATCTTATTTCAAGGCACTTTAGTTTGATTTGAATGTGGTCTTATGTCGTTTCTTTTTTTTGAAAAAGGGACAAAAGAAGAGAAAAGAAAAAGTGAACTTGTGTAGAATAGTGGTATACCATAAACTATATGGAACCGAAACTACCATACTTATCGAAGTTGCAAAGAGTTTGTTTAAACTCGAAAAGCATACATGAATGGTTGTAGACGTAGCTTCTTGAGAGGTAACCATAGTAAATTTTTAAGCGAAGGAGTTCTTTCTCTTTTAGATCACAGAGAAGCCAAGAGACACATTTATTTAGCATATTGCTACGGAGAGTTATATAGAAAGCATTTACAAGACATCTTCTAACTATGCTAGTTAACTTGCATTGCAGAGATCCAGTTGGCTGTGTACCTTGCGATAACGAGTAATGGGTCCAAGAATGAACCAAGCGGTATTTTGAAGAGGCTGTAGCAATGTAATGAAACTACAACATGAGATATCATTAGTTTCGTACAGTGAGATCAAAAGATCTATGAACACTTTTAAAGAGAGCACATATGTCAGAAATAAGCTTAAATGTGTCCATCCTTCCATCGCTGGTTGGAGGAGGATATTAATGTGAAAATTTCTATGAACAAATAGCATAGATTTATGGTCCATCATTGGAGACAGCCACCGATGATCTTAAAATATTAGTCTTTGAAAAGAAGATGACCCTCCTGTCCATCGCTGACTAGCAGGGTATGTATGTGCATATCGGTGAGTACGTATAAGTCCATCATGCATATACTATCCATCGATGGATAGAACATAAAAATGTTGATTATCAACCATATATTGGGCAGTAGGCAGCAATCGCTGGACATCGCCCATCCTATTCACAAAAAGTTTGAACAATATGTGAATAAGTGAAACAGGCCTCCATCGCTGTCTTCTAAGCCATATAGAGCAAGTTATTGCTCGGAAAAATGATTACTATATCATTGTTATCACCTACATTATCAAAGGATTATCACATAAACCAAACTGTCCATCGCTGCCTATTGAGACAAGATGGACGGTTTCAATAAACAAGAAGTGTCATTGTTGTCCATCGCTAGACTTCAATGCATCTTTAACCTATCACAGCCTCTATACGGTTTAGAGTGGTGAATAGCACAAAGAAGCAGAAGGTTATCAAAGCATCCTTATCAGGAGGGCAGAGCAAATACGAGAGGAGAGTAAAAGAGAAGAGGATGCATACCGTAAACAAGCAAATCGTTGATCTGTAGTAGATAGGGCACACTTTCAGCAAGTGACAGAGGAGCAAACTTCTTCACCGATGTTGTAGAGCCAAAGTGTCGAAAAGAGTATGCACTTATAGTGCCCAGCAAGGTAGTAACTTGGAAGGAGTGAGTGGGAGTGGGAAATTCCATTTCCCTCCAATTTATTTTGAACAAACCAAACCATTTCAAATTTTTGTGAGAAAATTTCTTAGTTAAGAACGGAACTTTAATCATATGCAAGGGTATAATGTAAAAAAATCTTGACAACTTGGAGGAGTAGTACGTCAGTATTTGCCCATTTTTCCGTTAGTATAGTAGGGTGAAATTAAACAAAGGAGCATCCATGTGTGTGTGTGTGTGTGTGTGTGTGTGTGTGTGAGAGAGAGAGAGAGAGAGAGAGAGAGAGAGAGAGAGAGAGAGAGAGAGAGAGAGAGAGAGAGAGAGAACCCACCAACCGACCCGCAGTTAGTAAACCCCTTTGGGGGCAATTAGCTCCCCGTAAGGGATAGCTAATTGCCCACCCGAAGACCATCAATGTCATGTGGTAAAGTGTATGACAAACCATGAAATGATTCAGAAGTAAGCAAATTATTGATGATACGACAAAGCTTATCTCTCATAAATCCATTTTTTTGAAAAGTATCAACAAGAATTTCAACCTCGTTAAAAAACATTTCTTGCTTGTTACAGCAGTACATTGCGGCAATGACCTGTGAACTAATAACCTTATATGAATTATAGATTGGTCTATTCAAAGCCAGATGTATATATAGTAAGTATGGAAAGGGTAGTTCTCTTCTTTTGTCATATTTTGAAAGGCAAGTAAGACCGAATTCACGGTCAAAGGTAATAGATATATTTAAAAAAATGATCTTGTTTCCTTCAATCACTTTTTTTTTCTATTTCTAGAAAGTCTAGGGGATAGATCCAAAAAGAGTTTTTAGGGTTCTTTTCCTATGTTTGTTCCATAAAAAGTTCAATATTAGGGTTATTGATGAAGCAAATGTCATCTATATACCTGAAAGAATGTTGAAAGTCATTCATGAAAGAGGTCAAGCCCAATTTAGCAAGTCTCTTAATAAATTGTGCTTCAAAGAAGGATAAATACCAATTGCACCAAGTGGGTGAACAAGAAAAACCCATAAGAATACCTCGTACCTATCTCCAAGTTTTGTTCCCAAGTCTGACAATACAACTATCAATCAAAAAATCGTTCCATTGATAGAGTAAGTTTATATCAAGAAAGTGCTACTCTTGTGATTGCTTTTTATTCCATGACCAATTGAAAATTTTGCGTAAGTGATTTCATTTAAAGTACATAAGCTCGTGTCTGGAATATTTAAAGGCATATTTTATTGCCCTTCTCATAACAGTTTTTAAACCTTCTGGGCCATCTAAGGGTATGTTCTCGTAACATTTTGAGATATTTGCGACCCACATATTAGTTATCAGAGATGGTAGGTTTAGATAGAAATCCATAGATGACTCACATTGCCAATGTAAAATCTAAGGATACTCTTGTATGTGTTCAACTTAAGGCCTGCACCTTCCATGAGGAATGGTGACAGCATACCAAGAGCTCCTATGAGAAATTTGGCAAGTTTGGTAAAGCAACAATCGTGAGCATTGGTAATCCATCTGAAAGAGTCCTTGTGGGCTTTAAAGTTGCAGAAAAGGTAAGGTAGAGAATTATTGCCCAAAAAAATTTCTGGTAAAGAGTAAGTAGAAACGTTCATTATATATGACAAGGAATCCTCCACATAATTAGATTGACTGTTAGGAAAAGGAGTAAAGTCTAGACTGCTGAGTCGTTTAATAGCCAAATTTCGTGCGAAGAATTTACACATGAAGCAGAAATTATGCTATGTGTTATCAATACCATTAAGCTAAAGTAGTTCATCTTTTGCAATCCTATATTTAAAAAGAGACCCAATATTTCCATGAAGCTATTTACCCTTTCTAATATGACTTAAACCGATTCTCTTACAAAAAGTAGCATGCTCCTTTTTTGTATTATTGTCTAAAGAAACATAAGAAGAAAGGAGTTCCATAAGTTTAAACCATCTGTCATAAAGCTCCAAAGTGACTTCATTCACATTAGCTTGTCTTAGAGTTATATGATTTAGGCCTTTTTCTAAAGATTTTCGTAAAAGATGACTCTTAATAATCTTATAGTCTGTGCAAACGACATGGCCAAATTTTTCAGAGATAAAGTTTTTGAAACGGTGAAAAGCGTAACATTGACAAGGATGAAGGTTATCTATATCAAAGTGGCAAAACACATCATAAGGAAAATACCATTCACTTTTGACACTTGGTAGATAAGTCCAACCAAAAGTAATATTATAAAAGAGTTTGTCAACAATACCAAAAATTTTGCGTAAAATACGAGTGTAAAAATGTTTCACATGGATAAACTCAAATACTCTATTTCGGTAGCATAAATGCAAAAAAAGTCTCCCTAAGTCGCTACTAGTGGAAAATTGGTCTAGTTGCTGAAACACTGATTTGTCTTCTAATTGTTCCTTCTTCGTCCTACACATTGATTAGGATCTGTAAAAATTCAGTAATTCATCTTTGTTGCCACTGCTTTGTCCGTCCTTCTCTTTGAAATCTGAAACACGCTTCTTCTTTCATATTCCTAAATCATAAATGACTGAGTTTGGATTGTTCAAATTAAAAGAGCCCGTCCTTTTGTTTGAGTTCTGGAAGTACTTGTCTTGGAGGGTAGAAAAACTGGGACATTTTAAGAGGCGTTCTATCTCTTGGATATTCTCGGCATCTCCCAAAGGTGCAAGTAATTTGACGGAAGAGTCTTTAGCAAGTTCAATAGAGGCATCAGTCATGTATTGGCGGATAAAGAGAAAAGTAATATGAGATTTTACAACGTCCCTAGCAAGTTTATTTAGCCACATGAAAAAGGCGTTTATTTGATTTTGGAGGAAAGCACCAGGAAAAAACTTGGCAAGGTTATTCATAATGAACCAGATAGCATGATCAAACCAAATGATGGAAGAACTATTTTGACACTTTCCACCACATCTACATTTGAAAAAGGATCTTTTCCAGTTCCAGATTCTGGCTTGGTGTAGGTTCATTCTATTGAAGCCAATCTCAAAGTTTCCTCTGGTCCTGGCCCAAACTTGCTCAGAGGAGCAACGAGAGGGCTCAAATTTGTTCATGTAGATAATGGTATCAAAAGAAACAAAGGTCTCGAGTGAAGGATTTTTGTGCAAAGCGGCCAATTTGCAGACTTGTATTTCTTTTTCTATCAAATGAGTCATCAGAATCCAAAGGTCAATAGGTATTGGTGCAAGGAAATTAACAGAAGGGAGACTCCAGAGCTTGTAAGAGGTAAGAGTAGATTTAAACTCGATGATTCTAGCAGGAACAAAAGGGACTTGGCAGTTTTTGGATTGGTAGAAATCAAAAGAGGAGAGGTCACCAATATCACAAATGTCTTGAGAAAAGATCTCAAGTTGAGAGGCATTGTCTTCATCAAGGTCTTATTGCTCGGAAAGATGATTACTACATCATTGTTATCACCTGCATTATCAGAGGATTATCACATAAACCAAACTATCCATCGCTGCCTATTGAGGCAGGATGGACGGTCTCAATAAACAAGAAGTGTCATTGTTGTCCATCGCTGGACTTCAATGCATCTTTAACCTATCACACCCTCTATACGGCTTAGAGTGATGAATAGCACAAAGAAGCAGAAGGTTATCAAAGCATTCTTATCAGGAGAGCAGAGCAAATATGAGAGGAGTGTAAAAGAGAAGAGGATGCATACCGTAAGCAAGCAAATCGTTGATCTGTAGGTAGGTAGGGTGCACTTTCAGCAAGTGACAGAGGAGCAAACTTCTTCACCGGTATTGTAGAGCCAAAGTGTTGAAAAGAGTATGCACTTATAGTGCCCAGTAAGGTAGTAACTTGGAAGGAGTGAGTGGGAGTGGGAAATTCCATTTCCCTCCAATTTATTTTAATCAAACCAAACCATTTCAAACCCTCTTAGTTAATAATGGAACTTTATCATATGCAAGGGTATAATGTAAAAAAACCTTGACAGCTTGGAGGAGTGGTACGTCAGTATTTGTCCATTTTTCCGTTAGTATACTAGGGTGAAATTATTAAAGGAGCATCCATATGTGTGTGTGTGTGTGTGTGAGAGAGAGAGAGAGAGAGAGAGAGAGAGAGAGAGAGAGAGAGAGAGAGAGAGAGAGAGAGAGAGAGAGAGAGAGAGAGAGAGAGAGAGAGAGAGAGAGAGAGAGAGAGAGAGAGAGAGAGAGAGAGAGAGAGAGAGAGAGAGAGAGAGAGAGAGAGAGAGAATGTGTGTGTGTGTGTGTGTGTGCGTGTATGTGTTTTACATTTTTGCATTGATTTAGAATTTAGGGTTATATATGAATAGATAGTGTTAATAGAACAACGATTTAATGGGGAGAGAGAGAGAGAGAGAGAGAGAGAGAGAGAGAGAGAGAGAGAGAGAGAGAGAGAGAGTTTTGCATTTTGGCATTTGTGCGTTATAGCATATTATTAATATAAGATTTTATGTTTTGAATCTATCAAACCTAAAGTCTTTAATCTTTAAATAATGTATTCACAAGCACATGACATATTGCTTGCAATAATGGTTCAAATGTGTAATAGAGTGTTATTTTTGAATTGCTTGTGTAAAGATATTCAAAGAAAAGGAAAAAGAGCAAGTGTTGAAAGAGTGAACAAGCTTGAACTTAAGCTTCAAGCTTACAGATGAGTTTGTGTTGTTCCAATTTCTTTGATTATTTGAATACGTTACCTAACATAGTAAAAAAGTCAAATGCAATTCATCACTTTTATTTTGCTCATAGCAATGCTGTAATTTTATAATTTATTTTTTATCACATACACTAGAAATTAGTTAATATGAAAGAGTGCAATTTTTGTCCCACTATTGCATCATTCCTTTGCACATTTTGTGTGAATTATTCTACTTGAATAATTCTACGGCTAACTAGCTCGTTGGAAAGTCTGATACAGATTTAAAAATGTGCAAACAACCCGTAGGTAGGTCGCAAATGAGCAGGCAGGTTGAAGACAAATGAATAGGCAGGTCACAAATGTCAGTGTTTTTGGCTGTAGGTGGCTGCATACAGCCTGTGGATGCCACAACAGGTTTGATAGAGACCACAACCAGAAAGATGAGGGCGTATACGGACTATTAGGGTTGCAGACAAAGCTTAGAGGGCCGCAACAAATCTGCTAGAGGGCTGTAACTAGGGTTTACACCCAAACAAAGCCTGAATAATGAAGGCATGGCAACGAGGGTTTACTAGGAAAATAATGACACACGGGTCTATGGCAAAACACAAGCAAACTATGAAAGAAATCCATAGTCATGTGGCAAGGTAGAGATCCTCTTGTAGATCTCATTGCTCACCATATGTAGCAATCTTTCATGTAAGGTTTCCCTATGGAAGATAGACAACAAATGGTATGTCTGTCATGAATTCATTGGTGCATTACCAAAGAGGTTACTGTCAACAGAGGAATGGCCTTTCGAACATCATCCTCTTCAATTTTCCACAGCACCATTCACTCCTTCCATAACATATTAAGTAGACATTATAATCCACATCTATGTCAATAATACATACAAACAAAATACCCCTCCATCTTTCCACACAAACATTCACACAATTCAATGACCACATGCTAGCACATGATACTAATCATTCAATCCCTCCAATTACAAAAGAGTGTAACCTTCTATAAATTAATACTTAATGATGAAACCAAAAAATCACCTCAATTCAAATAGCAATTGCAACCATTCTCAACCTGAAATCCCTCTACTTCTTTCATCAATGCACTACCAACACACAATCATCAACCTTTCAACAACATCAAGCAATAAATTCTTTCAACTCTTCATCCTTAGCATACAATCATCAACCATAACCAAACACCACCAACAAGCCATCCAAAATTAAGCAACTACCCTCAAGGTGGAAACTAGTACTCACTCACATGGGAACAGTACACAAGATAACAACAATCCAACAATCTCCTTCATGCTTATTCCAACAATACAAGGTAAAACAACACTCTCCAAATCACTAACCACAAAATTACTGATCACAAACAAATCCCACGAAGCTCTCCACTCAAGACAACAACCAACTCCCAAAATTAGCATGTCCCAAAAATACCAAGTTCTCAAATACAAGAAGTGGGCTCCTTCTTATAGTAATGGATCCCCTTCAACATCTTGCCATTCTTCATGCCCTTCAAGCCCTTTCCGCCATTTGTCCCCACCCCATTGGATAGTACACCTCCATAAGAGAGTGGAGGAGTGGTGCATTCAAAGCCCTTTTCCAAAACTAGCCAAGATGCCATTTTTGTCAAAATCTAGGGAGGCCATTCAAAGCTCCCCCTTTTGTATACCCTAGAGACCCCAAATGTCAATGGCTCGTGGGTGAACCTCCCAAGTTTTTAGCCACCAAGGTATTTTGGCATTTATTACCCAAATTTGGGTGATGCCCTTTCTCAACCCCTATTTTTTAGTAGGTGGCCTTCATTTTTCTTGGCCCTCTATTCTGGATAGCGTGTATAGCCCGACCCGGTCCTTGGTTTTTGCCCGCTAAATTTTTTCTTTGACGGCTCTTTCCCTGAAGTTGACTTTTTCGGCATTCATGACTAGGGCTCCCATGGCAAACCGGTTTTCCTGAAAAATACACTGAGTGACCATATATTAGTAAAAAATGGACTCGGTACATGGTGAGATTTTAGCATGGTCATGCCGGCTATTTTTTACAACTGGCCATTTCTTTTAAAAGCCGTAGCATATTTATTGGCCATTTCCAAGGCCGCAAAATTTAACAAAATGTTATGTTTCTTTCCTTTTTGGCTTCTTCATACCTTGAAGTCCACTTTTCCATATGTCCACAATTATATAGTATGAACGTGTCAATTTTTTCTTTGGATTGAGATGAAAGTCTCTTTTTCACACCATTTCCTTGTGGTACTTCACCCGTAACACGTTCATCTTCTTCTTCACACCACATTTTTGGACTTGTAGGATGCAATTGTGAGATTAGTTCGATGATATAAAATAAAGATTCTTGTACAAGCCAACCTACTGCAATGCTACCTTCTGGCCTTGTCTTTTGTCTCACAAAGCCCTTCAAAACTTTCATATCACGCTCAAAGTAGAACATCCATCTCGTGTGCACAAGTCCTGCAATTGACACTTCTTCGACCAAATGCACTAGAAGATGAACTTGTATATCCAAAAAGGAAGTTGAAAAATCTCTTTCCAACAAACATACCATTTTTAGCATTTGGATTTTCATGGAATCCAATTCATTATTTTTTATTTCTTTTGAGGAAATCTACCTGCAAGATTGATATACCACTAGGTTATTTAGCACGTAAATATTTTGAAATAGCACATATTTATACAAGTGTTGAAAATGATATACAAACCTAATCATCGATGATAAATTGTAAAGCGTATTTTGTACGTCATCATTGAAACAACCTCGAATAGAAAGTGGAAGTAAGAATTATACCATCTTATGCCAATCATGCAATTTCAATCCGCTTAATTTATCATCTTTGGTAAATGATTTGCATAAAGAATGTGCATAACCTGTTGGAGTTCTCATTTGTTTAAGACATGTTTAACATGTGAGAGTTTAACATGTTTAATCTCATGTACATATACGAATCAAAATGCAATTCATAATGTGCACGAAGTAATGTAATAAAGTATTGCAATTTAGAATGTGCGTGAAGCTATTCAATAAGATTATATTGTACTCACTGTTGATATTAATCAGAATGCAATTTTTGTCTCACTGTTGTGTCGTTCATTTGCGCATTCTGTATGAATTCTTCTACTTGAATATTTCTGCTGCTAACCGTTGCGTTTCCGTTCCTACACATCGTGCTCAATACTCGAGCCTCCGTCGCCCCTACGGTTTTACGACGGGCTTCACTGGTAAATATCACCACCACAATGACACTTTGCCACATAAAAACAACACGACGCTTTCAATTTTCTTCTCATCAGGAACACCGTGCAGATTGAAGTAACTACTCCACTTGGCCAGCCAGTCTTTGACGACTTCAGGTTTCTTCTCCTTCTTCTCCCCCGCATAAATCTTCGGTTGAAAACCGAGATTGGGTGAAGACATCAATTTGACTTGATTCAACAGAACCTCCATTTGCTAATCTCTCATCTGATTACGATTATTCATATCATTGAGCGCCGTACTCAACTGCTGCCAAATCACCATGTAAGATGGTGCACCTGGATTTGCAGCTTGATTGGAAGTTTCTTCGGCCATCTCGATTTATCTATCCTGGAAATTACTAAATTTAGTTAATATTAGATTAACTTATAGTGAAGCACAATTGACCAAAACCGACTGAAATTGACTCTAGCATGGTCAAATCATTATCTCTAGTCAATTTCATAGATAATTCGAGAAACTGGAAAAAACTAAAAATTTTGAGTTTTTGCACTTTTTTTTTTTTAATTTTATGTTTTTTAGAAACTTGTAAGAAACCACAATCAGTATTAAGCAATCGAAATCGAAAATTCGATACACTGTTTGATTCTTAACCTTACTGCATTATGCAAGACATGCAACATTAAACTGATTTTTCACTATTACGAAATCTTATGTAAAATCTAGTTCTACGAAAATTGCCCGCTACAAAACCCAGTTTTGTATCTATCAGTCAGAGCTCATGCGTATAACCACTCAAAACATATCTAAGGCACACATGCATGTCAGACTCTAAGAATCAACATGCAGATATTCCATGCAAGCACAGTACCTCTATAGAACACCAAATTGGGTGTTGTAAAGCTTAGTACAGATACCTAGTGAACAAGACTCTTGCCATGTCAATCTGCCACCGTAAAGAATTTGGGCCTCAGGGCCACACACACATACGTACCCTCGCGAGCCACATACTAGGACCCCAAACCCAGTTGTCTCAAAAGGGCTGGTACCAGGGGATAGAGGATATAGAGAAGCCCCAACTTATATATGGGAGAGTTCAAGGCAAGCAGTTACTTATGGGACATTGAGAATTTTCAAGGCCTTCACTGGGCGCTCAAGCCCACGGCACTTTCCTGTGCGTGGCTTGCAAGAAACATTTTGCAACACCCCTACTCAAGCAAGCACAGGCAAAGGAACCCCCAACTGGCTTTGATACCATGTAAAGAATTTGGGCCTTAGGGCCACGCACACACATGTACCCTCGCAAGCCGCGTACTGGGATCCCAACCCCAGTCGCCTAGCCACCCGCCATCCGTCTAACCCCCAAAAGGGCTGGTACCAGGGGATAGAGGATATAGAGAAGCCCCAACTTATATATATGAGAGTTCCAGGCAAACAGTTACTTATGAAACATTGAGAATTCTCAAGGCCCCCATGTCACTTTCCTATGCGTGGCTTGCAACTAAACATTCCTCAACACCCTCACTCAAGCAAGCACAGACAAAGGAACCCCCACTGGCTCTGATACCATGTAAAGAATGTGGGCCTCAGGGCCACACACACACGTACCCACGCAAGCATGGGATCCCAACTCCAGTCGCCTAGCCACCCGTTATTCGTCTAACCCCCAAAATTGCTGGTACCAGCGGATAGGTCAATTTTTTACTTCCTACAAACCCAATTGCTGGAATCTTTGGTTCTAACTTCAAGGACAGCTTCAAAAGACTATGATTCATCTTTTTTCAGCTTTAATTGATATTCTACAACCTCCTACTATCCAATTTCATGAAAAAACAAGCAAAAATCATGGATTTTGGCAATTTCTAGGTTGTTTCACCTTGACAAATCGAAAACTAATGGCAAGAACGTTTTTCTCTAACACGTGCAATCCTATTTATAGAATTATAACCATCTTATTAATCTGAACTTGCTGGATTTTGAATTCTACTATTGTTTTTGTGCCAAAATCATGGAAAACAAGTCAAATTTGGCCACAAAAGAGCCTAGAATCCATGGAAAGATCCAACATGCAACCTGCATTTCAACTACTTCAAAGTGAATAAACTAGCTGGAAATTTCAGATCCTTAACTAGTTTTGAATTACACATGCTAAAACTTCAAAAAGACAACCAAAATTGATTTCCTAGCACAATTCTCCATAAACTACAATGAATTTGAGAGAGATATGGATCATGCAAATTGAAATTGGGAAGATCCACCAACTTGCAACCTTGCTCCTCTCCTTGGATGAGAATACTAGTTAATCACCACCAAACTCCAATGAAAAGCACCACCTCTCCAAGCTTGTAAGCCTTGCTCTGATACCACTATAAGGGAAGCTCCTTAGGTCCTGCTTACAAGCTACAAACACAATGGATAACACACTATGGAGAAACCACCCAACCAAGTAGAAGCATCCAATCAAACGCTAGAAGCCTCAACCCCAAGCCAAGGAACAAGAAGCATGAATATAGAGTGAGAGCCTGGCAATGAATTTAAAACCATGATGAGGAGTAGGGCAAGTTTGGCCTCAATATATATAGCCAAAAGAACCTGGGCACATAGCCATGGATAGCCCTAAGTTTTCTATACATAGATTTACCTAGAATAGAGTCCTAAGCATGGACCAACTATTCATAGAACTGCTACTGATAACTCTACACATGCATACACTATCTCATACCTTATCTAAACTCCATTTAGTCATGTGTTCTGGGCCTCACAAGAATATTAGTTATTTTCGGATCATGTCCAGTATTATGTGGCATAATTATCAGCCTGTTTCATTGGAGTATCGTGCAAGACTAGGAGTATACTGAATCCTATATACTGATCATGGACATGACAACTATAATGTGTATTATAAAGTTGTTAATCAATTCTTTGTCATCATCACGCTTTATGTGGATGATACGTTGTTGCTTGGCAACAATGTTTCCCTGACAAAGAATACAACGAGGATGTTGTCCCAAGAATTTTAGATGACATATCTTGGAGAAGCTCACTATTGTCTCGGGATTCATATCCACAGAGACAAAAGGCGAAGACTTCTCTATATCACCCAGCAGAGGTACTTTTATAACTTGTTGATGAAGTTCAATTTTATGAATTGCAAGCCTGTACATAATCCCATGGATCCAGGTCTCAGATTATCCGAACAATGCCCTCAGACCAATGAGGAGAAGGCCGAAATGAAGGGGTATCCATACCAATCTATTATCGGATCCCTGATGTATGCAATGATCTCGACTAGGCCAGATCTTGCATATGCCATCAGTTCTTTGAGTCAGTACTACGAGCCACAATGGACCTCTTCATTTTCTATGGCGATGGAGATCCATCCGATATCCATACTCTTCATGGATATACAGATGCAAATTGGGCAGGTGATATCGACACCAAAAAATCAACTTCTAGATATGTTTTTCTTCTCAACAATGGTCCAATATCTTGGAATAGCCGTAAGCATACCTCCATTGCAATGTCTTCGACAGAGTCAGAGTACATTGCAGTCCGCAATCTGGTTGAGGAATTTATTGTTTGATATTGGTCTCAGACAGTTTGCTCCAATGATAATACAATATGATAATCAGAGTGCTATTGTATTATCCATCAATCCTAGATTTCATTCTACGAGTAAGCACATCAAAATCAGATATCACTATACCAGGGGCATGATACTCAACAAGGAGGTGAGTCTAAAATTTTGCAGACTCAGTACATGGCAGTTGACATATTTACAAAGGGATTGAATCAGGAAGCATACAAAGAATTTTTGTGCTATCTTGACTTTACAAATCAAGGCATTCAAGGATCCAGATTAAGGGGGGCTGTTGGATTTCTATCCTCTCCATCCCTATCTCTCTCTCTCTCTCTCTCTCTCTCTCTCTCTCTCTCTCTCTCTCTCTCTCTCTCTCTCTCTCTCTCTCTCTCTCTCTCTCTCTCTCTCTCTCTCTCTCTCTCTCTCTCTCTCTCTCTCTCTCTCTCTCTCTCTCTCTCTCTCTCTCTCTCTCTCTCTCCCTCTCTCTCTCTCTCTCTCTCTCTCTCTCTCTCTCCTCTCTCTCTCTCTCTCTCTCTCTCTCTCTCTCTCTCTCTCTCTCTCTCTCTCTCTCTCTCTCTCTCTCTCTCTCTCTCTCTCTCTCTCTCTCTCTCTCTCTCTCTCTCTCCCCTAATCTAGATTCATTGATTTTGCTGTTGAAAATATTCTTATAGTTTGTAGAAAACAAGAAAAGTCATGACAGTCTACATCGACATGACCGACATCGACTTTTCCTGCAAATGATTTTGAGCCCTGCCATCAAAGTCTTCGACTTCATCGACATCGAAGTCTCCAATTTCGACGTCTGATAACACTGCTTGATTTTCTTGCTCTAATCACTGCATTTTGATACAACGCTTTCGCAAAGCCAAATCTCTGTAATCAAGATAATTTGTGCATGGCTAGGAAAAAAACTTAGTCAATCCAGCACCTTCGAAGTTGTGATCACTAGGACAGACTTCGAAGACTTCAAAGTCGATCTGAACCGAGGATTTCCTGTTGCTGCATTGTTTGTTGCAACAAAAAAATTGAAGGCTGATCCACCTGTCGAATCCCAGCATGTAGGTGTCAAAGACAACTATGAAGGGAGTGAAACAATTAGGCGTCTATGAAAGCCATGCTTCCTTCGAGTTAGATATTCCGAATGAGTCATGGAACGAGTATCAGTACTAAAGAAAAAAATTATCAAAAAGCATTCATCAATGCAAACACACATAAAGAAAATAGAGAATTTGTGTTAAGCTGTTGTAAATACAATGATCAGATCACGATCTTGTGTCCGAGAATGGTTCACAAAAGTAGAGCACTTTGTGTTGTGATCTTACTATGCTAATTACAGATTGAATACTATCTCTGCTTCTTGAATTACTTTCACTCTCTCTAGAAAACTCTAAATCCATGGAATCAAATAGTCTGATACAAAGGAGGTCTTGAATAGATTGTTTCACCAAGGAGAAAACTGGGAGCATAATTTCCAACATTTTCCACAAGCAAACAAGGTCATGCAGAGAACAAGGTGCAAAATTTGTATCTACAAAAGGATTTTGTGTAATAAATAAAGAATAAAGATACACCATAATCTATAGACACAAAAGACTTATGCATGTGTGCCAGCTACAATGAGAGAGAGAGAGAGAGAGAGAGAGAGAGAGAGAGAGAGAGAGAGAGAGAGAGAGAGAGAGAGAGAGAGAGAGAGAGAGAGAGAGAGAGAATGCACGAATGGTGAGAGAGAAAAACAATTTAGAATTCTTGGAGAATGTACGAATGGTGAGAGAGAAAAACAATTTAAAGTTTTTGTCCCAATGCACATAATTTGAAGCATGCCCTTTAACTTTGAGATGTCCTTTACTTTGACTTTTACCAAAATCCATTGACCAACCTAAATACATAATATTTCCTTTGCAAGGCAAGGCTCTAAAAGTGTTTGGCCTACATTTGCTTCTTACAAATCCCTCCAAATCTGAGAAAGAAGTTTGATGTTGCCAATTCTAAATACATCTTTCTTGGCTATTCAACTTAGCACAAAGCTTATAAGATTTATGATCTTGTCACAAGTTCAAAACTACTAGCAAGATGTAAATTTTCTTAAGAACAATCTTATGGCTTCAAAGAAAAAACATTGAAATTTATGCCTCTTTGTATCCAACTCCTCAACATCATCAAGATTAGCCAAGTTTAGATGCTACTATGCCCTCTACTTTACAATCCAGTCATTTTCATTCTTTTGACAAGTTTAAATAGTCCTTAAGTTTATTTTCTAAGAGAGGTCTAAGTGGATCAAATACTTCAAACTTATTGACATTTTGCACAACTAGTTTGACAATCTTTATTTTTCACATTACAATCTATCTTTTTGTCAAATTTCATTATCCCATTGTAAAATTCTACATATTAGGTTTTTATTCTCATTTGAACTAGGGACTATGTGTTTCTAGCCTAATGTTTATTTCTAGTCCTAACTTATAGCTCCACTTGGACTTAGTACACTATTCTAATCAAAATTGGACTATTTACTATGAAGCTTAGGATATGAGATCATGCCTTGATCCTTTTGATATACAATATGTGATAAAGTAGTTGATCCACCCGTCGAATCCCAACATGTAGGTGTCAAAGACAACCATGAAGGGAGTGAAACAATTAGGCGTCTATGACAACCATGCTTCCTTCGAGTTAGATATTCTGAATGAGTCATGAAACGAGTATCAGTACTAGAGAAAGGAATTATCAGAAAGCATTCGTCAATGCAAACACACATAAAGAAAATAGAGAATTTGTGTTAAGCTGTTGTAAATACAATGATCTGATCACGATCTTGTGTCCGAGAATGGTTCACAAAAGTAGAGCACTTTTTCATAGTAAATAAGTTGATCCACCCGTCGAATCCCAACATGTAGAGTTCTTTTTCATTATTTGAGTACTAAGAAACAAAAGTAGAGACCTTTTTCATAGTAAATAGGTTGATCCACCCGTCGAATCCCAACATGTAGGTGTCAAAGACAACCATGAAGGGAGTGAAACAATTAGGCATCTATGACAACCATGCTTCCTTCGAGTTAGATATTTTGAATGAGTCATGGAACGAGTATCAGTACTAGAGAAAGGAATTATCAAAAAGCATTCGTCAATGCAAAGACACATAGAGAAAATAGAGAATTTGTGTTAAGCTGTTGTAAATACAATGATCAGATCACGATCTTGTGTCCGAGAATGGTTCACAAAAGTAGAGCACTATGTTGTGATCTTACTATGCTAATTACAGATTGAATACTATCTCTACTTCTTGAATCACTTTCACTCTCTCTAGAAAACTCTGATTCTATGGAATCAAACAGTCTGATACAAAGGAGGTCTTGAATAGATTGTTTCACCAAGGAGAAAACTGAGAGCATAATTTCCAGCATTTTCCACAAGAAAACGAGGTCATGCAAAGAACAAGATGCAAAATTTGTAACCACAAAAGGATTTTGCGTAAGAAATAAAGAATAAAGATACATTATAATCTATAGACACAAAAGACTTATGCATATGTGCCATCTACAATGTGAGAGAGAGAGAGAGAGAGAGAGAGAGAGAGAGAGAGAGAGAGAGAGAGAGAGAGAGAGAGAGAGAGAGAGAGAGAGAGAGAGAGAGAGAGAATGTACGAATGGTGAGAGAGAAAAACAATTTAAAATTTGTGTCCCAATGCACATAATTTGAAGCATGGCCTTTAACTTTGAGATGTCCTTTACTTTGACTTTTACCAAATTCCATTGACCAACCTAAACACATAGTATTTCCTTTGCAAGGCAAGGCTCTAAAAGTGTTTGGCCTACATTTGCTTCTTACAAATCCCTCCAAATCTGAGAAAGAAGTTTGATGTTGCCAATTCTAAAGACATCTTTCTTGGCTATTCAACTTAGCACAAAGCTTATAAGATTTATGATCTTGTCACAAGTTCAAAACTACTAGCAAAATGTAAATTTTCTTAAGAACAATCTTATGGCTTCAAAGAAAAATCATTGAAGTTTATGCCTCTTCATATCCAACTCCTCAACATGATCAAGATTAGCCAAGTTTAGATGCTACTTTACAATCCAGTCATTTTCATTCTTTTGACAAGTTTAAATAGTCCTTAAGTTTATTTTCTAAGAGAGTTCCAAGTGGATCAAATACTTCAAACTTATTGACATTTTGCACAACTAGTTTGACAATCTTTATTTTTCACATTGCAATCTATCTTTTTGTCAAATTTCAGTATCCCATTGTAAAAATCTACTTATTAGATTTTTATTCTCATTTGAACTAGAGACTATGTGTTTCTAGCCTAATGTTTATTTCTAGTCCTAACTTATAGCTCCACTTGGACTTAGTACACTATTCTAATCAAAGTTGGACTATTTACTATGAAGCTTAGGATATGAGATCATGCCTTGATCCTTTTGATATACAATATGTGATAAAGTAGTTGGTTGGGCACAACTACGTGTAGCCTAATTCATGTAAACTCATAAGTTGTCGATTCAAGGTAGACCTTTTGTCATAAGGTTTATATGGACATCCATCTAAAGATTGACACATAATATGATCCATTTCAAGAATAAATACTAAAAAAGTTTACACTTTAATCCTAACTAGGTTCAATGTTTTGGCATTGATTGAAACTTTGACTAAGTATGAAGGGAGGGCCCAAACTTTGACTAAGTATGAAGGGAGGGTCCCACTCTCATCCGACGATCCAAAATGCTTCTTATTATTTTGCCTCATGATAGGGCATGAACCATGATCTATCCATCACCATGGAGCCCTTAGATGAGAGTGGGACCCTTGTTGAACCCTCATTCCAACATATAAAAATAAGCTATTCAAAAAAGTTGTTGGGTGACCATATAAGAGAATAATATCAATGACAGTAGACCAAAAAATTTGATGGTGATAGAAATACATTATATCACTTGGATATAGTTTATCTAATCTATTTTTACTTGCTTTTTTGAAAATATTTAGTTTTTACTACTCTTGCAACTAGCTTCACAAGTGTACTTATGCATTTGCCATATACGAGTACTTTTGGAAAAGTTTGAGTACTAGGTATCCTTCATGAGGAGGTTGGCTACCATGGTAGCAGGCTGAGCTGAGGGAGTGGCGAAACCTGCTGCAATATAGTAGCCAGTTGTCCTAATGAAAGGCAAAGCCTACTACAAGACGATAAGTTGTCGGATGATGGATACTTGACATAGCCGCGGAGATTAAACTTTTTTGAGAGGCCTTGCTATGGCCTATAATCGGGCTCCTACTCACCAACCACTACATGATACTTGTATGTTTTGTAGCTTCAAGAATGTCTAGGGGAGATAATGATCTCATAGGGAGAATGTGCAAGCAATCACTAGGAGATGGGTAAAATAGAATAGCTGCAGAAGATTCCCACAATTAGTAGCCAATTCCGAGTTCTCAGCTGATATGGAACTTTTATGCTCATGGGTGCATTGCAATTTGCGATCCTCTTTGATATATCTGATCAAGTGTCGATCTTTTGAAAAAGACAGAAATATATATAATTCAATTCAGTGTGCCGGTATTGTTCCCTGCATTGAAGTGACGGCGTCTACAGTCAAGCCTGGAAGTGGGTGACGGCTGGAGCTAGCCAAAAAGCTTGACCAAAAAGACATACTAGACTGATCATAGGCTGCTGTTAGGATATGCTGGAGATTAGTCAGTGGGGAGGTTTGTGCTTGCATGTGGAGATAGTCTCGATGTGGGTTGCTGGTGATATGGCTTGCATGTGGAGATAGTCTTGATATGGGTTGCTGGTGATAGGGCTTGTTCCTAGAAATTCAGGATCGTAGTTGGCTGAATTTCCCATAGATCAATCATTGGGGAAGTTTGTGCTTGGATGTAGGACTATATTCCTGATATGCGTTGCTAGTGATCTCGTTGCATTTGGGGCTTGCTCTTACAAATTGAGAATCGTAGTTGGCTAAATTTGCCTGAGATCAATCGATGAGAGGTTTGTGCTTGGATGTAGAGGTATTCGTGTCACATGATATGCGTTGCAGACGATCTGGTTACATTTGAGGCTTGATCCTACGGATTCAGGATCGTTTTCCTTTTAAACCAACAAAATCTCGATGTGGATCAAGTGAAACTGATGAATTTCCTCAAACTGAATGAGTGAGAGGATTGATGCAAGTGTCAATGTTCAAAATATGCGTTATTTAGCAGCCGATCCTACCTTATCGGATTAAATAAGAGCGACTTTCCTGATCTCCCGCTATGGCTGCTGAAGGAATCAGCCTTGCAAAAAAGAGAAAGCCCCACTCAGTTACTTTTTATGCGCTAATAGCATCTATCGGATCCGCCATGTCTGGCTACTGTAAGCCACAAACTCCTTGCTTTCGACTCTGCTTGTTTGTTATGTAGCAGCTGCAGCTGCCAGCATAGGCTTCATTATTTTCAGTAGGAAGTACTGTTAGAGCTTTTGACACGGCTTGAGGAAAATGCAGGTGGCGGAGTGATGAGCGGAGCGGTACTGTTCATCCACGAAGATCTAAAGATCAACGAGGCTCAGCAAGAGATCCTTATCGGCTCTTTGATTCTGGTTTCCATAGTCGGAGGCCTCCTGGCTGGCCTCATAGCAGACACAATAGGGCGCAAGAAGACTCTAGTTGTTGGTGCCGTGACTGTTATAGCTGGAAGCTCCATCATGGGGCTAGCTCCATCGTACCTTGTCCTTTTTCTGGGGCGATTGCTAACAGGGATCGGATATGGCTTCCCTATTGCGGTTGTGCCTCTCTACATAACAGAAATCTCTCCTGCGGCAAGCCGAGGGAAGCTTCTATCCATCCCAGAAATTTTCCTCAATTCTGGAATCCTTCTCGGATATGTTTCCAGCTTCTGTCTTGCGCCTCTGCCGGTGTTCATCAACTGGAGGTTGATGCTTGGCCTCGGGGGAGTGTTTGGTCTCCTTCTCGCCTGCGGCGCTCTAGTCATCCCTGAGTCTCCGCGCTGGCTCGTTTGGCAGGACAGGATCGACGAGGCCTATGCGATTCTGCTCAGCACCTCTTGCGACGAGCAACAGGCCAACTGGAGGATGTCAAAGATCATGGGTGCAGCAGATAATCACCCGGTGCATACAGATGCAGAGTCCGCAGTTGGATCAGAATCAGAATTCCTATCCAAAGATCCTGTAGTCCTTCACGGTGGTGGCATTGAAGGTACAGCTTCCACTCCATTGCTACACAATACGCACGTGCATCAACTGGAAGATGCGTGGTCGGAGCTTTTGTGGCCCCATCCGGAAGTACGAAGAGCTCTTATCGCAGCTTTAGGCCTCCAGTTCTTTCAGCAAGCATCCGGAATTGGCTCAATCTTATACTACCTCCCCTCTATCTTCCAGAGGATGCATTCCAAAAACACAGCAGGTAGTCTGGGTGCCACAGTGACAGTAGGAGTATTCAAGACTTTGTTCATCTCAGTAGCTACATATTTTTTAGATCGATCCGGGCGTAGAGCGCTGCTTTTCATCAGCGGTTTGGGGATGGCTTTGTCAATGGCCACCCTCGCCACAGGATTCTATCTGCTAGATTGGATCTCTGCATCAGAACCCACCTGGTCAGCCAATCTACCGAGTATTCTAGCTTTATGCTCCAGCTGCTCTTTTGTAGCATTTTTCTCCATGGGATGGGGACCAATCTCCACGCTGCTGCCGTCAGAGCTCTTTCCCTTAAGATTGAGAGCTCAAGGCCTCAGTCTAACGTTGGCCAGCAACAGACTGTTAAGTGGGCTTGTCTCTCTCTCTTTCCTAAGCATTATGACAGCGCTAACTCCTGCAGTCACATTCTTCGTATTTGCAGGGATCTGTGCCTTATCCATTCTCTTCGTCTACTTTGTCATTCCAGAAACCAAAGGCAAAACCTTAGAAGAGATCAACACATAGCTATCTGCTTTGGATATTGCTGTCAAAACTTCCATCTTATAACTCTGTTCTTAGCTAAATTCCTACTGTTTTTTCACACCATTAAAGGGATTGAGTGCACACTTGTCTTCCTCAACGATGGCATACATAAGCATCATTTGAGAGACCATTTAGCTGCATTCAGCAATTGTTGTTCTATTATTTCAGAATTAGAAGTTGCTTGAAACTAAACTGCTGTGACTATAACTTCACAATCTAGCAGTCTAATTGGCAAAGTAAGGTCTGTGTTACAAGGTGTGAGTCTGGCTCTATGATTGCTCTTGCATTCTGGGGTCACCCAAGACATGAGTTATAAATTCATTGATCTTGTAATGTCATTGTGTGCAGCTACCGTTCTTCTTTCCTCCTCCATGTATAGGTGTTTGTGAAAATCCAAACATAAGTGTGTATATGTGAGCTAGCTAGTTCCTAGAAACAATCACATAATTGATCAACATATGACAAGCACATAAGAAAGAAATAGACATACATGGTGTAACATATGCAACTGAAGCATATTCTCACGGGAGAATACATACTTGGGTGTGTAACATATGTAGCTCAAGTTTAGTCCCAGATGATCTATGAATGCTACCATTTTGTAAGTAATTGAGCCAACCCCGTCTATGAATGCTACCATTTTGTAAGTAATTGAGCCCAACGGGGTTGGCTCAGTTGGTTAGCTTGACATCCAAAGTTTCTTTGGTCTCAGGTTTGAGCCTCCCCTTGGAAACCAAGAAGCATTTTGTAAGTAATTGGCATGTGTAAATAATAGGCTTTTGGTATTAGTTGTGGGGCTATTTCAACACTTTTCTTGTGTTGTGCAAAGTTTTGTCTTTTTGTCATTTATTGCTCTCTATGGACTTAGAGTGACTTTGTAACCTCCAACAAAAATTACACACAAAATTTATTTAATATTTAAATGAGATAATTTTTAAAACCACAAAATTCAAAAATTTGTCACTTTTTTTTTTTTTGGTGATTGCTTGCTTGTTCTTTGAGTGCTTTCAATTGCTTGCAAGTAGTACAATCATACATTCTTTAGTTTTTTAGAATTTAAGAATAACTCGAATGCAAAACATTCTTGGGCATTGCAAAATCTTCGTACATTTGAAAATTTTTGAATCTCATAAAACAATTTGGAAGGTGAAAATATACAGAGTTTGGCAACTTTTTGAATTGCACATTAATAAAGATGCATTTCCCATGCCTTTGAAGTCAAGGTGTTTCAAGAAATAGTGTCCTTGGACGGAACCTTGCAAACTTGGATCCTTTTGTAATGTGGTGTGAATGCGAGTAAGTCTTAAATTTCCAAGTTCGTAAATGTCTTTGAAAGCCTTACGACATACTTCAATTGTTTCCAAAAAATAAGAGGAATTTTACATATTACACTTTATAACTAAACACAAATAGTAATTATGATCATCTTTTGTCTTTTAAAAAATGGTTACTTGATTTCAATAAAGCTCGATTTTTGTAAACATGTGGACATATAACAAACTAAGTTTCTCACTTTACAAATTTCTCATAGTTCAAGCAATTGATTTTGACAATTTTTTAAAGCTGTCTTTGTCTTTGGATTCTACTTTTTATGAGGAACTTTGTGACAATTGCACTTATGAATAGCTTGAACTTCTACCAGTTACCTGTGAATCGTCAATCTCTCTACATGATGAAAATTGTGGCCTCCTCCTCAATTTCATTGGAAGGTTATGAGCTTCCCAAAATCTCTTGTAAGTTATAAAATATGTATCTTTCTAATTTCACTTGGGTGGAACTACTAGACTTTCTTAGATGCTTTGAGCAGTTCAAAGAAAGACTTGCTTGATGTAGGATGGTAGATTGGCTAGAATCAGTAACAAAGTATTTGTTTGAGTTTGAAATAATAGAAATTTCAATTGATAGAAAATGGTAAAGTAAAAAACTCAAAGATATTGATGATGTAATATTAAGTTGAGCAATCTATTGAGAAAGTCGAGGTCGCTTCAAGATACACAAACATAACTCTAATCTTCAAGGAGGAGCTACTATCAACTTTATCATAGTAAGTTGCAATAAGAGGAATTAAAAAGAAAAGCTCAATAAACAATAAACTCAATGAACAAAAAGTCCTGAAAACTAAGTGTTTGATTGCCATGCTTAGTATACAAAAAGAAAACTTAAGTCAAGGACACAAAGCTATTTTTGCAATGTTATGTTAGTCATAAATAGTCATGCTAATAATAGGTTGCAAAATTTAGACAATATGGCATTGCGAACTTTAGACATTTGTGACATTGCTTAGAAAAATGATTTAGACATTAGCAACCAAGTTCGACTCAGCAAAAAATGAAAAATTAGATCACAAATCATATGAACAACCAAAAAATAATATTTAATGGCCCACCCCCGCCTTCCTCAAACTGCACTTTCTGACTCTTAATTTTCAATTTTTCGAGTACTCCTCGATCTCAACATACTCATTCCACTTCTGCATCACCTGAAGGCAACAGTTACTAACTTGAAATATTGAGGTAAGACAATCTATTGACTTTTTTCTTTTTCTTTTTCTTTTTAAAGTCTTCCTAAGTTTGGCATATCCTTAGCCCCTAGCCATGCAAGACATGCTCTAAAAAAGAGGCTATTCTTGGCGTCACCCCCTTAAGGGGCTATGTCGAGCATAGCTCCTCACCAGAGCTATGCTTGGCATAGCTTTTTCATCGCTTTTGCAGTAAGCTCCTTAAGCCAATTCATGGCTAACCCTGGCATGATGCATTGGAAGGCTCTTATTAGAGTCATGAGGTACATTTGAACTACAAATGACTCGTGCATCTACTATGGAGAAGTTGAGATGGCAAGCTTTGTTGGAAGAAGGCAAGAGGATACAATAGTAATGGGAAGTTGAATGCAATAAAGAATAGTATTGATTCGGTATGAAAACGTAACAGAAGTAAATGAGTACAATAAGTTGCGGATCAAAGCCGTATACTCTATGCTATCTCTGAGTGGCTAAAATGAACATCTGAATTAATGCGCAATGCTGATGAGCAGTGGCACACAATAGCAATCTCTAAAACAACTCTAAGAGGTGAGCTAGAATGCTCAGGAGTGTTCAAGCTCGCAGACTTGAGAGAGAGAGAGAGAGAGAGAGAGAGAGAGAGAGAGAGAGAGAGAGAGAGAGAGAGAGAGAGAGAGAGAGAGAGAGAGAGAGAGAGAGAGAGAGAGAGAGAGAGAGAGAGAGAGAGAGAGAGAGAGAGAGAGAGAGAGAGAGAGAGAGAGAGAGAGAGAGAGAGCTAGCTATTCAAATGCTTGTTGATAACTTCTGATTTGATAATTTGATAATAAAACTGTATGAATATGAACAGCTATTTATATTAGGTCATCAATTGCGATCGCCAGTTGGCTGGTGATCCATTGGCATCCATCTGGTTCCTTGTCATTGATTGCTGATAAGCGGTGAAATTGGCCGTAAATGTTTTGTCTGAATAAATGAACCAAAACTATAGCTCTGCAGAAATGAACTAAAACAGCCACAGGCGACACTATCGGGTTTTTTGTGAGAAAACCGAAAAAGACGACAATGCCCTTAAATCTCATTTAGGGTTGCCCTATGCTTTGCGAGAGTCATTTTCTTAACATTTGAGACTCTTTGGAAAAAGCAAAAAATGCGACACTGTGATTGTACACGAGATTTCTGACAGGCGAAAAATGCGAAAAAGGTGACACTGCATTTTTCAACGGGATTCATGATAGGCAAAAAAGACGACACTATTGTCAACTCTGTGTATTTTTGTAGACTGTGTAAAAACACTTGTAAATTTGCAGATTGTGTAAAAACACGAAAAAATCCACAGAACTGGATAAACAATGGATGAAGATTAAAACCGATTAGTCGATTGATAAGAAGGAGAATAATCCAGCACTCCCCCTTAATCTGAATCCTTGAATGCCTTGACCTCCAAACTTAGTTCTACACAGAATCTTCTGTGTGACTCCAAACTTAATGCTTTGGTAAAAACATCTACTGTCATATCTTGCATTCTACAGTACTGCAATCTGACCTCTTTGTTGAGAACTTTGCTTCCAACGAAATGATACTTTAGTTCAATGTGCTTACTCCTGGAATGAAATCTAGGGTTAGTTGATAAAGCAATGGCACTTTGATTATCACAAAATAATGTCGTCGGAGCATATTGATTCAAACCAATATTTGAGAGTAAATTCCTCAACAAATGCTTCCTTTGTAGCTTGAGAGGCTACAATATACTCTAATTCAGTGGAAGATAGAGCTACTGAAGATTGCTTGTGACTGTTCCAGGAAATTGGACCACTATTGAGGAAGAATGTAAATCCGGAAGTAGATTTACGAGTGTCTACATCTTCTGCCCAACTTGCATCTGTATAACCACTGAGTGAATTGAGTTTGTCGTTGTCGACTGCTCCATAACAAATGCAAAAGTCCATAGTAGCTCGAAGATATCTCATGACTCTGATAAGAGCCTTCCAATGTGTTATACCAAGGTTAGTCATATACTGACTGAGAGAGTTGACTGCAAAAGTTATGTCTGGCCTGGTATAGATTATGGCATACATAAGAGATCCTATAATAGAATGATAAGGATACTCACACATTTGCTGCTTCTCATGAATTGTTTGGGGATACTGGTCCTTTGATGATTTGAGTCCTGGTTCCATTGGTGAGAGAGCTAACTTAACATGCTGTAATTGTACCTCTGTTGTGTAATGTAGACCAACTTCTATTTTCTGTCTCTGTGAATTTGAATACCAAGGCAGAAATGAGCTTCCCCCAGATCGGTCATGTCGAATTCGGAAGATAGTATTGTCTTGGCTTCTTTTATCAGATCTGGACTGTTGCTGAAAAGCAATGTATCATCCACGTATAAAGTGATAATGATAAAAGACTGCTGCACTGCTTTGAAGTAAATGTTTGAATCTGAAGAGCTAGGTGTGTAGCCATGATCAATAAGGAAAGTATTGATCCTTTGAAACCATGCTCGAGCAGATTGCTTCAAGCCATAGAGTGTCTTATGGAGTTTACACACATGATTGTGTTTACCCTCGATAATATAACCTTCGAGTTGCACCATGTAAATGTCTTCTTTGATAACTCCATTGAGATATAATGTCTATACATCCATTTGATATACTTCCAAATCTGCTGCAACGGCAAATGATAGCAAAAGTCGAATAGAAGAATGCTTGACTACTGGACTGAAGGTCTCAGTGTAATCAACGTTGTACACCTGAGAAAATCCTCTGGCTACAAGTCGTGCCTTTCTCCTGTTGATGCTTCCATCTGCGTTGTACTTGACTTTGCAATCAAATACGTTTTTGCTATCAGGTAATTCGACAATTTTCCACATTTGGTTGTTGATAAGAGATAGATACTCTTTATCCATGGCTTCTTTCCAGAGATCTGAGTCAGGCTAACTGAGTGCCTCTTGGACAGATGCCTCCTGAACAAGATAGGCTGCAGACTCGTCGATATACCGGTTAGGTGGTCTGCTAGTCCTTGATAATCTTCTGGGTAATACAAGAAGTTGATCATTTCCATCATACTGTAGTTGCTGATCTGCAACAACATCATCTTCTGATCCGTCGTTGATTTGTTAACAATTTTGTGTCGTGTGTCGCGAAATTGTTCGCGAACAATTTTGCTTCTTGTGTCTTTTCTATCAAAATCAGAGTGGAGAGCTAGCAAGGCTTATGATAGCTTGACGACTCCAAGACTGCTCCTCTATTTCTCGAACAGACCTTTGTCTAAGGCCTTTGTGTCCTTCATTCCAATGAAAGTAGTCTGCAACATCTTCTTCCTGATCAGATCCCATTGCTTTTGAATTTGTATTCTCACTTGTTAATGGTTCTTTGTTAGAATGCTTAGCCTCCTGGATCTGATAGCTTTTTGGCTATGTCAGACTATGACAAAGGTAGGCTCCGATACCACTGATGGAAAAATACTAGAATGTGCAAATTCAAAATTCCATTAAAATTCTAGAAACGAATTGAGAAATCTCTCGAATGATTCACGAACAATTTCGCGAAACAGTTTTGATCACGAATAATTTCTACTTGAGAACAATTCGCGATCCAGTCAAGCTCTGCAACGAAATGAAACGAGGTGAAACTAGACGAAAGAGAAGAATTCAGGAAAAGATCAATCAAGCTTTGTAACGAGACGAAATGAAACGAAACGAAGCGAAACTAGACGAAAGAGAAGAATTCACAAAAAGTATCAATCGGGCTCTGTAACGAGACGAGACGAAATGAAACAAAACTATACGAAACGAAACGAAATGAAACTTAAGTGAGCTTTGAAATTGATTTACGCTTATAGCCAAGTGATCGCGAAGCGAAAACATTCGCGAATAAAATCAGTTCGTGTGGAATTCAAATGTGATTGCTGGTCACTGCCAGCTATATCATTCCTACAATCCTCCAGAATGTAGACAAACATTGCTGATCTACGGTATATATTATTATAGCATTCAACAAAATCAAACCAATGTGCGAAATTGAATAAACAAGTGAATCAGATACACGAATAGTAGCAGACAAATACTCATTCGAGATCATACAATCATTCAGAATAATATGTGCATAACAGCTACAATATTATCTATTGATCTTCTGATTTTTCAAGCATTGTGCGACAGACCACACAGTGCATTGGCGTGAGAGAAATACAGTTCTCTCACAAATAATGTCTCGCTTACTAGCGGACTTTTGGATCTGCTGATCCTCTTACAAAATTGTCTTGCACACAGGCGGACATGTATTCTGTATATTTCATCTTCTTGTATTATGCATCAAGTAGAAAGTATATAGTTCGCGAACTTTTTTGTGTCGCGTTGTGTAACTTCCAGATCAGAAAGAGTAATCATCTACAACTAATCGTGAATTACAAGAGTGGCAGATTAGCCATGATCTAGAGTACTTCTGCTGATGTCATGATATTTGATCAAATACTTGTACCCCATGGTACTTGGCTGATCTTCTTGGCCGTTCGTGGAGCAAGAATGATTTTGTGTTGCGAAACAATTTCGTGTCGTGTGTCGCAAAATTGTTTGCGAACAATTTTGCTTTTTGTGTCTTATCTGTCAAAATCAAAGTGGAGAGCTAGCAAGGCTTTGGCAATAGAAACATTTTGTTTCTTCATTTTTGCTTTGGCATTTATTAATGGAAATTGTTTAGAAAAGATAATCTCATTCCCCACCATATGTAATGTTGATTTTGGATTGAATTTTTACTTGATGCTTTAAGTATCTTTATACCTAGAAAAAATACACGGTTTTTCACCATACAATTAGTACTGTTTTAATGTGTTCAAAGACACGTGGCACCATAGGGTAAGTATTGCACTGTAATGTGTTGAAAGGCGTGATTAGTGCTAACGTGAGCGTTAATGCCTATGCAAATCACATACGGACATTTGTCAACTTGTGAAATTCTAGCTTGTAATCGCACATGCAAATGTACGAACGTACACATGTGAATCATGAATTTCCTTATGAGCCATCTCATTGCATCCTTTTCATGTACGAGCCTATTTGGATCGAAGAAATTTACACCTGTTTATATTGATCTTTGTGTTATACAAAGGAAAACTTGTGGGACTAAAAATAGACATCCAATTTGCCACATGCTTCGATTGGCATTGACAGGCTATAGCAAGTCGCAAGAACATGTGTGGATTGTTGTATCACCTATTCTTACAATGATTGTTGTATCTTGTGGGGGGGAAGGCCCTGCCCCGAGGGCCTTTCGTGTTGGGAGGTCCCTTGCCCGAAGCCAGGACCTTCCCCTGCATAATGCTCAGTCTGAACTCTTTTTTTTCTTGATAGAATCGATGCAACACTGAATCCTTGAATTGGTGATGAAAATTTTGGATGAAATTGCAAAATTGCTGAATTGTTGTGTCAATTCTGAATAGAATGAGTGCTTATTTCACTCACCAACAAATTCTGCCTCCGAAGGTACATCCAAAATACAAAGAAAAAGTGAAAACTTAGCATTAGGTATGGGATTAGCATCATCGCCTATTGTCCCTCTCACTAGAGCGAGAGACTTGGGACATTCCCTTAGGCTAGGCCCTAACCCACTGGTCCTTAAACCCACGAGTACCAAGGGCCCAGCCCTTTATTCCTTCCACGATCCTTGTTAATATTACACCGTTCTGGGTTTTTGTGTTTAACGACTACTCGCTATGGCGTCCTTTTCCTCTCTCAAGACGGACGTCTTCTCTCGCGAGCAGCGCAGCCAGTACGATCCTTCACTTCCATCTTCATTACTTTGTCATAATCCAGCAATTCTGCTCTGAATTGACCTCCACCGATTTCTCTATCACTTGTTGCTGCACTGATTCACTAAGCTTTTTGATTTGTAGTAGTATTTAGGGTTTTTAAGAGCGGATGCTAATCGCTTGAAATTGATTCTATTTAGATCATCTAAACATGTTTAGTAGGTCGTTTATCGTCCATTGACATTCTTTCCGATTGCCAGAAAGAAGTCAAAAAAAGGAAGCAAAGTTGTATGTTGTACTAGGCGTTCATGGAAGCTCTTGGTAACCGGGTATTATTGTTATTGTTGATGCTGCTGCAGGCATTATAAGTCCAATGTGCTTGGTCTCAATGCTTACGAGCGCCACAAGAAGTTTATGGGTGACTACAGTAAGAGTGATTGCCTCTGCAGTGATTTATTCTTAAGTTTTGTTCTTTTTCTTGCATGGCTAGTACAGCCCACATGCGGCCATTGTACCATGAAATTTCCAATTTTTTTTGTATGTTCGCCTTACATGTTTATAAAAGAAGGTGCATTTTGTACGAAACATGGGGAAAGTCCCCATGTTCCATACAACTCCCCATCCCACGTTCTGTACAATGTTTGCAATGGGCTCAATTGGTTCTCTACGAGACTATGGTTCTCCATGTCTTGAGAGCATGCTTACGTGCTCCCAATTGTTGTGCTTTTGAGACTGTTTATGTGGCCGCTTGTGGATTCAAGAACTTGGGAACATGTGGCACTTACATCTCATGTTGCATATCAGTATGGTTCTATTGTGTATGTCTTGTTAACCTAACTGTGCCTGCTAACATCCCAACATCATGTTTAAATGTTTGGTTAGTTACTATATACACTACATATATCATAGTCCACGGTTTTGAAAAGCTATGGGCAAAATGTTTCGAATATTCGAATCTTGATACAAGAAAGTGTTGTTATTTGCAATGCATCTTTTTTCAAATATGTTCAGCTCTCTGTGATTTATTATATGTATAATGGTTAACAAAAGATACATATATACGTTTAAAAGGTAATCAAGACATGTTGGTGATCATTTTATTTCTAAATTAACACAAACTTCCATTCGTCATTTTGTGCTTTCAGTTCGATACTATGGCATACAAACAACCATGCCAAGTGACTCAAACTATCCACTGAAGACGGATCAAGATACACTTCGTGAAACTTATAGGTAAAGTCAACCACAAGGGTTGCATTTTGATGTTTATTCTATCATCTTTCATTCGTGTGGAATGCCTTTTGCTATTTAGTCGAGGATGGAGATAACAATATAGAATCTAGGAGGTTAGGCTTTTATATTCTCATCTTTTGCCACCTAACTGTTTTTGTGTTATGAAGTGCAATAGAAGTCTTTATAGTGTTTTCTTTGATTTTGGAAATTACTTGCAGGCTGATTGTAAATGCCATTTGGTTGCCTTTCAGTTATTGGCCCAGCTTATGAATTTTCATACTTCAAAAGAAGATGAAATTGCTATTCAAGTGATCAAATTATATGCACACATATTTGGAGAAAATCCAGATGTGTAGATCAATCAATGTAGAACAACGTCACAAGCCTGCTACTTGAACTTATTAGGGCAGTCCTATATGGGCCCAATAAAAGCACTTTCAACAATAAATGTCCTACAAAGCATCATCAATGAATGATTCCTTAAACTACCAACTTAGTGACTTCAATCAAGTGCAGACTTATGATCTGTATAGCTTGACCATGTTGAGAATGCCAAAACAAAATCCTGTGAAAGTAGTGCATCATGTAACTATCAGGTGTTATGTTGTAAAGCCCAAAACATAGAATTCTTACTATTTGAGTATGTTTTGGGATATGAAGATAAGCATAAGTGAGCATTAAGACTAAATGGAACCTGCCCACAAAGTGTCATCCAACAACATTAAGCTACAAATACCTCGTGATTACATAAAGTGGTTACAAGGAGATGCTTTTCTAGTGTTTCATGCTAGAGAGGGTAAGTCTTGACAAGAATTGGTATGAAAAATGCATTCAATTAACCTAAATTTGAATTGTAAAACCAAAGTTTACTTGTCAACACCATTCCCTTTTTTCACTCTATGTAGAATGAAATTTTGAAATTTATGAACTTCAAAAGAACAAAAAAAATAATATGGAAATTTGAAATTTTTCTACCCCACAAGTTTCAGTTTTGGGGGATCAAAAAGAAGGGGGAAGGGGGCAAGCGCCCAAGAAAACGTGAAAGGGGGACAATGAATGATAAAATTTAGCCAAAGAGTCATGCTCTTCTGTTTAAGGCTTACATAAATTTGGGGCTTACATTTTAGCATTTTAGCATTCTTTAGGGTACAAGTAATTTTTTGTACTTAACGTACAATATCCTGTGCCTAGTTTTAACTTATTTGCATCCTTGCATTTTGTTGTCTAGTTTTATTTCCAAAATTTACCTTAAAAGATATGATCTCAAGGAACTCAATGTGAGGAAGAGTTTTTTCTGGTTTTTGTTTGGTAGGTTCATTCGTTCCGAAGAGGATGACTTAGAAAGGAGTTGGGAGCAACGGCTAGCTAAACGCTATCATGACAAACTTTTCAAAGAGTATCCTTGAAATGTCTTTCTTTTCTTTCAACAAGTGTTTTGTATTTTCATGTGCTGTACCTGACTTGACTATAAAATCATGAGAAAAAACTTTAGGGGTTGATTTACTAGACAAAATCATGGGATAAACATTTGGAAATAATATTTAGTCTTCTGAAGATAATGAAGATCATATTTAAATTTGTAGCAAGAAGTTCATGAGACATTGACTAGTTGTGATTTATGAGCAAAGTTTGAAGTCCCCTTCAATCTAGGTTTTCATGAAGTCTTTAGTTTCAAATGGTTTACGCTTTCAAATAAAAAAATATATTTGCTGTTCAAAATTCTATTTTATGGGATTGTCCCTAGAGTGGGATATTTCACCATGTGTTTTTTGCTTAGCATTTTAGCTTTGTTGAGTTAACATGCTATGTTTGTGAATAATCTTTTGATAGAAAATTAAAACGTAGATCAATTTAAAAGTTCGTAATTTGAGTTGAAAATTTGAGCATACAATATGGTTAGTATGTTTGTCAACATAGCCTACGTATGTTTATGGATGTTGGAGTCCTTGACAAATTAGGTATTGCATTGCAGACATGTCACGACACAAAGAGAACAAGGTTTTTTCTATCTCAATGCTTATCCAAGTGTCCTATTAAATTGCTTTGTTTCTTGGCTATGTTTGAACTTTACAAACTTCAGGTTCTCATCACAAAAATAAAAGGAATACAACTTACTTTTGAGAGAGTACCTCATGCATTAATACCAAGGACGAACGACTCAAGAAAAATGCGATTGTTTTGGAGATGTAACCATTTTTTCTATTGAAAAAGTGTTTAATTTCGGCAAAGGAAGAAGAAGGCAATTTTCCATGCAATCCATGGTTTGGTAAAGAAGGCAAAGAAGCTTAAAGAGCAAAGGAATATAGCCTAGACAAGCCAAGGCCGATAAGAAGCTGACAAAGAAATAATGGCATCTATGTTCAATAACAACCTGGGCTCTCCTGTATGTGGATAAAGGATCCAAATTTTTTTGAAGAATGCTCTATTGTTCATCTAATAATAATGCCTTGGAGGAATGGTTCAAATTACAAAAGTTTATATGAATCGGAAGATTGTATTGGAAATACACCCCCCTCCCCCCTTCCAGAGGGAACACTAGCTTTGTCATCATCATCATTTGCCTTAATTTAGTGATCTATTAGGAGATAATCAATGAAATTTGCCATGCAAGGAAAATTTTTTACTTGATTTTTTAGTATGGTTGCAGTCATGACCTATGGAGTTACTCTCTTTGCACACTTAGCTAGATTGGGTTTTAAGAAAATCTTCTTTAGACATTCTAACAAACCGTTGAGAGTGCATTCTGTATTGTGCGAGCCGTTAGCGTTCTAATCAATAATACTTGTCCTTTGGTAGAGAAGATACATGTGACTTACTACCCTTGACACTTATTCAACAATTTGTCAATTTATACTTCGACTAGCTACAGTTATAAATCGTCCACAACTAGTTGCTCACTCCTCTTTCGCTTACAAAGCCACACTCTTGAAATGACATAACATTCTTAGAAGTACTGGATTTTATCCATAGATACACTCAGAGCCTCCAACTTCTTGCTAACTACTATTATCAATTTTTCCTTATTACTATTGTTTAAAGCATATAAAAGTAACTTCTTTTGACATGAGATTGATCTCCCCTCAATACAGTCGTTATCAACCTCTCTTGAAGGCTTTTTGAAGGTGTCTTTCTTATGCCACCTCTCGTGCTTATTCACTTAGAATTTTGGCATTTGCTTTTTGCTTTTGTGTGGTACCTTTGGAGAAGTGATAGACGTTGGTGGTTGTACAAATTTATGAAAGTTAATGTGGACATATGGTTTTGCATGTGACAGAGAAATCTGCAAGCAAATCATTTGCGAGTTTCATTGGGTCCCATGGTTCGCGTGCCATGTAATATTAACTTACACTCTATCTCTAACTGCAAGAAGATATTGACTAAATACAAAAAAACTCAAAGGATTTTAACGTGAACAAACACGTTGCTTGTGAGGACCTCAATGCGAGACAACTTTGGAAGCGACATTGGTTGTCTCCACTCTATACTACTAATAATCTTCTCAATGTCTATGGATAGGTGTCATGGCAATATCTAGCACATCTTTCTTCTATGGTATTGTGACCACTTTTCTTTTTTTCTTTTTGGTCACGTATTAAAATTAGGTTTTCATTTTCTAATACCACAAAAGGCTTGGATGCCATAGCATGGGCCACTGTATCATGTGAATTATACACAACCATTCAACTTTCTCATGTAAAACAAATTGTATAGTCTATGTGATAATGCAAGTACCAAACTATGTAGTCTATATGGCAATTCAGGTATCAAACCATCATTGTCATAAAGAATATCCACTTTTAAGATATTAGATTGTAATTTTGTGAATACATTACATGTTTAATAGGTTGAAAAGTTCAAATTATACGATAGAAAAGGTATTTTGACACATTTGAGAACCAAATTTTGAGTTAAAAAACTTATTTCAGAATATTTTTTGCAATCTCCAAACATAGCACGTCGACGTGCTAAGTGAAATAGCTAGAATTTTTTTTTATAGCCTTCAAAGATAGCACATTGGCGTGCTAAGTGAAAAAGGAAAAAAGTAATTTGGCTGAATCCTATGGCACGCCTGCATGATTCAGCCAAAAAGAAAAATTTGAATCACCTAGCACGTCGGCGTGCCAAATTTTTGTTTTTTCTTTTTTCTAGCACAGTTACAATCTCGAAACCCTAAACCACCAGGTGCCGGCGGTCATCAAAGAAACCAAATGCTCATAGGACCTAATCCGGGTCCACCCTCCGTGCCCTGGCCCGTGACCTGTAACAAGCAAGATCCGACCTCCAACCCTGACAACGTCCCATACCACTGCCAAGGCCTTCAACCATCTCCTACCTCAGGCTAGCACTCCTCTTGGCTGTGCACAAGCGCTCTCCATCCACCACCTCCTAGGTAGATAGAATGAATGGATTAAGAGACCTCCTCCCCTTGTATACCTCCAAGGTAGGAGACTCCAAGCCTAGCACACATCCTAGAACACGACACGTGGCCACTGGCGACCATGCACAGGTCCATGAGTCACTGGTCAAGTCAACGGGCCCATTCATCGTCCGGTTTCAAGTTGGGTTTGGGACCCAAGGGAGTTGGGTCCCTAACAAGCACGTCAACGTGCCATATTTGGGGGCTAAAAAAAATTTTAAATTTAAAATTTTTCAAACCACAGTCTTTATGAATAAACATTCAAAGAGTGGCATAAAAAAAGTAGAACACCTTGTGCTATCTTGTTATTGACTCATGGCAAGAAAGAAACTCGCAAAACTTGCAAAAAAATTACTCGCAAAGTACCAAGTTCCCAACAAAAATAGGATGTTGTAGCATTTGATTCATTCTATGCATGATGAAGTTGATTGTCTAAGACTTCATGTTTGAACTCCATAAGATTGAAGGTCGCACCTCTTCTTTGTTACATTGGCTATTATCCTAGACATAACATCAATACGTATTGAATGCCATTAGTATTTTCAAGAGCAACTAAGTTAGAGCTACGAATCCTAGAATGCATCGCTTATATCCTTAGTCGACATTGTTACAACTTTCATTGCACATCTTTCGGAAACAACTATGATGATCTAACGATACATGTTACTTTTTAGAGCCAAGGACCTGCAAGTGTTAAATGAGTATTAAGGTTGATTGAGTTGTTTATTATGTGATTACTTACTTGATATCTACAGTTGTCAATGGTTTTTCTAGAGTTTTCAAGCTAATTCATGCTAAAGTGCAATCCAAACCAAAGCACTCTACTTCAAATCACCTTTTCATCCTTAGGGATGTTAGTTATCAGTGGCATGTAATTAACGAGTACTTCGCTTAATGGTCTACAATCATTTGTTATTATACCCCAAGTGGTCTCGTACCTTATCATGATTGGATTTTCTTTTTAAGATTGATGTGAATCAGATCATGCTAAGTCGACACTAGTTCAAACTTCATTGACTTAAAATTGCAAATTTAGCCAAAACCGATCTCACTTTTGTTTCATTTTACTTTTCATGTATAGTTTCCATATGTCATTAAAAACATTGAAATTTAGCACAGTCCAATTATGTGTTTTTGTTTCATGATTCTTATCACCTAGGTTTTGTATGTCTTATCACTTTGACATGCTTGTAGGTTGGATTGAGGTGGCGCAGTGAGAAAGAAGTTACTTCTGGAAAAGGTTAGAAATATTTTTGAGTAAAGTTAAGAAGAACAACATCCTATTTTATTGCTTTGTTTCAATAAATGTTGGTGGAAATTTGTAGGAGAAAAAATAGATATAGATCTTTTGTTAATATTGTTCGTATGAGAGGTATAAATAAGAAATAATAAGAATATGACGTATATCTAAAATTGATACAATGCATTCATGCATTCAATGTCGTCATGTGGGAACACACATATATGTATATCTATATCATAGTTGCCCAAAAACACGTTTCTAGGCAAAAACGTGTTTCTGGGCAAAAACGTTTCTAGAAACTCATTTCTAGGCCAGAAACATTAAAAACAAAAAACCAGAATATAATTTTTTTTGGTTCCCTCCTCGCGGCCATAAATGCGCCAGCTGTGGAGGAGGGATTTCGAGCTACTGTGGGCACTTGGAGGCGGATTCACTGCAAGTGAATTGTCGGCGTCCATCTGCTCAGCGATCAGAGGTGGTGCACACGGTTTCAGGGGGATTTGAGCTGTGGCGAGCGAAATCAACCAATTGTGTTTTTTGGTAAGTGTAGGCTTTGCTTTTTGAAAGTGTTTACATTGAGCTGTAGGGCCTAGGTAACGAAATTGAGCGAAGTTTGGCTTTAGGCCACCTTTCTTCATGCCCACGGTAACTCTTACAGTGTCAATTTCAACCGTTACGACAAGCCTAGCAAGATTTGAACGCCACACTCCAAATGCATGTGTATTTTTGCCACTCATGAATGGAGCTATAGGCATCCGATTGAGGTGATGTCTGAGCCTAGACTGCATTTCTACATACCTGCAGAGACTCCTGTGACCTTCGTTTCACTTGTCTTTGTCTGTACTACAAGTTTCATTTTCCATGCCCTCATTCCATGTGTTTTAGGGCCTAAATGTGGAGCATCGTGTAAGCATCTACCTAAGGCATGGTTTAGGGCTACACTAAATTTCCCCACGCCTGCACAGACTCCCACGCTAATAGCATTCGCCTGTTAGCCTCATACTGAAATCATTCAATCCCATGCCCTAATCCCATGTGTTTTTTGGCGCTTGCTCTAATATGATCTGCAAAATGATTGTGATGTATGTTTTGATGTTTTGAACTCTATTCATTGGAATTTTAGCCTGGTGCTGTTGTTAAACAAAAAATCCTAGGGCTTTAAAGTGATGCTTGTCAGAATTGTTGCGAGCAATTCAATGCAATATATTTTCTTCTATTGAACATTTGCTTGTTTATTTTTTTTGCAGGTTTGATCTCGTGTTGACATGATGTCGGTGCAAAGCCGAGGCCTTAGATATGCTCGATAATCGTCTGATATACTGATGGGTGCTCGAGGGAAGTGTGATGGAGATACCAAATGACTCAAGTAGGAGGTGGGATGCCTGAGAGAATCATGATAATCTGTAGCCCTGATCATGAAGACACTGTGAGGAGGATAGTGCAATCTGTATGTATCATCTGTCCATCTCTGGTAACGCTTGTACCCTATGTATATAGGTAATGAGCCGAAGAGCTGCGTCGCCAAAAAATTGTGGAATTGCAAATTTGGCCAGTAGAATCTCATGTGGAACAAAAGGCTTCGCTCGAATCAGCCGAGCTAGCATGGTGGTCTGTAATCGTGAAAGACTGGCCCAGTGTGAAGAGGGGAGACCTGTAGACCATGCCTCTGCTGCATATAGAGCCGTAGGGGTGACAATGGTATCAAAGAGGCGACATTTACTGTTTGTTTCGTGGCACGCTGGTCACCCTACGATCCTTCCTAGCCTATGAGGACTCCCGATGTGCTGCACTCGTGATACGAGAGATGGTGATGCTGCAACAGGACTTGTGTCAGACAGTTCAGCAGAGTCACGTTTCTCAGCCTCAGATCACTTCTTTCTTCTCCAGGAGGAGAGGACGAGACCTAGTATTTGATGATGATGATGATGGCGGCGACTTACCTGCCCATAGAGATCGGAGACAGTGTCCCACCCATACTCATGTTGCAGCACGAGCTACTCGACCTATCATGAGACCTCATCCTCCTAGACGACGTCAGCGACCACCAGCGGTCCTTCATGCTGCTGCCCGCATTGCATCCTTTTTTAGCATCAGCAGGACAGGATTGGATGATAGTGTCATACCTTATTCATGACATTTAGCAGTATACATGCTCCCACATGTTCCAAATATCATCACATCTATTTCAGTTCATAGCATTTAGATTTGTTATTTCTGTTATCGTTTTGGAGACGTTTCATACGCTCCCATGGTTACCACATACTTGACATGTACATTTACTAGTCTTATATGCCTTTTGGCATGGAAAAGCTGATTTTCAGCATATGAGGATAGAACTCATGTAATTGAAAGAAACGGTGGCAATGCTGATTACGGAAAGGAATATGATGCAGTCCAAGATTACACATTTAGAGCAAGTCATCGGCAACAAACATATTTCAGCCTCCGAGTCTACTACCACTATGATCAAGGTGTTGGAACAAAAGATTGAACGACAAAAGGAGGAAACCCTCTCTTGGGCAACGGTACTAAAGCAGGGCACTAAACCTAGCGCTCCCATTACATCGGTCATTTCAGCCATGATCCAAGAAGAGAAATCTCGGAAGCAAAAGGCTCTTAACATTAGGGTCAGAGGAATTCCAGATGCACGGGATGTTGTAGCAGAGGCCACGCGCTTCTTGGATACCACCTTAGGACATCAAATAGACGGTTTGGACACAACATGGAGGACCACTAGAGATACATCCACGTTTATCATATGTTTCACCTCCTTGGCTACTAGATGGGACGCTTTACGGTGTAGAGCTAAGTTCCGCGGCTCCACCATTTTTATGGATGACGATCTTACTTATGAGAGGCGTAAGGCCTTTCAGGAAGCTAGGGAGTCGAGCATACGAGTCATATACAGGGATGGACGGGTGCGCCGTTAGGACAGCGCTCGTGATGGTTCCCATAGTTAGGGATTTGGGGTGCCCGGGGTTGGGAAAACCCCAGGGCCCCATCCACACCACCTTCGGATTGGAGTGTAGAATTGTGCTGGCATACATTCATCTTCTATTGCAAGGGACCTTGTTGATTTTATTACCGACTAACATATATTATTCTTTATGGAGACACACGAGAGCCCGAAGCGAGGACTTCCTTCTTTTCCTGGACATAGATGGGACTCAGTATTCCGACAAGAGACTAGATCTGCCAGTGGCCGAGGTTCAGGTGGGGTTGCCTGCTTATACAAGGAGTCTCTTCACTCGAGTCTTGACTTCATCAAGCATGAGGAGCAGGCCCTAAAATTGTGGGTCTGGATAGGATAGAGATCATTTTATTGCAGCATGTTACTTTCCATCAGAGTCTTCGTCTTTTGCTGAGGGTATTGGATTTCCATATCAGGACCTCTCACCAGATATTATCAGATTCTCAGAGCGGGGGAATATTCTCCTCACATGGGATTTTAATGCCCGGACATCTTCGCGACAGTTTGGGACCTACTACTCCATATGGTGAGCACTTACTGCAGTTTGGAGAGGCACATGAGCTAGCCATTTATAATGGCTTACCCTGCTGGCCACATTCAAACAGTTACACATGCCACCCTCACAATGGAGGACATAGTGTCATTGACTATCATGGGGTTACCATCCTTTGTACCCATAGTCTCTGACTTCCATCCCCCACCACTCTTTCTGATCACTCCTTTCTCTCCTTCAATATCGGCCACCTCCCACCCACTCATCCATCTTCACTACCTACGCTTACCCGAGCACCCAAGTACACATTTGATCCCATTTACATGCCACTATACAGGCAGTCCTTGGCTTCACTTTTACACTCCTTTTCTCATGACAGTCCAGTCGACATCCAGGCCACCACCTCTCTCCACACTACTGTGTCACTAACCTTCCCCACAAAACCCCATCCCAAAAAGACTCGACGCACACCTTGACCATTGCACCCTCCATGGTACGATACCGAGTGTCGTTCTCTTCATCAGTCAGTAACCTATTCACGCATCCATGCTCCACATCTACTTCGATCTTCCCGACGCTCCTACCATCGTGTTCTCCGTCATAAGAGGCGTTCCTATGATGATTCTGAAGGGAAATGTCTTATTGATCTTCTTTTCAGTTCTTCCTCGGGCGCTTTTTGGCGTGAGTTCATTCCTTGCTCTCCACCACCTCTCCTGGAGGACCTCCGCATTTGGACTGCTTATGCTACTAGCTTGTATGTCGTCCCTACCGACTCACCTATCTCTATATCTCTACGACCATCTAAGTTCTCCTTCTTCACATCTGACATGGTACTTGCAGCCATTAAGAAGATGAAGTCCCACAAGGCCAGAGATTTTGAAAAACTTGACTCTAAACTTCTTTCCCATGCATCTGACTTACTCGCTCCCACCATAGCCACCCTTCTTAATTCCGCAGTTGTTTCCGGTTTCCCATCATCCTAGTTCACTAACATTATTCACCCTATCCATAAGAAGCGATAGTTGGATTGCTTATAGGAGTTTTGCACCAGATGGGGCCTAGGGGTGAACATTGGGAAGACCAAGGTTATGGTCTTCAACACTTCTCGAGCATTCATGCAGCGACAGGAGCTTACTTCCTATTTTTAGCATGAGACAGGTAGCTACCACCCGAATGGGGAAGGAACATGCCTCCCTTGATCAACTAGAGCGTTTTTGCTTCTGAAAGTCCATCCAGGATCATCTCATAATACACCGGGCACCTAAAGATAAAGTGCTTCTCTGACTCCGCCTCGTCCAAGGAACATAACTAACAAATCCGCGCCTCTCTCGGGGTACCCTAAAATCTCCTAGTCTCAATAGCCAGCTGATGTGACGACACGCGGAGCTGTCCCAGTGTAAATATGAGACTGTGTGATAATCCCGAGTCCAAATAGTGTGGCAAAACTGGGAACCTTGCTATGTCAAAGTGAGTCCAGTAATAGGCAGGTTTGATCCCAAGCTGTCCCCTCCAAGTACAATCGAGATATGCCCGATATAAAAATCGCCTGATATATATATATATATATATATATATATATATAGAGAGAGAGAGAGAGAGAGAGAGAGAGAGAGAGAGAGAGAGAGAGAGAGAGGATCATGCGTCTTTTCTCTTCAGTATGGTTGAAACAATGATTTAGTACGATACAGTACGGTTCAACATGATTCAGTAGGGTTCCTTGTGGTTTCTGTTCAATTTGTTGTGATCTGAGAGAGAGAGAGAGAGAGAGAGAGAGAGAGAGAGAGAGAGAGAGAGAGAGAGAGAGAGAATTAGAATTAGAATTATTATATTAATGTCTGTCAAGTACCTGAGGGCACATAAGACAAGTAGAAAATACATCATAAAAGAAGGAGCATTGTCCACGTAGGACTTATTCCTAACAGCTAAACCAACACTAGAAAACAGAGAGAAAAACAAAGCTTAACCTCCAGCTCTGTTGAGGGTACAATATTAGTAGCTTAACCACCAGCTACACAGAGGGAAAGAGAAAACTGAAATAAGTTAGCTAACTAGCTAAGTGGATATAAAAAGCTGCGTGATATGGTGAGAAGCAGGTGTTGGCCTCCGGTGAAGAACCCTGGGCCTCGAGGAGCGAAGAGGATGCTGGAGCTTTGGACGTCGTACTGGAATGTCTATCTCATTGTCAAAAGTCTCATCTCTATCCCTCTTGTGGAAAAAGTGCGTAATGTCGGACTGGCTATGATCCACATCAGAAACATCCAATAAAAAGGAAGATCTCAGAGTAAACATCTCTCGCAATAATAAACCAACACATCTCGCATCTGAGAAGGCAAGGAAAGCGATGCTAAGCGCTGGAGTAAAAGGTGTCTCGGAACAGAATCAAAGGCTTTGCGGAAATCCACAAAGCAACAATAAACCCTCTGCTTCCTGAACTTAGCCTCCTCAATAATGCATCTCAAGATGAATATCTGGTCAGCCGTGGAGTAGCCAACGCGAAAACCTGCCTGTCCCATAGCATGTAACCCCTCCGTCTTTGCCCGTGAGCGGACAATAGACTGTAAAATGGATCCATATAGCTTGGCCATAGTATGACTGATCATAATAGTGCGGTAGTTGTCGACAATCAAAGGATCCCCGGCTTTGAGGATAGGGTGTAAAAGGTTGGTGCACCACGATGTGGGGAGACCGAAGATGACAGATTGGTTAAAGATATGGGAAATGTATGGGGCAATAATGTGAGCAACTGGTTTTAGGAAGTCCATACTTAGGAGGTCAACATCAGTGGCTTTTTGGGTTTGCCCATTTTGGATGGCGTTTTCAACCATGTCCATGAGAGAGAGAGAGAGAGAGAGAGAGAGAGAGAGAGAGAGAGAGAGAGAGAGAGAGAGAGAGAGAGAATTAGAATTAGAATTATTATTATTAACGTCTTTTGGTACCCAAAGGTACATAAGACAAAAGAGAGTACAAAAGGTGTGGAGCATTGTTCGCATACGGACTTATTTACTAGTAGAAAAGAGAAGAAGACAAGAAACTAGCATATCTATCTCACTATCTCTAAGAAGAAGAAATATCAAGCTTGACCACCAGCTTGCGAGGGTACAATGCAAAAGCTTAACCACCTGCTCTGCGGAGGAGACTGGCTACGAGTAAGCTGAATGCCAAACCAAGAATGCTTGCCCCCCTGTCCAGCAATGGTGCGTGATGAAGTGAGAGCAGCAACAATATATTCGGAAGTGTCTAACTCTGATATCCTGTGAAGAAAGGTAATGATCTGAAACATAGCACCGATAACCAGGGGAGGGGAAGGAAACTCCGCTAATATGATATCATGTGGCACCGGGGCTTAGCCCTAATCATCTTGCTAAGCATGAGAATCTGGATACGAGTAAGATCCCTCCAAGTATCACGTGATAAATCCGGACACCAAGTCTCAGCAGAGTATAAAACAACGGGGGAGACAGTGGTAGAAAATAGTAAGCATCTAGTAGCAGGGTCCTGTACATAATATGTGGAGCAGAATTTCTCCATATGAACAAGAGAAGTGTGCCCCTTACAGAGTCTGGTGAGGGCTGCCGGTCGGAATGTGAGTAGCGGACTAGAAAAAAGCTGCCAAGGATGAGAGAAGAACCACATCATCAGTGAATAGGAGAATGGGGATAATAATATCTGCTAAGGGACAGCCCTCTCCACCTTCCTCTCGAATAATCCGCTCGAGGTCATCAATATATAGTGCAAAGAGAGTAGGAGATAAGGGGCAGCCTTGCTTCACTCCAATGGTAGAATGGATCAGCGAGGACCAACCACTACCGTCCCTGAACCGCGCCCAAACTCGCTCTATAGAGTAATGATCGCGGCAATAGTCTCGTTTGTGAAGCCAAGCAGATAATCTCTGTCAAAGGAGGTGTCTCGGAACTGAGTCAAAAGCTTTGCGGAAGTCCACAAAGCAACAATAAACTCTCTGTCTCTGATGTCGTGCCTCCTCAATGATGCATCGCAAAATGAAACTCTGATCTGAGGTAGAGTATCCTGGTCTGAACGCAGCCTGACCCATAGCATGTAAATCCTCAGCCTCAACAAAAGATCCAGTAACCGTTTGTAAAATGGAACCATAAATCTTAGCCAAAGTGTGACCAATCATAATAGTACGGTAGTTTTCTACATTTATGGGATACCTGCCTTGAGAATGGGATGAAGAATGTTAGTACACCATGCGGTAGGAAAACCAAAGGTCACAGCAGTGTTAAAAGCGTGAGCAATAAAGGGCGAGATAAGATGTGCTACAGGTTTTAGGAAATCCACGTTTAGAGAATCATAGTCAATGGCTTTATGAAGTTTGGCATGGTTAATGGCATTTTCAACCATGTGTGGAATAAAAAGCGTGTTGCGGGCAGGTCATGGTGAGAGTAAGGTAGGAGGGGAGTCTAGGGTATAAAGTTTTGTGGCATATTCGACCCAAGATTCAGTTGCGATGGGGGCCAAAGTCAAAGAGGATCTGGTGAAATGTTTCTAGAAAAAGGAGGAAGAGGAAGCTAAAGAATCGATCAACCTTTGGCAGAGTGATCGTAGGTATGTTATCTTCTTTGTTCTGGTGGCTTTACGATACTTTTTCTGGTGTTGTTTGAGTGTTGCAGGGGAGTGTAATCTGGCATTTGCCACATGTTTGTGAAGAGAACGACATTCTGCATCATACTAGCGGTTGTGAACACGTCTATGAGATGATATCGTCTTGGTGGGGAAAGATGAGGACGCTGCAGATAAGAGGGATTTAGAGAGAAAAGTGGCTTGTTGCTCAACTGATGTCGTGAAAGGGAAGTGAGTAAGTAGTTGGGACAGGGTTGTGGTGTAGTTGACGAGTCCAGAGTGAGTAAAAGGAACATGTATGTTAGTAGAAGAGGAGCGTGGAACTTTAGAAGACAGGGTTATGTGACCCAGTGAGAGGCGTAGGAGTGAGTGATCAGAAATGGTAGGAGGTGTAATGGAGAAATCAGAGATGTGAGGGATCAAAGCAGGTGATCCAATAAAGTAGTCAACTCTTCATGATGGTTCTACCTATAGGGGTGACTTGGTTACTTCTGCTTTTGCTGTCAAAGTTTATGGTACATACTTGGATTTCTTGGGCTATCTCTTTGTTTCAAAGTTCTTTCTAGCAGTGGGTATGCATGCTCCCTTCAGATCTATGTGCTTGAAGGTTCTTTATTCTTCCCATGATTTGCATACTTTTCAGATAGCAGGCCTGGTCTTATATTGTGTTGGTCAGACAAATTTGTTCCACCTGAGTCGGGACTCGGATGTTGAGTGATAGAAACTCAGCATATTGATGCTTTGTGAAGCTTTGAAAGCTTTTGAGGCCTTATTCGAATACATGTTACTCACATGAGTGTTGATGACGTGAGTAGGGGTGTTGTAGCATATTAGTCTGTTTAATCTATGATGGGGATGATCAATCCAGGACTTTGTGGTCACACTCCCTAAGTTTAAGATTGCAGGTCTTTTATGCTTGGATATGTCATAGACTCAGCATCACTGTGTACATAAGTTACGTGTAAGTGACCTCTAACATTCTTCACATAATACATACACAAGTGTATCTACGTTTTTGTGTAAATATGAAAATAGAACCTTTGCAATCAATGCATATCTAAAATGCGTTACAGGTTAAATCCTCAAATTTCTCCGTTCAAATCACACGACTTGATACATCTCTAGTGTTTTGTATGGCCTGCTGATCAAATCATAAAAGGTTTAAGGTAAAATATTATGCTTCAAAACAGAATGAAGCTCATTGCAAGCGATGACTAGTTCTTCTTTTCACATGAAATTTTTTTATGATTTTGACACATGCTTGTTATGTTGGAATCTGACAGGTCAGTTTATATGCGGCAATAAAAGTTGCTCTGAGGAAGAGGACCTTCACAGCTATGAGGCATGTTAGCTCACCTCTTGGAAGGCTATGTTAGGTAGTTACTTGAATTACCTATGTTAAGGCATGCTTATAGAAGAAAGATGGGGAGACCATTCCCTTTCACCTCCCAAATATAAGAGATTAGTCTAAGCAAATTGTCTGATTTTGCTGAGTTGTCCTGACATCTGATCCTTGTCTTGGACAATGTTGGAGTTAGATCATAAGGAGAGCTTTGAAATGTTCAGAAGCTCTTTTGAATTCCTCCATGTTCTATGAGCTACTTCGGAAGTAACCTGTGCTTCAACTCTCCCATCACCACAGACGCAAATAGTAATAATCTGACTACAAACATCGGTTCAATGATACAATAAGGCTTGTAATCTCCTGTATGACTTCTTTTGAGAATTTTTGCGGTTTCAGACTGTCATTGATCCGTCCCAAAGCATGACACCTTTGTCATGATTCTTTTTTGAGAAGTAGACATAGTAACAGAGGAGCTGAGTTATATTTTCAGGATGAGCTTTTGCAGCTTTCTTTAAAATTTTGTGAATCTAGTCTACAAATTGTTGATGCAAGGTTGAAGTTTTTCGGAATGCAGTTTGGGATTCGTTGTTTTCTCTAGTTACTTCCTAACATCTTGGTTGGTGATAAGTACTTATCAGATAAACTTATTTTGCCTTCCTCTCAGGGATGAACAATCTAGCTTATGAGCAGCGAGTTGCTATGTCAAATTATCTTCCAGGGTCCTTAGCTTGATATTTGAGATAGGCATCCTTTCTCCATAGTGTGAATTATGCTGTTAATAGGAGGAGCTGTGGCTGCAACTGTGTCATTTTAAAGCTTTGGCTCTGTCTCTCAGCTATGACTCGTGTGAATTACAGAATCTGATCGTTCCATTATTCTCTACTGGAAAACTGCAGGAGATCCTGGTCTAATAGTTTTAGGGTTCAAAATAGACTTCTCTTTGCTGCGAGGAGATTTACTTATTCAAGCTGATGGATGGATGGCTTCTAGTTTTTATGCTAGGACGGGCATAAGAATACCTCTGAAAGCAGAAAGAAAAGCTTCCTACTGTAGTATTTAAAACTTGTCTGCAAGGAAGGGCATAAGCTGTCCAAAACAAGATAATTACCTCAGATGTAGTCATGTTCACATTCACAGTAGGTACATGAAAGGCCATCCAAGACCAGAGAAGCGTGCAATGGTAGGCCCTGCTAGAGAAATTGAAGTCTATAATCTTACATGTCGTCACTACATGTATGGTCTGCTGCTTGGTGCTTAAAGTTGGTGCAGTAAACCTGTGGCTCAGAAAGGGAAAGACCAGGTAGTTCTTCTCATCACCTTTCATAAAATGGTAGGGTTTTCTTTGCTTATGCCTGCTACTTTTTAAATGATCTTAAGACGCGATTCCTGTTGTGACTTTCGCTGTGTACGGGCAGGAGTAATGTTCATCTGAGCATGCAACAGGTCTTGTCTGTGTGCCACCAGGAGGTGTTGGTGCCAGGGCAATTCTCAAAGATACATAGCCATGCAGAGCTGGTTTGAATATGAAAAGAGAGATCTGAGCATAAGTGGGCAATCTGAAAAGAGCAGTGGTATCTTGTATCTCATAGTAAACTCTGCATCTATAGATCTATTGCTCCTCACACTTCACCTATTATATGAAACACAGTTTGCAGAGCCTATCCTCTACGGACATCTCCGGAAACTTACTCTAAGCTGATGTATAGCAAACTACATACCGTGGGACATCTGAATCATAAGATAGACAGGCAAGTGTAGTTCATCCTCCCAGTGTGCTGTGAACAGTTCTCATGATAAAAATCAGGCTTGAGCCCAAGTCTCAAGAGATGTGTTACACACTCTTGGATATAGGCGGTGTTGAAGCTCTAGGACTTCGTCCTTGGGGGGTCTGCCAGGAAAGGATCAGAAATGTCAGGAGAAGTATAGTCTGAGCACAGCGTTTGCTGGTGTCCCTGCAAGTCAGCTGCATCGAAGATAGGAGGACGAGAACGAAGTACTGCTGCTGGCCCATGCTTGACTCTGATAGTAAATGAAAAAACGTAAGTAGTGCCTCCAGCTGCAAGCTGAGACAATGATCTTAGCTTAAAGCAGGAGTTTAGGGTTCTCAAAATGTGGTTTAGCTATATATGTAAGTTGTGTAGACCAAAGTTTCGCCCATACACTGTTTCGGATACGGCTCATGTGTTCAAGAATGATACATCACAGACTCATCATAGAAGTATATTGGAAGCATTGTCTCTCTCTAATGTCACTATCAGTGCTCTTCATCTCATCATAGAAGTATATTGGAAGCATTGTCTCTCTCTAATGTCACTATCGGTGCTCTTCGTCTCATGTGTGTGTGTGTGTGTGTGAGAGAGAGAGAGAGAGAGAGAGAGAGAGAGAGAGAGAGAGAGAGAGAGAGAGAATTAGAATTATATTAATGTCTGTCAAGTGCCAAAGAAGTACATCAAAAAGGAGGGTTGTCCACGCAGGACTTATTCCTATCAGCTAAACCAGATAAAAATCAGTAAGAAAACCAAAGCTTAACCTCCAGCTCTGTCGAGGGTACAATAGTTAACCACCAAAGACTGATATAAGTTAACTAACTAGCTAATTTGACAAAAAAAGTTGTGTGATATGGTGAGAAGCAAGTGCTGGCCTCTGGTGAAGAGCCCTGGGTTTGGAGGAGTGAGGAGGATGCTGGAGCTTCGGCCGTCGTATTGGAATGTCTATCTCACTGTCAGAAGTCTCATCTTTATCTCTCTTCTGGAAAAAGTGCGTAATGTGTGATTGGCTATGAACCACAAGAGAAACATCCGATAAAAGAGAAGATCTCAGAATAAAGATCTCTTGTAGTAGCAGATCTCATCTATTGTCGATAGACCGAGTCCCATCTATATCCTGGAAAAGTCGGTAAACCTCTCTCCTGACTCTCATGAGTCTCCATGAAAAGTAATAAATCTCTCTCACCAATGAAGTCAAGCAGATCACCAGCAATGGACGATGAGTGTATGCCGTTACAATTCCAAACTCCAATCTGCAAGCGGCGTAGAGAGAGAGAGAGAGAGAGAGAGAGAGAGAGAGAGAGAGAGAGAGACACACACACACACACACACGCACACACGAAACTAGACAAGTACGTAAACCGGTCCGAGGAGATCATCTGTTACCTGCCACCATCCCACAACAACATACCGCAAAAGTTAGTGCAGTGAGGAAGATAGGTGTATACGCTGATATCCGGTTGTTATCCTTGTCGAGAAGAGTTTACGATTTATTGGGCAATATACTATTAAAAAGTGATACATTTTCCTTCTATTTTAGCCCTAGACAGCCTTATGGAGAGCAAAAGGCTGATGTTTGCCAGGGGCTTGCTATACTGGCCCATTTTACCTTACCCACGCTATGGAATTAAGCATTATGTGCACCTGTCTTATGAAATCATTACAATATAAAGACTAGTACAGTTTCCCATTGTAAGACTAGTTGTTTACGGTTTTTTGGTATGATGGGTACTTGCTAATGTTTTGGGTTAGTAGCCCTCGACCTACAACAACCAGTAAGACAACGAGCAACAGAATATGCTTTTTCGTTCTTTGAAGTGGAACCAAAACTGTGTGACAGGTCTGTAGGAGGGGCGCTGCTGGCCTTCCTAAGAGCTATAGCTCGCTTCCGGAATGCCAAACGATCTTCTTTCTCAGCAAAACCAGCAGAAGACAGTGGTGTAGTAGAGCAGGGCCAGCGCTGACAAAAAGCATGCCTCTTTGCACAAAGAAGCTCTAGATTCAAACACATGTAGCCTGTGTTTTTTTGTGTGCCTCGATTGACCAAGCTCTGTGTTGAAGCATTTCAATGTTCTGTGAAACATTACTGGAGTTTTAGAATTGGGTTTAGAGTGTCACACAGTGTGATTTTGCAAAACCAAAACCAAAGTGGGTGTTTTTACATTTTTTTGACAACACCTTTTTGTCCAATATTTGAGTGGATCTACATGTTCTATGTCGTCGTACAAGCCTAAAGATCGATTTTCTATCGATGAGTTCATTGCTCTTTTAAGCTTGTCAATCAAAGATTTTGAAGGTCAAAGTTTGGTCAAAAGAGGGGAATATTCTGAGTGGATTGACATTCTTTGCTAACCAACAAGTTTAATAAATTTTACTATTCATTGATTGAATAACTCTATCTCAAGATATCTTACTTTGAAGTTTTTTATATTGGACCGGGTTTGCGTGACAATAGTGGACAACCTATATGACGTCAAGCGCCTACCTTGTGGAGGCATTTTTCATTCTTTTATTGTTTTACATGCTGATTGTTTACCACATGTGGACACCCTTTATTGCCATCTAGCACCTCGTGTTGGAGGGTTTCTAGTGTCATTTTGCTTCATATAAAGTTGCTGATTTTTTAGCATACCTTTATGACATTTATAGTAGTGATTTTTTAGCCTATTAGATTTTTTGTGTGGACCTATTATTTTGGGGTGATACAAGAGTCTGCTCCCTCAATGGCTTCTTATGCATACTTTTTCCCTAGTCGTGATTTGAATCCCCTTATTGAGATTTTCACCTTTTCAAAATTCAGTATTGTTTTTTCTCATTTTGTGACTTGATTTTTGCTATATTTTGTGTCCTTATTTCATTCGTTTTTGTACTTGTGTTTATTTAGTTCACATCATGTTTTGTGAGTGTTGAAAAAGACAAGTCAATGATTTCCACTTTCATTTTCTTGTGGCATATTCTTAACTCATGCAGAGGTTGTCATTTCGTCGCTCTATGCTTGTCTCATAGTTGCATAAGCGATTCTTGAATCTCGGTTCGAATCGCAATTCACGAATTGCTGTCAGAAAAAACAGCAATTCGCTACGAATTGCTTTTGTTTTTTTAGAAACCATGCAATATGGTTATCAGTAGACAGAGAGAAGTCAGAGGATTGCAGATAGACAATATTCCAGTAGGTTCTGGTCCTCCACAAGTAGCTAGGTGAGTGACAATAATTCCGCAAATGCTGTTGAATGGACATTTGTCACTGAAGCTTACTGAAACGCAATGAAATGCACACTGAACCATCCCATGCCTACTAAGCCTACTAACCCTATTTAAATCCTCTGTAGAAGGGATTTGAAGTGCTCTAAAATAACTTTGACGTGCACTATTACAATCTGTTTGCCCTTGGTAGAAGGGATTCAGAGGACTCTGAAAGGAATAAAGACTCTTAGGCCAAGCTTGTCCAAGTAGGAGGACATTTCAAAAATAAGATGTTAAGAAAATAAAAGAAGTAAGACCTTGTCCTCTGTAAGGCAATGTAAGGCCTTGTCCTCCTATTAGGATGTCTAGAAAGTAATGTCTTTTTATGGCTCATTTTAAAAATTTAAGTTTAATTTGAAACTGAACGATGTTCAAGTTTTGTAGAGACATTTGATGGACTATGAAAGGCCTATGAAGGTCCCTTGTGGACATGTGTAGATGATGAAAGGTCTCTTTGTGGATGTCAGGAAATGTCCCTTATTGGATTTAGGGTTTTGTCCCTTATTGGGGACATCAGGAAAGTCTCTTAATCATAGTTATAAGGAAGGTCCCTCATTTGACATAACAAAGGTTTTGGACTTATATGGACCATTTGAAGGAAAGGGCTTGCTAGGAACAACTTGATTTGACATGAGTGATATCTTTTTGGGCTCAATAACCATAAACTTTTGAACTGATTTTATCCATATGTAGTTCGGAGTTCCAACGTGCCCATTGGTTTGGCAGAGGTTATGTTATGTTCAGGTTGACCAGTATTCCGAAACTCTTGGAACACATGATGCCAACTTGTCAGGCTTTGCCTTCTATTTACGATCTGATGTACTATGGCTCCTCTTGCATTCATGAGTCTACTTTTATGATGTTTCAGCATGTAGGCTTGGCTTGGGTGCATTGGACACGTAGTGGTGGGGATGGTTTTCATGGGACACATTTTATGAGTTCCTTGTTACTGCTTTATGGTATTACTGGTCTAGACAACTAGCCTGGGATGTATTGGCTCAGTACTAAATATTCAGGGTTCTTATGGATTGGTTGGAACATTTGTATATCTCTATCTCGTCTACTACCTATTGCTACTTGACATCCTTGGTTGACGCAAATAGCTTGAGATGTTTACCTTTATTTGGTGAAGTGGTAGCATGGTGGTTTTTCTTCTATGATACCTCATTTGGTATTGAGTCATTATTGCTACGTTTCGGTATTCATGGTCCCTTTGGCTAGCTTGGCCTCTATTTTTTTCTACCCATGACTGGTCTATACTAGTGCCTTAGAGGTCTTCTGACTTATGGCATTCTTGGTCCATTCAGCTGAGTTGGTCTCTCTTGATGCTACTCTTTGGCCATTGCGAATTCTGCTTGTTCGGATGCACACTCTAATCAAAGAGGATTCCCTACAACTGTTTCTTAAATCAAATGATAGTTCTAACCAAGCCTCTTCTATATCACACCTTTTGAGCTCTCTTGGTCTGGAGGTGCCTACTTTGATGGTGATTAGATACATAGAGATGGTCTATTTGCTTCAGCCATGACTTTCTATGGAAATTGTCTTGTGGGTTATATGTCGTAGTTACTTCTAGCCATTTGTCATCTCTTTGGATCAAGTGGACTATATTTGGATGTTGGGCCCTGGGGGGACTTGTGTATGTTTTCTAGTCTATTCTTCAGGTGGTAGGCTTGCTCTATCAAATTGGCTTTGGGTATGTCTACTAGTATGATGGTATCTGGTCCTACATTAAAATGGCGCTCTTGGTTCATCAGCTTGGCATGGGATCACATTATATGAACCTGCTCTCATGTTTATGCATTCACGAGGTGCTTTCTGTTGGACAGGTTGGTGGGGTGCTTTCCTCTATTCATTAGAGTTGGGGCATTATACCTTCTTTAGATTGTGCTTTTGTATGTCTCTATGCGGCACTACTTCTTGATTGATTGAGAGGGCTTGGTCTTGGATTCTCTTCTAGTCCAATCTTTGTCTTGCTATGATTGTTCCCCGTGGCTTGGTCACAATGCGACACCTTTTGCATCATATTACATACTGCTGCCTTGGTTCCACACACAGCTTGTTTCATAGAGCCCTCTTCCGTTTTTCTCGATTTTTGTAGGGTTGAGGCTTTTGATAGATTTGAGGTTTACTTCCATATTTTTTATGAGACTTCTTACTCGCCCCACCTCACTATTACTTTTTTTCATATGTTGGCCACAGGTTATTCATGTACAAGCTTAAATGCCTTATTTATGCATTTATACTTCAGACTAGCCAAGGGCTCAACTATTTCAGTTAAGTGAATGGAGTTGGGGTCCTACCGGAGGGTGGACGATTTTCCGTCCAAAACCTCAACTTTTGGTTAAGGTTGGCTAAGTCTCTAGAAGCTTCCATTTTCGGACATCTATTGGGTATAGTTAGGGATTAGAGACACATTATTCAGCTTTGGTAGTGGTATCGCTTGAGTTCTTCATGGGAAATCTCATTGTTCTTGCTTGTAAGGTTTTAGCGGTTTATCACATGTGATGCTGGGGAATGCGATTGTTGCCCCAAGTCTTGCTCTAAGACTGATTGAATATTTTTGGCTATAGCATTTTTTTAATATTCTTTTTAGAGCAAATACTTTTTCCTTCTTGCACTGATCTTAGCACCTTGTCCTAAAAAAAGGATGGTGGAAATAGCACCCTCCAAGAAAGAGATTCTTCAGTTTTTTGAAACTGTCGTGTAAGGGCTAGCATTTAAGTTCATGTAACTTGATTAGTTTTTTGTGGTTGAGTTAGTTTTACGTTTGGGTTGGATGTTTTTTTGTGATGTGCTGACTTTCATCTTGTTTTTAATGTTCAAATTATCCAAGACCATGGTGTTGGTAGCAGAAAAAGCAATTTGTGTGATGGTTAGACTCACATAGAGCATTGCTCGTGATAGTCCTTACAACAAATAGCAGCATTCATTGATTGGTATGGGAAAAATTCATATGTTGTTGATGTTTGGAAACAGAATATTATGGACTGGTTTTCCTGGCTGGGTCTTTTGGCAGGTGAATTTTAACTACAAGGAAGCTGGAGAACTGAAGCAAGCACTTGTCAAATTAAGGGTCTGTCCAAGGTATTTAAGTCTTAGTGAAAGATGATGTGTGGACATCGTCTTGGGTTGTTGTATGTGAAAGAATGTTGCTTATTGCTTTTATTGCTTATGCTTTGTGTTTTGTGGCTCTAAACTTAAAGCGTTGTATGTAGTCATTTTCTAAGCCAAAAGTTTTTCATGATAGTCCAATTATAACTTTTTGATCATGAAGTTCATTTTGTGATTGCGTTGTAAGCTTTCCATGAATCCCTTATTTTATAATCTATCTGGTGACCACTTCAAAGAAAACCATTCTTCCATGGCTGATGGTCTTACACCAAAATCTATATAGCCTTTGGAGGCTTCATTTATGCCTTGCTCCACTCTGCTGTTTGGTAATGTGAGGTCATCTTTGTGATCAGGTGTGCTCATAAACTCAACTACAAAAAAGAAAGAGAGCGAAAGAGGCAACTTCGTAGGGAGGAAAAGGAAAATCAAAAGCGTCGAAGGTATCCTAAATATTAAGATCAACATTAGCACATGAAGGACTTGAAGTTAGTGGTCTATTGTGGACATCATCAATATTTGAAGTTGGGGGGTTGGCAGCTTTGTGTTTATGATTCTATGTTTCTATTTCAGGCACGAAGACGAGTGTGATCATCATTTTGACTCTCAGGTACAGGATGAAGACCATGACAAAGGAACGCGAACTCGAAGGTCGAAGGAAAGAAGACGAACGGTTCGCAAACTCAAAAGTCGAATATACAAAGACGAACGGTTCGCGAACTCAAAAGATTCATGAACGAGAATCTTTTGCGGCCCAGTATGAGAGAAGGCAAATGACCAAAACAAGACCTTCTCCTACCTTCCACGCACCAGAGAGTACTAGCAAGATCATGCAAGTACCCATAAGTACAGACATCTGATCTATTGGCATGACGTCAACATATACATTTTAGGTCATGGCTAATATGCCATTCTTGTATTTCCCTGATTAGTTGTAGATGCGACCCCATGGGTGACCCATATTTGGCATTTATCAGGGTTTAGTGAGATTGTACCTTAGTTAGAATCCAAACAGAGAAGCAGAAACCAGAAACTGCAAAACAGGTGCACGATAAAGCAGGTTTGTTGACAGTAAAGAAGCTTATCAAAGCTCAAGTTTGTTCCTCTGTATAATACTTGATAGTATAGGGTTGACTTGTATCTGAAGTAGGAATTCTCATTAATATTTTAACAGAAACAATTCAATTCAAATCGTAATTTTACCTTTGATTGCAGGTCAGTCATCTGGTGTTGGCTCAGAAGCCAAACAAGAAGTCCAAACAAACCAGGAGTTCGATGATTATTTTACAGGAATGTTTCTTTAGTTGTAAAACATTATGTTTCCTCTAACCGTGTGGCCAAGGAGTGTTTGAGTTTGAACTAAAGCTTTGCCTTGGGCAGACACCAGCAACTGACATTCATTGGCAATTAGCACTTTTATTTCATATAATATGTAAGATTTGGTTACAGCTTTCTGTATATACTACAAAAATACTTAACAGATATGACAATTTGTACCTGAGTTGCAGCGGATTGCAATCCACTGCAAAAACGATCCGGATCGTGCGATGGATCGTGCGATCCGGGACTAGAAATGTTGTCCCGGATCGCAAAAAAATTTGCAAATTTTTTTCTCATGGGCAGGGAGCAATCCCAATGAATAGCAGAAATACTGAAGTAGATACAATTGAAATGAATAGGTAGTGAATATATCTGCTTCGGGAAAAATGATTTCCTTCAGTATCTGATATTCATTTGCTTTAGTATCTGATTGAAGTGAATAGCAGATATTGGGGGTTAACCATCTGAAACCAAGAAACAGAACTGCTCTTTTGAAATCCTTTCACATGATACTCATATCAGCATCTTTTTGAAAGAAACAAAAAAAGCAAAAGAAATTTGCAATCCAGGAAACCCTAACAGGATTTCCCGGATTGTGTTCTGGATCACGATCTGGAACGGAACGTGCAACTTAGATTTGTACTTAGTTGGCTCTGGTTTAAGACTTTTACTTTATAAAAATTCTCAGCTGCAAATAAAGGGAGTTATTGACTTTGCCATTTTATTCAGTGCCTTTGGAATTTTATTGTCTCCTGGAACTCCTGGCTTGTTAGTTCAAGTAGAAAGGTTTGCATGGATAATCATGAGCTACTCTCTATTAAGTCGAAATATTGACTGCTAGTTTCCTGGGTAGACTGTTTCATATGATTGAGAAGTGGGTTTTACTGTGTTCGTTCAATACTGTTGGTGGTGCATGCCCACTCTCGTTAGAAGAGAGCTATAAGGCTGACTAAATGAAAGGCTTCAAACACACGATTTGTTGTGAACCCAGTAATAAAACATTTCTTCGCTCTTACTATATGTTATGGTGCATCAATAGGAGGATCAAAAGTGAAACTTTTCGGCTCAAATCTATGAGAGAGGATGTTTCTACCCCTATTTCACGTGCTTCTTCCGCACAAGGAACTTTTCTTTATCTCCAATAATAACTCAGCAGCATGGAACAGGAAATTGTTGCTATGTGCCAATATATGGTCTTGAAATCTGCATGTTGCTGAATCTTCTCGTACATCAACAGTAGCCAAAGTGCATGTGTTTTGCAATATCCAATTCGGATTGAAGAGATGTAGGCTGAAAATGAATCGAGCAATAAGGTATATTTGGTGCAAAGCCACACCTTCAGCCTGCACTTCCTCTATATGGTGGAAAGGAAAGGAAGGATATGTAGTGGACTTTCTGTAGGTTTTGTACTATCATTTTCGATTGAATGGTGTAAAGGTAAGTTATGCCATATGAAAATTTCATTTTTTTTTATGAGGTAGATCGAATTGCAACATGTCTAGTTCCGATCGAATGTGATTGAGACGCCAATCTTCCTCAACCTCGACCATAACAAGAATGCTGTCATTTCTTTTCACTGTTATTTGAAGTTGCTCTTGATGGTTTATTGCAAAATCTTGATCAAGTGGCTTCCACTTATTTTTGCATTTTATCCATCTTCTATAATACAGTAGCAAAGTGAGTATTTGTTTTTTGATGTGATATCTAAATATCATTGACGAGTCACATACTCTGCACTCAACTTGCTGATTTTGTTTCGTATCCCAATTATCATCCAACAATTTGGCGATTCTGGCCTAAACTTCATAGCAAGCACAGGCACAAAGGTTGGTTGGTGGGATAAATCGTTTAAATGCTACCAACAAATACACAAAAATCAACCACTAAATTGAATTTTTGCATATGCTCGACCACAGGATTAAATGCATGAAATGAATGCAGTTTCTCAATTTTAAACACTATGACTCACTACTTTTCCAATCAAAAAATTGGACAATTTTCTTTTCATTAACTAGCTTAGCATTACTCTGTCAACGTTTCTAAATTGTCATAAAACTCAAGAATATGAAATTACATGAATGAGAAATCCCTCAAATTGGATTATATACATTTGAAGGACGACAATATTCATTTATGTTTATAATTGGAGTCACACAAGTTGTACGAAGTTCATCATAGTAAAGAACATGGACCCATTCAAATAATCTTTAAAATCAAAGTGTTAGACGGAAGTTACTAAAACAGGGGTTTTGCTTGTTACCCATGATCACAGTAAAGGTAAATCAAGTGCTATAGTTTCATTTATTTTTGTTGCATTTATTGAGAGTCGACTACGTGAACAAAAAGTATTCCAAACACATGGCATGTTCTTTGAGGATACCAAGAAATCTTTAGAGGATAATCTCCAACATCATAGTCTCTTTTTTGCACTACCTTGATACTGTGCTGATTCTCCTCTTAAATAAAAGTTGAAAGTAGTTTTTATAAGTTGTTTTGTTTTGGAGATGTTTTATATGCTCTCTTGATTCCACATGCTTGGTCTTATATGCTCTCTCTCTCTCTCTCTCTCTCTCTCTCTCTCTCTCTCTCTCTCTCTCTCTCTCTCTCTCTCTCTCTCTCTCTGGCATAATTACAATGAAAGTCATGGTGAAGAGAGCTTTACACTCCAGAGCCTTGGACATAAAAATGAAAATTTGGACGACATACCCTCTACAACCAAACCTGATGAGGTACCTTGGGTGCTCTTATTTAGCCAAATAGAGCTATCAAGCAATCGTCCAATGTCAACAAATAGTCCCCTAACGTTGTGGGCTAAAAACTCCTCCACCAACATGAAGATGAGCATGAAGGTTGTTGGATTGATGGATGTCCCACTTTTCCATGCACGGTGCACTTGATGACACCAAGACCGCTACTACCATTATGTTTCTACGTTGTAAGGTGTATACATGGTGGGAGGTGCTCAAGGACAAGGTCAACGTTAGGATGAGTTTCAAGAAACTTTTAAGATTGCTTTTTCATTCCTTGAAAATTTGACGACATTATTTGTATGGAGCCAGATTTGAGGTTTTGACAGATCATCAGACTCTTCGATATTTCTGTGATGCTACAGATTCAAAGGGGAGACAAGCTAGATGGGTTGAGCTAATGCAAATCTTTGATTTTTCTTTACGTTATTGTAAAGGAAGTTAAAATACTCTAGCGGATGCTTTGAGCAGGTTACCGGTTATTAATCAGTTCTGCTTTACTGTTATAGAACTGGGGTTGTTTCAGTCTCTTCAAGGACTATATGAGTCCGATCCTTTTTTTGAAAAGTATTGGCAACAAGTACTTTTGGGGGTCGTTTCAGGTTTGCAAGATTTCTCGAATAAGGGAAAGACTGAAATGGATTTCCTAATTCGAAACAAACTGCCTTGCGATATTGTCAGTGACCGTGATCCAAAATTCACTGGAAATTTTTGGCAAACAGTATTTGAAAAGTTGGAAACAACTTTAAGTATGAGTTCTACAGATCATCCGGAATCAGACGGTCAAACAGAAAAGACCAATCAGACGATGGAGGATATGCTTCGAGCATATGTGCGCCATCGGTAGTCTGATTGGAAACAGTACCTTCCACTGGTGGAATTTGCATATAACAATGTAAAACATTCAGCGACCAGATTCAGCCCTTTCATGCTTATGTATGGTTTTCAACCTCGATCACCAATTAGTGTTGGCATGAAAAATCTGCGGGTGCAAGCCGCAGTTGATTTCCTTGCGGATATGCATGAAATGTTACAGCTGGTTAAAGATAACATAAGTAGTGCCTAAGACAGGGCAAGGCACTCTGCTAATGTATTTCGGAAGCACAAGGTATTCATGGTCAACGACTGGGTGTTTTTGAGGGTCCCTAATCACTCTAGGGGCTGGAAAACTAGTAAGTGTGCAAAGGTGGCGCCTAGGTATTGCGGTCCTTTTAAGGTTACCCAAGTGATAAACAAGGTCGCATACAAACTAGACCTTCCAGCTAACGTTGGAACTCATCTTGTTTTCCACGTTAGTAAGTTGAAACCCTCGTTGGGGGTTGGGGAAACCCTGGTCCCTGTGGAAGATCTAGTGGAGCTTCTTCGTGATGAGTCCGCGAGTGGACCACCTGAACCCGAGGCGATTGTTAATAGCTAGCAGAGGACTCTACGGAGTAGAGTGCTTTGGAAATTTTTAGTCAGGTGGAGGGGCAAATCAGAAGAAGAGGATACTTGAGAAAAGGAGGTTGATCTCCAGAAGAATTTTTCAAATTTTTCCCTACAAGGAAAAATTTAAGTTTAGGGGGAAGGAATGTTACATACCTATGTAACTAGCAGTACTTCAGACCCCTATTAGTCCATTTAGTATTGGGGGCTAAATGGCATGGTACCTTTAGGATTAAGGGTATGTGTCCTTGGATAAGGACAGACAAGTGACTATACCTTAGTCGGAGGTATGGAATCACGTGACCCTTGGATAAGGGGTACCCTTAGGATTAAGGACAGGTGCCTTAGATTAAGGTACTAGTGTCCTTGGTTAAGGACAGGTACGTGTCTATGCCTTGGATGGAGGTATGGAACCTAGAGAGGTGTTAGAAAGTCATTGGATGACTATTTTTCTAAACCTTGGGCCTCAACCTTGAACCATATCACTTTATTGGTCTAGGACCCACAAGAAAGGCATTCAAAGAGTCATAGGTTATGGAAGGAGTCTCTTGACATTCCATAAGCCTATGGAAGCTCTTGGAGATTCTTTAACTCCCCTAGGCTTTTCTCTCTCTCATTGGATGAGCATGGAACTCGATATTGCATTGGAGGGGCCCATGGGCCATCTATATGAGGGTAGTAGGGCACCCATTGGGAGGGAGAGATCTCTTTGGTTTGCTTTGCTTATTCTCTAGTGTTGCTACTAGTGTGTAGAGTGCTTTCTTGTGGTAGTATGCTTAAGGTTTGGATCTTGCTTATGGTATGGGATCTTGCTTATGGTATGGGACATAAGTAGAGTTTGGATCTTGAGTATGCTATGGAGTGTTGTGGTATGCTTGTGATTTGTTTATGGTTAGCAAGGGGGTGCTAGATAGGTCTTGCTTGGAGCTTGGATCTAGCTATGCAGGTGGAGGCATCCTAGCTTGGAGTTGGGGAGCATCTTGAAGCTTGCAGGTTGGTTGGAGGACATTTGGAGGCTCTACCTTGGATTTGGAGGACTTCCTGACCTCTACTTGTAAAAGGAGATGACAAAGATTCCACATGCCTATCGATCCAGTGCCCACTTGCTTCACCCACAATGGCTGTCATAGGGCCAAGAGGCTAATGAGAGGATGCACACTGCTGACTGGTTTACTTATGTGAAATACTTTCTTGGAAGCATAATTGATCCTTTGGCTTTAGAGGTTGACAATTTCTCACAGTTGGACCCATCTTAAAATAGAATTCTAATATGGCTTCACATGTGTGAAAAGAGCTTACAAAGTTTATTCACAAATTTGACTTTTAAATGTCTAAAATAGCCAAGTATTAGTTGACATTTCTTCACACACACTAGCAAAAATTCAATTTAAAAACATTTACCATTTGAAAAATTAAAGATAGATTTATAAGCTTGATAAGATTAGCTTCTTCATCATGTAAGACTTATTTTGATGTTGTAACACATTATTGTGAAAAATAAGCAAATATTACTTGAGGGTAGCTTGGAGGCCAAAATAAACATTTCACCAAAGTCAAGATGCAAATCTCACATGTGTGAAACTAGTAAGAAAGGGGTCAAGTTCATCCTTCTAATCACATTTCATCATTTAGTCAACATGCAACACATTTTTATTGGTTAGTTGTTGAGTAAAGTTGAATCTAGGCCATTGATGTAAATAGATGACTAAGATTAGCATGTGGCCCAATGGAAATCGAATCTAGAAGGTTTCAAATTCAACCTACAAGACATTACGAAGAGGCGAAACCTTTCCCATTTTGTATATCTTTCATTGTTGATGATTTGAAGAGAAGTAAGTGAATAAATTTGTCTACTTTGCCTAATATCTCTCTCCAGAAAGTATTTGTGTTTTCTATGTCAATAGGCAACTTCCATTACATGAGAAGTGTACCTTCTATCATGAATGTGTTATTTATCATGTACTAAAATCAAGTTTTCAATCTGCCGTGGATACTCAATGTATCGGGAAGAATTTTTTTGAAAATTATTCCTTTGCTACTTTGCATCAACAAGCTTCATAGTTAAAAATTGATTAGATCTTGACAATTAGGGTTTATTAAAGTGTTTGTAACTTTCATATGATATGAAGGTTTTGGTTGCAGATATTCCAACTTTATTGAAGTGATCATTTGTTGTTGTGCAAGGTTAAAGACAAGCTCAAATTTGGGAAGCAAGGAAGACAATTTTGATGCATTATTCACAAGCACTGTCATCTCTATTTTTTCATTGAGGGTTCCACCTTAAATATGGTCTCACGGGGAGAGTGTTTATTCCTTGGCGTCTTTGAAGCTTTGAGTTCCCCTAGCTTGGTGGCACCACTCCCTTTACTCTAGGTCAACTGCCACTTTATGGGAGGGGGGGTTTAAGTATGTGTGAAATAGGGCCAAGCTAAATTTACACCTTCAAGCCAGACCTCAATGAAAAGATTGGAAGATGGTAATCAATGTCCCTTGAAGGGCTAATATATTTTACGCTTCACACACTTGGATGTTAAGCATATTTCAAAAGCTTTCATTTGAAAGATTTTCATCAATTTCCAAGTCTAACAAAATGTGAAGAACTCCAAGGGTGTTGTGCTTGAAACTCTATAGTCCCGTTATGAAAAGATGGATCATGGACTAGAGCACCAAATTCAGGGCACGTTCTTTGACTCTAACCTGCAGTCAACACCTTGAGAGCAATTGTCCGCTGTCAAGCAAAGATAGCATCATAGAGCATGACGCTCATTGAAGCCCAAACAACCTCCTCGAGCCGGAGGCAATCTATGTTTATGCCGACCGAAGTCTTGGTTAAGGTCAGGCCCTAGAAGTGGTAAAGCCGCTTGCCTCAGGCTTTGTCATGAGACAAACTCTCTTTGACCTCTTGAAGACTACTTGTAGCTTAAAAAATGCCAAGGACCCACTTGTTTTTTTGTTTTTTTTTTCCTTGTATGTAGGATTACTACGTCCCTTGGTTCATACTTGAAAAAGATGAAAAAGAGCCAAAAACAAAATTCAAAAACATCTCCATCGCCATCGCCAATAATAACACACACAAATTTCTAGTCTCGATCGCAGCTGCTGCTGCTGCTGCCAATTCCCGAAGGCAGGCGAGCGAGCGAGCGATCGATCGATCGATCGATCGGGGGGAGAGATGATGAGGGAGCGCGAGCTCCAGAAGCTTCGATCGGTGGCCAGGGATTGCCTGGCCAAGCATCTCTACTCCTCCGCCATCTTTTTCGCTGATAAGCTCGTGACTGCAGGAAGCGGCTTGGCTCAGGACGTGTATTTGCAGGCTCAGGCTCTGTACCAGGGTCGCCAGCACCGCCGAGCGCTGCATTTGCTTCGCACTCACAGGCTGCTGTCTGCTCATCCCCGTTTTCGTTATCTGGCTGCAAAGTGCCTCGTAAGCTGTCTCATCTCATATTTTCTCATTCATCGCTATTCGTTGATGAATATTTATGCAGTTTATGATCATTGTAGAGGTTTTCAAGGAAGAGCTTGATTCTGATCTTTTGTTGTTTATTATATCTTTTGTGGTTTATTATAGATCAGTGGTTTTCATTGAGCAGGAGGAGACAAAGGAATGGGAAGAATGCCTAGCGGTATTGGGAGATTGTGAGATTGACGAGCATGGAAACTATCAAATGAACGAGGATCAGGAAGTTGAGTATTGCGATCAGGATGGGGAGGACCGAGAAATCAATGTAAATATTATGTGCGTTTTGCGTCTTTGTTCAGTTCAGTTCTATTGCAACCCGTATATATTACCAGATTTGCTCCTTGTGTAAGAAAATCTCTTTGGCATGTTTCAGATAGCTGCAGCATTATGCTTACTAAGGGGACGAGCATTCGAGGCTTTGGAGAACCGGTCTAGGGCTCTTCGCTGGTATCGCAAAGTTTTTAGGGATTTTGTCATTCTGATGCATCTCTTTCATATTGCCCAAGAGTTTGTGCTTGAGAAAATTTAAAATTCATAGTATTCTTTTTGTTTCAGGTATAAGGCCGCTTTGAAGGTGGATCCTTATTGCTACGAGGTGAAACAAACACCATACTCGAAATTTTCCGTATTAGCTCATTTTATGCTGCTTTTAAGTGCCGAATAACTGTTAACCTGTAAATTGTTCAGTAAGGAAAATTCAGTTAGTACAAAGCAGTTTGTTATTGAATTTCATCCATTCTACTTTTTTGATCTTTGTTTTGGAATTGTATCCAAAAAAAAAATGACAATCTTTTGCTCGACCTTAAATATAGGCAAGGGTTATAGCGGCACATTTATTACTTTATATACTATAGTAGTGGTCTAATATTGGTGCTGGTAGTCTATATCCTGTTATTTCAGTCTGACGACAATGGGCACGTTCAATGGCAGATGCCTCAAACAGAATGTGTATTGCTAAAATGACTGTCTTTTGGCACATGGACCACTATACAAGGATAAACAAATAAACGCTGGGAAGAGGGGAGGATGAGAAGAAGAAGAAGAGGACGAAACTTTTTCGTGTCCTTAGCACCAATGATGTTACTCAATGGCAGCGTGAATATGTGTGAACATGTAATTGCGTCACTGCCACTCCAGAGGTATCGATGGATCTCAGAAACATTGTCCCTATGCAGGAAGACACCAAGATATTCAATATGTGGCGCCTCTTTGCATTGCTCCAACCATCGGATATGATGGTGCAACCATACCTAGTTCATAGGTGACAACATCATAGGCTTATGGCAAATTGCAATGATCAAAGTTAAAAGTTAACTTGAAAGCCGAAACTTCAAACTTGAGAGACAAAAATTGAAAAATGGCAAATTGCAATGTCAAAAACCTAAAACTTGAATTGGCATAGCTTATTAGAGTGCATATTGGGCCGTGCAACCCCGTCTACCTCTCCCTCTCGATGGTGGCACTGGATGTTGAGGCATGGTGGCTGGAGGTCGTGTCGAGAATCCAATACGAGAAGGCGGGCCAGGCCGACTACTAGGCCCTGCCTCATCTGAAGCTTTGTCCTCTCCATGAGAAGAGAGCGGTGAGCCATAGTCAACCGGGGCGCGTGATGTGGTAGCCTCTGGCTATGTCGCTGCATCTAGATCTACCAAAAAAAACAATTCAAATTTTCAATTTAGGTGCTTGGTGAACCACTGAACTGTAGTGACTAGTTTTTGATTGGAAAAGCACCTTTTTCAAGTGACAAGTCATTCTAATTTCTCTAGAGTTTGAACATTGAAAACGTAAGTGTAAGATGACAAAAATCAATTATCAAACAAAAAATGAAATGTGCAAGTTGCAACCAACAACGTGACACGTCTGACGTCACATGTGAATGCTCAGTGCTCACATGTGAACATTGAACATTCAAGATCTAAGAATCAACATTGAGTCATGAGTGTTTACCTCACTTTGGGCCCCAACCTCGAAGGGCCAGTCTCGTTCGATACGGTAGGAGTGAGCATCATGTTAGGAGCATGCAGACAAGGGCTATTTTGTACCCCCTCAAACGTAATAAATGCGCCCTGATGCGTAAGGGCCCACTTGTGTAACTGATGTGGCAATATCTGCATGTCCATCTCTTTGTGCCGGATGTGCCATAGGCCGTAGTGATGGTAACATGCTCCCATAGGGGATTCCTATCCCTCAACTTGGTGTCTCTCTCTCTCTCTCTCTCTCTCTCTCTCTCTCTCTCTCGCGTAGGACCTATTCTAATTTCTAGATTTTGAATCTGTGCTTATTGCTTAAAGCCCTATTCCTAAACCTCCAAGTTCTAACTAGTAACTAAATAGTAACCATTAACTAGTTAGTAGTAACTACTAAGTTCTAACTTCTAACTAGTTGCTAAATCTAACCATTAAGTACCTACACCCCTCTCGCAATGTCCATTGTCAAGAGTCAAGACACAAACCTATGATCTATCAAAATCTATCATCTCGCAAATCACAATCAAACTATCAACGTTGAATGACCATCAATGATCAAGATTTAAGATTCAATGCGCAACCAATCATCATATCATCAAATGCACATTGCACAAATTTCAAAACATAAAACACAATGCACAATCCACTACCCTTAACCCTCCTCACAATGAAACCATATCTCCCACAATGCACAATCTTGAATGGCACATGCTCTCTCTCTCTCTCTCTCTCTCTCTCTCTCTCTCTCTCTCTCTCTCTCTCTCTCTCTCTCTCTCTCTCTCTTCTCAAACCAGTATCACAGATTTCTTTTCCAGACGCAGACAGAGGTCCAAAGACGACACAGAGGATAGCTCAGAGGATGAGATAGATATTCCAGTCAGACACGGACATCGTGCCAGACGTTAGTGCATCAAACCAAGTCATCCCTCCAGCAGGGCGAGGTAGAGCAGGCGACATATTGTTCACAGGTCTAGATAGAGGCAGTTTCACTCCTCACATCCAGTGCCCTCCACGATTTTGATTATGTCCTAATTTAGGGCCTCAGTCGAGACTGGAGGCTTGCTCGGGTACCTATATGACATTAATAAAGCTCTCTCTCTCTCTCATACGCTACCAAACTATATACCATACCCACTGACGCACCCATCTCTATCTCCTCGTGCCCCTCTGAGTTCACCTTCTTCACATCTGACATGGTACTTACGGCCATCAAGAGAATGAAGTCCCATAAAGCAAGAGATATCGAAGACCTTGAATCTGAACTCCTAATTCATGCTTCCGACCTCCTTGCTCCCACACTAGCCACTCTCCTCATTGGGGCAGGCAGGTTTCCGTTCTCATTATTCTACCACTGACCATATTTTTACATTTCGAGCCTTGATTGAGGAAGCTAAGTACAGGAAAGAGAGGGTTTACTGCTGTTTTGTAGATTTCAGGAAAGCCTTCGATTCTGTACCACGCTCCCTGCTCATTCAGAGACTTCGTGACCTTGGTTTCTCCACAAATATTGTTTTAGCAGTGATGGCTCTTTATGAGAAGGTCTTGGGATGTTTCCGACATAGCAGTGGCCTATCTGATCACATTTCGAGCACCATTGGGGTGAAACATGGGTGCTCTCTTTCACTGGTTCTCACATACATTTAGAGAATCCACGCTCTGCCCGATGGGGATATGAGATATACACAGACAACACTTGTTTCCTCACACTTTCTTCATGACCAGAATTATCGACTATCGTGGTTCTTTCAGGCATCCCATCTTGAGTCATTTGGTATCTCCATTACAGAGCTCCCCTCAAGTACTCATCAGTATATCAGGCGCATCTTATATCGGGCATATCTCGACCGTACTTGGGGGCGACAGCTTGGGGTTAAACCCGGCTACTACTGGACTCATTTTATTGAGCTTGACATAACCGGTCTTACCGCCTTATTTGGACTCGAGACTATAGATTTACATTGGGACAGCTCCGCGTATCATCACATCAGTTGGCTATTGAGACTGGTAGATTCCAGGGTACCCCGAGAGAGGAGCGGATTTGCCAGTTATGCTCTTTAGAGGAGGTGGAGTACTTTAGGTCTAGGTGCCCGGTATATTACAAGATCAGAGGGAGATACCATTGTTTGTTCCGAGACACACCTGTCACCTTATGATCGCTCATAGCTTATGAGGATTCTCGATGCGCGACACTCATGATACGAGAGATGTTTATACTACGACAAGATTTGTATCAGACAGCCCAGTCGAGTTAGGTTTCTTAGCCTCAGATCACTTCTTTCTTCTCCAGGAGGAGAGGACGATTTGATGACGGTGACGATGATGATGATGATGACCTACTTGCCCACAGAGACCAGAGACAACGTCCCACACATACCCATGTTGCAGCACGAGCTACTCGACCTATCACGAGGACACTAAGGATTTTGTGTTGTCCACCACCTCTTTGCCTAAGGCAACTTTGTCACATCCTCAATCAATAGGTTGAGGCAATGTGCTACATATGGGGTCCACAAAATATGAAGGTATGCTCGTTCACTGTTCTCCTCATTTGACACAATTCGAGGCACTATCTATGATGACTTACACCACCAAATTAGACAAGTTTAGACTATTTTACCACTTCTCACTTTCTACATCACAAACACATTCATAAATTTCAAATTTATTATGTTGTCGTGGTGTTCCCGTTCCCTGGTAACTATGCACAATAGTGCCTAGCACAGAAGTGTCCACAACTTTCCAAAATACAATGCCAATGCAAGAAGGCACCATAATATCGATAAAGTGGCACTTCCTCACATCACTTGATCCATATGAAGTGACGTTGCACCCATACTTGTGAATCTCGAGCGGGGGCTCAAGCTCCTTGCTCACAAAGCAAGCCTTCAATTCCTTTGTTCTCAATATCTCCGTACTAAGCCCTTGCTAGTCCCCACCAGTGGCAGTAGTGGCCAGAATCATCTCTCTCCAAGCAGGAGTTTTGGCGAAGTGAAATTGGAGGTCACATAGGTAGAAGCACCTTTTGATTGCAGTTGTAACCTTTTCTTTATTATTTTGTTTGCTTGATGAGACACAACAATTTTTGCCCTTGAGAGCCTTGTGGGGGTTTTGATGGACCAAGCAAATTTGTAACAATCTCTTCCTTTGCCCTAGCAGAGGAGGACGACGTGGGCAAACATGCTGTAGGCCTCGAAGTAGAAGGTTTTGATGTACCTATATGGACAAGTATGGTAAGATACTTAAGTCAACAATGAGTATTGAGGTAGAGTCTAGAAGATTGTATGTGATGGGTCAGGCAAGATTCAGGGGTCATTATTCCACTACAAATCACATCTTCATCCTCAGAGTTATCACTAAGGAGGCCAGATACGAGGGAGAGAGTATACTTTTTGCTTCATCAACTTCTAAAAGGCCTTTGACTCCATTCCATGACCTTTGCTTATTCGAAGATTGCACGATTTGCTTTTTTCCACATATATGGTGCTGTCATGGCACTATGTGAGGGAGTGTTGGGGTTTTAAGAGTCATATAGGCGGAGCACCATAGGATGAATAAAAAACAAGGTGCCCTAAGTGTGAATCCCCACGATATTGGGAAGATGTGCAAGGAACCAAAGTTGCATCCAAAGTTGTGCACCATTTCCCAATATTACCGTGTATCCAACATATGTTCCGTTGTGAGTCCTTGGCAAATTGATCCACTGATGGTGTCATGAGATCATCAAGAATTCGATTTCAGCCTGTCCGATATACTAATGAGATATTGGTCTCAGACAATCGACAATCAGAGTGCAATTGCATTGTCAATTAATCCTAGATTTCATTCTAGGAGCAAGCACATCGAGATCAGATATCACTATACAAGGAGCATGATACTCAACAAGGAGGTGAGCCTAATATTTTGCAGAACACAATACATGGTAGTTGACATATTTACAAAGGGATTGAATCAGGAAGCACACAACAATTTTTGTGCTATCTTGAATTTGAGAATCAACGCATTTAAGAATCTTGATTAAGTGGGGGTGTTGGATTTCTATTCTCTCCATCCTTATTTTATGCTAATTTAGATTCATTTATTAGCTGTTGTAAAATTTGGCACAGTCCATCTGCAGAAATACAAGCAAAGTCGATGACAGTCTACATCGACATGTCCGAAGTCATCGACATCCTCGACGTGTTGCAGCTTATCCACGATCTCCGACTTGTCCAAAGTCATCGACATCCTCGACGTCTTGCAGCTTGTTCACGATCTCCGACTTGTCTGAAGTCATCGACATCCTCGACGTCTTGTAGCTTGTCTAGGATCTCCGACTTCTACAAACTCATTGACGTGTCCAACATCTCTAACTAAATTAGATGTCAACTGAAAGCGACGTGCAACAGCAAGTAGTGCCTTAATCCTAATTTGTAAAGTTAACTATTCTTTTAATTAGTTAGCCATGTGTACATATTCATCTAAGATCGATGAATCAATAAGGGAAGAATAGTAATTTCATTCAGAGCGCAATTGTATCGTTCGTCTTCTCTATTATCACAGAGTATTGTATCAAGAAGAACGCGCCTGATCTGTTCTGCAATCACATTGTATCTCTACACAACTAATCCATCATTGTTCCAACAATTTGGTTTGTGTAAGGTGATTGCATGTCAGAACTGATTCATACTTGCAGATTCATTGTTCTGTAGATTTTATCGTTTTGTATGATTGATAGCACTGCTCGATTTCTTGCTCTAATCACTGCAATTTTGATACAACGCATCCGGAAAGCCAAAACTTTGTAATTAAGGTAATTTGTGCATGGCTAGGGAATCGACTTAGTCGATCCAGCGGCTTCGAAGCTGTGATCAGTAGGACAGACTTCGAAGAATTCGAAGTCGATCTGATTACTAAATCGCTAGACTTAGTTTCATACACCAAGGATTCCCTGTCGCTGCATTTTTGTTGCAACAGGAATTGAAGGTTGATCCACCTGTCAAATCCCAACATCTTCCAATCCTAATTCTAAGAAATCCAAACACCACTCTAATAAACATCAAGGTGGCAAGAAGGACCTAGCAGAAGCTTGAAAGAAGAATCTTTGATTCAAGTGCAATGGAGAGGGTTTTCTTGCACGTGATTGTGTCAAAAACAAAGCCTCAACCTTAGGTATCATATCTCAAAGTCTGAGTTGCAGCGGATCGCGATCCGGAAGGATTTTGATCCGGATCGCGTTCCGGAAGGATTTTGATCCGGATCGCGCGTTCCAGATCGCTCGCGTTCCGGGACCAGAAACGCTGTCCCAGAACGCGAAAAAAATTTCAAATTTTTTTATGTGGGCCGCGAGCAGGCAGCCCGCGACCCACATAAAATTTTTTGGCTTCTGAGAGTTGGAGAGTGAGAGAGAGCAAGGATGAGGAGGTGATGGTGGATTGTGGGCAGCGTGGGGCATCGATCCGTTCATGATCAAGACGGTGGAAGCGACAAGGTGGTGGCATTTGTCTCCAAAACGATTTTAGGTAAGTTTTGACTTCAAACTTTGGTAGCTCATAGAATGAGCTGTAGGCAACGTAATGAAGTGGTTGTTGGTTTAAAATCATCTATATTGAACCCCACAGAGATGCTCATGCTGTTAGTTTTTCCCATTTTTGCTTGTATCAAAAGATATAAATCTCATGCCCCTCTTCCATGTGTTTTTGACTCTTTTTGCAAACTAGCTTATAATCATTTGATTGAGGTGCAATTTTAGGCTAAACTGTATTTCTTCATGCCCTCAAACATGCGTGTGCTGTTAGTTTCGGTTTTTATCACTTCGAGAGAAGGTTTTCGGTGGCATGCCCAAATCACATACGTTTTAGGGTTTAGGGTTGGTATTCGCATCAATCTGAATGTTGTTGCTACCAACAAAATACTGACATGTGATTGTTTGCTTCCTCTTTTGCAGGTATGATACATTGGCTGAGTCACACGATCTGATACATTGACAGATTCACACGATGCCGGTCCTTGGTAGAGGCATTTGGTCAGAGGTAGAGTTGACAGAGGGGGATGTGGCTATGCACCAGGGATCTGGTGCCCACAGATGGAGATGCCTGCATTGTGGCGACATCTTTACTGGTTCTCTTACCAGGGTTAGGGCCCATTTGCTACGACTCACCAGGCCAGATGGGCGGGGGATGGGCATATCCATTTGCCCTCGCATATCAGGTGCAGAGGTGGAGAGATTGAGGGACACATACGGGCGTGACGGTATCTCTTGAGCCTTTGAGACCATCTCAGAGTGCTGTTCATGGGTTAGTGGCAGGAGCAGGGACTAGAGCAGGTTCGGGACATGGTGGAGGTGCAGGGTCTAGAGCAGATGCAGAGGCAGGGCCTAGTCACATGGGGGGAGATGTTCGTAGAGCGTCCAGCACACATGCACCCTCTCGTCCAGTTGTTCGTTCAGCAGCAGGTCCATCTCGTCCAGCGTCGTCATCAGCTGCTGATGCACCATTTACAGAGTCAGATCATGCCACAGAGGGCTGCAGCGATGCAGCAGGCGAAGCTCCACAGTCAGACACACCTTCAACACGCCCATTTGCTGATTCTGGTGGGCGTTCTAGACCAGGATAGTCCTCTGCGCAGCAGAGAGCGGTTAGGGCTAGGCAACAGACATTGGACCGAGGTGCGTGGCAGAGACATCATCATGCCTTGTGTACTCGACGGATTGGCCAGCTGTTCTATGAGTGTGGCATTCCTTTTGCTGTTGCAGACACTTGGATCTTTAGAGACACTTGCCTTCAGATAGCATCAGCTGATTCGTCATGGAGGCCTCCGAGGAGAGAGGCATTGCGCACGACCATGCTACGACAGAAGGAGGAGACCATCACACGGGAGCTGAGCTCCATCCGCACAGCGTGGCAGACGTAAGAATTTTTTGCTACTCTTTACCACTTCATTTGTTTCAATCTACAAATTACCACAATGTTTGCAAGTGCACATGTCTAAGAAATGTTGTATTTTTGCAGCTATGGATGCTCGATATTGAGCGATGGATGGACTGACACTCGTCGGCGATCTATTGTCAATATCCTAGTGTCTTGCCCATTTGGCACAGTCTTCAGGCCCCTAACCTCTTTTAGCTTCTAACAGTTTTTTGTTTAATGTTTGTCTTGCAGCTCACCTCTCAGGCCATGCGCATAGTGAAGTTCGTCACCAGAAAGAGGCGCGTGCTGGCATTGTTCCGTACATTCTCCCGACTGGACCTGAAGAAGACAACACCCACTCGCTTTGCCTTCTTTTTCTTGGTTCTCGAGTGACTGTGCGTCTTGCGAGATCATTTGCGGAGGATCGTATCCAGTGAGGCATTTGATGAGTTCAGGAATTGCACGATTGAGGCAGTGTTCTTCCAGGTAGTCTTTGCAGAGGACTTCTGGACACGTGCAAGTGAGATTGTAGAGGTTCTTCGACCTGTCTTCTATGTGCTGCGCCTAGTAGACCGAGAGGGGTGCACTGTCGGTCTCATATACGAGTTCATGGACCGCATCGGCAAGGCGCTTCACAGATGTGGCTTGGAGGAAGATAGGTACGTCTCCTATCACTTTCTTATTTCAGTTTCACTCTGCTCTCGTGTTTTGAAGATGCCTAACCATTTGCAATGTCACCTGCGCAGGAAGGACGAGCTCCTCACACGTTGGGAGGCGAGGTGGGACTACTTCCACAGACCCATCCATGCGGTGGCCCACATGCTGCACCCATTGTGGTGCTCTACCAGACGTCCTGGCAACACGGAGCTCCACCGAGGATGGGTGGAGTACACCGAGCGTGTCTGGCCCGACGCAGGTAGTGTTAATATTCTAGCTAGTGTAGTTGTTTGTATTAACATATGCTTTGGTTTGTGGCCGGACACGTGTTCTATTTCCTTTGCCAACAGGCACGACTCTAGGGAACATAGAGCGAGACATGGTCAAGTTCGAGCGGGGCCTGTATCCTTTTGATTGAGAGCAGTGTAAGCTCAGAGATGACCAGTTGGCGCCTGTCACATGGTGGAGCTTTCATGGCCGCAGTACGCCTGACCTTCAGCGACTGGCAGAGAGGGTCCTTGCACAGGACTGTTCGGCTTCCGCCTGTGAGCGGAACTGGAGTGTATGGGCCAGCCATCACACGAAGAAGAGAAATAGACTCTCCATTGAGCAGTGCAGGCGGTTGGTGTTCTTGAACACCAACGGACGCATGTTGAACGCACACGCATGCAGGGTGGCCGCTTGATCGAGGTGAGTTAGTGACTTTATTGGTATTGCTTGATGTACTTGCATTTTAAATGAACTTATTTGACAAATGCATAAGTTTGCTAACCATGCCTGTTTGTTTTTGTAGGTGAACTTTGACTCCTGCAAGGTACATACGACAACTGCTGATCCTCGGGTGCCACCTGTAGGAAAGCAAGAGTCAAGTCACCAAGATCTAGTTATCAATCAATCTCCACAGAAAACAAGAGAGAAGAGGCTGGGCGCCCAACTCTAAGAGAGAGAGAGAGAGAAAACAGCAACAAGAGCAATGGAGAGCAATGCTTAGCCAAACTGTAAATATGGAATACACAATGAGCATCTAAGTACTCTACCTGGATGTGACCAAATGCCACCAAACCCTAAGGTTAACCACTTACTAAATGTAAGGCACCCCCAAAAGTCAAGATAGGGCCCCTAAACAAAATTGGACCCCTAAGGACCCATGAGTCAGTACATGACCAAAATTGGTTCCAACTGAACTTAAGACAAACTTAAGATGGCCTAAATAACTAAATACCCATGGTTACACAAATCTCGACCTTTTGGGTCAAAGTAACCTATGGATTAACTTTAGCATAGCATTTATTTCTAACACCACCTACGGATGAGGAGGTCGAGGATGATATCTAAATACAATGCAAGTTCCTTTTTGGAAAATTGACTTTGACTTTTACATAACCTTCTAAGTGTAAGTTTAAACCTTGAAACTTGCCAAAACGGTTTTCTTGCCCCCTAGTGTGCCTTGAAACCACAATATTAGATATGGTTGAAGTGGACCTGTATGGTGGTTGGTAGAGCTGATCTAGATAAGTTTCAAAATAGTACCACACAACTAGGGCTATATAGACCCTATTGTTTCACTTTTCTCCAAATTGCAATGGAATTTTAGTGTGAAAACTTTGTGGTTGCTTTTTACTGCATGTAACAGGCCCATTGTGTGGTCATTGACATGTGGTGGCTGTTGGTACCTTTAATTTTCCCAAGAGCTTTCTCTTAGAAAATTTTGTATGTTAACTTCAAATAATCCAGATAAAGAGTTGTATAGTGAAATATAAGCATTAACAATAGAGGCTATATCTCCACAAAAATTTGAAAAACTTGTCAAGATGATGGGATGAAGGCCAAAAATAGAATAGATAAATTTTTTAGAAACCTTTTTTTAGGGTCTAAATATCTGTCTAGAAAAAGTTCGAAATGTGGGATACTTGAAATGCACTTCAGACATTTTTTAACTTTTCCTAATTTTGAAAGGTTTAAAATATTCAAAATTTCAATATATTATAGGAAAATTGCTTACACAATAAGTATGCCTTTTTCACAAAGCATTTTTACCACGTATAATTTAGAGTATCATTACAAACAAGTGGGAGAACTTAGGAATGTATGACCTTGACTCCCTTTTTCCACTCTTACCAAGCAAGTGGGAAACAATCCTCCACAGCCTACCTTAAATCACATGTTACAAATACGTGTATTGTAGTTTTTCATCTTGGAACAATTTTACTTTCTAACGTCCTTTCAAATCAGCACATGCTTCCATGTATTTCATATGGGCTTTGACATTCTAGAAATTATAGAAGACCTCAAATATTGGAAAAGATCATTCTTCAGAACAATGGAAAACCCCTACTTGCAACAAATCTTGGGAGAGGCAACAACAGAGGACTCCAAAAGCTAGAAAAGACTTATGATAGCTTGACTAACTACTAGTAGTGTTCTTAAGAGGCTAGTAGCTTGTTTTAGGGGCCAATCATTATCAAAGGTCTCATAACCTTCCAAGAAAATTCAAAATCTCCAGACATGTTCCAAACAAGGGTGCTACAGACAAGGGTGCTGCTAAGTATTTTCCTGGTTTTGAGTGCACATAAATATTTGATACATCTATGGGCAATTTGTAGAAGTTGTTGATTATTCAAGTTAGATTGGGTGTTCAAGCTTTCTTTTGGTGCAAGCTTATGCTTTCAAAGCAATATGGTTAATATTTACAAAGATGGTTTGGATGAAGAGTTTCACCAAGTTATATGCTGTTTTTTTAACTTTTATTAACAAAGATATTGTATTTGCTTGGTCTTGTCACATAGTCAAACGAGTGCTTACTGATTTTTGAGCATGATTTGTTGAGCCATTACTGATGTTGGAGTGATTGAGAATGTGTGTTACTACTTTGGAGAATGAAGGTTTTAGGTTGATCTATGATATGTTCCTATGCATGTGCTTTTGTTTGCAGGCATTTGAACATTTGATTGATAACCACATGCTCAGCAGTGATGAAGGTACAATTCACATAAGCTTGATGCAAATAACTGACCATGCCAGATTTAACATGCCCATATACCATGTTTTGATTATCTATTGGATATTTTTTGTCCCATATGTTGTAATTGAACACACTTCAGGAGCCCACGAAACATGATGGTCTTGGTGGTCTTGGTTTTTATGGAGCCATATCAAAGTAATATATTCTTAATCAAATTTTTTGGTTTTCAAAAATTGAATTTGTAAGGAAGGAGTCATGGTTGTTTGAAACAGAGGCACATCTTTTGTCTTCACTCAAGTTTGACTCACAAGATCGATGGCTTTCATTACTATATTCTTGTCAATCCAAGAAGGTTAGTGCTCTTTTCTGATGGTTGCAAGGTTTTGTGACCACCCTCGTGTTTTCTTTCAAGCCATAGCCAATTCCAACAATTTCAATAGTCATCTCATGATGAGAATGTTGGGACTTGGGAATGTATTCTTTTATGTTTGTATTTGTGATATTAGTAGAATTTGTCAAGATTATTTTAAGAGAGGACGCAAATCCATCATCATCATGCAATTTATTATTTACTCTTTTCTTGTCCCTTTCTCTCTCGAGAGAAGTGAAACTCTTTGCTGTTCCACAGACGATCAAGTATGCTGTAGCTAACATATTCATCAAGGTACTTACGAAAAATAGATTATGGAAGATTCAATCTGTGTTGGGGGTCCATGAAAAGAAACTTATGATTAAGGGGAAGTGATAAAATTCTCTTGTATAATATTCTATGTTTGTCAACACGCCCATCTGTTGTTTCTGGTGGGCGTTCTAGACTAGTGTACTCGACGGATTGGCCAGCTGTTTTATGAGTGTGGCATTCCTTTTGCTGTAGCAGACACTTGGATCTTTAGGGACACTTGCCTTCAGATCGCAGCAGTTGATTCCTCATGGAGGCCTCCGAGGAGAGAGGCATTGCGCACGACCATGCTACGACAGGAGGAGGAGACCATCACACGGGAGCTGAGCTCCATCCGCACAATGTGGCAGACGTAAGAATTTTTTGCTACTCTTTACCACTTAATTTGTTTCACTCTACAAAGTACCACAATCTTTGCAAGTGCACATGTCTACGAAATATTGTATTTTTGCAGCTATGGATGCTCGATATTGAGCGATGGGTGGATTGACACTCGTCGGCGATCTGTCGTCAATATCCTAGTGTCTTGCCCACACAATCTTCCTACGAGGCGTGGATGCTACTCGTGCTGGTGGAGCCATCACGGCCGAGTTCATCTATGAGGCAATCATCTTTGTAGTGCAAGAGATTGGAGCAGAGCACGTGGTTCATGTCGTCACAGACAATGGCTCGAACTGCAGACTGATGGGAGTACCTTCTCTCGGCTGGACCTGAAGAAGCCAGCACCCACTCGCTTTGCCTTCTTTTTACTGGTTCTCGAGCGACTATGCGTCTTGCGAGATCATTTGCGGAGGATGGTATCCAGTGTGGCATTTGATGAGTTCAGGAATTGCACGACAGAGGTGTTTTTCCAAGCCAAAGTGTTCTAGCTTTTACTCCCTGTCCCGGTTGTTTATTGTTTTTACTTATAGATGTCCTTCTTGTAAATACAAAAATGGCTAAGTCATTGGCCCATGGTGACCCTTGTAACAGAAATGTAAATAAAGCTGTTAATGATGTTTCTGAGCCTCAGAGTTGCATGTTGCTTGGGTATAGGGTACTGGGTCGTTAATTCAGAGTGGCTGGACTGACCTCCTAAAAAGTAGGAGAATTGACTAGTCAACGTGACACATGTCATATGCTCACTGGGACACTTGGTCTAGTGAATGAGTGACACATGTTAGGGTTGACCGGTCAAACATGACACGTGTCACATGCTCACTGGGACACTTGGTCCAATGGATGAGTGACACATGTCAGCCTACTCACTTGCCTATGTGTCAGGGTATTGCCAAGTGGCAAGTGTCGACTGTGCATGTGTGTCAAGATTTAGGAAGTCAGGGTTAAGGGGTGCTTGAGTATTTTGGATAAGTGAGCCTAGAGAGAGGCATTCCTCATCATAATCTATGCAGCAAAGGCTGGGAGGAGACAAGGCAACCAGCTCCATCTTGTGTTAGAAGTAATTTGATGCTTGTATGTGCAGGAAATTAGCAAGGTTTGAAGAGAAGATCAGAGAGGGAGTCTGACACATAGTCTTTGGAGACGACTTCTGGACACGTGTGAGTGAGATTGTAAAGGTTCTTCGACCTGTCTTCTATGTGCTGCGCCTAGTAGACCGAGAGGGGTGGACTCTCGGTCTCATATACAAGTTCATGGACCGCATCGGTGAGGCGCTTCACAGATGTGGCTTGGAGGAGGATAGGTACGTCTCCTATCACTTTCTTATTTCAGTTTCACTCTACTCTCGTGTTTTCGAAGATGCCTAACCATTTGCAATGTCACCTGCGCAGGAAGGACGAGCTCCCCACATGTTGGGAGGCAAGGTGGGACTACTTCCACAGACCCATCCATGCGGTGGCCCACATGCTGCACCCATTGTGGCGCTCTACCAGACGTCCTGGCGACATGGAGCTCCACCGAGCGTGTATGGCCCGACGCAGGTATTGTAAATATTCTAGCTAGTGTAGTTGTTTATATTAGCATATGCTTTGGTTTGTGGCCTGACACGTGTTCTATTTCCTATGCCAACAGACACGACTCTGGGGAACATAGAGCGAGACATGGTCAAGTTCGAGCGGGGCCTGTATCCTTTTGATCGAGAGCAGTGTAAGCTAGTTGGCGCCTGTCACATGGTGGAGCTTTCATGGCCGCAGTACGCCTGACCTTCAGCGACTGGCAGAGAGGGTCCTTGCACAGGATTGTTCGGCTTCCACCTGTGAGCGGAACTAGAGTGTATGGGCCAGCTATCACACGAAGAAGAGAAATAGACTCTCCATTGAGCAGTGTAGATGCATGTTGAGACGCACACATATGCAGGGTGACCGCTTGATCGAGGTGAGTTAGTGACTTTATTGGTATTGCTTGATGTACTTGCGTTTCAAATGAACTTATTTGACAAATGCATAAGTTTGCTAACCATGCCCATTTGTTTTTGTAGGTGAACCCTGACTCCTGCAAGGTACATACGACAGCTGTTGATCATCGGGGGCCACCTACGGAGGAGGAGCTCGAGGATGATATCTATCATGAGCTACATAGGCAGGCAGATGCAGAGGCACGGTCTGCACGCCACCACAGGAGAGCAGCTCGACGTCAGGAGATGGGAGAGGATGGAGATGATGAGATTTTGGGGCGTGGAGAGGGATTTGGGCATGGGTACGAGGAGGAGGAGTGGATGGATGAGGGTGATACAGAGGCAGAGGATGAGGGTGAGCATGAGGGGGGGGGGGATGAGGGTGAGCATGAGGGGGGGGGGGGGGGAGACATGCAACACTTATTCGTAGACCCCGATGCCGAGACACAAGAGGAGCCAGCCGTTCCTGCACCTAAACGTAGAGGGCGACCTAGACGCTCCGGGGGAGGGGGGGGGGGGGGGGCGGCTGGGGGCATTGTTTGTAGAGAGGACTGGAGTTTCACAGGCAGTTGAGGGCCAGGTCGGCTCTGAGTGTATAGGGCCTTCCCAGGCTACGAGATCACATTTGAGAAAGCGACCTAGAGGGAGTAGCAGAGGAGGAGCAGTTGGAGCCAGCCAGGAGGGGGCAGGAGGGAGAGAGAGAGGGAGAGGGAGAGGTAGGGGACTGGGAAGAGGCAGAGCAGAGGCTCACCACGACACATGACACCCTCAGTGTCATCTACAGACTCCTTGTTTGGCAGTTCCACAGACACTGATGGCTCAGACTTTGAGTTAGAGGATGAGGTTTTTGAGGGAAAAAATGGGAAAGACAGCAGATAGGAGCTCCAGCGCCCAGTGGCAGCCAGTTTTCAAAGTTAGGAATTCCGATTTCAAGCTTCCCACAGCTGTTTCCAGCAAAAAACACTTGAATTTTGCTCTAGGAGGATCAGCCTCCAATTTTGGACTTCAGCACCTGCCCTACCAGTAGCTCTGAGTTTTTTCCACAGGAAAAACAAGTGTGAAACAGTCTTGAGAGGCCCCATCGCAACTTGATTGGAGGCCAGCACAATCCAGCACACCTGTTTTGAGGGCCATTAAACTTTTTTTTTTCAGGTCAGTGAAGGACAACCAGGGGGAATTACACCCTGCTTCCAGAGAAAATACCTCTTGGCAGTTGTGGATTTACAGCAGGAGCACTAGCGGGCTTCTGGTTGGTCATGCTGATTGAAACCAGCACCCTGGTTTTTCAGCGTTCTGTGAGGCAATTTCCGGCACACTTTCACAGGCAGGTCTATCGCTGTTCTGAGGCATGATCTCGGCGAAAACTTAGTGCAAGACGAAGGCACGATCAGCGATTCCCTGCTGCAGCCTCACCGGATCAGTTGTCAGCTGTAGGATGTGCTATTCAAAATGATGATGTTGTTATTACCTTGCTCTTTTCTTTAGCAAAATCCTATGAACACTTTGTCATGATGATCTCCACACAACCTGACCTCATTTTTCAAAAGGTGATCGGTCATCTTCTTCAAAAAGAAATGCGGAGAAAGACCAGCAGTCTGTCCGTCAAAGACAAGTCTATGGCTCTATACACGAAGAAGAAAGACTATTAATATATTTTAAGGACAAGATTCAAGTGCAGTCGCAGTAGCAGAAGCCTCATCCTCAAGCCGAGAACTGTATTTGTAATCCATCGTGGCTGACGATAGAGTCGACATCCCCACCAGTCCGCCAGTTTCCCTTCAGTCTCCACCAGCCAGCCAGTCTTGATCCTAACCGTAATCCCAGTACAGTGATGACGAGTTCGCACGCGGGTGTTTCTCTGTCCATGTAGGGTCACATGGACAATATGGAGAGGACCATGGCAGAGATGCGTGCTATGTTATCTTCCATTGCTGGAAATTACGCGTCCTCTTCACAATATCCTCCGCCGCGCCTGTTGCAATGCCCTTCTCTAATGTTGCCACAGTTTTCTGTTCCTCCTTCTAGGTGACCTTTATATATTGATTTCCCAAAAGACAAGGATGTCAAACTTGCTAAGTTTTCTGGAAATTTCTCGCAAAGAACTACTGATGTGGTGGATCAGTGGTTGCTTAAATGGGAAGAGTATTTTGTTTTTAAAAGAGCTCCGTTGCAAAATTCGAAAAGCTGTTGACCATTTCATTGATTTTGCTAACAGGTGGTGGGAGAATTTTCTCAAGTCAAACTAGTGCCCAACCACCTGGGTTGAATTCAAGTAGGCCTTTAGGGCTCAGTTCATTCCTCCACATGAGCATGTACGTGCGACGGATGCATGGTTTTTGCACCGTCAGAAACACTACAGTGAGCAGGAATATGCTAATAGGTATAGGGAAGTGCTTATCAAGATTCTAGAAGAAATTGTAGAGTGGCTTGTGGTACACAAATTTGTATTTGGTCTTCGCATGTTTTGAATGGATGTTGTAAGACCTTGGAAGAGGCAGTTGCTACAGCTCTCAACTACGAACGCAATGTAATAACCAAGCCTGATTCTGGAGTGCCTTTTATGCACCAGAAGAAGGGGTTGTTGAAGGTTGGCCAACAGAGCCACAAAAATCTCCCACAGGGACACCCTATCCAGATGCTGCAAGTTCTGGAACATAAGCCAACACTTTCTTTGCCAAAACGATCCTGTAGTAAATCTCCCCTCGCAACGAAACAAAAAGAAAAGGACAAGAAAGAAGGACTGTGTTTTTTTTGCCTTGGCAAACTTTCGGTGCGGAAAATTATTCCAGATGCACCAGTTTGTTTCGTTTCCACTAGGGCACGAGACAATTATCAATTTCCGGATAGTGAGCTGATAAGGATGAGGGGGAGGTTGGAAGGTCGAGATGTTCTTGTTTTATTCGACACCGGCTCCTCACATAACATTATCAACTCTCGTGCGGTGAAGAAGCTTAACTTGGCTACTGTGCCTTTTATTAGTATACAATTGAGATGCTAGATGGTAAGGGCACAGAGGTGTGGGATCGACGAGTCTCTCAGGCGTTGCTATCTATTCATACTTATTCTAATAAGTTAGACTTCAAGATCATCGAGTTAGCCAAGTTTGATGTTGTACTAGGAAAGCGGTGGCATGCGAGTAAGCAGCCTGCTATAGATTTCCTTTCACATGAGTATGTTTTTAGGCACGATTGTTTGTCTCATTTCTTGCAGGGGAGAGGCCATCTGTACAAGGCCCTCTTATTACCTGTATGCAAATAAAGAGGATAGACTTGCAGTATGTGTGGTTGTGTTATTTGGTAAATGTGAATGTAGATTCCAGTTTTTGTAGTTTACCAATAAACTCACAAGTTAATAATTCAGAAGCAACTTCACCTTATTTAACTTCTATGAATTATGCTTTAGCTCACCGCTCAGAGGTGATCCAGCAAGTTAGTCGGAAAGATCCATCCGAGCTGAGTTTAAACATTTGTTGATTGATAGCATGCCCGTAGGGTTGCCGCCTAGACGGAATGTGGAACATTGTATTGAGCTCGTTCCAGGGGCAAGCCTAGTATGTCGGCCTCCTTATAGGATGAGCCTGAAAGAGGAACAAGAAGCACGGAAGATGTTGGAGGAATACCTCAGGTTGGGGTATGTCCGTCCTAGTTATTCACCTTTCGCCTCCCCCATTTTGTTGGTTAAGAAACAAGATGGTAGTTTCCGGATGTGCGTGGATTATAGGGGATTGAGTAAAATCACTGTAAAGCACAAATATTTGATGCCCAGGATTGATGATCTACTGGATGCGTTGCAGGGAGCAACCATTTTCAGTAAGATAGATCTCAAAAGTGGGTACCATCCGATACGGATTCGTGAGGAAGATATCTTGAAGACGGCCTTCCTAACCCGTTCTGGACATTATGAGTTCTTGGTTATGCCGTTTGGGTATGATGCTCATGAACAATGTCTTACGTGACTATATGGGCAATTTTGTTATCAATTTTATTGATGACATACTGGTCTATAGTAAGACAGTCATGAAGCATGAAGGTCATCTCCAGATTGTATTTAGCAAGCTACAAGAAACAGTCTTGTATGCCAATGCTTAGAAGACTGAGTCATGTTAGACTTGTGTCAAGTATTTGGGTCATGTAGTGATGGCAGAGGGTATTTGAGTTGACTCCGCCAAGGTGGCTGTGGTCAAGAAGTGGCCAACGCAATAGAAATATCCCACACATGAGCAGGAATTGTATGCAATCAAGGTGTGGCGACATTATCTGTATGGCACCGCCTCAAATAATGTCTCTCCCTGTAATGAAATCGATATAAGGTCTCTAGTAGTGGAAGATGAGTTTCCCCAGTTTCCCCAGTTTCCTATTGGCGAGAGCTGCTAGGAGTACTGTCAAGATAACGAATTTGGCCATCTCGGTGAATCACCCTCCGTCCTGATGTCTTGGCTTCTTGGAAAGGTTGACGTCTTTCTGTCACTTGTATGTAAGTAAGATCGTCATCCATAAAATTCATGTGCCCTTCAATTTGGCTCTTTGCCTCAAAGCATCCCTACGGTTGGTGGCTAAGGTAAAACGAACAATCGGGGTGGTATTGTCTTTTTTCGTGTGCCATGTCGTATCCATCCCTTCACTATGGTGGCCAAGTGTGGTGTCAAGAAAGCGTTTTGCCTCCTCTATAGCATTTTGAGTGTCCAAAACACCACGTACTCTAATGTTGAGAGCTTCGCTTTCATGTAGCCTTTCTTCCATAAGAGTAGCTGAGATAACCGAGGAAATGGGTGCAGTAGACTTACTTCCTTGCTTAAGCACGACTGTCCAAGACATGGCCTGCTCCTTTTGTTGCTCAATCCTAGCTTCCAACTCCCTGATTTTGGTAGACGATTCCGGTGTAGCAAGATTCGGTTGTGCACGGAGCTCTTGTCTCAGCATATCTACTTCTATTCGCAATTTCGTATTAGCTTCTCGAAGATGGGACAGTTCCATCTATATTTAGCTCCGCCTTCAAACCCTAAAAATCTTATAAGATCAAGTTGATGTTGGCAGCAATATAGGATTCAATTGCCTTGGTAGGTGTGTAAGGTTCCTGAGAGGAGGGATAGATAGAGTTGGCAGAAGAGGAAGGGGAAAAGGGTGATGGGTTAGATAAAGTAGACAAATATGATTGTCATATTTCTTGTTCTTGAAAGACATTACATAATATATTTTTGTTTGATATCATGCAGACTGTTTTGAGTTGATGATACAACTATTGAGAGAGAGAGAGAGAGAGAGAGAGAGAGAGAGAGAGAGAGAGAGAGAGAGAGAGAGAGAGAGAGAGAGAGAGAGAGACTTTAGTAATATTTTTTTTTGTGTGAGGGTAGGAATGAGATGAAACATAAATTAGAATCTAGAGCATTGTGTAGGAGTGATTCGTAGGATATAACTATTCCCACAATAACCATGTAACTCATGAGCATTGGCTGAAGAACAAGTTGGGCGTTGATTTCTTTCCCTCATGCTTAATATTTCTTTATGTGGTGAGAATCTCATGACTGGGACTAAAGGTCCAGATTCCTTTCTTGAACAGAGAGCTCAACTCTAGACACAATCTTAGATACCCCAAGCTAATCCAGTCCGTGAGGTGCATTCTGTCCAATTAGGAAGGACTTTGATTGGACACCCAGTCAGTATTTTTTTCCCTTTGTTTAACATTATCACCTCCATTACAAGTGCTCCTTGAGGATCCAATTATTCGCCCCTGCTCTTCATGAGGTGTAAGACTTGCATGACAGTTTTTTTGATCTGATGCCTCTCTTAGATAATTGTGTTTCCTGAAAGATAACATCTATGCTCAGATCTCACCCATTGTGTTCTGCATTATGTGGGGTTTTACCAACACCTCTACATCTCCATTGTTGTCCATCCACCAGAAAGGACTTAGAAAGCTCACCAGTGAGTGCATGGCCAACAAAGTGACAGTAGCGCTTGAGGCTAGACAATTTCTTCCCGTAATAAATCTTTCAGTCATAGTAACCGCCATAATGGGCAAGACCACAAATCCCCAGCTTCAAATGCTAGTCGTGTTTACCTTGTCTAGTTCTTACCTGCTGATTGTATGGCTGTACAAACTCGTTTCTCCATAAAAGCCTTTCTAAACTGGATTTTGTACAATATGAACCATATTGATATATTTTATTTTGGTGGTGTTTAAATTTTATCCTGGTAAACATTTGGCTGTGTTCAGACTGAAAATCATGGTAAGATCAAAATTAGTTCTTAGTGCGGCTTTTGGATAAGGGTCCACAGTTTCTATTACACCTACTACTACCTAGTGCCTGTGTCCTTTCATATGGACAAGAAATTGTCACACACACACACACACATACACACACACACATACATATAAATCAGTAGCAACGTGCACTCCGGATCAATTGAACAAGGAACTTAGATTATTTGTGAAATTGCAGTATGGTCAAGTGAGTCTTATCGAGTCAAAGTTGGCTGAATTGGAACGAGAGCCTCACGAAACACAGCTGGAAGAGCAGGCAGGTTGCTCTCTCAAAGACAATACAGATGTATTAGCTTGCCGTGCAGACTTATTTTATCATCGCGGGGAATTTCAACTTTGTTATGAAGTCACCAAGTCGTAAGTATACCTTTGTCAATTAAACTTGTTAGCTTGCCAGTATTCTTGTCAGCAACTTCTGAGCTGCTTATCACTCTGTAGTTGACCGAATGGTTATTTTGATATAAGATTATTTGCAATCTGACTTATTGATATCTCTGCAGGTTGCTAGAAAAAGACCCTTATCATTTGAAGTCCATGCCTCTTCACCTAGGTGCAGCTTTGGAACTCGGGCGAAAAAATGAACTCTTCCTAAGAGCTCATAACTTAGTCCAAGAGTACCCTCAAAAGTAAGGAATTTCTTGTTAGGATGCCTGTTTATCACATTCTGCTTTACTGGAATGATGCTTCAAGTTGTTACAAGTCCCGAAGCTGGTTTGCAGCTACCTTGCCAAGTAATTGTTCGTGTTTTATAGTTTGTGAAAAATGCTAAAAATTTGGCAACATTGCATTCTTTCGGTAAAAATGTTGGATGGAATGAGGCGAGTACTCATACATAAGATGCTACATATTGTTCTGTCTATTTGTTACTGTATAATGTCGTCAGTACTTCTGCTGTCTTACTGTTGTTTCATCAGAAACTTTATTTGTAAGCTGCAGAGCAATAGCATGGTTTGCAGTTGGATGCTACTATTATTGCATCCGCCAATTCGATCATGCTCGACGCTACTTCTGGTATGATCTTCTAACTATCCTTTCTACGGTTCCTTATATGGGCAACATTTTCCTTCTGAGACATTTTTTGTACTTAACGTCGCACTTTCCATTTGGTCACATCGTAAGTACTAAGGACTACACATTAAGTTAAAGGTATCAAATTCAACAACTCTTGTATAAAAATGGACAGGTGAAGCTTGATGTCCACCGTGCCAAGTTAGACTTACAGAACATAAGAAAATTAACTATGGCTGAGTTGCTTTAAAATAGCTTACTACAGGTTGTCTATTTGTAATGGCCAAGTTACAGAAAGCTGCTGAAAATGCTACAGCTGGTTTCTAGTAGATTGTTTTCTCTCGGAAGTTAATGTCTAGGCATTTGCATGTACGAGCTGATGTTCAGGGAGTCAAAGAGTGAAAAAAGTGTCTTGGAAGTAGAATTAGGTGGTTGTATTTTTGGTCTGTTTAGTGATGTTTACAATCAGAGATTCACTGAGGAACCTGGATGTAACTCATAAAAATTGTGGTTACTGCAGCAAAGCAACATCTTTGGATGTGTCCTTTGCACCTGCATGGCTTGGGTTTGGAAATGCATATGCAGCCCAGGATGAGAGTGATCAAGCAATGGCTGCTTACAGAACTGCAGCTCGTCTATTTGCTGGGTAATTTACATCTTGACAGCTTTTTGGAAGTTGTAAAACAGTTATGCAGGTCGATGACATGTGCTTCAATTCACTTTTCCAGGTGCCACTTACCAGCCCTTTGCATAGGGATGGAGTACTTACGAACAAACAATCTCAATCTTGCTCAACAGGCAAGACCTAAACCTGTTAAGCTCTGGACCTGTATCCCCAATGTTGCCATTATTGATTTATATTTTTTATTATTTTAAGTCTTACTTGTGTAGCAAATCCTTTGTCCTGTTGTTCATTGTTTTGCCCCTATGTCAACATTATAAACACAAGTGGTTCATATGGAAAAAAAATGATTGATTGAGCAAGTTGGAGGTGTGATGAGTTCACATCAGAGATAATGGCATCACATAAGAACAATAGACAGTAACATGATGATAAATTTTTTTTCCCTCCTACAATAACACAATTGGTAAAGATCTGTTGCAATGCTGACAATCAAGAACTACAAGCTCAAATGCATCCCAAACTAGTCGTAGGGACAAAGAATGTTATATAATAGTACCAGGAATTGGCTCTGGAAATATATAACAGATATAACTGCATATTAAGTCGTAATGATCAAGCACATGTGTATCATTTCTCTGAATAATAAACTGGTGTAGAACTGCTGCTATACTAGTATTCATACCGCCTGCTAGAGAATCATCAAACTCTGCCTTAGATGCTTGTAGGACCCTCTTGACATAGGTCCCGGATTTGTACTTCATATACGGCATCGTGTAACTCGCTAGTAGATGCCCGCATCTATGCCTCATGTGCAAATATTGGTGCTAGTACCTCGTCGTAGGCTGAGCCTGAGTTGCGGAATTGTCTGAACATTTCTTTTCCTCATCTGCATGTACCTGTGTGGGTTTACAAAACTCGTGAAGCTTTACCCTATCTGTAAACTTTGTAACCGATTTGCACATGCCTATGCGTCGTGATATATTTAATGAATCTTTATTGCTTTTAGAAGACCCTGTGCCAATACCTCATCTCTAATAATCTTTGACACATGAGATATGCCGATCTTCTGTCCCATTTGGAATATCCTGTGGCTATGGGACACGTTGATCCTGCATCTCATTTGGATGTGGACCTGTGTCCTGTTTGCACATGTTTGTGTTGGATTACGGATCTCCTGAACTTCTACCTCCTCTGGAACGTGAACCAGCTTATCTTGTGACTATCTTATGTGTGTATTTGGCATTGGACGTTGCTTTCTCCCTGCTATTTCTCTATCCAATTGTCACTATGTCTCACCTTATCATTTCTTATGCTCACTTCATGAAATTTTGGAATTTTCTCCCCCTTAGGATAGTGATTTGTTTTGTACGTGAATACATAACTCTCTAGATAAGAATGTAGTAAGCTGGTAAAGTGGTAGAATCAGTTAGTGATAGAACTTGTCCTGCCAAGCAAATGTAAGCGAACTGCTCAAGGAGACTTTAGCACTTGGTTTCAGCCTGTGAAATATACTGTATTCTTCCTCTGCTGCTATGGAAAAAACTGTAAAAGAACTTGAAGTTAGCGCAGTGCAGGTAATTGGAATCAGAAATACATTACATGATTTTGAGAATCGTAGTAGATGAGCAGAATCAACAGAATGCCTCCTTGTCGTGAAACTGTCAGTGGTTTTGTTGATGATTGATTCTTTATCCTAGATGTTGAATTGTAATTCCGGCAAAGAGAATTCATTAGCAGGTTGTCAACCAAGATCATTGAAAATTGTCTGTGGAGTGTAAAGACAACCTTTTTTGACAGTACAGTGCTTGAAAACAAAGCACAGATAAAATCTCAAATAAAGAAAAATATAAAAATATTGACAAGCCAGAAAACATCTCGATCTTCTTGCTCACTGAAAAAATGGAGAGAGATGATTAAGAAAGCACTGAAGCAAACTACGTTATTTTCCTTAGCACTATAATGTAAATTTTTGACTGGCCTAGAAGATTTCCGGGATGCCTCTTAGCCTAAACTAAATAACAAACAAAATTAAAAAAAACAAAGTTGAATTGAAACGACCAGAACAAGTGAACCTAATCAGAACTAACCAAAATTAACAAAATAGAAAATAGAATAAACAAACTTACTTGACCTGTGGATGGGGAAGGCATCTGGCTGTGCAAGAAAGAAGTCAGGAGGAAAGAACCAGAGGCTATGAGTAGAATAAGTAGAAAAGTTTGTTTTAGGATTAGGAAGAGCAAGAGCAACTCAGGGAACAAATTTGCTGGTCGGGAGTTAGTCGCAAGCTGGAAGATTTGCTGAGATGGAAATTGTTGGAGGTGGGTTGTGGGGTGAATGGAAGACCAGAACAAACGAGGAAAAAGACGGGTGCAGGGTGGTGGAGGGCTGCAGCAGAGCTGTTTGGGTAGATCAAAGGGGTGGCTGTGTACATGTGCCATGGCAGGTTTTAGGCGAAGGATTGTCGAGGGGGCCGGCAGCAAGTGACAACCGTAGTTACCAAGAAACATTTGAAAACACAACTTTTGCATGTTTGCCAGGGAGGCATGTTCTGGACTTTTGAAGCTTTCTATTACCATTTATGGACTGTTCTAGAACATTATAGTGATGCATTTTAGTAGATAGCTTTAGAAAGTTAAAATCAGTGCAACATGTTCTGTTCATGTAACAAAATTAGTTTCAACTTTCAATGTTTAGGCATGAATTTAATTCACATGACAGTACCTGCAGCTAGTTTGAATGGCTTTCTGTCCTTGTTCAAACAGTGTCATATATAGAAGATTCCAGAAGTAGATCAAATTGCGCATGTAATGGGAGAGCTTGATGACAGCTGTTGATAATTGACTAGCATTACCATTTGTGTTGTTAATTTCAGTTTTTCATGCAAGCAAGATCAATTTGTCCGACAGATCCATTGGTCTACAACGAACTTGGTGTGATGGCCTTTCGAAATAAAGAGTAAACACTAGAGCTTATGTATCAATAACCTTATTTTTTGTCAGACAATTGTCCACCATATTATGAAGCAGACTATCTTACTGACATTGAATTTATATTGTGGTGCAAAGTTATGAGGGAGCTGCACGGTGGCTTCGGAAATCTCTATCATTTGTTCCCCCACGTTTGACAGATGCTTGGGAACCAACGGTGGTGAACCTGGCTCACACATTGCGCAAGCTAAAGTCTCTCTCTCTCTCTCTCTCTCTCTCTCTCTCTATCATTTTATTTTCTCCCCTTTTTGGGCTGAGATACTATATTGTAATGTTAAAATAGGATCACTGATGTCATGTTTGTGGTACATTTTGTGTCATTGAATACTCGCTGAGCATTATTGTCTGTGAGTATAAGAAATGCTTATTGAAATTGCTTCTGAAGAAGTGTAACAGAGCTTTTGTTAGCGTTTCAAAGCATCCACGGATCCTTGCTGTACATATGTGCAAGCTTTCAGTTTTCTTGAAGGCAAACTTTTTGTTTATTGAAGTATAGAACCTACAGATTGGTGGGTACCAGTTACAAATTGCTGTTGCCTTACTACTGCAACTTAGTACTAAGGAGGATCTGGGCTGAATGACAGATTGTACACAGAAGCTATTACAATGTATGAGAAGGCATTGGCATTATCTCCTCGGGGTGCTAGCACTTGTGCTGCACTAGGTTTCACCTATCATCTACAGGTATGCTAAGAAGATAACATGATTGACGGGTTTTTGAATCTTACACTGTCGATGATTGCAAATTATCACAGTTTATGATACAGAAGTTCTGATGCAAATGAAAAAGTCAGCATTTTGTGTTCTATTTGGATTGGCTTTAGGGTTATGTCCTTGGAAATTTTTTGTAATTGTTTTGGCCAAGGCCTTCATAAGAGCTTGTAGTAAAGCACTTCAATCAGAGTCTTCTTATTCTGTTGCAACAAATTCTAAAGGCTCATTTGGAGCAGATTGGAACAGATTGGCTCAATATTCATCATTTTAACTTACTAAGGCTTTGCCACAAAAGCAGGAGCCAGCTTTTACACTTTCCCACATCTAATTGAGGTGGGCAATTTTGGTAGGGCATGCTAATTTGATATTCTGAAAACGATTCCCAGTTGACTTGCACAAGAAAAGGAATTCTCTTCAGGATGGAACATTTAGATGATGGATGGAATCTAGGTGAAAGTGCTCAATGACTTGTATAATCACCATTCCATTGTTTCAACGTTGTAGCTTGAAAGTTTTGATTCAAATGCTATTGACACTTTTCCCAATGGAGTATAAATAGCGTTGGAGTTAGTGTACTAACAATCCATTTGGAATCAGGATTTATTATACATTTATACAGTTCTAGGAAGTGTAAGAACTACACAAGCGTTTATTCTTCAATGTATGTCTGTCACATGGTTGCCCAGAAACGCGCTTCTTGGAAAAAACGTTTCTAGAAACGTGTTTCTGGATCCAGAATCACTAAAAAAAGAACAGATCTTAAAAAATTCGAACCCCTCGCCAGAAATGCGCCAGACTGGAGGGGATTTTAAGCGCCAATGTGAGCTAATGGAGGCGGTTTTTTGCGCGTGAGCGCGTCCATCTACTCGTGGATTACTGATGTATTCAGCAATCTCCTTCTTCACGACACTATTCTCTCTCTCTCTCTCTCTCTCTCTCTCTCTCTCTCTCTCTCTCTCTCTCTCTCTCTCTCTCTCTCTCTCTCTCTCCGGCACACAGGCACACATTCCATGATATTCCCTGGAATCCTGTTGTGACACACCCGACTGCCCTTAATGAATACTCTAATTTGATACCCATATTGCTCACAAAAATCCAAAAATCCCCAAAAAAAACGTTACTGAGAAATGCTGCCCTAAATCAAGAACCCGAAATGCGTTTCTGGACGCGTTTCTAGAAACACTCAGAAACTACTATGTCTGTTGGAGGAACTTGCTGATATCCTGAAGTGTTATATTTTTCATTTTCCTTTGTTTGGTTTGTGTTGTCTTTTCTTGTGCATTGATTTGGATTGTAAAAGTGATGAAATAGATGGCCTTTCATTTACTTTTGAAGCCTGTTTTGCAGTGATGATACATTTTAGAGCCTAGGGATAGAGTTGTCTGGTTCTGTCTCTTGATTCCTTGCTGGATGAATTGCAGGGGAATACCGGTATTGCTATTGAGTATTATCACAAGGTATGCTTTTTTTCATTCGCACCGTTTGAGAGTTACTTATTTCACTCCTATTAACATACCATGCTAAAGAAGATTTTGGAATGTCATTTTGCATTTTGGCTAAAAATTGTGTATCTGTGAACCACCATGATTAGTGCAATAAAACAAGTCAAGTTGAAGAGACATAAAGGTGCATGAATGATGTGAAAGCTCGTCTTTGGAGTTGAACATTTCCACAGACGCTGATTTCTTTTGAGTACAATAAGATAATGTTGAAGTAGACTGGATATTTTGGACTATTATTAACTGATCCATTAGAGCGTGAAGCTATGAAGATAGTAAGCACTGGAAAAGCAATAAGAAGGCATTACTTTATAATGTGATCTATTCTTTCTTTACATCTCTCAAATTACGATGGTTCTATATCTGTTATGTATGAGTTTTTCCTGTTGCATCGGCCTAACCATATAGTCGTCTGAGCGCAGGCACTTGGACTAAAGCCAGATGATACATTTACCGCTGAGATGCTCACAGTTGCACTGATTAGTGCCTCAGATCAAGCTTTGCTTGATACTCGCAATTTTCCGTTCTAGTACGGCAATTGGAGTATCATCTGACTATTTATAATCTTATCGATATCTAATGAGCTCTTTTATCTGAAAATGGTGGGTCCTCTTTGCAGACCTAAAGTTACTAAGCTTGGCCATCTGCATTTGGGGTCCGGGGATGTTGCACTTAGGAGCTTTTCTGCAGAGTCTGATGATAGCTAAAACAAAGCTTGAAGAGTTGGTGAAGAACAAAGACTCTACGGTTCATAGTTGTCTTCTCAACTCAATTTGTGTCGCTCATTCCGTTCAATCAGAGATATTGGAACCCCCTAATACCAGTGGCCTTGTGAAGATAGTCACAGAAAGGGTTGTCGTAGGACAGACAGCAGGATGGACTATATGTGAGTGGCCAAATGGTATTAATGAGACGTGAAGTTCAAGCCTGCCTTATTCCACAGTTTTGTAATGCAAGCCTAAAAAGAAAAGCTGAAGGTTTGTCACACAGTCGCTCTAGCTGGTTCAATGGTCTCTGATTGGAGCAAATCATAAGAGTGACCCTTGACATGTTTGGCATTTCCTCTGGATTCTATGTTATTCCGGAGTACTTCCATTTTATGTTCTCTAACCTCTATAGCATACTGACTGGATTCAATGTAAAATATCACTAAATGTTAAAATATGGGGGATTCGTGCTATCCCCCTATGGTGGAATAAGTTATAGAAACATGGGAAAATCTCATGCAGAGTTTGGTGATGCTATTTGTTTGTCACAATAGTTCTGGCGCCTGATTACCTTGAATTGTCATGATCAATCAAGGCGCGTCAAGCTAAGCCTTTTCTGAGGCTCAGGTTCTATTCACTGGAAAATGCTCCTTGCATATTATGATAATTGATTTGTGATAAAAAAGTTTTTTGACAGCACTTCACAAGAAGATTTGGGACTCGATCTTAATTGCACTATAGAACTTTGTATTCATGTAAATTGTATAATAAAAAGATCTGGGAGTAAAACCCTTTTTGGGAGTCACGTTTTTGGTTCTCAACTTGGTATTTTGGTTTGCACAAAATTTGAAGTATCGTATTTAACACTGGTAATAACGCACAGTTTTGCAGTGTAGAAAATATTATTTTACACTAGAACAATTAACAGCTTAAGTTGTTAGCATTGGGTAATGGATATTGAAATCTGTAGATTACAAGCTACTAGAGGTTCTTGGTAAAAAGGTTGTTTTGTTACCTAGAGTAATCCTTCCAAAAGCTTTGTATTCTTTTCATCAATACATTCATTGCAGGGGAGTATACGGTAATGAAATATGAGAAGACCACCTAAATGATACTAGGGCTTGCTGATTATGGCTGATGTTTGGCAACATGATCAAATGATTTCATGTGTGCTCAAGATTCCTTTGATATTGCCTTATTAACACAAAACGAAAATGAGCTGCTTGGACTTGTAAACAACAAATTAAAACTAACAGAAAAAGCATAGCAATGAACCCTGATCTACACAACCAAAATATAAATCTTTATTGAGAGAATGCGAAAGTGCAAAGTTATCGCCTGTGTTGGGGAAGAGCTAAACTTTAGACCACTTGATGAAGCTCAGTTTATTACTTACATTGAGCCTTCATTCATTGAGGTATTAATGATTTTAGGCCCTAAAATAACAATTCATGTACAACTTTGATATCATAGATAGATGTGAGGAAGATATGTAACAAATCAATAATTGACTCAACATTCCCATCTTAATGGGCAGTGATGACTCATGATATCGATACAAAGGAACATGTCGAGTTGTAGTTGGTGATGGTCCTCTATCAAGGCATGTATGTTGCCCTATCCATTTGAACCTAGTTCTTTAGAAAGATTATCAAGGAGTTTGAAGGTGATGTTCAATGCTTGATGCAACACCCAAAGATATACAACACAAGAAACCTTCGAAAATCGAAACACCATTACACTAATACTTGCCCACTTGCAACTTGTTTTCCAGCAATTAGGCCTCCTACTAGTAGATGTGTCCAACACATCCAAGGACACTTAAGTTACTATATCTCACGCTCATGTAGCAATGAGTAGGTAACTAAAATCTGTTTATCTAAGATAGGTCTCAATCTCCCCAGCCATCAAAATATTCCTACTCTTACCGTAAAAAAATAATGTTGGCTTTTCGAGCCACCACACCATTGGGTCTCCTTCATAGCCACCTCATCTAGCATGTACTCGGGGCTTTCTCATTGGCAATTACACTTCATACAAGTGTGCATTACACATACCACTACACATCCCACATTCTTAGTCTTGCCCAATTAATACAAAATGTTGTGTGTGTGTGTGTGTGTGTGTGTGTGTGAGAGAGAGAGAGAGAGAGAGAGAGAGAGAGAGAGAGAGAGAGAGAGAGAGAGAGAGAGAGAGAGAGAGAGAGAGAGAGAGAGAGAGAGAGAGAGAGCTACATATAAACAAAATAATTTTCAAGATTTTTGTCATAAACTTAGTCATTAGTCCTAGAATTCTCGTTTAATGACTAGTTTACTTTTTTTAATACTCATCAATAATCCAAATCTCTCGCTTCACGAGCATGAATATTTGATTTTTAGCAATAGGAATACAACTTTGGTTGTCAAAATAGACAGGACTAGTATACTTTGACCTTTGCATTCAGCTAGGAGTCTTCTTAACCATATATAGACACATGCAACAATAGTTGATGCGTTATATTCAGTTTTAATGGATGAAAAAGCAATTGAGTGGATTGCTTTTTACTTGCACAAGAAAACCATTTTACATTTGCTAGGGTGTGCTTTTGTTTGGAACTCTTCTTTGTTTGCTTTTTTAACTAGCTCTCCAGATTTGTTGGTCTGACTTGAGTTTATGGGATGTACAACTACATTTTCACCATGTACTTATGTCGCTGCTATGAAATACAATACTTGGACTGATCTTTTACTTCAGTTTATGCTGACAATATATAAATATTTTTGTAGTTTCACATCTTCACGTCATGGGGTCACTTTACATAGGCTTTACCTACTTCTCTCTAAAGTTTATAAGGCCATGCTTTGTGCTTATTGCATAAAAGCTTTCCAAGCATACTATTATGAAGTTTAAGTCAACCAAAAAAGATTTATAACAATTGCACTTTAAACATGATGATTTGTGGCTTTTTCCCAAATGTTAGAAACCTCATTGTTGACACGAACTAAGGTAAAGACACAATTAAGTGACGCAAGTGCTCTCTTACCGCCCATCCATAGAGATAATACCATCCCACCCTTGTGCACTGTTGTAGACACCATTAAGCACGCTAAGGTGTTCCCCAGGTTGCGATGTCTCATACCACCACATCTTAGCTTTTACCCTTACATACCTTCATCTTAAAACAAGATCAAGTACACCTAGAATTTTCATGCACCTTTTTGAAGAATGTTTAGTCTTTAGTCTCCTTACCCACCTCTTTGAGGTGTGGTGGTATGGGTTCTTGGTGTGGGGTCCAAGGTCGGACCCTCTAGGTGTGGGATTGACAACCCAAGTTCAATAAAAAATAAAAAGTGTCATCTTGCTTGTATTGTTATTTGGGGAGTTTTATTAACAGGGTTGTTGATGCCAAATTCCCTAACCGTATTCCCCTGCCCTAACCCTAACGCCCCTGCCTAGCTAAGCAACACATATCTTCCATATCTGTATTTCTCAATGCTCAAAGTTTGGGTGTATTTTGGAGGCACCTCCCCCCACAATTTTCAAGCACATAGTTCGTAATGCCACAATTTGGCTAACTAAGACATTATGTTGGAATGCCTACTGAGACAGCTGTATTACTAGCTCGTTCTGCCAGAATGACTACTTTGACAGCTGGCTTAGTAGTGCGTTCTGCCGGAATCTCCACCCTTCGAACGCTGTATTACGCAGGGGAAGGTCCGAGCCCTCGGGCCTTCTGTGCAGTTCGGGCCCTGCCCTCGGGCAACGACCTTCCCAGCACGGAAGGCCCATCGGGCAGGGCCTTCCCCCCACGTAAGGGACACCTTGTGATTATTCTGCCCCCTTTTTGAACATATTAAAAAGCAAAATATACATGTGTTTTTTTTAAATGGATGTTGCACTTTCCATCTTGCGCGTCAGGCGTATGGCTGGTATCAACAATGGTATCGTAGACTCGTACCTGCGCGGTATATGATTTTGTGATACTACGATCGATACCCGACCCGGGCTGGTTTTAGCCAGTCAATGCACATATCGATACCCGGATTAGGGGAAAAAATTCGAATTTAACATGTTATCAATATAATATCCATCTTTAGTTAGTTTCAAAAATTTACATATGTGATAAATATTATTCATGGTGTCCCAAAGACATTGGTGGGCACCAACAAAGTATTGGCCTTTAAAATGATATTCATATTACATTTAAAGAGGTCATGCTTTTCATTAAATGCATACTATCCTTTATATAATGGCTAATTTTATACTCATACTCGGGTTTATACTCGGCTGGTATCACCCCTCAATACCCAGGTCGGTTGATACCAATCACCAATTTACAAAACATGTTGATATTGATACCCACCTGGTATCAAATTTTTAAAAAAGTTATAATACTAGGACCTGGCTGGTATAAAAAATATCAATACCCGCCCAACACTGGGTATGGTTGCCAGATGGCATTTTCAGACTGGTCAATCAGAGTCAAAGTGCTCATTACGCTTCATAAAGTACATGTGAAAAAAGTAAAAGGTATCCATTACGCAATGGAATGCATCGGGCAAAGGACAACAATGGAATGCACTGGGTAGAGGACATTCTGCCCGGTAAGGATTTCCAAAAATTTTAGGCTCGGCCGAAGATTCTACGAGACACCTTCCATAATACGTGTGTGGACTAATTTGTGTGCCCAATTAGTCCAGGCAGGGAATGCATGCTTCTGCCTCAACGGCCTGTCTGCCTCCTCGCATTCTTTGTTCTTGCAGTATATGCTTGCTTGCCCACATTGCAACGATCTTCTTGCATCCCATCCCTTGCTATGTGAATTCGTAAATTCATAATTCAACTATCTCCAGCATTCAATCCTCAGGTTTTTTACAGTGGAGAATTAGATCATACATGATCCTTTAGTATAATACATCCTTTGTTTTGTTTTGTGACATTGATCAGTTGCAGTGTGGGAGTACACCATTTTGCAGATTCAAAAAGATAATGCTAAATCTGGTTTTATACTACAAAGCCAAGTTTAAATTGCCAAATCTGGTTTTACTTCACCTAATTCGGTAAGCAATAGCAACCGATTTGCATTACCAAATTGTTTGTGACCTATTTGCTCATATCATTCACAAACCCAAATTGCTCGAATTTCTTGTGAACCGTTTGCTCGGATCATTCACAAACCCCAAATTGCTCTAATTTATGGAAATTGTGTGTGAGCCATTTGCTAAGATCGTCACAAGCCAAATGAATCGCATCTATGTGAATTGCTTGTGAACCATTTGTTCAGATCATTCACAAACCTAAATGGATCGAATTGTGATTTGCTTGTGAACCATTTACTAACATCATTCACTAACCAAATGAATCGCATTTCTGTGAACTGCTTGTGAACCATTTGCTCAAGATCGATCATTGACGAACTGCATTTATTTATGTAAATTGCTTCTAGCCTAAATGGCTCGCATTCATCTAATGCCCCAGTCCTGCCCATCCCAAAGCCAGAAACAGTTTACAAGGCCATTGGTGCGAAAACATGATCCGCATCTTGGTGTGGATGCAAATGCCATAGACGAGATTGCAGATGGGCTTGAGAAAATGCTTCAATCATGGGCAGATGCTGCTGCTAATAAGCAAGAAAGTATTCAATCCAAGTCTAGTGCAAAAGCTGAAATTCACAATTGTTCTCATGAAACCCAAAACATGGACAGCATGCAACTCAATCAAGTGCAGTATCATTTCAGTAAGCTTGTACATACTGACAAAGCTGCAGGTGTGATGATGCCACTGCAATCTATAGATTCTTCCACAGATGCGGCAGAACCCAGGCATGTAGTTTTGCAACATTCTCATCCTGCTCATATAAATAGCCCTGGCATCAGCACAATCGTGCCTGAAGAAGCCATTTTGGGAGGGGAAATGATCTCAGATCAGGCTATAATCAACTCTGCGAACTACTGGTTTGTTCAAGCAACAGAGGGTTCAAGACCTACAGGAGGTGGGGAGAAAAGAGCAAGAATAGAAGTGCTGGAAGATCATGGTCCTGCAGTTTACAATGTTGTCCAAGATATGGAGAGAAACAGGACAAATGTTCTGCAGCTTCCTGAGGACACAAATGCTGGCCTAAATGGAATGCAAACAGCAATAACCGAGGAGGATTCAGCAGATTATACTCACAGGACTTCTGCTGGCCTGCCTGCCAAGGTCACCTATTGCATATCCAGTGGTGGAGCAACCGAGTGGACAGAAACAGTGGTAAATGGTGATTGACTATAATGCCATATCAATCTTAGCCTTCAGCAAAATAGAAGATCATGAACTTTCACATGTTTTGTTTACATTCATTTATTATGTGCTTTAGTAAACATTTGGACGTTCAAAGTATCATGGCATTGTTTTCTACACATCTTCGCATATCAAAACTTGGATTGACACTCAAGCTGATAGTTATCAGTTACGAATCGTCAATGTATCTTCTTAAAGCTTCTCTTTCCTGCCCTCTATCTATGCAGGAGACAAGTGCATGAAGAAGCTGCTTGGAAAGAGAACGAACTCTTTCAGCAGTAAATTCCCCACCTCTTTATTGAAGGTGTACTCTGTTACGTCCTGAAACTCATTCTATACATCTGATTATAGGCCATCACTCTGTCTTAGACTTTGTCTCAAATCTAGAATTAAAAAACTGATAGGACTGAGATGAAAATGAATAAGATTCAACAGTCAGCATAACATATATTCCAATCAGTTCCAGTGGTATTTGTAGAGCAAAAGGGAACCAGCTGATGATTACAAGGAAAAGGTGGAAGAACTTGAAATTGCGTTAGAAGAAAGCTGTGCAGAATATGAAGTGAAGGTAAGTTCTAGTACATAATCTGTTCATTTTCTTGTTACTCCATGCTACTAGCTGGTCTATGAGATTGTGCAAAGCATATGATCCTTTTGAAACAATATGAGAATATCTGGATCGTACCATCTTGTAAACCAAATCTAAGAAAAGAAATTAAAATTGATAGGCTTACACAGAAATAGAAATTCCTATAAAGCAGATGCCTGAGAAGATTTAGACTTACAATGGCTTCTCTTGTGGTAGCACAATGTTCTATTATCTGACTTGAATTTTTGTTTTCTTTGAAAACTATCTGACTTCTGACACCTGAGATGTGAGAACCTGATTCTAGATTGAAATGAAAAAGCTAGAATACATGTACAAGCTAGGTATTCATCATCTATTGTTGAAGGTTGCATAATCACGTGGAAAGAGAAATACTTGAGAGCAGTTCAATTGATTTTGTAGATACTTGACAAATCAAGGCCAAGACCTTCTACTCACTTATCTTTTGCATAGCTATCTAGTTTGAATGTGTGTTTTGATTTTTTCTGACTCACATTGTATTATCTCACTCTATCTTTTTTATTATGTGGTAACGTTCTGATTAGTTCTGTTGAGGTCATGGTTGTCTCAGACACATCCTGAAATTCAATAGCATAGTTGTCTTAGACACCTTCTAATCAAATCATAATAGTCAGAGTATTGAGTGCAAGATCTTGGAAAATGTAATTAGTGTAGTTGGCTATGTTAGGGTATCAATTCCAATCTGCACTAGATCGATATATGAAGTTACCAAGCTTGTAGCAACACACAATTTAGATGAGATGATAGTTGTGTCTATAACCTGCTCTACTGGATTTCACCAATTCTTTCTAGAATTGTTGGCCCTCCTACCATGCTCACTAGGATCCCAAGTGTAATTGGCTCAAGGCCCATTTGTATTTCAAATCTTAAAAAGAGCCCAAGAGAATCCATCCCTATATAAACATGGCACATTGTCAAAATCATAAATCATAGGTGCCAACGAAGCCAATATACAAGATTTGAGTCAAATCAAACATTACTCATGAAGTGATAAGCCTTGGCACAATCAACTCCATGTGATAGAATTAGTCCCATGTAAGATATTAGATATTAGTTTCCAAGGGTGACATATAAAATCGGATAAAGCATTTTGATGCATCAATCTTTAATGCTTAACCAAATATTGACTACATGACAAGTAATAATAACATGTTATGGTAGCTATCTAGTATTGGGAGGTAGTCTTTAGGAATAGACATGCCACCAATCATAGTTGAATGACAACAGACATGTCAATTTTGTCTTACTTCAACTATTTCGCTTGTAGGCTAGCTAAAACAAAATTATGACTATATATATTCTTTTTCCAATCTAACAAAATTTGATACACATATTCCTCAAAATCTTCTATATGTGTCACTTTTAGCTGTTTCTACTGCACATGCAGATAGTTGAGTTGAAAATGAAAATGCTGCAAATGAAGACCAAGTACCGAAAGCTAAATTCAGTTAAAAAGCAACCTATATATATGACAAACATTACAGAAGAGGTATGAACCATTTGATATGTGGTTTATACAAGATTGATCTCTTAAAATCATGTGAAAAATGTCTTAAGAAGATATTGGTAGTATGGTGAAAATTAGGCATATTTATCCTTGCCAAACTTCACAATATGTTGACCTCTCATATAATGTTTTGGCTCTAAACTTACAAGAAGTAGAGCTTTATTATTGGTTTGAGGTGTTACATGCAAGTTATTAGTTATTCATGTGGCAGGACAGTCATCCACACAGTCTGGACTTTTTAAGAAAGCAGTTACACAAATTGAAAAGGCAGAAAGACATGCTACTTACGGAGCTTACTGACTATAGAAAGAGAGAAAGGTATGATGGATCTCCAATATAATTGATTGGCTACTTCTTTCATGATTTCATGCTTTTCATTTTCTTGAGTACCTCTTTCTAAAAATTTATTTAGAATAACATTCCATTGATGGTAACATGGCCACAAAATTAAGATACATTGCTACTAATTTTTTTACAGCAAGCACTTTAATAGACATATAAACCCTATCTTGAGAATGAATGCTGTAAACTTTAGAATGCATTTCTTTGGTGCCAGCTAAAAATTAATAATTAGGAGAAAGGGAAGAGGATTGAAGTGCCTTAGTAAATTTACAAGCAAATAGCTTTCTTTTTAAACAGTTGTGCAAATAAAATGCCCTTTAACTAGTATTTGCTATCTTCCAAAGTGAAGAATGATCATCCAACATGAACCATGAACTATTTCAAGCTGATCACAAGCTTGAGAAGTTGAAGCACAAGAGGCAGCTACCTCACTAGTTACAAGTGTCAGTGGGTGGTTGTTCTAGGTGGTTTGAGTTGCAGAGGCGAAGCTTAGTTGATGCCTTGCAAAGAGTCAACAATCTACAAAGGTAAGAATCTACTTCAGCTCCTATCCAACTTGAAATGTGAGTTTATCTTAATTTTAAATAAAAATGTGCTCTGTCAAGTGAGTCCTCAAGATTAATCATATATGCATATTGAGTAGAGTAACAACTATGGGGTACCAAGGATTTTTTTTCCTCTCAAGATGTACCCATATTCAATGGAGCAACAACTATGAGTTCTAAGAGCTTTTTCTGATAACTTCAGTTACTAGTCAGTGTCTTCTTTAGCCTAATCCCTACAAATTGTATACTAGAGAATTGAAGAGGAAAGAGCAAGAAGTTGTTGATTCTCAACTGAGAGAGAAAGAGGCAACAACAAAATTATATGAGACTCAAAATGCTTTGCAAAAAGCCCAAGCTGCGCTACTTGAACCAGGAAAATTGGTCCGTTTACTTCCTGTTCTCCGTGATTGGTTGCAATTTGTCAAGAAGGTAGATATCAATGCTTACTAAACACGGATCTTATAATACTATTTAGAACAGTTTGATGATTTGAAATTCAAGTTTCTTTCCTAAATTCTCTAAGAACAAGGCCACACCAACTGGTCCATTCCTATAGCTTTTCTAGTGAGTAGCAACCAATTATGACATTGCTTTGGCACCCAAGGATACCTAAATTGCAGTCTATCCTACCTTGGACACCATAAGGTGGAACAAGTTGAGTTGGGTTGAGCTGGTTTTGTTGAGCTTTCACCTCCATTAATTCAAATAAAATTTTGTGCCATGTTTGAATGTGAATGAAAATATCTAACATTGTCGTAGAGATTACTCTTTGCCACCAACAACCATCATGTCTGTGAGTTAGTTAGGTTCCAATCTTAGGACAAGAGATCCTATTATGCATGCTCAAACAACTTATGTCCCAACCTAATGGTGCACCATTTGATTTTGGATGCATGAGACTTCGGTAGGCATGACAAATGCTATGGGTAATGCCTCTACATCTAAGGAAAGTACCACCAATATTGTGTGCACAAAAGAACCACAATATAGTAAACAAATCTACCCGAAAGATTCTCCAAAGGAGGTTCCTATCATGAGAAAGAGCTACTTAGTAGGTTAGCACACAACAAGGACTACCAACTCTCCAATAGCTTCCATGTGGCGCTCAGCAACCTACTGAACCACTCATCCTTACCCTTGACTCCTCATGGAAAAGGAACTAAGGAAAATGTCTGAGGGGAACTTAATGTATTGAAGGTTCATATGCAAGGAGGTGGTTTCCCATATCTTTGGTGATAGCTAGAACATGGGTGAGCAACTCTTTGTTGGCTCTCACAAAGTGGAGGATCCTCTTGATAGAGGTGCAACGCCAATTTGTGACTCTCTTCTTAGGTTCCAAAATTCACCAACAATACGTAAGCCATTTATTTGTACAATGTGTCAGTCTGCATTGAGCTACTTGACTATCCATCGTTGCTATCCATCGTTGAAACTCACTTATTAAAGGGTTATATGTAACACTATTATCTTTTAAGTTACAATATTAAAGAAAAACAAATAGGTGAAGGCCTGTATCTCTTATGGTGTTTGATTTTTTCCTCAAGTTCAAAGCTCTAGTTGAAAAGCAATTCTCTTTCAAACTCAAAGCTTTGAGATGTGATGGTAATGGAGAGTATATCTCCAACAAGTTTCATGACTTTTGTGAGCAAGAGGGAGTCAAGAGAGAATTCACTTGTGCCTATTCCCCTCATCAAAATGGGGTGGCCGAGAGAAATAATAGAACTTTATGTGAATGTGCAAAAGCTCTAAGGATTGAAGCATCTCTTCTTAAGGATTTTTGGGGAGAGGCAATCACATGTGCCAATTATCTTTGCAATAGACTTTATCATCTTGCTCTTGGAGGAAAGACACCTTATGAGATGTTGCATATAGAGAAGCCTAAGGTTGATCACCTTAGAATCTTTGGATGTATTTTCTTTGTTCATGTTCCTTTGGAGACTAGGAAGAAAGATGATCCTAGCTCTATGAAAGGTGTTATGGTTGGATATTCATCTACAAAGAAAGCTTATAGAGTTTTTATACTCTCTACTGACAAATTTATTGGAAGTAGAGATGTGATTTTTCATGAAGACCAAAAGATCAACTTGGATGGGGCCAAGATCAAAGCTCATGATGCATCTTCTATTATTAATATTGAAGGCAATCAAGATATGATGGGGTCGAGGCTTGAGGAGCATCTTCAAGCAATCACACCTATAAGATCCATGAGAGAGAGATCCGAACCCAAGAGGCTCTCTTATGTGGAAAAAGGCAAGCAAGTGGATGATGGATCCACCAATTATGCATTTTTTATCTCTCATGAAGAGCCTAGAAGTGTCCAATATGCACTCCAATCAAAGGAGTGGTATGAAGCTAAGGAGTATGATGCCTTGATCACCAACAACACTTGGGAGCTAGTGGATCCACCTATCAACAAGCACATTATTGGATGCAAGTAGGTGTTTAGAATCAAGTACAACAATTATGGTTCTATCAACAAGTTCAAAGCAAGACTATGTGCAAAAGGATATGCTCACATCCAAGGTCTTGACTATAAAGACACCTTTGCACATGTTGCAAAGGTGGTGACTATAAGAATCATTATCTCTATTGCATGCGGAGGATGTTCCAACTTGATGTCTCTAATGCCTTTCTTAATGCCTATCTTGAGGAGGAGATACATATGGAGCAACCTCGAGGCTTTATTAAGCAAGATGAAGAATACAAGGTTTGTCTACTATTCGAAAGCTTATATGGGCTCAAGCAAGCCCCAAGATCATGGTATGCAAGGCTCAACTCATATCTCATCTCACTTGGATTTGTTATAAGTGACTATGATCCATCTATGTACATGAAGTTTGTAGATAACAATCTTTTCATTCTCATTGTGTCTATGACCAGTACGTAGGATTCAGTATACTCCTAGTTCTGGATACATGGTACTCTAGTGAAACAAGCTGTTAGTTATGCCACATCATACTGGACGTGACCCAAAAGTAATCAATATTCTAAATGGAGTTAATACAAGGTTTGGGACCGTATGTGCATGTGTAGACTTATCAATAGCAGTTCTATGAATAGAGGATCCATGCATAGGGACTTTATTCTAGATGAATCTATGTATAGGAGAGTTAGGACCTTGCATGACTAAGTGCACAAGTGGTTCTAGGCTCTATATAAGGAGGCTAAACTCGTCCTATTACATCATCTTGTGGTTGATTCATGCCAGGCTCTCACTCTACTCTCATGCTTCCTATTCCTTGGCTTGGGGGTGAAGCTTCTAGAGGTTGATTGGTTGCTTCTACATGGTTGGGTGGTTTCTCCATAGTGTGTTTTCCATTGTGTTTGTCTTGTAAGCAGGATCTTGAGGAGCTTTCCCTTATAGTGGTATCAAAGCAAGGCTTACGAAGATTGGAGAACTTGGAGAAGTGCTACTTTCGTCAAAATTTCGGTATGGATCAATTGGAATTCTCTTCCAAGTGAATAGCAAGATGGAAAGTGGGTGTTCTATCTCGGTTTCCATTTGCATGTTGCTAAGATCCATTACTCTTGAAATTTTTTTGGGGTTTTATGGAGAATTGTCCTAGAAAGCCAATTTGTCATGCTTTTTTGGAGCTTTTCCTGTGTAGCTCAAATCTTATGTAGATCTGAATTTTCCAGCAAGTGAACTTTCATTTTAGGGATCATTAATGATGAAATCAATGATGCATGCCGGATCTTTCAATGATTTATGATTCTAGGCTATGTTTTGGTCAAAATTGCTTGTTTTTTCATGTTTTTTGGCACAAAAAAGATAGTAAGAACCAAAATCCTGCAAGATCAGATTAATCAGATGGCTATAATTCTATAAATTGGTTTTCATGTGCAAGAGAAAGAGTTGCATGTCATGAATTTCTACTTTATAGTGAAGAAAAAACCGGAAAATGGCCAAAAATCATCAATTTTGCTTGTTTTTTTTTTCATAAAGTTGGATAGTAGGGGGCTGTAAAACACCATGTAGAGCTTTTAAGGAGGTAAATCAAATTCTTTTGAAGCTGTCCTTGAAGTTAGAGCCAATAATTCCAGCAATTGAGCTTGTAGGAAGTCAAAAAAGTGCAAAAAATGACCATTTTTGGTGATTTTTGGGGGATGGATCTCTCTAAATCCATAAGGAGGTCATTCTGGATTTTTTTACAGCATACTGAACACTCCTTTTTTGCCTTCCCAACAAGCTATCAGACCTGTAAATTGATGGCCGATGGCTTATGCTCCATCTCCATCAAGTTTGAAGCTATTTTGACTTCTACAAGTCAAGAAATCTTCGTTCTCAGCCTATACCGCTTCTTAGGATTAGTATGAATGCTTCACGGAAGTCTAATAGACCATTTAAGACTGTTAGTAGCATCACTTTTGATCTTGGGGAGGTGTTTGCATGATTTTGCAAGTTTTGGCCTTGTAGAAATGCGCCCTACTACAGAATTTGGACTACTCTGTTCTCACACGTGTGTAGCCTACGTGGCAGGCTGATATGGCAAGCACCTTGTTCACTTGGTCTCCCTATGTTCTGAGCTTTACAACACCTAATTTAGTATCCTGTAGCCAAAGTTATGGCCGCTTGAAGTTTTGCAATTTTGTGAGTAAAATTGGCAAAATTTTGAATTCTTCTGATTGCATGCCAGTATTTCCCTAATTTGTGGTAATTTGTGCTTGCATGGATTGAGTGCATGTTGATTCTTAGTGTGATTCTAACATACATGAGTGATTTATAGTTAATTTGAGTGATCATACGCATGTGCTCTGATGGTTGGGTCACAAATCAATGATATTTATGTAAAAATTCTGTAATGACGTTTTCTAACCGATGTAGTGTGCTTTGCATGCCAGTCTGACATTGGTTTAGTGACATTAAAAATCAAACAATATTTCGATTTTTTCGATTTCGATTGCCTTTTGTACTAACAATATTTTTTGTCAAAATTTTTTGAATTACGTAAAATGAACCAAAAATTGAGTTCTTTCAAAAAATCGAGATTTTGATCACTTTTTCATTATCTATGGAATGTGTTTGGATCAGTGAATTGACTATACTAAATTTATTAGTCCGAATTAGTCACAGTGTTTTTATTTCACTTAGGCTAAATTATTTCTCGGTTATAGATCATTTTGATTTGACAAAAGAAACCGCAATGAATTTGCCATCAGTTTAACTATAATGTCATTTTAACTTTTGGAGGAGAAAACTCCCAGATTGAAAGTTAAAATTGAATTTTTTTTTCCTAATCTGTTGAATTTCATATTTGGTTAAAGCTTGGAATCAGTTACTTGTCTGATATTTCTAATCGGTACTGATAGTTAGAAATGGGTCAAGTGAACGCTTGTGCGAGATACTCGTCAAAATTGAATTCAAACAATATGAAATGGCCAGATTGAATGAGTGGTGACAGAACTCTTTATCAAAGTAGTGAAATCTGGTTGGATACAATTTAAGAGTTACTGAAATTCTATTGGTAGGATTTCCATTCATATTCATATTCTAAGTTTGGATAGTTTTTGTCAACATGGACGGAGTAATGCCAAACCGGTCAATAAAAAGAAAAAATAGCCCAATTTTATTGGAAAAATTCGTCCCAGAGATTTTTCGGATATGTTATTTACTCATGAGAAATAGAAATTTTTTAGTAGCTGCATTATAAGATTCTTAGTGAGATATGTGAGTAACATATGTGGATTCTGGAGGAATTTGCCAAATAAGAATGTGTTCATGTGTTGGGTCATAGTGAGATTATTCACATATATGCACGATTAATCTTGTATGAATCTACTGTGTATTTCTGGTTACTAGGGTTATTTGGTGCACTTAACCTAGTCGGTGAACATGAACATGTGATCAAGTATTGTTGAGACAGATATTTGCAGAGTTAATCTTTGTGTGGAAGATTTATGGATTAATTTATAAATGATTTGGATAAGGATCTAAATGTGGTCTTATACTAGTATAATTAAGATCCGCACCTAGACATTTGGGATTTCTGAATTATTGGCAATTAACTTGAGTAATTGATTACTCATGGATGAAGTTAATTGGTATAACGATTAGTGTGATGAGGATTCACCAGAAACTGATGGTTTTGAATTATATTGTTTGTAAGACGCAGGATTAGTGAGTCGTCAACATTCATCAGTTAAAATTATGTGCATTGGATATATAGTATTCTTGGTATAGAGTATTCCTTAGTTAAGAAATAGATTCAGTTCATTAGTGATTGTATCTAAGAGCATTCAATTGGATAACGAATCATACTGAATCTGAGAATAATAACTAAATTGATAAAATCATCAAGAATAAGAAGGAAGGCCGCTTAAAAGCCTTACAAAAATCTTCCCAATTCCTAGGAACTTCAGGCTTACCCCTTACATCTTTCCACCACGTAAAAGCTTTACCTTGCAAGTACATGACAGCTAGATTGATCTTGTTGTCATCGGATGAATCATGCATGGAAAAGTGCGAATTCCATCGATCCAACCACTACAGGACCACTTCCAGGATTCTATCCTTCTTTTCCCTAGCTTGGATCAAATCTATGTACATGTTGTTGAGAAAATTCAAGCAATTTGCATTGGAGCTTTTTCTACATAAATTGTCTTTGTGTGGCTTGTAAGCTATCAATTAAAAAAAATAATCTATTGATTGATTGAATGCTACTACATTTAATTTGAGACTTGCAAAGTCTGATATCAATCCACTTTCAATTCGATAAAAAGATCAAGTAGCATAGTCGAGAGCTCTTGCCTAGTGGAACTAAAATTGATCTTGGAGAGAAAATTTGAGTAAGAAAAGTTTTTTGTGCAAAGTCAATCGCTTAGATTCAACTGTTGAATGATTAGAAATCCTCATTTGTTTTTCTTTCCAATACTGTGTGTGAAGACTTGTTGAATGTTTTTTCTTGCTAAAGTATTATGCTTAATGCCAAAAAAGCACACGGGCTTTTTTACATAGACTTCCTTACAATTTAACTCCACATTAGGCACATAGATTTTATCAAATGAACCAAAGTAAAGTACAGCAAGCTTCTCAGACCTGTAAACAAGTTCAGCACTTCCAATCCAAGCAATTAATGCATAAAAACACTCACATCCAATAGCTAGAACTCGCCACCAAAAGACAATGATGATAGAAGTGGAAAAACTCGATTTTTCTTGATAATTTGATGGAGATCCCATCATGTATTTATACATTTCAAGCTCGGATCTGAGCATATTAGGGAACCTCTGAACTTTTCATACCCTAACCCTAATATCTAACCTAATAGGCCATTGGATCCACCCTAACTTGGGGTCAAGATCTCGAGATCCAAAAACAATGTAAAACATGCTATTTTTAGATCCTAGAATTTGTCTACCCTATCCAAACACATTTTTGCCTCATTTCAAAGATGCTATCACAATGTAATATGAGGAATGAACTTATTGGAAAGCATCCTATGTGATTTGTCACGTGTGGCATCTATTTACATGGCCATCTTGCCAAGTACAATGCATGTGACCAAAATTGGTCAAGCTAGAATTGTGAAATTTCAATACTCCTCCTCACAATCTAGCTAGATGATAACATAGCTTTACTAATTAAGCCAAGGGCTTATCTAAGCTTCAAAAAAGCATTCTTTTGAAGAGGCTTTGTCAATATATCAGCTATGCATTCTTCACTTGAAACATGCTCCAATGAGACCTCCTTAGCTTGGACCTTTTCTCTTACAAAGTGGTGAGCAATCTCTATGTGTTTGCTCCTTGCATGGTAGATTGGATTGGATGCTAGGTGTTGGGCTGAGATGTTGGCATTGTAGATGAGTGGAATGACACCTGATCTGATCACTTTGAGCTCCTCAAGCAACCTCTTGATCCATAGTACTTCCTTGGTTGTGGTTGTTAGAGCCTTGTATTCGGCCTCGATTGATGAAAGAGATATTGTTTCATGCTTCTTTGATAGCCAAGAAACCACACCTTCTCCTATGTAAGTTGCAAAGGCACTTATTGACTTTCTATCCTTCTTGTCCCCTGCAAAATCTAAATCACTAGCAAGTTAATGGATTCACCTCTATAAAGGATCCCAAAATCTAGTGTGCCCGAGATGTATCTCAATATTCTTTTGGCACATTTCCAATGGATAACTAATGGATCTTGCATATTTTGACTAAGCTTGCAAACACTATAGCAAAGATCAGGTCTTGTTATGGTTATCCACATTAAGGAGCCAATAAGTTGCCTATAAAGAGTGATGTCCTTGAAGGATCTTTCATCCTCTTTATTGGTCACTTTTACATCATGCTCCATAGGAGTCTCTACATGCTTGCATCCATGCATGTTAAATCTATTGAGTAATGAAATTGCATACTTAGATTGACAAATGAAGACATAATCTAAAGATCTAAGTACTTCCATACCCACATTGAAGTGCAAAAGCCCGAGATCTACCATCTTGAACTCTTTGGATAGATCTAGCTTAGTTTTCTCAACACCTTCTAAATCATCTCCACTAAGTATGATATCATCAACATAAAGTAATAAAAGTACAATGCCTTTTGCACTAAATCTTATGTACAAAGTGGGATCATACTCACTAGGAGTAAATCCAATAGAGATAAGAAAAGTATTGAGCCTTGTGTTCCAAGTTCTAGAAGCTTGTTTCAAACCATACAAGCTCCTCTTGAGATGACACACCTTGTCTTCCGTACCTTGCTTGATGAAGCCCTCGGGCTGCTCCATGAATATATCCTCTTCCAAATGACCATTTAAGAAAGCAGTTGACACATCCATTTGAAACAATAACCAATCAAAGTGAGAAGCAAGAGCAATGATTAGTCTTATGGTGACCATCTTTGCATAATCTATGCCCTTTGATTGAGCATACCTCTTGGCTACAAGCCTTGCCTTGTGCTTAGAAACACTCCCATCTTGATTCAACTTGAGCTTAAAAACCCACTTACATCCAATTACATTCCTATCCAAAGGTAAATCAACAAGCATCCAAGTATCATTCTCCATCAATGCATTGTACTCATCACACATAGCTTGAAACCACTCCTTTGATTCTAAAGCTTCACTAACATTTGAAGGCTCTTCAAAAGATGTGATGAGGGCATAAGAAAAAGTACTTCCCTCGGCTTGCTTACCCTTGTCCTTGTATGTGAGTCTTAATGGCTCCATCCTTGACCTTGTGGATCTTCTTGGTGTGCTTGGTGTTCTTGGTTCTAGCTCCTCCTCGTGATCAAGCTCCTCCTTGATCTTGGGTACCTCTCTTCCAATAGAGTGGTTAGATGAATCATCTTCAAGCTTATGCATTCTATCTCATAAAAAATGATATCTCTAGAAATGACAACCTTTTGAGAAGAGGGAATGTAGATTTTGTAACCTTTGCTTGTATTGCCATAACCTACCATGATCCCCTTCATGGATGATGGATCCTCCTTGGTTCTTTTGTCCAAAGGGACATGTACATAGCAAATACATCCAAACACCTTCAAGCTTTTGAGATTAGGCTTTTCTCCATACAATAACTCATAAGATGTTTTACCATTTACAGAGCTACATGAAACTCTATTACATAAGAAGTTAGCACATGTGAGAGCTTCTCCCCAAAAAGACTTAGGTAGGCATGCATCTAACCTTAGATCTTTAGAACACTCACATAGTGTCCTATTTCTCCTCTCGGCGACCCCATTTTGTTGAGGAGTGTAGGGGCAAGATAACTCCTTCTTGATCCCTTCTTGATCACAAAAGTCTTTGAATTCATTGGAGATATATTCTCCTCCATTATCACTTCTAAAGAACTTGATCTTGTGATTATGATGCTTTTCAACAAAAGTCTTGAACTTTACAAAACTCTCAAAAACATGTGCTTTAGAGGAAAGTAGATATACCCATCCATATATTGAGTAGTCGTCTATAAAGGTGACAAACATTGTAGCTCCACCATTGCCCTTTGTGCTAGCAAAATGCACATCCGAGTGGATCAACTCGAGAGGATGACTTGTCTTTGTGATTGAGCTTGAAAAAGGTAACTTGTGTGCCTTAGCCAAGGCACAAGCTTCACATACCCTTTCCTCCTTTGCCAAAGATCTTGGAAGGCCGAGAGCAAGCTCCTCCTTGCACATAGCTTCCATGGACTTGGTGTTGATGTGACCAAGTCTCTTGTGCCACAAGTCAAATGTGGTCATCTTGGTCTCCTCGACTACCATCACAACTTGGTTAGGATTTACAAAAGCATCAAGCTTAAATAACCTCTCAAACCTTGTTCCCCTTGCTATGATCATTCCACTTTTCTTGATGTTGCATACATTAGTAGAGAACTCCACAATGAAACCATGATCTAAAAGTTGGCCAACACTAAGAAAATTCTTAGTGATGCTAGGAATGAAGAGAACACCATCTATCTTAGTCTTCTTGGAGGATCCTAAGCATAAGGGAATGGATCCCACACCTTCAAATTTACATTCATGATCATTTTCTGTAAAAATGCACTTTATAGGTCCTACATAAGGTGTGAGTTGAGAAAAATACTTCCTTTTACCCGACATGTGGGAGTTAGCCCCACTATCTATCCACCAAGGATCTTCACCTTTGACATTTGATGATGAAAAGGTTGACATCATGAGTGAGTCCTCAAGATAGCTCTCTTCCTCCTCTTGTCCAATGTTGGCTTGGCTTTGATCTTGCTTCATCTTGAAGCATTCCGAGACATAATGCCCCATCTTGCTACAATAGTAGCACTTGATCTTAGATTTGTCCTTCTTGGGCTTGACTTGTGGTGATGAGGATGTGGATCCTCCTTGATCTCCATCCTTTGCTTGATCATTTTTTAATGCTCCTCCCTTGGTCTTTGCTTTGCCTTTGCTCTTGAAAAATAAGGCTTTGTCATCACCATCATTGATGGAGAGCCTCTCCATCCTTGATTTGATATGAGCCTTCCTACTCTCCTCGGCCATCAACACACTTTGAAGGTCTTCAATTGTAGGCAAGTTTCCCATGATGGCATAGCTTTGGACAAGGTTAGTAAAATCACTACATAAGCCATTCAAAACTATTTGCACAAGCTCACTCTCTTTAATAGGTTCACCAACATAAGTAACCTCTTTGTTCAAATCTTTTACTCTCAAAACAAATTGATGTCCACTCTCACTCCTCCCTTGGAAGCATTGAAGAACTTGGTTCTTGAGGGAAAGTAACCTTGAGGTATTCTTGGACTCATAGATCTTTTGAAGAGTCTCCCAAGCCTCTTGGGCTGAGGTACATGCTCCTACTTCTTTGGCAAATCATTTGCAACATTCATCTTAATACAGTGAAGTGCAAGCTTGCACCTTCTCTTGTGTTTAGTTGCTTCTTGTGGATGGATTGGCTCATCTTCCTCTCCATTCACAATATCCATCAAATCTTGCATGATAAGGATGGATTCCATTCTTAACTTCCAAATTGAATAGTTTGAAGAGTTCAATCTATCACTAGAATCCAAAAGATAGGCACTTATGGATGCCATCTTCAATGATAAGGAGATAGATTCAAAGAAACAAGATAGATTGTACAAGATATAATCACTACTAGAAATCCCACTCTCTTTGGGACCTAATCACTCTCTGATTTCTTAACAAGATCTAAGGTGATCTTGAGCTTGATCTATCTTCTAGATCCAAACTTACTATAGATTTGATCAAACTAGTCTCTTCCTTGATCTCGACTTCACAAGAAGGGTGAATCCACCTATACTGAACCAAAAGCACTTTATAACACACAAATGTCTTACAAAAAAAGCCTCTTAAATTCAGGTTGAATCACGTTGACATATTCAATCACAAACCTATCCAAAATCGAGTAGAATAGAAACACAATTTTCACTAGTTTTGCATTTCTAGATGAAAACTCATCAAAACACCTGATCTGGACCTAAAAGGTGTATTTTAGGACCTTAAGAAGCCTAAGAATGACCTAATTAAGCTCTCAAATGGCTGATCCAAATTTCTAAAGAGTGGTGGCATTCAAATCCTTATGAAAATCTCTACTAGGAGACATGTACTCCAAGATTCAACTCATAAGAACTTTCTAATTTGGTTTGGTTGAATGGAAATGGGTCAATCTCGGTTCCTACAGCTATAACTCAGCAAAACAAGTTCCCTTTGATCTATCATCACTCAAATGAAACCAAATTTGAAGGTACAATCACTAGATTAGCAACTAGTAGCAAGGACAAAGCCAATACTACTCAAATCTAGGATCTAAGCTTGAGAAAATCAAATCTAAAGCTCACTGTTGATTAGGCTCTGATACCATGACAAAATTTTACAGCAAATTCAATCCCAATCAATCCTAAAAGTGATGGAGGATGCACAAATAGAAGATCTAGATCCAAACTATGAGCCAGAATCAAGACTAGTTACCAAAACTAGCAAATTTGGCATTTAACTCCACATTAGGCACATAGATTTGATCAAATGAACCAAAGTAAAGTACAGCAAGCTTCTCAGACCTGTAAACAAGTTCAGCACCTTCCAATCCAAGCAATTAATGCATAAAAACACTCACATCCAATAGCTAGAACTCGCCACCAAAAGACAATGATGATAGAAGTGGAAAAACTCAATTTTTCTTGATAATTTGATGGAGATCCCATCATGTATTTATACATTTCAAGCTCGGATCTGAGCATATTAGGGAACCTCTGAACTTTTCATACCCTAACCCTAATATCTAACCTAATAGGCCATTGGATCCACCCTAACTTGGGGTCAAGATCTCGAGATGCTATTTTTAGATCCTAGAATTTCTCTAGCCTATCCAAACACATTTTTGCCTCATTTCAAAGATGCTATCACAATGTAATATGAGGAATGAACTTATTGGAAAGCATCCTATGTGATTTGGCACATGTGGCATCTATTTACATGGCCATCTTGCCAAGTACAATGCATGTGACCAAAATTGGTCAAGCTAGAATTGTGAAATTTCAATATGCACTAACACATTATTTAGTTACAAGTGTGCACTAACACATTATTTGACCATATAGCATGTTTGTTGAATGGACTTACTTATACGAAGACCTTTGGAAATAGTTATTTTGCAATTTTTGGTTATAGTTCCTATTTTCAATTACTCCAACCTTCTACATTTTTCTAGTAATGATAGTGGAAGTTCAAGGGAATAAAAAATCAGAATTCTTAAAGAAGCTTCACTAACTAAGAATTATGTTATAATGTGATCGAATGATACTTGTGATCTGATGCGTTGTAGGTTAGTTCCAAAAAAAGTATCATGCGAGGTTATCATGATCATACTCAAGTTTGTTGATAATCAAACTTTTTATTCAAAAGAAAATACAAAACAATATCTATCTTTCTTGATTAAAATTCTTCACTACTATGCTAAAATAGGTGACCAAGATGAACTTCAAGTTGAGATAAGCGAACAAGGTGGCCCAAACTATCCATTTTTACAAATTTTGAATTCTGGGTTACTAGACTTCATGAAAATTCATCTAATTAGTAAAGTATGAATTAGTTTACAAGATTAAAAAAATGCATACGAAACTTTGAAGAACTTGGAATCAAGATTTCCCATGTTTCATTTGTGTTCTCTATGTTGCAAAGAAGTCGAGAGCATCTAAAAAACAATTCTTTCTAGTCTATTGATCAAGAGCTTCTAGATTTACCATAGTAGACATTAATCATCCAATGAAAACAACCATACGATGAGGACTAGGATTATCGACCCAAGTAGCATAAGCAAGCTAGGCATAACACTCAATGAGATTAGGAAGAGAAAAAAACATAAGGCGCAGAGTCATCCATGTCATGTTATGGGACACATGGTACCACACTTCTCTAATATAAATTTTCATAAGTACCATCTACTTTTGGAACTCACGACTATTTTATGATATGGACCCCCTCTTTTGCATGTTAAACTTTTGGATTGTTGGAATGCTCTAAATTGGGCACATTAAAGAAAAATGACTTATGAAACCTTCCAAGATGCTCATAAACAGGTCTAAACAACCATACGATGAGGACTAGGATTATCGACCCAAGTAGCATAAGCAAGCTAGGCATAACACTCAGTGAGATTAGAAAGAGAAAAAACATAAGGCACAGAGGCACCCATGTCATGTTATGGGACACATGGTACCACACTTCTCTAATATAAATTTTCATAAGTACCCACCTACTTTTGGAACTCACGACTATTTTATGATATGGACCCCCTCTTTTGCATGTTAAACTTTTGGATTGTTGGAATGCTCTAAATTGGGCACACTAAAGAAAGATGACTTATTTAAAATCTACTAATTGATATATTTGTAATTTATCCAAAGCTAATTGTGTGGCTCGTTTTTGTGTTCATGCCACTTTAGATATGCCTATAAATTGAACATTTTTCTATTTGTTGTCTTTGAGGTCTTAGACACTTATTAGTCTATCTTTTCTCAGCCCTCTTCCTTACCACCTTCATGATCAATTAATTGCCATAATGATCTCCCCTACACTATTTATGTTGTAAGAGTTCTTTATCAAATTTCTCATTTGAAATAGGCCAAGGTTCAATGCCGAATTTCTATCTTTTATAGTGTGGCCTTGTTGTTTCCAACAATCAAAGGGCCTTTTGATGCTCACAATTGACTTCTTGAGAAAGATGGCACTTTGTAATGATTACCAAACACATAATCATCTTACCATTTGTAATCAAATCTCCCATACACATGACTTGATCCATTGGCTAAAGCTGCAAGTCCTCTCTCTCTCTCTCTCTCTCTCTCTCTCTCTCTCTCTCTCTCTCTCTCTCTCTCTCTCTCTCTCTCTCTCTCTCTCTCTCTCTCTCTCTCTCTCTCTCTCTCTCTCTCTCTCTCTCACACACACACACACACACACACACACACACACACATCATACTTTTCCTTTATAACTACAAGCACCTAGCTTTTTTCAACCCTCAATCTAAAAGTGAAAGGCATGATAAACTTTAGAGAAATTCTACAATAAATCTGTTTCAAAAAGTGTTTTCATTTAAAACTTATTTTTTGAATCAAAATTAATAACTAGTGTACTGATTTTATAGACTTCAAAGCCTTGTACTAAGAATAATATTCTAGTGTGATAAGCATTCATTGTTGAGAGCTCACACTGCTTTATTGAGTCCATGCAGGATCATGAAGCAGCTTATGATTATTGTTCAAAAAGGACAATAAGTCCACCAATGGACAATATCATTGTTACTATAACAAAGGAAATACAAACATTACAAAAAGCAATAGCAAAGCTAGATTGTAAAAAAAACATTCCAAAAGAGACTTACACCTATTTCAATACTCAACCTTGCAAGAAATTTTGAGTCTCATCATTCGTTATGACACAAATCTTTTGAACTTTCTAAACACGATAGACTTGGTTATTTGCAAAAATAGATACAATGGTTCATATTCATAGTACACCATTGATTCATTTGAGATATTTATCTCGACTATGACTTAAGTGTAGTTATGTCAATTTATTATATTTGCCATAGTTTCACAAGACAAGTGGACGTACATGTTCTTTTGGCAAGAAATAATAGATACATGAAACTCATATTTTTAAGAGGGCAACCCCTAGCAAAGTGTACTTTTGTAGCCAACCTATTAATTTGTTCATGCAACCATGAAGGAAACCCTTCTACAATTTCTCAAGCAAGATGCATTTCAATGGTTCTCTTTGTACATACCACATGCAAACACAAAGCAATCAATTGTTTCAATGTGATCCTCTTGGAAATCTACACTTTAATGATGCAAAGTAGAATTCTATACATGTTACTTATTTCCTTTTTAGGGTAAAATTTTAAAAGACTCATAGGAAATCTATTTTTTGCTTATTTCACAAATACTAATGAACTGCCAAAAAAGCCTATTATCAATGGTTGTTGCATCAGCAATACCATTTGGAAGAGTATCATTTCATCTTTATATGATATTCCAAGTAAACATGACTAGTAGATTACATAGCTAGTATATTGTAAATATCAATGTTGCACATGGTCTATTTGAATTTCTAGAAGAAGCTATAGTCCTAGGTGAGTGAAATCATTTATAAAATGCTTGGGTAGGTGGAGGTTTACCATGTCTTTAGGGTCCACCCCTCAATGCACACAATGTGCAAATGTATGGGGATATGCACATTCCCCATACATGCATCCTCCTCCCCAAGTTTTTTAGTTAGAAAAAGCTTATGCATGGGTGAGGGGAGGAGGATGCATGGGTGCACCCATAGACATGCGCAAAACTGTACATAAGTTTAAATATATATATAGATACACATGTGTGTCCCGATGCTTTAAATTTTTTTATTTATTTTATTAGAAAATCTGATGCAATGGATCAAGTTGGACGCACCAACTCGATGCATCGTGTTGGTGTTTCAACTGATACATTGTATCAAGTTGAAGCACCAACTGGATAATTGTATCTAGTTGGTGCTCCAACTCGATATATTGCATCGAGTTGGAGCATCTTCTCTCATGGTTTCTATAGGAAATTTTAGATAGTCTATTCATTTTATCGAGATATCAGCCAATTTAGTATCATGTTTACATTCTAATGGCTTTAGCATTTGGAATGGTTGAGCTACTGAAGTTACCTTTGATTAATGTGTCAATTTATATTGTTTTTTTAGAAAAGTTCAGATTATAACTACAGGGAGTGTTTTCATTTACTAATGATCAGAGCACAAAGGATCTATTGATGGTTATGCATAATGTAACAGGAAACCCTCGCTAAGAAGGCCAGCAAATTGGCTGTAGAAGAGACTATATCTTGTTATGTCCTCTTGGCAAATAAATAGGATATGACAGTAACGTTACTGTCTATATCCAAATATATTCTATTTGTAGAGTCTTGTATTTAATGTTCTATGTTTTGCTCTAGGAATCTAAATATCTAGCACACGTCTACAACTTTTTGCAACAAAGAATAATAGAAGTGAACCCACGTCTACAACTTTTTGCGGCAAAGGAAAATAGGAAAATTATATTTCTATGCAATTGAAGATAACATGGAGATTTCATAACACTGAAACATTACACTTCTCTAGGTTGTGACCGTTTGGAAAGATATTTGGAAATATTACATGTAATGCATAGTTGGTGCATTTTTTTATGCCCATTCTTTAGACTGCTTAACAAGCAAAATGGGTGGAGGCCCACTGTTTTCAACAAAGCCATTTTTACAACATCTTTAGGGTCTGCTTCGTGGTTCATGTGGGATACAGATGGCTACGAGAGTGAAAGTCCCATGTAAATTTTTTTGTATGTATTGGTATCAGTGCAAGAAGCATAAATATCTGGACATTTTGTGAAAGACTACCATTAAATTTTGTAAAATGCATGAAATCAAGACATTATGGTATATAGTTTATTGTGTCGAAATGCATGTTTTTGAAAATAGAGCTTTCAATTTTTTGTTATTTTGTTTTAAATTTCGTTATGAAAAGTGACTTGCAAATCATGTCTTTTTTAAAGTTCAAAAATCTTAAAAATATTCAAAATCACCCTTTTTATGGTCGTATTTCAAACATGTTTTATGCGTGCACAAGGTGTTTTTAAAAAGCACCATAATTTAAGACACTTTTTGAGAGAATTTAGGAGAATATTCCAAAAGTTTCTCTTTTGGTCGCAAAGTTTCTCATTCGACTCGCAACGGTGTTCTTTGCCTCTTCATAGGTTGCCGGCTCTTGGCACTTCATGATGTCACTCCTCTCATCTTTTATAACGCTTTCATACCATTTGAGCACTTTCTATTCAGGTGATACACTTCTTGGCAAGTAGGTATCCCAAGAAATGTCCAAGTATATTCTCTTGCTTCCACAGGTTTCTCCTTCTTAGCACCAATCGGCAAATATCTCCCCCCTTGGCTCGTAAATGGATGGAGTTTGATCATGATCTTCTTCCTGGACTTGCTCCTCATGCTCGATTTCCTATGGAGTACCATCTTCATTTTCTTCCAAGCTCGTAGGAAGTCTCTTGATGTCACTATCATCTTTGGCATGATCATCTTCGTCAAATCTATCCATTTTGTCAAAAATCACATCCTTACTAATGTGGATTTTCCACATCATTGGATCAAAGCACCTGTATGCCATCGTCCTCTCATCATAGCCAAAAATAATGCACTTAATAGACTTCACATCAAGTTTGTTTCGCTCCTCCTTTGGCACGTGCACATATGCTTTGCACCCAAAAATGCGAAATTCGTCAATCTTTGGCTTCATTCCAGTAAGTGCCTCTTCAGGAGTAGTGGGGCTCCTATTTTGCAAGAAAGTTGTCGCATTACACGCCTCTGACCAATAGAAGTTTGGTAGGCCCATTTGCTTCATCCACATGTATGCTTTTATAGCTTCAAAAAAGCCCTCCTACAATCTCACGATTCACGTTTTAAAGACTTCAAACACTAGCTTCTTGCCAGCCACTATTGTGAGTCTTTTATTGGCATTTTTTGAGATTCTTACTACAAATACACACCTCTTTGAGGTCTAGCTAGTACCAGTGATTCATTGTTTCAATCAACTCGCAAATCGGTGAAGGATCAGACGTGTACCAAACACAAATATTGTCTTGAAAATTGCTTTCTAAAAAAAGTTCAAATTTTTGTCAAGCTATAACTTCGATTCTAGCAATAATTCTCTATCACATATATAGTACAAGGCTTTTCCCAACCTTTGAACAATATGATGAATCTCCAATCGTCTAGTTTTATGCACCACAGCTTCCAAACAAAGGTTTTTATTGTTCTCTAACCTTCTCCAAGCCTTGCTCCACCAGCCTTGCTCCAACCGACAGAGATTCTCCATAGATTTCACGCGAATATGACTCCTGTCCTTGTTCGGTGATTGCTATCACCTTGCTTTGATACCAAGTTAACAATGACGTAATTTAGCGGTGCAATCACCACAACACATCATCAAGTACTTCTAGACAAGAACACAAATTGATTGCTCTCAAAAAGGCATATTACCTAAAAAACTTCAGAAGGTAACCACACGACAAAATTTGAAAACTGCTTTCTTCACAAGAATGTGATGCCTTCATCATTATTTTCAATTTTAAATTGATGCTAAAAATTGATATAATTGATTGGTTGTACGCAGGGTTATTCGAACATTTTGACATAGTCTCTAAAATCAAATGTGCGTCGTAATAACAACACATTTGGGTTAGACGTGTAGGACTTATCGATAATACTTTGTAATATTGATAAAGAGAAGGCTTTTTTGCATCTTAGCTTTTTAGAAAAGTAGCTAAACATTTGGTCAATCTGATCATGAGTGTGACCCACCAATAAGAATCCTATCTTGACTTTCTTAAAAATCTGTAACCAACATCGACAAATATGCTAACATCGTCTATTTTGTACATAAAAAATATTTCCAATTTTGTAAAATTGTCTAAAAGATGAAAAGATAGAGAATATGGTATCTTTTCGACATGCACATCAATGAAATGTATTACCCATGCTTTTGCAGTTAAGGCATTTGGAGAAACCGTCTGATCTTGAATCAAACCTTGCAAATTTGGATCCTTCTATAATCTCGTGTGAATACGAGCAAGTCTTGAATTTCCAATTGCATGAATGCCTTTGAAAGAGTTACATCATACTTCCGTTGTTTCTAGAAAATAAGAATAACTTATTAAATTAGGCCTTGTATGCGAACATAGATAGTAATTTTGGTCATCTTTTGTCCGTAAATTCTATTTGTTAGAATACATTTGATTTCAACATTGTTCAACTTTTGTAAACAATTGGAAACACAACAAACTACATTCCACACCTTGCGAATTTCATGTGGTTCAAGCACTAGTTTTTGACATTCTCTCATTGTACGACTTGCTTGTAAATTTTGCCTAAATCTTTCACTGACCTTATGAACTCATTATGAAAGAAGTGCAATATTTGAATACCGTCATTTACACCCTGTAATCTTGATCTATGTTGCGATCCCAGGCTAGGAGTTTGGCCTCTTCAATAGTGAGGCCTGCAAAAATTATGACACTCACCTATCTAGACTCAATATATTAAAACTTGTAAATTTAGGGTAGCTATCAAGGTCAACAAGAACAAAAAAATGGAGTAACAATCACATGAGTGTGGTCTTTAAATTTAATCTTAAAATTATGTACATGTGAGAGGTTGGGCTCTTTGACCTCCATTGGTCTATAGCCAACAGACGGTCCGCTACACTGGTCAATATCTATTATGAATGTTGATTCTCTTACTTTTTTTCTATTCATGAATGAGACGTCTTATTTTTGACACGTCAGTTGGGGTTGACTCAAGGGAAATGGAAGCATCAGGTAAATTCATCTATGATTCCTAAAACTACATTCTCACAAGATGCTTTGGCCCGTGGCCTTTCTTGGTCATTGTCTTAAAGCCCCGTTTAATGGGTTGGGGTTGGGGTTGGCAGTCTCTCCTTGGGATGTGGAAAGAGAGCTATGTTTTCATTTGGGGGTGGATTTCAAAGGGATTCCTTTCAGAAAATTCTTCAACTTGAATGGTTTTTTTTTGCAAAAGTGGCCAAGCCTTTGCCTAAGGTCACAACATGAGATCATGGATTAGGAGGCTTAGGAGCTCTTGGCATCATGTAATCTTTACTTCTCGCTAATGTCTCACAACTAATAAGAACTGATTCCTTCAAGCTTTGCAATTAAAGCACGATAAAGTTATTTTCAACAAACTAAGCAAGAAAAAAGTAAAAAAAATATGAATAAGAATGAAATGATTTACAAATGATAGTAAAAAAATATGATAGTAAAAAAAATATGAATCAAAATGAAATGAACAGAATATTACCTTTTCAATATCTACATCCACTTGTAAATTATACCATTCAAAAAATAGCTTCGTATTGTACAGGACGAACCATGCACAACTAAAAGCATCTTTTTGTTGTACACATTGCATATATAGAACGAAAATTAGTAATATTATGATAGAAATTGTATTTATGCTATGACGATACATTTGACTTAAAAAAAGAATACATGCATATTAAATTGAATATACCTTGAGAGATTTAATGGTTATCTCTCCAATTGAAGTTGTCGTTGTCAGTATTTCCCGAACGGCATCATGAAGTAGAGAATCAAATTTTCTATGTGTATTTGCAACTGAGTTTAATTTTACACATAGAAAATTTGATACTCCCTCCTTATTTATCTTTACAAAAAGAATGTTCAGGCTCCAATGCCGACTGCAACAACCAAAATACAAATATGGATAAATTTATATTCATGAAAAAATTTCGTACTTATTAAAGCAATGAAGCATGCAACAATCCCGATTAAAGCAACAAAAACAAAGGAGCAATCCTTACTTATTTTCATGTGGAATCAAATAGAATTTCGCCATAGGACTGCACTCGATAAAATAGACAGCCTTCTTAAAATTGGCTTCTTTCGCCTTTACTGCTCCCATGAAAAATGGACTAACAACAAAAACTGTACCATGGGAATCAAAACTAATACTATTCTGCAAAAAAGAAACTCCGACCTCTATTATTACATTTGAAATTTTTGAGGTCTTATCTTTTAGCTCGGCACAAAATCTGGGACCTAATCTAAAGCTTCTACGTGTATTTGCAAGAAAAAAATCAAAAAAGTTGCCGAAAAGATCAATTTTGTTAGCTAGGTAGGCCTCGTATTGATTATAATGGTCAGAGTAAAAAAAAAACCTGGGCTGGATCGTATGGATTTCTCACAAAAAGATTATGTAGGGGAGCAAAAATAGAAGTAGAAACAATATTTACAGATTTTTTTGTTATTTTGTCTAGCTCCTCTTGGGTAATCAACACTTTTGGTAATGAAACCTGCTGAAGAGCTGGACGAATAACAGGAGGAGGAAGGGGTGAAGATTCTCGATCTGAGTCAGATTCTCCAGCATCTGACTCAGAGCTCAGGAAGACACGAGGTCTCTTGGCCGAGATACGTCTAGGAGGAAGGAAAGCAGCTGGCCTTCGAGATCCAGCCTTCTTGGGGACAAACTGCTTTTTCTTCCTCCTAGAGGTAGTAGGCATGTTGGTTCTATCCAGAGGCAAGTCTCTGGAGGTGCTGGCATTATCAACATGCAGACCAGAATATCTGTCCCAAAGCCTTTTGAGAATGACGAAATCCTTTGGCTTTGTGACACGCTTACCATGCACTGCCAAAAGACAAGTATCCTCAAAAAATTGGGACAAAAAATCTTCTACAGCACCTTGTAAGGCCTGCATGGTTGACACAACAAAAGAACATTCAGCCCAAGTGACAAAGTGGCATTCCGAACAGATCGACCGAAAGGAGCTCTAGGGATCAACAATTCAGTTGATCTCTGAAGTTTTCTGATCTCCCTCAGCCAGACCTGCTTCCTGTCACGCCTACGGCCAGTACCAGGGGGAACATGGAAATGGGATGGCTGTACAGTGGTTATGGCACGGGCAGTAGATTTGGTCTTGGCCATCATTCTCAGAAGAAGAAGATTTACAAAAAAAGTCTGAACAAAAGAAAAGTGGTTGAAAACAAAAAAATTTGCGATAAAAGGGCGCTAGAGATCGATACCAGAACTGAATATCGGTTTCGAGCGCAAGATCTACACAGATTCGCTTGAGAGCGATATCGGGAGCTAAACGCAAAAAATTTTGCGGAAAAAAATGAAAATTCCGAGGACTTATATATACGAAATTTTTGCACATGTAAAAAGATGGCGAAGACACGTGTCGTTAGATTATTGGGCCACATGAAATGTCTATACTGACAATGATGACCCAATTATGAGGCCACGTGGGCTGAGACATGTGTGCGAATCCATTCTCGACGCGTGTCATTCTCGCGCATGACAGATGTCAGATCAATCATTCTAGGTACGGCGCATTTATTTCGACCAATCAGAAGTCAACACGTGTTCCTTTGCCACTCCTCCACACGTGCAAATTTTTTTTCATAAATAGCTCTTTTTCAGTTCGAATTTTCACGCAAATTGACAATTGTTTTGCCGGATATCGATTTCAAACGCGCCGCTTGCTCTCATTACCCTTCGTTGACTATTTTGTGCTTGGATCCGATACTGCATCTTCCGGTATCGCATTCAAGTGCGCTTCGCATCTCTTTTCTTTTCTGCAGTTTGTGCCCGAGAGCGATATTTGGAACTTAGTTTTGTTATTTTTATATAAAATGTCTAATTTTGAATCTTGTTTGCTTTCTTTTTTTAATGAATTTGGTATTACTGATAGGTTTGACTATTTCAAGTCTCTTTTTTCTCCTTTTCTTTTTATTCTACCTTCTATAACTGAGGGCCCTAGTATGGAGGCATTTTCTGAGATATGTCTCAGATTTAAGTCCTTGATCAGATCTCAAAATAAGGACATGATTCATTATTAGGACCTGGTGGCACTCGACAAGCATATCTATAAAGCTAAGCTTGACAGAATGTGTACCAAGTTACATAATAATTTCAAGTTTGTAAATGAGTGCCCAATTCATGATAAAAAAATGTAGATTTTTTGTTGATTTTCAACCTGTTTTTGTTTTTTTCTTTTGTTAAATTTTTTAACGATTCAGAGGCTGTGCCCTCCACTTCTGAAGTAGCTTCTTCTAGTGGTACAAAGTCTGAAAAGTCAAAGATTGTCGATATAGATATTCTTTTTATTGATACGAGTGTTGATTTAGATGATTGTTCAGATTTTGATTCTGCTCGAAATAGGGCATCATTTATAGGCCCTAGAACACTCACTACCCTTTCTCCTTCTGATAAATCTTTGATCACTTTGCCTACTTATAATATAGATAATAATTCTTCGTTAACAATATCGAGTATATCGAATCTTTTTTACTTCACTGAAGTTGAGACTCTTTGCATTTTGAGCAAAGAGCTTGATGAATTTTCGAATATAATTGATTCAAATATTGATGATCTTCTCCCTGGTGTTGACGATGTACATAATGATAAGTTTTATTTAGGGAAAGATTGCTTGAAAATGGATGTGGAAGAAATGGGCAACATAGAAGATGATCTATCTTCTGAGGAGGAGTTTTTTAGAATCCAAAGTCAACTTGGTTTTTCACAGTCAACTGTCTATTCACCAACAATATTGACATCGAAAGGTGGACATAATATAGATGGAGAGACAGTAACCAGGGAAGACAAAGCCGAATGCGTAAATTTTTGTCTCTTCTCAAATACTAGTAGATTTGTTATGTCAGATTATATATACTGGAGCTTATTGTGTTTTTTATCATTTCAGAAAATAATTTTTCTTGATGATTTCGCAATTCGTCGAGGAGGGCAAAAATCTTCTGCTGGAAAAATTTCAAGAGATCATGCACTGGGGCACTATCTGAAATCCTTCAAGAATAATGAGATAAGTGTTGCCCATTCAAAGTTTAATCAACATGGTAAAACTACGATTATGGCAATCAAGGCATTGTCTCATTTTCTTGGAGGACATAATTTCAATAAGGTGTATAAAATAATCTTTGTAAAGAAAACTATTGCGGTTAAAATTTTAGGATATGGACCAGTAAATTCCATGCTCAGATCATCTCATTTTGCAGTGTATGTTGCTTACGTTGATCTAAGTAAGCATGAAAACTATGAGCTATTGGATCCATACGAAAGAAGAAAATTGTTGCATGATTCTAAGTTGCAACTTTCATTAAAAAACATATCGGAAGCAAATTAGATATTGCTGAATTGTACTTTGTAAATATTTTTATTTGATATACAAAATTTTATTGTGTGTCTATAGTCTACTGGCTTGTATAAATTTGCATGTTTTTTAAATTTTTTTATAATTTGTCAATTTTGTATTATGACGAATTTGGATATTTCTGTAAAACCATTGGAAAATTTGCAATATATAGCTGTTTTTTGTGCTAATCCCACCATGTTGTGTACTTTTATGAAATGCCGCTCTTGCTTGCCAATGAGATTTTTCTATTTCTTGCAATGACCATATGCTAAGACTTCCACTATTTCTTGCAAAAAATGTCGAATGATATCGTAATATGTGCTGCATGTCATAAAAACATAATCTAAATCAATACCAAAAGTATCTAATTTAATTGCACATATTTGTCTATCATCGTAATGTAAAATCAAAATCTTACCATATAATGTGTTATATGATTAATACCCCCATGCACTTTGAATTGCATCCACAAATTCATTGGTTGTTTTATGTATCATTTGTACATCAGTATTTGAAAATTTATCTTTTCTCAAGTATTTCACCATGTTGTCTAACTTTTTCCAAATTTCTACTTTGTGTATACGAGTAAAACCTTCTTCTTCAAAATCTTGAGTTGCTGCAATAAATTCTTTTCAAACCGTGTATTGAACCTTAGATTGTTTGCCAGAATAATTTGATAAAAATCTTCAAGCTTTACATCCTCCAATGCTCGACTTGCATGGAATATTTCATGTTTTACCTGATAGTTTGTCATCTTTTTTAATTTTAACGTGGCCTTTATGTAAACCTGCTTTGGACAACACATCCTCTAATCTGGAAATAGCTTCTTTCGCAAAGGCCTCTAGCTCGGAATTCCATGCAAACAAGATGTGAATATATATTTATTTTTCTATAATACGCACCTCCGCATGCAATGTACAAATATGAACATTTCATAGAGAAATCGATAGTACAAGTTTTCAATTAGGATCTTCTCGATCTCTTGATATTTCTGTACTCCTTGTCATGTCTTTTGCTGTTTTCATGTAGTACAAACAAGGGTGTTTAAAATTAGCGCCATGAGATATATTGAACATACATTTTAATCTTTTCGGATCTCCTGTTAAATGTCATTCAATGTTGAAAGTGCCAATTCCATGAATATTGAGTGGAACTCCCTCCATGTGATTTTCTATGGTGACAAGATATGATGTTCTATTAAATATCCATGAGAGAATTTTATAATCTTCTTTCAGCACCTATAAGAGAATACAAAAACGTGATTGGACTCATAATATTAACACAAAAGATTTTAGATATGAAATCCATATTCAAATGATTATCCCTATTTATTATGCGAAGGAATTGCTCTACCTGAGATGTTGCCAACCACCAGATATCATTTTCTGATTGAACACTGAAATTGAGGTCTTCTGAGTCTTCTGAATTTGAAAGTGCTCCATTGTTCGTGAGACTGACTCTTTCCTTTTTCTATTCTTTTATAATTTCAAACTCATCTAACTTAAGAACAACTATCAACTTGTTATTGACATTCTCATTTGTAATACCGTAAAAATTTATGATGAATGTTAATAACTGATTAATGTCAATAAATAAATTGTTGGAATTGCTATAAGCTAGACTTTCTCCTTTCGAGCAATACACTTCATTGATATGAGATGAATTACCAACTATTATCTGCATACCATGGTTTAACATGTCTTTTTTTTTTTTTAAGATGAAATAGTCATTGGATTGGAAACTTTTTAAGATTTACCTATGCAAATGCCTCCTTTATCATCTTAAACATTGTTGCGTATGCTTCCCTACTGATGCTAGAAAAGTCACACGCCCCCTGAAGCAATGTAGTGTCTAATATTTATCCAACTTCATCCATAATGCTATCAGTAACTGAAGTCTTAATCTTTTTCATTTTGTTATTATTTAACATTGATTTCATAGATTTAGAAATCAAGATAGAGCCTAATGAGTTTCTCATCGGCCAAATGGTCTTCAACAACCAATGTTGATTTGCATTGCAAACATAATGTTCATGAAAATGTTAGTAGAAATTAAGAGACTCATAGTATTCACAGAAGTATATAATAAACAAATCAACAGAAAGTTGAAATGAATAAATAACAAAATTAGTGATTATGAACGAATCAAAAAATTCAAGCAATATTCAATACCACATAAGCTATAACTTACTTGAATGCACAGATTCGTCTTTTTCTATGAACTCCTCTGGATGATAGATCACATATATCCTTGTTTACCAATCTTTTCCTCTTGTTGCTTCGGACCTTTTTGTTGAGCACATCCATATCTTTAACAAGAGACAAATATGAGATACGCATGGATTAAAATGCAATTTTTATCTCATCATTACTAGTTGTATAGTGATACAAAGAGGATTTCAACCTTTGGATCTTCTCCTTGAGCATCTCATTTTCATCCATACAAGTTTTTATTTTTGTAGATTTTTTCTTCGCACTCCTTTGATATTTTTTCTTTGATTCCTCTTCCAAATAATGTATTCTTTGCATTAAATGTGCATTCTCATAGAGCATCAAATTCTCACAATAACCCAAAAGGCCATTTCATATATAGATTATTAACTGACTTATCGAATGAAAATCTGGATGTTGCAATGAACATGGATCAATAGGATACAATGTTCATGATGACCATAAATCTACATGTTTTAACTTTTCTTCCATGTATCGAACCATATCAGAAGTTGACAATTTGGATTGCTTTGAATTTCTCGTCCTGAGCGGAGCATATTCTGGTGACAGATCCACATGAAGATGATAAAGCTTTGTCATCAGTACAGTAGTATAGTAACAAACAACACAATAACAATAACAAAGTTGGAGATCCTACAGTGACAAAGAGTCCATCCTAGCCTTTGTGTGAAACATCTTACACTCTTCAACTAAAAACACACTATGAAGTTTTTCAATTGTAGGCAAAGTGTCTTGGATGGCAAAACGTTGGACCAAATTTGTGAATTCATCACCTAGACCATTTGGGACCACTTGGACAAGCTCGTTATCTTGAATCTTCTCTCCAATAGAGGATAACTCTTTGCTGAGAGACTTGATTCTAAGCACATAATCTTGTGCATTTTTTTTCACTTTTTTTCATGCTTTGCAAAATTTGATTTATAATCATGAGAACTCTAGAAGTGTTATTGGATTCATAAATGGATTTCAATGAATCCCATGCCCTTTTGACCGATGTATAAGAAGAGACTTCTTTCAAAAATATCATTACTAACATTTAATGCAATGAAATGCTAGCCTAGATTTCTTCTTGTATCTAATCACCTCTTGTGCACCAAGAGGTTCATCCTCTTCTTCAAGCACAAATTTATAGAGGTCTTGGAGCACCATTAGTGACTCCATCCTCACCTTCCAAATGGAATAGTTTGTAGATGCACAATAAATTGGTTTTGATTTGATCCTAGAAACTCACAAAGGTCTCTCTTGTAGTGATTCTCTCAAATTTGGCTTCTAGCCCTCTCAATGGACTTCTAGCCACAGTTCTAGAAATTCCTCACAAAAATGAAATGAAGATGAGATGAGATTCTATCAAGCTACAATCAAATCAAGTCAATTTTGGCTATTTTTGGACAAAAAATGGCTAAACACTTGCTCCTCCTCCTTGATGGTTTTTCAAGACCTGTTAATTACTTTAAGAGAGCTTGATCCCAACCTCAATTAATTGGATTTAATGACACAAATTCAAATCCAATCAATGGCATACAATCATTGATGCTTTTCCTAGATCTAGCACCAAAAAACTCATCAAGATCAATCACTATGAATTTTTATGGATCTAATGAAAAATGGAAATTTTTTAGGTGTTGACCTGCCCACATGTGTGAACAGTATGGATTTTAACCCTGATCTAATTTGATCCACAAATTTTCTCTTACATCCGATTTTTAGTAGGCCTTCCAAAACTCTCTTTTTGCACCAAGAACTTGCTAATTTTGGATACCTCGCTCTAATACCATATCAAAGTACAATACTTTGGATCTTACTTGATTTTATTAATGACTCACAAGAGTGATTTATTGATTGATCATAAAACAAATACAAACTAGGCACAATCATTAATCAAAAGTGATGTACACCTCACACACGTGTGGGACAGTACTTAGTACGGCCTGTAGATAGCAAATGATGTTAAGAACACTTAGTTTTTACTTATATCCAAAAGAAATCAAAGTACATAGTGTAGAAGGTCGAGTTTGCCAATTAGCTCTCAAAAATAATCTAAGGCACATAGAAAGCCTCTTCCCCATCTCGAGTTAGGTGAAAATCCAGCATGTAATAAGGAAGTTGAGCTTTCTTTCCCTAATTTGCCATTTTAGCCTCATCCTTAAGTCTTGCCATGTAGGTGGCTAGATTGATCAACCTACTCCATAAATCTAGGAATTTGGTCCTATAATGTAGGAACCACTACCAAACAAACTTGACCAACTTTTTAGACATGTAGATTCTTACATGGCACTATGGCCTCACACATGTGGTACCCACCATTGTACATATTTACATGGTTTAACATAGCTAGATTTGCCAATTTAGGCATTTTTTTCACAATACAATCTACACATCTTACTTTCTTGGCCTTGGCCTTCGACTTCAAATCCTTCAAGAATGTCTTCATTTATTACATCATTCAAAAAGGTGTCTTGACATCCATTTGATGAAGATCTTCTAAAACATGAAGTGCAAGTGAGATTTTGATTGACTGCATTTTTGACAACATGACTAAAGGTCTCATTGTAGTCAATACCTTGAATCTATGAATAGCCCTTGGCTACAAATTTGACCTGCCATTTTGAGATAGAGCCATCGACATTGTATTTCTTTTAGAAGATCCATTTGGTGTTAATTATCATCTCCTTAGAAGGGGGCTGAACCAAAGACCAGGTCTGGTTCATGACAAGTGAATTATATTCACTTTTCATTGCTTCTTTCCATTTGTCTGCATTAGAGAAAGTGAATGCTTCTTTGACACTTACTGGTTCCTACAGTGAAACCCAATATGTTTGAGAAGTACACTTCTTGGGTGGCTATCTCTACCTAGTGGATTTCCTCAATGTAGATGATTCAAATAGTACATCACGTGTTTAAAGTAGATTACTATACAACAATTAGTGATTAGAAGGGCTCTTGGCCAACTCTTTATTAAACATGTAGAAGTACAATAATGTATAAAATCAAAATTAGGTCTGAATACTACTTCCCACAAATAATGTGCTTGGCTACTTGTGTGTTTTGCTCATCAAGCTATAGCTTCTTATATGTACAAGCTAATTTAAATTAGCTAAAAATAGATTTCATCCTCATTTGTACAAAGGATCATGAGAAATAGTTGTTCTTTGAGGAGCTTCTACTAGTCATGAAGGTGGCAAATCATGCCTTGGCTCACTTTTAGAGCTCGATATAAATAGCCACAGTCTAGGGTCAATTCCAATGTCAAGTCAAAATAAGACCAAGGGTCATAATAAGATAAGTGGGTCAAATTTCAAATTTCGGCCCTAGGGATCGAAATAGACGTTGACTTGATTTGATCCATTGATCCAAGCCAAGGATCAACTAGTTTTCAATTTGATTTGACCCAACTTAAGGTTGATTATATTTCAATCCTAAAGTGAAAAAATGCATGTTTCTATAGTTTCTTGAAGAGATTTGAAACCGGTGTTGTTCCTTCTACCTTTATTGGATTAGCACATGAAATGAGGCTAAAATCCAACAAAACAAAATATCATGAAATGGAGAAGATTTTAAAAAATGAGATGTGAACTTATACATAAAGATGAGTTTTCAATTGAGCAAGTATGAGAGAAGAGCATGTTCACTTGATTTTTTTAGCCAACATTTTTTATTCTATTTGATGTTATGAATCTCTATATATTAGTGAAAGCATGTGCAAGTAGATAACTATTTAATACATGGAGAGTGCATGGTTGCATGAGAAATTGAATAGTCATAATTTCAAATTTGGATGTCTATACTTTGTTAAGTTCAATAAGACAAATGGTGAATAGACAAAATTAATGAATGTGAGTTATATGCTTGTATTGTCCAAAACATTGTATCTAGAAAGTTTTGAAATAACTGGGATACGATCAAAATTTAAAAGGAAGCTATAAAGTATATCAAGCCATTTAGTATAGGAAAAGGCCCTCACTAGAGAACCTTCCATGTTTCAAAGACCTCGAGCAAGGGCACCTCAAACTAGGGAAGGCTCAATGGTGGGGCCCTTCATCGACACAAAGAGATGTTAAAAAAAAGTCTTCCTAGTTGTTTGAAAACTCGGTGAGATAAACTTTACATATTTATGAGGAACCTTGGAATCTACAAGGTTCTCCTCTAAACTTTTCAATGGTAGAAAAGTCCTACTTTGTAAAAAAAAAATTAAATACAAAGAGTATTTTTTTTTCAAGTGTTTTTGTTTGAAAAGCGTATCCACAAAGAAACATAAAAATTTTCTTGACTACCTTAAACTGGTTTTGTTCTTTCAATCCTTCAAATTCCTATCTTGGCCCGCCATTTTCAGGAATGTTTAACCACAAGCCCAAACTCACTAGCTTTAACTTCTAAATCGTTACCCACAAGCTTTTATCCATGGGCCAAAAAATGCACAATTAAAAAAAAAGGAGGGGGATAAGGTGAGGGGAGTAAATGAGACAATAAAAAGAGAAAAATAGGGGGGGAGGAGGGATTTGGAACACGTGCATGCACACGCACACACACGCGCGCGTGCGCGCACACACACACACACACACACACACACACACACACGTGTGTGTGTCTGTGTGTGAGTGTGTGTGCGTGCGCACATGCCTATGTATGTGTGTGTGTGTGTGTGTGCGTCTGTGTGTGTGCATGTTCGTTGTGTGTGTGACCCTCGACACAACGAATGTGCACGTGTGCGCACACGTGCACGCGCGTGCGCACACACACACATCTCCATATAAAAAACCTTTTGTGGATGAGATATATTGTATGAAGTATAGAGTCTAGAGTCCTTTTTTCTCCTCTTTCCCACGGGCCCCACTTCTCTCTCTCTCTCTCTCTCTCTCTCTCTCTCTCTCTCTCTCTCTCTCTCTCTCTTCTCTCTCTCTCTCTCCACAGGCCGACCAACCACCCATAGAGGGAGGGAGGTCCCTCCATGCCCCTAAAAAAAATGAAGGTTAAAATGTGTGTGTATAGATATATAAACAAGGGGGGTGCCTCCATTCCATTAAAAGTAAATCTATCAATATTTACTCCCTCCCACACGCGCACACACACATACACAGATACACTTTTTCTTAAATGAACACCTCTCATAAAAAATTATGAATGTAAATCCACTTAAAAATGTGAACCCACACTCTCCATAAAACAAAAAAAGTGAAGGGGCTTTTTGGCTCCCCATAAATTAAGTTTTTTTTTTTTTAAAGGAGACAAAAAGAAATCCCCTTCCAATGCTGCACGTCGAGACGAGCCCTCATCAACAAATCGGGCTCCAAACAGTTCAGCATACACAAAGAAATGCACATGCACATACCATCGGCCACATAAATCACACATGCATACACACACGCACATTTCATACACACACACACACACACACACACACCATTGACCACATAAATCACACACACACACACACACACACACACACACACAGACACACACACACACCATTGACCACATAAATCACACACACCATCAAGCACAAATTATACACACAAATCCACATACACAGATAACACATGCACTCACGTCCATACACACACATACATCGGCCACCCGTCAACGACCATCAGCCACCCATCAACGACCATCGGCCACCCGTCAACGACCATCGACCGTCCATTGCCCGTCAACGACGGGCACTCTTTACTAGTGTATATATATATATATATATATATATATATATATATATATATACACATATGTATATGTATACATATATGTATATGTATATGACGGGCACTCTTTACTAGTATATATATATATATATATATATATATATATATATATATATATACTAGTAAAGAGTGCCCGTCGTTGACGAGCAATGGAGGCCGATCTTCATAGAAATGCATTTTTATTTCAACCTTTCCCGTGGAAAGTTTGATTAAAAAAAACTTAGAGCACCCTTCAAATTTTTGATAATGAAAGTCTCATTTGTTTAACACCTTTCACCATGAAAGTATGTACATGCACTTCAAAACATTCAAAACATTGTGTGTTGGTAAAAGATAATTTGAATTTGGAATGGGCCCCTTAGATGCATGCATGGAGAGGAAGGTCATGCATCCTTTTCCCCATACATGCATCCTCCTCCAAAGTTTTTTTAGTTAAAAAAAGCTCATGCATGGGTGAGGGGAGGAGCATGCATGGTGCACCCATACCCATCCGCAAAAGTGTACATATCTTTAAATATATATATAGATATAGATACACACATACTAGTAAACAGTGCCCGTCGTTGACGGGCAATGGAGGCCGATCTAGGTGGCGGCTGATGATTTGGATGGTGACCGATTTTGCACATCTTGCATTTCGAATATCTAACATTCGAGTCTTTAAAAAAATTCGAGCCTTTGAAAAATTTGAGCCTTAAAAAATATTCGAGTCTTTGGAAAAATTCTAGTCTTCTAAAAAATTCGAGTCTTTGGGAAAAAAATCGACTCTTTTGATAAAATTCAGTCTTTTGAAAAATTTGACTTGACAGTACAAAGGGTCCTTCGATCCTTCGGACAAATTCGAGTCTTTGAGAAAATTCAATCATTTGAAAAAATTCAAGTCATTGGAAAAATTCAAGTCTTCGAAAAAATTTGAGTCTTTCCAACAATTCGAGTCTTAAGAAAATCCGAAGTTCTGACCGTTTTTTACTGAATCCAACCAATTTCGACGGGCCTAGAATCCCAGGAATGCATATAGGGTTTCTAGTTCGGACGCACATTTTTGTGTGAGTACTGAATCGTTTGGAGCCCGGTTTAGTTCTGCAGATTCATCTCGACATGCAGCATAGGACGGAACAGAGAGTCCAAAAAAATGGACTTCGTTCGGCTACACTGGACCAGTTCTCATAAATGTTGAAAAAATAGTCCATTTAGTGGCATTCCCCTCGCCAAACGACGTCGGAATTGAGTTGTGAATGAACCTGTGGATTCGTGTCAAGCCCACGAACCTGTGGACACCACCCGTTTGAAGTTTTGACCATTTTTTACAAAATCCGACCAATTTCTAGCTCGATGGGCTTGTGTAGCAGGCCATATAGGCATGTCATAGGTCTGATATCTACCAAGCCGGTCGCAGACTGCCACGTGGCAAGCCATATAGCCCTACTCCATGGCAAGTCATGCAAGCTCGGGGTTTGCCACGTGGCAAACCACGTAGTTCTAACATAGGCTTGTGTGGCAAGCCAACCAAGCTCTGTCACGTAGGCCTCAGTGGACATAGAGAGAGAGAGAGAGAGAGAGAGAGAGAGAGAATTGGGTGTCGAAAGTTGTCACATGGCAAGCCACGGGGAAAACGATATAGGCTTGGGACTATCCATGTGGCAAGCCACGTAGGCCTACTATAGGCTTGTGTAGCTTGTCACATGGCCTACCATAGACTATGTAGTAAGCCACATAGGCCTACTATCTAGCAAGCCTATCATAGGTTGCCACATGACAAGCCAAGCAGACCTGCTACATGGCAAATCATGCGAGCTTGGGGTTTGCCACATGGCAAGCCATGTTGGCCTACCATAGGCTTGTGCGGCAAGCCAACAGAGCTTTACCATATAGGCCTGAGTGGATCCAAAAAGAGATATAGAGAGGTAGGCTCGCAAGTTGACACATGGCAAGCCATGTAGGCCTACCATAGGCTTGCATGGCAGACCACATAGGCATGGCATAGGCCTCATGTCTGCCATGCAAGCATGTTGTAAGTTGTCACATAGGCTTGCCATGGGCTTGTGTTGCAAGCCAACCAGGCTCTGTCATATAGGCTTGAGTGGATATAGAGAGAGAAAGAGGTGGGGCTCGCAAGCTGCCACATGGCAAGCCACGTAAGCCTGCCACGTAGAAAACCATGAAGGGTGATACTTCCCATGTCATAGGCCACGTAGGACTACCATAGGCTTGTGTAGCAAGCTACATAGGCATGTCATAAATCTACTATCTGCCAATCTTGTCGTAGGATACCACGGAGAAAGCCACGTAGGTCTAGCAAGTCTTGCAAGCTAAGGGTTTGCCATGTGGCAAACCACGTAGGTCTAACATAGGCTTGTGTGGCAAGCCAACCAGGCTTTGCCACGTAGGCTTGAGTGAACCTAGAGAGAGAAAGAGGTGGGGCTCAAAAGCTGTCATGTGGCAAGCCACGTATGCCTTCCATAGGCTTGTGTGGCTTGCCACATGGCCTACCATAGGCTTGTGTAACAGGCCACATAGGCCTGCTATCTACCAAGCCTGTCATAGGCTGCCATGTGGCAATCACGTATGGCTGCCACGTGGGAAATCATGCAAGCTTGGGGTTAGCCATGTGGCAAGCCACGTAGGCCCATCATAGGTTGGCAAGGGTTGGCTCTGCCTACGTGGTCTGCTATCTGCTAAGCCTGTCGCACACTACCACGAGGCAAGCCACGTAGGTCTGCCACATGGCAAATCATGCAAGCTTGAGGTTTGCCATGTGACAAGCATGTAGGCCTACCATAGGCTTGTACGACAACCAAATCGGGCTCTGCCACGTAGGTTTGAGTGGACCTAGAGAGAGATATATAGGTGGGCTCGAAAGTTGATATGCAGGCCTACCATAGACTTGCGTGACAAGCCACATAGGCATGGCATAAGTCTGATGTTTGCCACGCAAGCATGTCGCAAGCTATCACATAGGCTTGTCATAGGCTTGTGTGGCAAGTCAACCAAGCTCTGCCATGTAGGCTTGAGTGGACCTAGGGAGAGAGAGAGAGAGAGTTGGGGCTCACAAGTTGCCACGTGGCAAGCCACATAGGCATGTCATGAGACAAACCACACAGGCTTGGGACTTGTCATTTGGCAAGCCACGTAGACCTATCATAGGCTTGTGTGACAAGTCATATAGGCATGACATAGGCTTGATGTCTGCCATGCAGGCATGTTTTAGTCTGCTGTGAAGGATTTCAGATAATTCAAAATCCAATCCATGTCCCTGATCTTCAGTTACAATAAGTAGCAAACCAACAATCCTACCAATGTAGAAAAAACAGCATCTACATACAAAATGAGATGCAAACTCTAAGAAATACTAATCAAACATGAACCAAAACATAAAATATGTTTTCTGTCCGTACAATTACAGTACCCTATTGTATTTCACACGTGTGAAACCAAAAATAGCAAAATATGAGCATTCTACACACAAGATTGCAAGATATCACCAAGATAGTGCACCAATGAGTAGTAGAACCCAAAGAGAACCATGCATAATGATGAAAAGAGAGATAGAAGAGAGAAGATGTGTCCCTCCACGAGTTACATCCTTTTGTAGAGTTTCCAAACCCTATTTGGCCACTTGGCTTTCCCTCCAAAATGTAAACCCTACTATTTTTGGGTCTAGATTCAATGTACCCAAAGTTCAAATTTGAATCTTTCTCAAACTCGACTACCAACTTTCCCACACTTTCAAAAAGTGTTTATTGAATATATTTTAAACTAATATAACTTCAAAAAGGTTATCTCTAAGTCTAAAATGAGTTTTGGCCACTTATTGACAATTAACCAAAATATGACTAAACTAGACTAAACTAATTGAAATCTCTCACATCTGCCACATAGGCTTGACATAGGCTTGTGTGGCAAGCTAACTAAGCTGTGCACCACATAGGTCTGCCATGCAAGCTTGAGTGCAACTACACACACACACAGAGAGAGAGAGAGAGAGAGAGAGAGTCCCACCAGGCCTGCGTTTTGAAGCCTTCCCAGCCCTTCACAGCCGATTTTTCCTTCATAAAAATGCATTTTTATTTTAACATTTTTCATGGAAAGTCTGATAACTTAAAAAATCCTTAGAGCACCCTTCAAATTTTTGATAATGAAAGTCTCATTTGTTTAACACCTTTTACCATGAAAGTATGTACATCCACTTCAAAACACTATGTTTGTTGGTAAAGGATAATTTGAATTTGGAGTGGGCCCCTTATATGCATGTATGGGGAGGAGGCCCATGCATCCTTTTCCCCATACATGCATCCTCCTCCCCAAGTTTTTTAGTTAAAAAAAGCTCATGCATAGGTGAGGGGAGGAGGATGCATGGCTGCACCCATACACATGCACAAAAGTGTACATAAGTTTAAATATATATATAGATATATACTAACAAAGTGTGCACGTCAATGACGGGCAATGGACGGCCGACGATGGACGGTCGCCGATCTAGGTGGCGGCTTGTGGTCGAGATATGTGGATGATGCTCAAAGCGGGCGATTGATGATTGAAGGCGACGAACAATGGACGGCGGCCAAGACCATGGCCGGGCAGCCGACAATTTGGGTTATGGCCGATGGTTTGGGTCGAAGGTCAATGATTTGGGTCAAAAGTTGTCAGTGACAATTAGCCGATGGCGGGCGACCGATGGTGTGTGTGTGTGTGTGTGTGTGTGTGTGTGTGTGTGTGTGTGTGAGAGAGAGAGAGAGAGAGAGAGAAAGAGAGAGAATGGGAGCCCAAGTGAACCCGTCGATGTGAGCGATGTGAGCCCGAAAGTCTGTGGGCGGGCAAGGTTTAGCGAAGTGTGGCTTGGGTGGACAAACATTTTAAACTTCTCCCCTCTTCCTCCCCATTGCGTCTCCCCACAAGCACAGGGATTCCGGACAGCGTCACGCTACCCACCAACACGATTGACTGTAAAAAATTTCTGAAGCACGTACAGAACGAACTCTTGAAGGAAACAAAGTTGAGGTTACTCAAAACGTTAAACCTGCAACTATATCCTACATATGGTACTAAAAAGGTCTAGAAAAATGAACACGGTTTCTTCTTTCTCACCAATGAACCCTCCCTCTCCGCCAATGGAGCTAGGCCATTGTTGCTGATAATACTCATCTACACCTCCCGTGCCCAGTCCTACATAATCAAATAATGATTACAAAACTTGCACAAATACAGAATAGATAGAAAATGGGAGCCCAATATTTTATTGGGCACCCAAAATGAAAAAAATAAATAAATTAATAAAAAAAAAAAAGGTGGGAGCGGGCATGGGGTAAGTAGTGATTGGCACGTCACATATAGGTGTAGGGTAAACTTTTTTTAAGGAGATACTCATCACTAACTATATTGGATTGAACATTTATGCTACTTCTTATTTGCCATGGAAACACTAATATGTTTTTTCAACCCCAACTTAATATCTAAATTACTGTTAGGGTGGGTTTAGGCCTACCATATTGAAGCTTCAGCCTTGAGATGGAAAGCAAGAATTTCTAATCCCAAAACATATTCTGGAAAATCAACTCTTCCAAAGAACTTCATATACCTGCCTGTCTTTGTTGATGTTGATAAGGTTATGATTTTTATTTATGAAAGTAATCGCCTTACATTGATAAAGATTACGCATAAAATAGCTTCGTTTTTGCACAGATGGATAAAGAAGAGCGAGAAAAATATATAACGGGTTTCGAGAAAAACTACTTTAGAACATCCAAAATACTCAAAAACCTGACAATGTAAAACCCTGAAGCCGAATGTAGCACAAGCAACGAAAGATGTGCAGGGTTGTTGGCCGCAGGCAGAGAGAGAGAGAGCAACGCAAAATCTGATGACCTGAGGGGGCAGAGATCGCAAGGGGTGAGATGCAGATGTAAGGCGATGGCAGAAAATGGATTGAAGCGAAGAGCAGAGAAACGGGAATAGAAGGGAATCGAAGAGTGGAGAGCAAAAAGATCAACGAAGCATCTCCTGCGCAAGCTTCTCAAAAATATCATTAATGAAGCTGTTCATGATGCCCATAGCCCTTACTGGAGATACCAGTGTTGGGATGCACCTGCTTCAACACCTTGAATATGTAGATTTTGTATGTCTCAACACTGCGCTTGACTCTCTTCTTCTTTACGCCCTCCTTGGTTGCCACTGGGGCCTTCTCTACCTTGGGCTTCTTCTCTGCCTTGGGCTTCTTCTCGGCCTTGAGCTTCTTTCTCAGCTTCTTCTCGGCCTTGAGCTTTTTCTCAGCAGGATTCTTCTAGGCGGGCTTCTTCTCTGCCTTGGGCGCCATCGCTATCACTGTTTGTTGAACACCCACAAGCTTGAAAAAAACAGCAAAAGCAGGATCGATCGATAGAGAGACAGAAAATGAAAGAAATAGCAGGAATTGTGAGTAGAAAACGGGGATATACGCCAAGGAAGGTCGCGGGCAGCGACTATTTTTTTAATTAATATAGATTGGAGCAGAATCTCAAGCTGCCATCCATGTCACGCTCCTACATGGTTAAGTTGACAAAAGGAGAGGTTGGAAGCAGATTGTTCCTCAGTTCCCTTTACAATTCAAGCATAGTTAGCAAAGATCTGGGATGAGGAGATTTGAAAGTTCCTCTGAGAATTCAACTTTTTTTTGGTTGAAAGAATCTCTGAATGCAACTTCATAGTTGTACATACATTTTTGTTTTAAAAAAAGATTCAATCCGCATTGCCAGACACACAGCACACTCATGTGATTCAAAACCTAAGCAAATTTCATAATGATTTTGAACCCTTAAACCAGTGCATAGCATACAGTGGCATAGTTGCACTGAGTTTCTAGAAACACGTTTATGGTTTGGGACAAGGTTTCTCAGTTTTTTTTTTTTTTAATTTGAATTTTGTGGACAATATGGGTATCAAATTAAAGCATTAATTAAGGGCAATAAATTTATGTAGGTTGCCGCAGATGTGTCCTCAAATCGTTTAACAAATGAATAGTTATAGTTAACTGTTTACACAACTTTCACCTTGAATGAAGTAATCTGTATAAGGAAATGTTCTTACCCCAGAGGCTTCCTCCATTTGAGACACCTGGACCCAAGGGTGATAGCCCAAGCGTGGTCCAGGGTCTCAAATAAAGAGAGGCTCGAGGGTGGGAGCTTCCCCTGCATAGAAAACTGTCAAAGAATGCCGAAAGTTAGTAATCGTATTGCTTGTTGCAAATTTACCAAAATTCTCCATGAAAACTGGTCGAGAAAGTCACCCTTCATGAGAGGAACCTCACCTATAGGTTACAGTCCCAGGAGAATACTTTATGGCCATCACCCAATGTAACAGCCAGCCGTTTCCTGGTTTTGATAAAAGTTTCCATGGCTTCCAGTCACAGCTAGGCAATATGCCCATTAAACCTGTTGGCTTGTCAGGCATATAATGTCCTACTGCCATCGTGGAGGATTTTGCGAGAAATAAGGTTATTGAGATTACAATAAAATATCTAGGCAAGATTTCTATAAATCCATAAGGTTCCTCAATATTCCCTGAGTTTTCATCTAGCAACTGAGACATTCTGCCAAGCGCACCTCCAAATACACTGGAATCTTTTTGACATGTCTTTAGGAACATGGAATGTATGATATTAAAATGTTATTGACGAAGCATAACAAGTCTTTCCAAGACTTTGAGCCAATGTAAATGTATAGAAGCATTTCAGGTCACTAGAAGCCCAGTCTTACAAATTTACGAAGGTAACTTGGATCACAAGCTACCGGAATATTGTGAAGCTCATTCGAATTCTAGCGCGCTTTCCACATACATGTCACTCATTTGAAAGAGTAAACATAACTCTGGGGTCTTTAGAACATAAAAGAGATTGGTTTTGATTTCTTATAGCATTTCTTGCCAAAAGTAACATAGCATTCGAGGACTAATTGCAAATACAAGAAGTAAACAAGTGAGAAACCAAAAACAAATTTCTAAGAGAAGTAAATATGAGCAACATGTCACAGCAATTTAATCTTTAGAGTTTATTTCTTATACGGTAAATTTGTTTTTCCTGTATCCATAAATGTTGTGAGTTGCGAAGTATATAACATTCCAAACCAGTCCATTCAACTGATGAGCAAGAATGAGACTCCTCCAAAACACAAAAGTATGCACGGAGGACACACCAAAATCCTATCAAAAAACCCGTGATGCTGTTCTCAACTTCCTCAAAAACCTCCTCACCAAAACACAGACAAGATGATGCAACAGACCTCCCAGCAAAACGACAATGCGGCTCAGCCAGCTTCGTGTACCAGTATCCTCCAGCCCGCAGCTTTCATGGATCCGTGGGGATCGGATCCACGACTGTCTCTCTTCGATACTGTGTCTTGTGTCTCTTCTATAACATGCGGTCACATAAAGATGAGGCCCACCCCGCCATCGCCACTGCCTCCCCTGCCCTCTCTCGCTCTCTCTTTCTATAGCGAAGCTCGAAGGCAGTTTAAAAACGTGATAGCGCGACGCGTTTCCGCGCACGCTGCCCGTGCGAGGAAAGCGCGAGGGGGATTGTGAGCACGCTGCCCGTGAAACGCTATTTTTTTAATTAATATACATACATACATATATATATATATATATATGTATACATTCATGTATGTGTATGTATATATACGTGTATATCTACATGTATATATTTGGATGATTTGCATGCCTATCAGATGGATACCACAAATCCACATCTGATCTTGTGATCTAAGCAAAAGAATTAACATGGTTCACTATTACACTCTGAACCGTTCTGGTTATGATAAGCTTCGAAACCCTACTGATGCATCAAATCTAGGACAAGCTTCTGTCAAATAACAGATCCAATGTAATCCACGTATCCGATTCCACTTCTGACATCACAATTGACATCCAAAACTGCGGATAACTCAATTATTAATATAATTAAACACTTACTACCCCTGATGTCCACTCTTCTTCCCTCCTTAGAATTTCAGTTCTCTGAAAATCTATTTCAGCTAAGGTACCAAGAAGACTTAACGACATTAGTAAATGTTTTTTTTTTTAAACCTAGTTACTGTAGGAAAAAATCCGAAACAATTTCATTTCTATCCTATCCTTGGGTAGAATCACCCTTATAGAATCCACCATAGGATTTTAATTGGAAATGAAATTAGTTTTAACTTTTGATCAGTTCCTAACAATTACCAATTTCAAATAAAATTGGACTATTTTTCCTTTCCATTGAACTGACTTAAAAATTACTTCGTTAAAGTGGTCATTTCGATGCGACTAATGAAAGTATATAAATAGAAAATCCACAATTTGAACTACGGTATTCTAGTACTGTATTCGACCAAAAATCCATAAATCGAATAAAGAATATTTTTATTTAATAACAATACATGTTCCATTAGTTCTACGAAATACAACTTCAACAAGTATTTACTCAAAGCTTTTAGTTGTCATTTTTTAATGACCGAAATCATTGAAAATGCAATAGTAACCACATTGGTCAAAAAAGGAAAATCATATGGGTTTAAAAAAATCCATATCCCAAATTTACTCATTATCGGGAGTAATTTTACTCTAGAGTTAGTATAGTACCTGAAAATCAAAATTTCCACTATTGGGTACTTTCTTGGGAACCATTCATGAAGAACTCAAATTTGCCATTAATTCTAATTTAGATCTAAAATCAAAAATATGTTGTTGAATTAACACAACTATAAACTTATGCCTTCATCTCCATTCTCGAATGGAGAAATCGGTAAATCCATCCTCAAGGTCAAATTAGGTAGATTCCTCAAAAACCACCTTTCCTACAACTTGATTTCGGGATTAACTCTACCGAGGTTCCATACATCT